>CM055887.1:36435189-37035189 GCA_029582165.1 Portulaca oleracea
ATGCTTGATGTCCACCCCCATCTTCGGTCACAATGGGAAGAGGCAAGAGGACGAAGACACCAGTGAAGGTTTCCACTGAGAAGAAAGCAAGTGCAAGAAGGTGCAAGTGTTGCGACCAAATAACAACACACGACAGCAGGAATTGTCCAGAGCGTTATGGATGATCTATTCAAGTTGTTTTGAACATCAGTTGACTATGCTTTTGGATTCATGATTGAACGATTGGAGTTTGTGTTTGTTTGTTTTTTTTAGCATAAAAACATTCATTTTGCTTTAGGTTTGAGTTGATGAATTTCGGTCAGATTCGGTTGAAGTGCTTTCCATGAATGAACATGCGAAACTGATTTTCAATATATATAAATATTCATCGAAACAAATGACTTGATGTTCGGTTGATGTTCATATTAATTACATGTGATGTTCATTTCAAGTACCCTTGAAGATCATTTACATATAAATGATGTTCATTTCATTAGCAAACCCATTCCGAATTGATGAGTATAAAAAGCCTACCTGATGTGCTTTTTAATACATATATATATTCATCTCAATATGGGTTGATGTTTTCATCTCAATATGATGTCCACTTTCGTTGCTAGTTGATGTTCATTCCACTATACCTTGATGTTCATTTCATAACCGATTGATATCTTTTTGCACATTACATATATGTTCCACGCAGTGTGATGTTCAATTAATTATAACTTGATGTTCATTTCACAATACCTTGATGTTCTTACAACCAACACTTGATGTTCATGTCAATTTCATATAGATGTTTATTTCATTTTAAGTCGATCATTGTAATCTGAAAATGATTTTCATCACATTACCCCAATGTTAACATCAATTTATGAAATCAGCATCATCAATTGAAGGTGCAATGAAAATAAAAGGGATACAAAACTAAATATGATGTTCATTCCAGTGCAACATGATGTTCATTCCAGTGTAACATGATGTTCATTTTCATCTCAATATGATGTCCACTTTCATTGCCAGATGTTGTTTATTTCAATATAACTTGATGTTCATTTCATCAAGTTATGAAATGAGCATCAATTGAAGGTGAAATGAAAATCAAAGGAATACAAAACTGAATATGATGTCCATTCCATTTTAACATGATATTCATTTCATGTCAACAGTTGATGTTCATTTCATCAAATTTACGCAATTAGCATCAATTGAAGGTGGAATGAAAATCAATGGGATATAAAACTGAATATGATGTTCCTTCCAATATAGCTTGATATTCATTTCATTAAGTTTATGTATGTTCATCTCAATATGATGTCCACTTTTCATTACCATTTGATGTTCATTTTAGTACAACTTGATGTTCAATTTTCCAATAGCTTGATGTTCATACACCCAACACTTGATGCTCATTTTATGCCCACCTGACAGAAATATAATTTCATGTTTATTTCATTATAACTTGATATTCTTTTCACAATATCCAAATGACCGTACAACTAACACTTGATGTTCATTTCCTTATAACTTGATGTTCATTTCACAGTAACTCGATGATCATACAACTAACACTTGATGTTCATTTCAGTTTCAATCGATGAAGTGACACGTGATACAAAACCGATTATGATGTGATACCGAACCTAATATAAATATAGTTTGATGTTCATTTCAATATAACTTGATGTTCATTTCAACATAACTTGATGTTCATTTTAATATAACTTGACGTGTGCAATGAACATCAAGGTGTGATGCAATGAACATCACAGTGTTGTGCGATGACCATCATGTTGTTGTTAATTTCACCGATTACTGTCGACCGAAAGTGATGTTCATCACAGTATGTCTTGATGTTTAATCCAGTATACCTGATGTTCATCTTCATTGTAACTTGATGATCCATTACTCAAAACCTTGATGTTCATATAATTAGCATTACCCCAAACTGTTCATTACATTACCCCAACTGAAAATGATATTCATTACATTATCCCAAACTGTTCCAAATAAAAGATAGCAATACAATATTTCAATGTCCAACCAAATATAATAGGAGGAAATAATGTCACCAGGGGCATCCTCGGGGATCTGCTTCAAACGGAAATCTAAGAAACATTTTCTTGCGGGGCGTCCACCCTTGTTTTGAACAGACAAACACCTTCCATTCCGTGTCATTGCGGTCTTTCGTGTGATTATAGCTACGAATGCTGAAACTGACGCTAACTGTGTACCGTTTATAGAACTTCTTCCCTACTTCAATGTCATCAAATGTCGTCCCTTCGGATGGAACCCATGATTCAACGGCACAAAACATAATATATTTGCCTTGCTCATTCATCTGGTACCTTAGTGGCACCGGGGGGTAGCACTATCAGCCCTATCCGCACTTGCAACGCATCAGCGACAGCACCACACTCCCGAACATCATTAGTGATCATCAAACACAATGAATACCAACTGTCACACTTACAATGAACAAAAAAAGAAAATGAAAATGAACAACGAGCATTCTTGGAATGAACATCAAAGCATTATGGGATGAACATCAGTGACTAATGGAAAAATGGAAAATAAACATCCAAATGGGGTATGACATGAGCAACATAGTGTATCAAAATGATCCCCAAGTGGTTCGGTGTGCACATTCATACACTGGAAATGAAAAATGAACAGCAAGTGGTCCTGGAATGAACATCAAGCATTCTGGGATGAACTAAATATAAATGAACATAAATTTGAAACAATATAAACACACAAGTAGTTCTTGGATGCCCATAAATGAACACCAACTATAATGATTATCAAGTCACACTTACAATGAACAACAATTGATGATGAAATGAACAAGTATTCCTGAAATAAACATCAAAGCATTATGGGATGAATCATGGAGAACTGAAAAAATAACATCCAAATGGGGATCACAATGAACACCAACTGTCACACTTACAATGAACACCAAACAAAAATGAAAATGAACAACAAGTATTCCTGGAATGAACATCAAAGCATTTTGGGATGAACATCATGACTAATGGAAAAAATGAAAAATAAACATCTAAAGCGGGGTATGACATGAGCAACATAGTGTATCAAAATGATCCCCAAGTGTTCCCGCGTGCACATTCATACACTGGTAAAGAAAATGAACAAACAAGTGGTCCTGGAACATCAAGCATTCTGGGATGAACAAAATATAAATGAACATCAATTTAAAACAATATGAACCCACAAGTAGTTCTTGGATGCCCATCAATGAACACCAACTGTAATGATTATCAAGTCACACTTACAATGAGCAACAATTGATGATGAAATGAACAACAAGTATTCCTAGAATGAACATAAAAGCATTTTGGGATGAATAGTGGAGAACTGAAAAAATAACATCCAAATGGGGATGACATGAGCAACACAGTCTACCAAAATGATCCCCAAGTGTTCTGGCATCACATACATTGAAAATGAACACCAAGTTGAGAGAATATGAACATCAATTAGTGCTTGAATGCCCATCAATCATTATGGGGGTGTCAACACTTGCAATTAAATTAAAATGAACATCTGGTAACTTTAATGAACACCAACTGTAACGATAATCAAGCACCCTCACACCGATCAACAAACAATTCTTGAATGAACATCCAGCATTCTGGGATGATCATCAAGCCCCTTACAACCAACAATAAAATTGACCATCATGTGGTTTTGTACTCATCTTTATCAACATATGAACTTAAATTAAAACCACTGAAACAGTATTAAAAAGATAAAGATGATCCTAAACAGTATTCTAACTACAAAACTCCATTTTTTGACAACTATGAGCAAGATCACCAAAAAATGAACATCAAAATACAATATGTGCATCGGGATGACCTGATTTGCATCTTTCGACCTGATTGTCGAACTCGCCACCATAAACCCACTAAATCGCTCATGAGAATATAGACCAACACCTATTTTCGCACAATGAACATCAACAGTATAGTAAATGAACAACAATTAGACTACCATAGGTTGTGCCAAAATTGATGAATTTCTGTCGTCCTATCACTACCCAGCCCCCATATTGAACAACAAATACCTAAAATTGATGAATTTCAATTGTCCGCAACCACACTTACATCTTGTTCTCGCTCTATTCATCCTCTGACTCAATCACTTGCTTCGACACCATGTTTAACCGCACAATTCGCCTTCTACCTGACAAAAGCACATTCAACAACTCAAATTCCAACCAAAACTTCACCCAATCTGTTCTGAATCAAATACTCATACCGAATTAACCCCTCACCCCCTATTTTCAAACATAACGAAAAAAGAGCAAATTAATACCTTCACACTGCAGAAATCGTCTAGGGTTTCTTGGTTTGAAATTGACGTTCACCAAATCAAACCCACACAAATTCACTCTCACTCCCACCTTTGACAATTACTGGATGAAGTTTCAAAAAAAATTAGGGTTTATGGAGAAATTGGATGGAGAAGATGGATGGAGAAGCTTCAATGGCATCTAGAGAAAACAAAAACAGCATGGAGAAGAATGATAGAGAAGCATGCAACAGTGCACCTGGAGAAGCTGGATGGACATCTCGTACATGACGCTCGGGATGGCATGCGTATGAATTGCTCCAGTAACAAAACTTTGGGTTTCTCACTCACGTGAGATCCCAAACAATTAAAAAAAATCTTTAATTTCACCCAATCATTATTAGAAGCATCCTATTGAAATAAAAATAAAACACCTAATTTATATCTACCCTTGATCTTGGAACCAATGGCTGAGATTGTCCTTGCTTTTATGCTCACAAAATGCCTCTTCTCATTATATCTATAATGAGAAGAGGCATTTTGTGAGCATAAAAGCAGGGACAATCTCAGCCATTGGTTCCAAGATCAAGGGTAGGTATATATATATATATATATATATATATATATATATATATATATATATATATATATATATATATATATATATATATATATATGTATATATAGAGAGAGAGAGAGAGAGAGAGAGAGAGAGAGAGAGAGAGAGAGAGAGAGAGAGAGAGAGAGAGTAAATTACATTTACTATACCTGAGGTTTGATCTAATAATTTTTACACACCCCACGTTTATGAAATAATTTGTATCTTACCTCACATAAGCTCTAAGTGTTTTTTATCTTATCTGAAGTTCCTTGTAACAATTATTAAACATACCACCTTTGTGAAATAATTTTTACCCCACCTCACAATAGTTGTAAGTGATTTTTACTTAACTTGCTATAGCAGTAAGTGTTCCTAAAAATCAAGATCTTCGATTTCCGCCTTTAATATTGAAGATTTAAAATCCAAGACGACACTTGAATGTCATGCAATGTCAACTTAGGAACAAAATAGGAAGTAATCTACAATGAAATCTTAGTCTCTGTTATCTATACTCCATTAAACTTTACTATAAAAAAAAAAAAAAGTAGTGAATCTACCCATACTTAGCTAGTTAATTCATACACTTCATAATTTAAGTTATTCACAAAAAAAAAGTGATAAATATAGAATATCCCTTCTCCAAGTTAAACGCTTCATTATATAAGCTATCGGTCGCACGAAAAAATTATGCGACCAATACGATATTGATCGTTCTGTTAAGTTGTCGTATCCTTGTTATGTTGTAGTGTTGCAGCAACACTTACAACAAACTTCAGATAGGGTAAAAATGACTTATAGTTTTTGTGAGGTAAGGTAATAATTTTTTCACAAAGGTGGGGTGTATAATAATTATTACGTCAAACTTCAGGTAGGATAAAAATTACTTAGAGCTATTGTGAGATAAGGTAAAATTCATTTCACAAATGTGGGATGTTTTTCAGCAAATCTTAGGTAGGGTAAATGTAACTTACTCTATATATATATATATATATATATATATATATATATATATATATATATATATATATATATATATATATATATATTGTTTAAAATGTCATACTTAATTGGAAAATTTGTAATTAATTAGTATTATACGCTTAAAAATATTATTGTAAAACCCAAAAAAAAAATTCGAAGGTGTTGACCGTTATGTCGTTAGTTGTTTAAGTTGACTCCATTAAAGTTTGAGATTTTATTGGCGATTATTGTTGCTAACACTTGAGCTCGTAGGACTGTTGAAGGACTAATAAGGGTATTTTAGTAATTTTCTACGTGCGTGGGAGTAAGGGTAATTTGGTAATTTTATGTGATTAATATTGTATGATTTGATGTGTTTTTCTTTTATGTATTTATGATTTATGAGTTTTTCCTTTTAATTATTTATGTGGTTATAACTATTTTAGAAACTAAAAAAAATTATATTTCCTCCTAAATACTATTATTAGTAGTTGTTCTAATTATTTTTGTTTTATAAAATTACTAGCAAATACCCGGGCGTTGCCCCGAACTTAAAAATAAATACCCGAGCGTTCATATATAAGTACCCGTGCCTTCAATTAAAAAATATCATAAAATTATGAATACTTTGAGCACCCTTAGCAGTAAGTTTGAGTTAATTTGGTTCACTGGACAATGGGAATATGTGAGCTCCCTTAAGAAAGTTAAAGTTTGTCTCTCTATTTACCTAACTTGCTCCCCAACGATAAGTATGAGTTTGACTCATATTGATTTAAAAAGTAGTCGATCAGACTTAATAATATATTAATTTGGTTATATATTGATGAAAAGTGAGGTAGAGGAAGAGGAGAGGGAAACATATAATTAAAATATTGTATGAGAAACTCACCATTAGACTCATCTCGTGAGCGATTCAGCATTGATCTCGCGAGTTAAGTCATTCTAACCATTGTAATATACAACACAACCTCATCATTTTATTTTTCACCCTATGTCATGTCCGTAGTGAGCCACACATTTAATCACCAGTGGAGATTGTTTTACATCTTACAATTACTTCAACACTAACTAAATTTATATGTCACAATTTATTATTTATTTAGCATTACACATGTTCAAAGTTCGAGTCGGGTTATGCTAAGGTCAAGTTCAGGTCGGGTTATACTTAAAGTCTGGATTCCTGGCTATGACCTTGACCATATGGGATGCGAGTCAGGTCATCGGGTCAACTGACCCGGGTCTAGATTTACCGTTCATGACCCTGACCATATGGGCTACGGGTCACGTTATCAGGCCGACTGAACCTAAAATATGGAATTTAATTTTTATCATTTTTATCCATTTTCATTAGGAAAAATCCAAAATTTTAACTTTTTAACACGTAGATCAACCTATAAAATTCTAAATTTCAAACAAAGGAAAAAAAAAATTTAAATCAAATATCTAATGTATTACGAACATTAAGGTTTCCAATTATTTTTTTTTCCATGAAAAATTATGTTATATTTTTTATTTATTAGGTCATTGGATCGAGTCAAGGAACCTCTGACACAGACCTACCCATAATTAGGCCATTGTCACGAAGTTATTGGTTCGGGTCGGGTCGAGCTAAAAAAGTTTATCCCGGACCCGCAAATGTTCAGGGGCATGTCATCGACATAATGATCAGATCTATTTAGAAGTAATCAATAACAATAGTTATTCATTTTCAATAAGTAAGTCTATTATGTTAAAAATAAAGCAATACAAAGTCAGCCTCAACCTAACCCCAAACCATTATCCCACCTCCCTGTTCTTTTTTTTTTTTTTTGTGGTACTGGTATGTCCAACTTTTATCAGACATAGCCACACTTTACGAACTCTACACCAACCGGTATGTTACTAAATTTAGACATAATCACAAAGGACATACCACAAAAAAAGAATATGGCCTAAACATTGTTAACCTAAACATGACTCAGTTCAAACCTGATTTAAACAACCTGTCGTAAAGTTTCTCATCTTCCAACGACTCATTAATTAAAAACAACATTAAGAGGTTCTACCATAATTGAAAAATATTTTCAACTATGATAGTTGAGTTTATTAATAACCTTTGATTTAGTCCCAAATGATCTCAACCGTTCATTTTACATTATAAGGCTTTTTCCACTAAAGGCAATAACCGCTCTCTTGTACGTGCTCATCAGTGCAATCTCGCCGACTCACCTCCTCCATTCTCTAGCTTGTTCCTCTAACTTCAATCTTACAATTTGAATTCCATATTTCTTTATTCCAAAACTGAATCAATATATACCTTCCATCTTGGCATCCATTCTTTGGTTTTTAAAAAAATGAATCAAAACACAGCTTCATTTTCTCCAACCATGGTTCTTTTCTTTTAGAAATTAAAAAAAATGTATTAGGCCCTGTAAATTTCATGGGTATCTTGGGTTAGGTAATTAATTACCGAAAATTACCGATTGTTACCGAAAGTTACCAAAAATTACCGAAATCTACCCAAAAAAATTAACATTTATTTATTAAACATTTTAGACTGCCATATTTTTAATACTTATCAAAAGTTTACTCATATCAAAAGTTACCAAAATTTATCAAAAGTTACCAAAAATTATCAAAATTCAGCATTTACCATACCACAACTTACCTACCAAATTTACATGCCCTTAGTATGAATATGAATATGAGCAACAACCCATTTCCAACAAAAGAGGCCAAACCATGCCAAACCATCAGGAAAGACAAGAAAGTAAAGGGGAGTAAAAAGAAAAAATGGATCCGTAATTTGTAATTGATAGATCTATGATGGACCTTGGTTGTGATAGCAGTGATATATATAGTGATGACTTCCAATCTTGACTACACATAAGAGATATAAATGGAGTTGAAGTTTTGAAATTAAAACCAAGAGAAAACATTTGTGAGCTTCCAGTTGAAAAAATAGAAAAGAAAAAAGTGTAATGCCTCCATGGCCATTGGTCTCGATGTAAGTTAGCTAGAACTAAGATGAACTCATTGCAGAAAACCCCAGCAAACGTATCAAGAATTCATATTAAAATTAAAGGATTTTAATTAAAAGATAGAGAAAGAAAGAAATCTTGTTTTAAGAGAGCGGTTATTTCAAATGTGATTTGTTATCCTATTTAATGGTTGAGATTTAAGCAATTAGAATTAATGGCTGAGATTTATCAACTACCATGGTAGAATTTTCAATTTAATATTATAAGTATGTGGTGGTATCTAAGCTCTGTCAAATTTGACCGAGACAATACCGCGCTTCAATATGTCCCAAGGAAAAATCAAGCGTGGTCACAAATATGACCCAAGAAAAAATCAAGTGTTGCCCCGAGCTAGAAAATAAATACCCACGTGTTGTTCACCTGTTCCAAAATGAGATGGTAAATGTCATGGGCAAAACACATATTAAGTGTCTTGTCATTGTATAAAACCTAAATTTGTAAATTAAATTGAAAAAAAATTACATGATTGACTTCTATAACTATAATAATATATATAAATTGTATAAAATGACACTTGTATCTATATTTTTTAAAATTTACAAAAATGCGACTAAAATATGCCCAACGGATGGGGTTTATTAGTTAGGTGTCCATTTTAATTGTTGGTGTAGCGAACACATTCCAAGTTTCTTATTATTGATAATTAATAGTACCTGCCAAAATTATTAGGGTTAAAAATGATAATAAGTATTGATTTCATAAGGAGCAAGACACTTAAACATTGTCTTGCCCAATACACGTATTATCACCCTCAATATACATAATTAGCACGTTGAAGCAAATATTATACCAACCGAAAAAATGTCAATAATATTTCATAGTCCTATAATATACTAAAACAGTTACAATTTACCTCGATGTTAAACATATCAAGAGCATAATTGAAATTGGAGTTCATTAGAGATCGAGTTAAATGAAGGATCAACTAAAAATATACTAAACAAATATAATATAATTAAGAATTTTTGGATGACTTTGTTGTTTAGAATCTACCCATGAGTTAAATGAAGGATCAACATAGAGGAACCAAAAATTAAAGTTTAACATTGTAGGAGTTTGAGATAAATTAACAATGATTTTACCTTGAATCTACAATAGTATGTTAAAACAAAAGAAATGAGAAGATGCATGATGCTTGCACAATGAGACTTTTCTTTGCCCTTTTAATGAATGAATAAGTTGTTACAAAAACTATTTCTCTGAATTTCTATTAGTTCTCTGTTTTAATATCAATGACTTCCTCCACCATATTCTTAACTTAAGATTGCCAACATGAATACATGATGGTGACTTAGTGAGGGATTGATCTTCAAAAACCACGAAAAAATAAGTAAAAAGAGTTGTACTTAAAGACCATCCAACTCATAAATCGGAACTACCTGAAACATAGATCCATAAACATGCTATAACCATCAAAATCGCATTTCATCCATGTCTTAAATAAAGTGAATTAAACGTAAAAATTATCACATTGTAACCAACCGTATAAAAGAACGGGGCCTAAATAAATCTATTTATTACTTTTTATAATTCCAACAACTATTATTCTCAATAATATAGGGGTAATTTAGGTAAGTTACAAACTTTTTACCTCATTTCAAATATCTATTGGTTTTCCGAATTTAGTGGCAATTTTTCAAAGCTTCATAAATAAACAATACCCTTACTTCGTATATCTCATGCACACAAATGCCAAGAGGGTGGATGAAATAAGCAAATTTGAATATAGAAATCAATGAAGCTTCTAGGTGAGGCCTCTCAATAGAGATAAGAGAGCACATGTAATATATTGAACCTGAAAGAAAGACAAAACTTTAGATAGCTCACTCTTTGTAATATTACACTGTGAACCGAAAGTTAGAGAATTGGGGGAAGTTCTAGAGAGCACTTGCTAATGCTCTTCCTGTTTGGCAACGTCTTGAATCTCATTTTAATACTGTGGGTCTTGCTCGTGCTATGGATCTTTGTCGTATGTTAATGAATCTCTCTCAACCAGCAACACAGTCTATGGAAGATTATCTTCGAGGCATTAAGACCATCGCGGATTCACTTGCTGATAAGTGTATTTTATATATATGTGATCATGAATTATTTAGAGTTAATTTGGGTGATTTTAGTTATGAATGTGTTATTTTTATACCCGAATTCTCTATATTATGCTTGGTTGGAGTTTGGTATAGTTTTGTAGGAATTTGGAGCAATTTGGATCAAATCAAGCTCAAAATCAAGTTATAGAAGTCCAAGTTGATCATAAAAGATGAGAGAAATCCACCCCAAGGCCCAAACTCAGGCCTAAGAAGACATTGGATGCCGCCTGGCATCAACACGAGTGCTAAAAGATCCAACACGACCCGTTTCAGCTTCCAAAAGGTCCAGAAAATGGTTCCAGTGACCAACACGGTCTGTGTCACTTCAACACGACCCGTGTTGAAGGCAGCACGGTCCGTGTTGACCTGGGATCACCCGTGTTGGCCCTGTTTAATGCAAGAATGGTGTTTCGGTTGCTCTTAATGCTATATAATTGATATATCCGGCTGTTTTTGCTGACATTCATTCTCATTCATCGTCATCCTCATCATCATATTCATCCATCCTTTGATCCATATTTCCATCCACATTCATTCATTGTGAAGATAGAGAGATTGGTTGAGTTTTGGAAGATCAGTTCTCAAGAATTGGAGAGAAGTGGAGGAGCAAAAGTCCCCGCGGTTCTACATTGAAGCAAGGATTGAAATCCAACTCGGTTTATTTCCCTTTCTTATAGTTTTCATGCATTTTAGAATAGAATTTCATATATTTAGTGAATCGAACATGAGTAGTGAGTAGTTTCATAAGTTTAGGGGATACACCCTTATTAGTTTCTCTTATGGATTGAGTTTTGTTGGATTGAACAAGTTTGTTTATCTAGTTTGAATGCATTTTATTTATCCTTTGATTATGTATGTCATTGCTTTTGTTTGCGCACCATTAGCATGGTTATAGATTGTTGAGTGAAGGACCGAACGGAGAAATTCGATAATCGGAACCCTTAGGATTAAACTAGTTTATGAAGTGAACTAGAGATAGAAGACTTTGTAACTAGGGGTCATTGGATAATTTGATATTTAACTTAGATAAAATTGACACAATAAAGAGTCCAATAGATCAATTTTACTAAGCAATCCGTTTCATTGCCAAAAGCTCGCTACGGAATACTTCATGCAATTATCGACCCTAAAATGTACCAAATTAGTGACATACATGTTCAATCCACTTGTTTAATTCATAGAGTTACTTAGGTTTTTATCCCCTGAACGCTTTTCTCATATTGATTAATCCAAGTAAATTGTGTGAATATTTGTTGGTTTTTCCCTTCTTAGTGATTAGAAATAGAAATACCTTTTCACAATCAAAAAACCCGACCGATTTAGCAATCACATAGGAAGCTAGTTTGGTGTGTAGTTAGCAAAGTCCCTGTGGGATCGACCTTGATATTTGCTACACGTACACCCGTGCACTTGAGGCGTATCAAGTTTTTTCCTCCATACAGTCCCCTATTCCTAAAATGGATCTCATCCAATACACTCTTGATGGATTAGACTATGCCTATGATGATTTTGTGAATACTCTTACTCATCTACCAGGGATCTTCACTTTTGATGACATTCGTGCCAAACTCTTGGTTCATGAGCAACACTTGCAGTTCTTAAAGAAGCGCAATAGTGGTACCTTAACGCAATTTGCATTTACTGCTGCTACTACTACTATTAACACTGGTTCTGTTGCTGCACGCGGGAGGGGTTGTAACAATCGCAATAGAGGGAGACATCGTGCCCCTAATGGAGGCAAGACTACGAACAACACACCTTCCACGACTCATCACGCCTCCAATAAGGTCGTGCCTACAGGTTCTGTCTTGTGCAATTCGGTTGTTTCATCGTCATCTATTCCTAGTGCTTATGTTTCCTGTGCTAACACTTCATCTGCAGGTAGTACACCATTTGAGGGGGTGTTGGGTTCTATTCCTAATATTCTTTATCATATTTGTCACTCTCCTGGTCACTCTGCTGCTGTTTGCACTATTCGCTATCATCAACATCCCGCTACTTTTCTTCTTGCTCTAGCTTCTTTTGCACCTGTTGAGCCGAGTGAGAGCCTTTGGTACCTAGACTCAGCTGTGGCGTCCCACATGACTCCTGATGGAGGTATTCTTTCTACTAAATCTCCTTATCTTGGTTCTACGAAGGTTCGTGTTGGTGATGGTAGCCTGTTACCTATTGCTAACATTGGCAAATTAAGTCTCCAAACTCCCAGCAATTCGTTAACACTGAATTATGTATTCCATGTCCCTGCTTTCTCTGTTTCCACTGAGTCTACTGAGGTGTGGCATCGTCGTTTGGGACTGTGGCCCTCATATTTTTGATACTCTTAAAAAAAACTAGTGTGATTAAAACTTCTCGTTTTCAAGAAAGATGTGTCACTTGTCGGCTATCTAAGTCTCAACGTTTGCCTTTTGATTTGGTTGATCATTGTTCCCCCCATCCGCTTCATATTATACACTCTGATGTTTGGGAGGCTCCTCGAGATTCTATAAAACATTTTCGCTACTATGTGATTTTTGTGGATGACTATTCTCGCTTTACTTGGTTGTATCCTATGAAATGCAAATGTGAAGTGTT
Organism: Portulaca oleracea; assembly: GCA_029582165.1. Taxonomy (NCBI): domain Eukaryota; kingdom Viridiplantae; phylum Streptophyta; class Magnoliopsida; order Caryophyllales; family Portulacaceae; genus Portulaca; species Portulaca oleracea. The sequence goes on from CM055887.1 coordinate 36,448,725, forward strand.
TGATATTTTTCTACAATTTCAAAAGGTAGTTGAAAATCAGTTTGATCGAACTATTAAGATTTTTCAAAGTGATGGCGGTTTAGAATATGATAACCATCAATTTAAAAACCACTTTTCTTCTACTGGCATTGTCTTTCAAAAATCTTGTCGTGACACTCAGGCTTAGAATGGTGTTGCAGAACGCAAACATAAACACATTTTAGAAATGGTTAGGGGATTTCTCATTTAATCCTACTTACCGTCTTCATATTGGGTTGAAGCTGCCTTTACCGCGGTCTTCACTATTAATCATTTGCCTACACGTCTGTTGTCTAATGTCAGTCCTTTTGAACATTTGTTTGGTCATGCTCCTGATTACACAATTCTTCGTACGTTTGGTTGTGCTTGTTTTCCCAACCTCCCAGCAACCTTGGCAAACAAGCTACAACCCCGCTCGATTCAGTGTGTTTTTTTGGGGTATGCTCATAATTACAAGGGTTTTTGATGTTTTGATCCCAAATCGGGACGCATTTATATTAGTCGACATGTTCGTTTTCATGAAAATGTTTTCCCATATCACACTTTGGTTTCTCACTCTATATCTCCTCCCCAGACCACACAGTCTGTCGTTGAGGATATTCTTACTTTCACTTCGACTGCCACACCTTTAGCGCATCAGTCTACTCCTATCCATAACCCGCTTGTGATTCCGTCTAGTACTTCTCACCCTCTGCCTCAATGTCAGAGTCCGTCGTCTATCTCAACTGTGTCTCCGTCTCCTATTGTTTCTTCTCCTGTCGTGTCCCCCCTTCTGAATCCAGTGTCTCATATGTTTCTCCTACTGCTCCATCCCCCTTAGTGTCTTCTTCCTTCGAACCTTCTATCTCTTCACCTGCTTCTTCGAGTCCTTCACAATCTCTTGTTGTTGTGTCCGTCTCTAATGTTCATCCCATGCAGACTAGATCCAAAACGGGTGTCTTTAAACCTAAACACATCTTGTCTTTGACTGCTAGTTGTTCTGAGTCCGAACCTTCCTCCTTTAAAGAAGCAATACAGAATCCTAAGTGAAAAGCAACTATATCTGATGAATTTTTAGCCCTAATTTCTAATGATACATGGGAACTAGTCCCTCCATTACCAGGGAGTAATCTAATAGCCAGTAAGTGGGTTTATAAGATTAAATACAATTCGGATGGGTCTGTTGAACGTTACAAAGCAATACTGGTGGCTGCAGGCAATCATCAGCAAGCAGGTATTGATTTTCATGAAACCTTTTCTCCTGTTGTTCGTCCTGCCACTATTCGTCTTGTCCTTTCCATTGTTGTCTCTTGTAAATGGCAGATTCGACAACTTGATGTTAAGAATGCCTTCCTTCATGGTATCCTTATCGAGCAAGTTTACATGCGTCAACCTCCTGGCTTTGTTGACTCTTCTCACCCTAATCATGTTTATCGTCTTAAGAAAGCCATCTATGGGTTGAAACAAGCTCCTCGTGCTTAGTTTCATCGCTTTAGTAGCTTCTTACTCACACATGGATTTCGTTGTAGCCAGTCAGATCCGTCCATGTTTACTTATCACTTCCAATCATATATTCTCATTTTGCTCCTTTATGTTGATGATATTATCCTTACCGGTAGCTCAACTTCATTATTGTTCTCCTTCATTGGTCTTCTCTCTCGACAATTTCCCATGAAAGATCTCGGTGATCTTCATTATTTCCAAGGGGTGTAGGTTGTTCGTTCCTCATCCGGCTTGTTTCTGTCTCAACATAAATACACCTCTGACCTTATTCGCAAATTTCACATGCATACCTGCAAATCTGTGAGTACGCCCATTGTTGCTCGGACTGCCCTCACTCTCTTAGATGGTGAACTACTTGTTGATCCTACTACGTACATAAGTATGGTAGGTGCTTTACAATATTTGACTATGACTCGTCCTGATATAGCATATGCAGTTCATGTAGTTTCCCAATTTATGCATTCCCCCCGCACTTCTCACTTATCTGCTGTCAAGCGTATTTTCAGATATTTGTAGGGTACCGTTGATCATAGGATCTTGCTTCGTCTAGCCATTGCTCCCTCTATTATTGTGGCATACTCCGACGCGGATTGGGCGAGGTGCAAGGATTCTTGTCGCTCCACTACCGGCTATGCAGTCTTCTTTGGCCCCAATCTCATTGCTTCGCGATCGAAAAAGCAACCCACCGTCTCTAAATCCTCTACTGAAGCTGAATATAGGCTATTGCCTACACAGTTACGGAGACAATTTGGTTACGTAAGGTGCTTTGTGACTTGGGAATTTCACTCCCTGCTCCCACTAAGGTGTTGTGTGACAAATTAATGTCACATACCTTACTGCTAACCCCAGTCATCATGAGCGTAGTAAGTACATTGTTGTTGATTACCATTTTGTTCGCGAACGTGTTGCCCATGGAGATCTCACTGTTCGTTATGTGCCCACAAAGCTTCAGTTAGCTTATATTTTTACTAAAGGGTTGTCTACTAGTCAATTTCATTTTTTGAAGTCCAATCTGTCTGTTCGTTCACCTCCCGTACAGATTGAGGGGGTGTAATAGAGGCCAAATTCTTGCTGTAAATAACGCTCACTAATTGACTATAATAACATCACACAGGCTCCCAATTGGGGCAATTCATTCCAATTATTCTCACAAGATCAAACTGATTTTACTACTATTAATAGTAGATTTTCTATTTTAATTGATCTTAGTATATATGGTTAAGTTATAATGGAAAAATCCTAATAACCCTAACCCTAATATGCCTACTCTCTCCTTCTCTCTCTGTAACTGACGGCCACCAGCCACCAGACGGCCGCAACCACCGCACCGCCGTCGACGTCGTTGGAAACCACTGTCGCCGCCAGTCGCCTCTTCCCTCTTTCGTTCCCTTCTCGATTCTCACCTTCACTCTCTTTGCGTGCCCTGCGTAGCGCCGCCCCAAACCGCTTTTGCACCACTGCCCACACCACCAGGCACGGTCGTCCCTATCGTCAGACACCGCAAAGCTGCCTCGACGCCCGACACCAACCGCCTAGACGCACGACGAGGACGACCCCTTGATGCTGCTGCTGTTGCCTGTCGTTGCTGCGGTGTTCGACTCCGACCAACACCACAACCCTGACAACTCCGGCCACCGTCCGATGACGCCCCCGGAGTTCCGACCACCACCCATTTTGCCTAGCAAACCCTTACGCAAAACCCTAACCCCAACCTAAGTTCTTTTCATCATATTCTTGATTATTGTTTTCTTTGGATTATGAGTATTATTATGACTTGATTAGTATTTGATGTATAATCGCCCAGCTATATACATCAAGGTTAGCTAAGAGGACCTTAATCCAGCTTGAAGCTACTAATGACATCTAAGGCAACCTTAACTACGATGGTTTATTAAGCTCATGGTAGAAAGCGTGAAGGACCTTGATGGTATTCTAGCTTACAAGGAGTTAGTCTTATATATATATGAGGACATTGACGAGCTTAAATCACTCTTGGAGATAAAAGTCCTTTATTGAGTAATCATCACTCACGGCAGTAGAGGACCTTATCAAGTGCAGTTCGATATTTTGCTCTATAACTCTAGATCCATACGTCTATTGAGGAAGTCATCCAAAGATAGATTGGAGTACATTGAAAGAGTTTTCCAATGGTTTTTGAATATTGGAAAACGGACAAGTATTGAAGGAGATATAGCTAGTTCTTTCTAGAGTTGTATTTTAGAAAGTCCTTTATGTTTTTATGATGTAATAAATGTAGAGCATGATGTAAGCCTCAAGGGCCTAACTTCTTGATTAGTACACCTCCAAGGGGGCTTAGGATTACTATAAATACCCCCTTAGGCCTCTTGTAATTCATATCACATATACATAATATACACAAATCAAATCAAAAGCTTTTGCTTTGTTCTCTCTAACCTTTGCGTTAGAATTTGAGTCTTCTTGAGAGGAGTCTCTTTGAATCTCTTCTTCTATTCTAAGATTGGCTATCTTAGATTTGTGATAGGAAGAGTTGGAGGATTCTAGGAGTGGTGAATCTGTATTTCCTTAGAAGATCCCAAGCCGTTTATCATTCGATCAAATGATTCATTCTTGTTGTAAGTTTCAATATATTCTTTTGAATCTTTTGATTTCCATTGCATTTTCATTCCATTCTATTCCATACCAACCAGAATACATCCCCATTCATTCATTCACCTATCCATCCATCATCCATTATTATTCATTTACACTCCATTTCCATCTTTTCATTCGTTTAAGAATCAATCTAACCAACCCCAAATTTAAAGATCCTCTAGAATGTTGTGTAATGAGATCTCTTTGATCCCATTATACATCAGTATTGTTTGTATAATCTGATGTTATGGTGTTAAACATGCATAGAATTCATGTATACTCTAAGTGTATTAAGATGTTTAGTTTTCGGTGTGTGCTACTGTGAATCATTCCAAATATATGATGAGTGTGGGGTGTTTCATGTAAGTTATGGTGATTAGGGTTGATTAAAATTGAGTTCTAAAAATTTTATGTGAAAGGATTTGCAAAATATCGTATGATTATGTTCTGTTATGCATTATTACAATTATAGTTATTGCATTAGTTTCTAATATATGAGATGAATATAGTGTTATTCTTGCTAGAATGTGTTTAAGGTTTGTTTTAATATTAGATTATGTATGATGTAGGTGTGATTAAGTAATTAATCTGATTTTATATGTTCTTAGTGATTAGTGGTGCTTGTGAGTAAGTTTTTAAATGTCGTATGTTTTAGTTTTGGAAGTATTTTCACAAAGTGTGAATAGATTTTGAAAAATTTTAATTGAAACCATAAGTTTATGATTATTATTATTATTATTATTATATAATATCTTTTAAGAAGGGTCTTCTTTAAATCTTCTTATGGTTTAAAAATTAAATTATATTGTGTTTAGTAGAGTTTTGGTCTTTGGAGTAATCGTATTATTTTGATTATTATCTTGTTCGGTATTGATAATACGAATTTTATTTATTTAGAAGTACTTCAAATTTTGGTCATGAGTGAAGGTTTAGTATGCTTGTTGTGTGTGATTTATTCTATAAAGTTTCAATGTCGAAAAATTCAAGTTTTATGTTGATCTTTACGTTATGTTTTAAAGAAAATGGTTACTTTGAAAATTTAATGTGTTTATGTGAGTTTTAGTGTTAGTTTGGGTATAGATTGACCTTGGTTGTGTTAGGGGGGTGAAGGGGAAGGTATTTGATCCTAGTAGACTGTTTAGAGGCACAAACTGGAGTCACGGGATAGTTTGATTAAAGTTAGGATTGAAAAACCCGAAATAAAAGTAGATCAGTTATGGACAGAATTGTTGTGTCGCGCTATAACGATCACCATAAATTGTGTAGTAGAGCTTTAGCCCTACCGATTGGTCTAGAAGTACCTTAGTGTGTTATCTTTCATAGGAATTTTGCGGATTGGAATTTCGAGGTGTATATTTTGAGTTATGACCCTACTAACGCACTTAGGTCAGAACTGGACAGGTTTTATAGTTGGTTGTTTTTGAGAACTTTAGGGTGTGTTTTAGGCCTTAGGGTCAACATAAGAGTTTTAGTAGACATCTTGAGGTTTTCAGAAAGTCCAAAACCAGACCCATAGGATATTGGAAAGTCAAGTTATGGCCTTTGTAATATGAGTATAGTAATCTGTCCAATTGTTTTCATTGTGATAAATGTGGTTTAATTATGTGAATGTGATGTGTAGTCCAAATGTGTTATTACTTGAATGATGGTGTAGCGCCCTGAAAATTCAATTTTAAAAACTAACGGTCGAACCTAACGTTGACCCACGAAAAACAGCAGAAAAGTCAAAAGAAGAAGGACGTCACTGCCGTACCTCCGAAGAAGCACAAAGCAAGAATAGAGATTAACTAAACAAACCAAAACTTCAAATTAAAACTTAACAACATTCTGGTTCCAAAACATAAAGGAAACTACTGAAATATTTCAAGTCTAATCAACACAGTTAATTCTTTATTCAAAGCAGTAACCTCTAACGAACATCCTCACTTGCTAATTCCCATCTCCAACATAGAATTCTTCACCTGAAAACAAAACATTTAAAACATGAGGAGGACTCAATAATGTCTACCCCTAACCGTCAAAACAATTTAAAATTCATTTCAATTCATTTTTGGGGAATGAGTGAACAAGTCAAATCTTTTCAAAATCAACTTTCTTTCCCAACCAACCAAACCATCTTTCAAAATTATTAAACGAGCGGACTTTACTTATATGGCCCTCGAAGTCAAAGACTTCACAATAATCATATCTCAATATCACATTCTCAATCTCAATTTCATTCTCAATCAATCACAATCTCAACATACGGATGGCCATCCATTTCACACATGTGCATAAAACTAACCCCGGGGAAGTAGCACTTATCAGCCATCCCTGATCTCTTGACAACCTCCCTGGAGGAACAGATCCTGGTCTTTGGGACATTGCCCGAACACACAACCATATCAGGGCCTCCCCTGATCTCTTGACAACCTCCCTGCAGGAACAGATCCTCGTCATTGGGACGTTGTCCAAACCCGCATTTACGTCTCATTTGAATTATTAGTTCGGTTTAGTCAAACATGTCCAAACTCAATCAATCCAATCCCAGTTTCCAAAACCATTTCCAAATCACACACATAAAGGACTGTCCAAATTTTATCAACTCAAAAGTACACAACCAACATCCAAAATAGACAGCCAATTTTCACCATAAAATCCCCTTTCGGGATGCAAATTTCAAACAATTTTAAAAACAATAAATCACACAAAGCGTATCCCAATGGGGATTAGGACATAGACATTACCTGAATTTCTTCACTTCACTTCACTTCACTTCCACGAATACACTTGAGCTCACTAAAGTGACGCAGTCTAGGTCGTGCCTATAAATAGAATAAATTCTATAATTAATACGTGCTCTCGGAGTTAGTATACCCCTACCATCTACCTAACCCACCCTAAGAACACTATAAGGTTCCCATCATTCAAGTAATAACATATTTGAACCGCACATCATAAGACAACAAGAATCAACTACCACCAAGTATAAACAAAAGTCCACCCCTTTTACGTAAAGAAACTCGATGATAACGTAATAATAACATAACCACATACTAATAACATCAAATAATGTAAATACTTAAAATTTGAAACTTTACTAAACGTAACGTATTATAAACTAATAATAATAAGAGGAGCTAGAATGCTCTTTAGGTAATCACAACATAATTTTACATAAAGAAAAACCCGATAGAAACATAATAATAATAATAATATAAATACATAAGGATAACATAATACTTGTAAGAATAATAACACATAAAGCTCAACTTTACTAATCCGAAAATATTTTACTTGCAAAATAGTAGGGAAAAGTTGTGTTTTGACGGTGGAAAAGAAGTTCTTTTTGAGCATACTCGTGTAAACACTAAACATAATAATAAGTGTAACTAATACTTTAACTTAGGATCTTCATAAAACAACTATAATCACAAAAATCTAACTTATGAACATGAAATAAATTGAGAATCAAAACCCAACCATAGTTAAAACTCAAACATCCAAATCAAGTATAAGAATATTAACTCTAATTCATGCATAAGAGAATTCTAGTAACAATCCTAAACATAATTTGCATACAATCCACTATATTAAACATATATTAATAAAATTAATCATAAAAACTACAACAATAAAAAACCTAATAAAGTCATAAATTACAAGCATGCTGTTTGTAGTGGTTTTAGTTTAATTTGCATGAGATTTATACATATATAAAATCAAAAGAATAAGAATACAACAAAAACAACAATGAATTGGGGTTTATACAAACAATAAGGGTGGCTGGGCTAGGTCGGTTTGTCGGCGGTCAGGGCGGAGTTCCGACAGCGGGGAGCGTCGGTGCACTACCAAAAAAAGGTCATCCGTCCACGCTTAAAACGGCTTCTAGCCACGCCTACAAGCGAGGCTGAGAATCCTTGCCACGAATAAATAAGCGTGGAAAGGGATTGTGTGGGGAAAATTTTGCAACGCTTAATAAGCGTGGCAAGAAGAAATTCACCACGCATAATAAGCGTATATGGAGCAACTTTGTCACACTTAAGCATGCACAGACGAGCAACTCTCCTCCTACTAAAATTTTTTGTTTTGAATGTAGATTCCAACCCCCGACCACAGCACATAAGAATGAGTAACTAACCAAACCCTTACCGCTAGAGTATTAAAGAATATTTTATTCTAATAACTAATTTAATACTATATATACACAAATGTCACTTGACTTTTTTTTATCTTCTATTTTAGCTTTAACTAATAGATGGGTATATTAAAAAAATTATAATCATAATTTTTTAAATATTCTTCAAATTAATATAATAATATATGTACACAAATACCACTTGGCTTCTAATATCGACGCGCCCAAAATTCAATAATCCATAATGTTTATTTTAATTTTTTTGAAATTATTTTTAAGACTAAATTAATTCCTTAATTAAACCTGGTGCCTAATTAAAAGATTATACTTTTTTGCAAAAAAAAATTATAATGTAAAATTGTTGTTTGCCACACATATTATATGTGGAAATATAGGTTTGTTTAAGAGAATGTTATAACCTCACTTACTAAGCATGGCCAAACTCTTACAACACGCTAGCATGCTTATATGCGTGCTTACCGTTTAACCACTCTCAGTAAGTGTGGCCATTGCATATAGTAGGAATTTGCACGATTTTTTTCCCCTCATTTAAATAAGCGTGGGAAAATATGTGTGGAAGCATGCATATTTTCTTGTAGTGGTGGGTCGATGGACGACGGCGGGAGTCACGGTGGTGATCAGAGATCATGAGTCGACGTACAGCAGCATTAGCAACGAAGGTCTGGGCATGCGAAGGCTGCTTTTGGGGCGCGCGATGGTCGACATGACGGTGGGGTGGTGGTGGCCTGGCGTTGCCGACGGCGGTTGTCGGCGGGCGGCGTGGTGGTCAGGGTTAGGGGCTGGCAGTTGCAGCTGAAAGGGAGAGGAGAGAGAGAGACAGATCGAGAGAGAGAAAGGGAAACAGAGAGTGGACGATGGCGGTAGTTTCTGGAAGCGGCTGGGGCGGTTAACTGCAGTAGGCGGCAACAGCAGATTGGAGGAGAGGAAGAGGAAGGTAGGGTTAGGGTTAGCTATTAGGGTTTTCTATATTAACTATATATACCAACTAAAATAAGTAATTAAAATAATTTATGAAATAAAAAAATATTAACTCAGCAACTAATAATAGTAATAGGAAACTAATTATAATTTTCAAGTTTTCAAAAATAATAATAGCCACATAATGATTAAACTAAAAACACATAATTCATAAATAATTACAAGAAAACACATAAAATCATATTAATAATATTAATCACATAAAATTACCAAATTACCCTTCCTCCCCCGCACATAGAAAAATTACTAAAATATCCTTATTAGTCCTTCAACGGTCCTACGAGCTCAAGTGTTAGCAGAAATAACCACCGATAAAATCTCCAAAAATTAACGGAGCCAAACTTAAATAATTAACGGCGTAACGGTCAACACCTTCAAATTTTACGGGGTTTTACAGATGGGAACCGTATAGTGTTCATAGGGTGGAGTGAGGTAGAACGTAGTGAGTACTAACTTCGAGAGACGTTACTAATTATAGAATTATTCTATTTATAGGCACGAATTAGACTGCGTCGCTTTAGTGAGCTCAAGTATGGTTGTTGAAGTGAAGTGAAGTAAAGTGAAGTGTCTATGTCCTAATCCCCACTGGGATGTGTTTTATATGTTTTATGGTTTTGAATATGTTTTAGAAATTTGCATCCCGAAAGGGGATTTTATGGTGAAAATTGATTGTCGATTTTGGATGTCGAATTGTGTTCTTTGAGTTGATTAAATATGGACATTCTTTTAATGTGTGTGTTTGGAAATGGTTTTGGAAATTGAGATTGGAGTAGATTGGATTGATTGAGTTTGAAATGACGTGGTATTAAACCGGACTAATAATTCAAATGTGGCGTAAATGCGGGTTCGGGCAATGTCCCAAAGACCAGGATTTGTTCCTGCAGGGAGGTTGTCAAGAGATCAGGAGAGACCTTGATATGGTTGTGTTTGTCCCAAAGACTAGGATATGTTCCTGCAGGGAGGTTGTCAAGAGATCAGGGATGTCTGATAAATGCTACTTCTCCGGGGTAAGTTATATGTACGTGTGTGAAATGGATGGTCATCCGTATGTTTGAGATAGTAATTGATTGAGAATGAGATTGAGATTGTGAATGTGATATTAAGATATGATTATTGTGAAGTCTTGGACTTCGAGGGCCAAATAAGTAAGGTCCGCCCACTTAATAAATCGGAAAGATGGTTATGGTTGGCTGGGAAAGAAGGTTTCGAAAAGTTTTGACTTGTTCACTTCTCCCCCAAAAATAAATCGAAATAAATTTTAAATTGTTTTGACGGTTAGAGGTAGACATTATTGAGTCCTCCTCATGTTTTTAAATGTTTTGTTTTCAGGTGATGTGTTCTATGATGGAAATGGGAACTAGCAGTGAGGACAACGAAGTTAGTTTTGAGAATAAGTTTAGTTTATGTTTAGACTTGAGTAGCAATGTTAGTTTATGTTGTTCTAGAATTTAAAAGTCCTGTTGTTTATTAAATTGAAGTAATTAATGATTAGTTAGTTTTTCCTTTCTTGCCTTATATTCATTCTGGGATACGGCAGTAACACCCAATTAAAAAAAATGAGACTTCCGCTGTAACAGTTAGTCAATGTTTGACTTTTTCATAATTGAATTTCCAGGGCGTTACAATTATTTTTCCTTTTTTTTAAATTTGTAGCTATATTTATGATTTAATATTTAAAAGTAGCAGTGAGGACAACGAAGTTAGTTTTGAGAATAAGTTTAGTTTATGTTTAGACTTGAGTAGCAATGTTAGTTTATGTTGTTCTAGAATTTAAAAGTTATGTTGTTTATTAAATTGAAGTAATTAATGATTAGTTAGTTTTTTCTTTCTTGCCTTGTATTCATTCGAGGATACGGCAGTAACACCCAATTAAAAAAAAATGAGACTTCCGCTGTAACCGTTAGTCAATGTTTGACTTTTTCATAATTGAATTTCCAGGGCGTTACAATTATTTTTTTCTTTTTTTTAAATTTGTAGCTATATTTATGATTTAATATTTAAAATTGACATAATTATTTTATTATGTCTCATACATTGATTGGGTTTAAGACTAGTATTAGTTAATATTAATATCCTTTACTCTATAATAAAAATGGCTAGACGCTTTTTGTTGTTTTGCTACTCTATCTACCTATTTGTTTGCTTGTGTTCACATACACATTTATTATTTTACCCTTGGATATAATAATTAATCAGCAACTTATTTTTACTATTTTACCCATGAATATAATAATTAATCAGCTACTTATTTTTAGCTTGTGTTCACACTTGAATTGACTATTTTACCCTTGAGTACAATAATTAGGTGATATAAGTGACTGTATATCTGGTTAAGGTAAATACGGATCGGGTGTATTTCAATTTTGAATAAAATTCACTCTAAAAAATGACTTGGGTGTAATTCAAATTCAAATAAATACGGGCCAGATAATCTTTGATATTAAAAGTTTCTTTTTAAGTAAGTACGGGTCGGGTGTATTTTAGTTTCGGATAAACTTCACTCGAAAAATGTTACCCGAGTGTACTTTGGGTTTAGGTAAATACGATTGGGTGTATTTCAAATTCAGGTAAGTACTGGTCATATGTTCTTTGACAATAAAAATTTCTTTTAGTTTTATACGGGTAAGATGTTCTTTGATAGTAAAATTTTTTTTTAGAGTAAATACGGGTCGGGTGTATTTTGGTTTCAGGTAAATTTCATTCTAAAAACACAACTAGGGTGTATTTCGGGTTTTAGGTGAATACGATATGGTGTATTTCAAATTTAGGTAAGTATGAGTCTGACGTTCCTTGACAATAAAAATTTATTTTAGTTTTATGTAAATATATTTTGATATAATTATAATATTTGTACAATGAAAATGTTAAAATTTTTAACATACAACAATCTTCAAAGGATTTTATGTTGGTATGGAAACTAAATTATTGTACATTGTATTTGAAAAATAAATATAATAATATCTATAAATTATATAATATTGTATAATTGTTTGTAATTTTTCATATTTATTATAATCTACGACAATATCTATTTAATATAATAAATTTAATGTAGATTATTACACCAAACTTATATTGTAAAAGATTATTGGATGATAATACACTTAATTTTAGAAGTATTGGACAATAATGTACTGAACTTTTTTTTTAGACTATAATACACTGAACTTTGAGAGTATCAATATTGGACAATAATGAACTCAGAACAATTCCGGTGGTGATTCTACTTTGAAGTGCGTTTTTCTTTTTTCAAAAAAAAATATATTAGTCATCATGTTTATGTGTACTTTCTTACATGACAAAATTCTTTTTTTCTAAAATATATAGAAAAACGACGCCTCAAAGTAGGATAACCACGTACCGCGACAACCACCGCTAGAGTTAGTCTGAGTGCATTATTGTCCAATACCTTCAAAGTTCAATGTATTAAAGTCCAAAAAAAGTTCAGTACATTATTATCCAATACCCCTAAAATTTAATGTATTATCGTACGATAATCCTATTGTAAACTATAATTTTTAGCCCGCATAAGGGACGGGTAATCTTTGCTAGTATTAGTTAAAAGATTGTGGTCATTACTAATGTTTTTTGATAGATAATTTTACCTTTTATATTCCTATGTAAATCATAAATGGATGGAGAACAAACCCAAAAGAAAAAAAAAAAAGGCTGAGGTCGCACCGTTGGAGGTGAAAGTATGGAAAGATACGTGGCTGAAGCAAATGTGTCAAACAGTGGAGAACAGGAGAAGCAATGAGCAGCCCACTCACGACAAACACGGGCTTAAATTACGGTTAAGTCCCCCCACTCTTCCTCAATTCACGACCCCAACCCCCGGATCTACATATTCGTTACATCCTCATCCCTCCCCCAAATTAATTAATAATACGTACTAATAAATCATGATTTTAAGGAAAGAAGAAAATAATTATGAAAAATTCACAAGTTTTTTTTTAGTAACCGAATCTTTATTCTCTTTTTCTGAAAAACATACTCCCGTTCTATATTAATTGCTGTATTTAAAAATTGTGTAGTTAAATTTTAAAAAGTTTGATCATAAATTTCTCAATATATACAATTTACCATTATTATATTTATAACGAAAAATACTATCATAAAAGTATAATATTATAATTACTAATATATCATGAAATAACTACCCATCAAAAAGTGATATTGAAAATCATAAAAATCAAAATTATGATAATTGATATGAAAAAGTGAAAGGAAAAGAAAACACGAAACAACTCTCACCCGTCCCCCTGCCTTTTCTTTTAAAAAATAAATATTTTTTGCCTCTCCAAGTCCACTATAATAAAAGCCAACCCCTCATCGCAGAATGCATTCTTTACATTTCGGCATGCTCTGTTTGTCTATCTAGCATTCTGTTTCTCTATCTGCATCCAAGGAGAAGCAAGAACAATCGGTGCAATAGGAGAGAGAAACTGATTCATACTCTTACTCTCCGTACATTAATGGCGGTCGATGAAGCATCAACACATCCAGATCTTTTGAAATACTTCCTAACCATGAACAACATGAATGGTAGTAGTAACCCTAATTTGTACAGTCATAGCAACGTAACGAATCCGCTTGGCGTCACCTTCGTTCCTCCTCCGTCGAGAAAACGTCCAAGAGAACGGACGGTGTTGCCATCGGCGTCTAACCCCATCGCATCGACATGTACGAGTATGGTGAACAAGGAATCCACGAGTTTTTCTTTCCTGGGCCAAAATATCTCCTTACAAATCATCCAACAACAACTGGAGCTCCACACTTTAATCTCACACCATGTAATTTTCTTGTCATACTCGATCTGTTTTTCGTGTTTGCTAATTAATTTGATCAAATTTAAAGTTATCAAAATGGTACAGATTGAGAAGATGAAAATGGAGATAGAAGACAGAAAGAAGCAGCAGTTGATAGCAATGATGACGGCAATTGAAGAAGCGATGGCGAAGAAGATGAGCGAGAAAGAGGAAGAAATTTGGAGAATTCAAAAACTAAATTTGGAATTAGAAGAAGGAGTGAAAAGTGTGTGCCTGGAGAATCAGTTATGGAGGGATTTGGCTGAATCAAATGAAGCAACCGCCAAGGGTCTCCGATCGAACCTGGAGCAAGTTCTTCAACAGATGCGAGAGAATATCGCCGGAGAACTGAGGGACGACGCCGTTTCATGCTGTGGAAGCAGTGGGTACGGGGAGGAGAGGGGGGAAGAGCAACTGTCGCAGAGGAGGAGGAGGATGATGAATGAAGAAGCCGGAGATGGTGAAAAGAACAAGAGGTTATGCAGGAAATGTGGAGAAGCTGAAAGCAGCGTCTTACTTTTACCCTGCAGACACCTCTGTTTGTGTACATCATGTGGGCCCCTCGAAAATGCTTGCCCTATTTGTAACTCTCTCAACAGTGGCAGTGTTCATGTAAACCTCTAATCACTCATGGAGCCATGCCCAATTGCCCGTGCCTATCAATCAGTGTAGAAACGAAAAAGACAAATATATGTATTTATTTCTTTCCTGTTTTTTTAGGGAGGAAATACATTTTTTTTTAGCTCTTAGCCACCTAACATCACGTTTTAGGGAAGGTTTGTGGTAGTCAAATTTTTTTTTACTACCATAGTTAAATTGAATATTAATAATTGATTATAAATAAAGTAATCTTAACCGTTAATTTAATTTTTGTTAATCTTAAATAAATAACTTTATTTTATTATTATTGTTAAGTTGATATTATTTTATTACATAATTTAGCATATCAAATATTCTAATTTCAGTAAAAATCTTTTGTAATCTTATTAATTACTAGATGCATATGCCCGTGCTAACCACGGGCTGCAAAATATTGTGTAGTTCATAAATTTAGGTGCACAGAAAATAGAGCAGAGGAATGTCCATTAGTTAACAAGGAACCCAAAATATTAATAGGAAGAAAATAGTCTATTGGAAACAGTTGGAAATTATGTCAAAATTTGTAGGTATACAAAATCATGCAAACAACCAATAAGCATGGCATAATCATACCCAAATTTGAGCAAGTGTTCAATATTATCAGGCAGAAGGCTGGTTTGTTATTGTTATCTTCCCTTATGTTTTGCAGCAATGCTAGGCCCCATGAAATTCTAATGCAAGACCTCAAATGGGCACTCCAAAAATCTACCCAAAATTACAAGTACAACTTCCTGTTTGGGTAGCTAAACACACTGGCTATGAAATATTAGCACTATCATAATAATAAATACACAGATGGAAAGCATAGGTAAATTATTTCATAAAATATTTACATAAACATTATTTATTAGAAACAATATTTACATAAACATTATTTACATCCAAACTATGGGTTGCACTGAAGATCATTTGCCACTGACTTCAGTTTCTGTGCACTACTTAACAAAAATCAGTTCACAGAAAAAGTGTACGCCCTAAAGTAACCTACTTTTTTCTAATGCATACCCAATCAAAAAATAATTTACATCTATAGTATGGGTTGCACTAAAGATCTTTGGGGACTGGCTTCAGCTTCTGTGCATAATATACCAAAAAACAGTTTATAGCAAAAGTGTACGCACTGAAGATCTTTGGGGCGTTTTATGACAAAATTGGACTAACCAACACCAGAGATGCAAGGTCACTTTTGTTAGTCAGGCTTTCCTTGAGTGGTACTTGCACCAGCAACATCTACGACGTCGAGGACTGATTTGACATGAAATCTGATCATCAACTTTTTGTTGTAGGTGTGATGTGCAGTCCTGAGGAAGAATATGTACTCTTTGTTGCTCAAAAGAGACTGTAGATATTGCGCGTCAATACTTCCATCCTATATATATAGTAAATATTGTAAAAAGCATACATGAGTCAGTTGTGATGGTAGTAGCTCAATGAAAGCAGAAGCAAAAGATGGCAGAAAGAGTTGATGACATAAGGTTACCTCTTGTTTTTTGTTGTGCAAATTGATTGCTGTAGTGGAGAAAACCTTTTCTGCATTTAAGCCAAATACTGTTGCTGTCATTATTCCAGATGAGTTTTGAAGCTGTGCTTCGATACAACATCTGTGTAGAGTGTAATACCATTTAATGTAACAGTTATCCGTTAAACTCCAAATAAGACTACCAGTAAACTCAAGTGTGTCCTGTGTTTGAAATTTCCAGTTCCATGGAGTTGGGAAAAATAACTCCTAACACAGTTATAGCTTAGTTATTCTATGTAAAACGAAAATAATAGTACCTGGGAATAGCAGTGACAGTGCATTTGAAAGTTTGGTTTTGACAAGTGTAAGAAGTCCAACACTTAGCATTAATTGATTGTTCACATTTGCTACAGCATATGTACACAAAGTTTTGCTTGAGTTTGGTGATAGTCGCGCGAGCTTGAACTTTGAAAGTATGGCCCTGTAGATTAATAACTGAGTGTCTCTATGAGGGGAAGTAAACAATTATCTCATTTGGTAGAGTTTCGATCAAGTTAATAATCTATTCATAGTAAATAGTAAGTAGTAATTGTAGTTTACCTGATCAGGAGTGGTAGGAATGTCATTTATTGCTATAATAGGGGAAGCTTTGTGCGTTGTGGACAGGGTTGATGTACTTGCTTCCCTAGTTTTGTGCAGGTACTTCTTGTCATCTACTACTTGTTTAATAAGCTCTAAATTCTCTTCTTTCCTATTAATAGTAGAAAATGATGTTAATGATGTGTCATTTTTTATTGAAGTAATTAACAACTGGAAATGCTTACCATATATGTAGACTTTTTGCTTCAGGCAGATCTGGATTTATTAAGAACATCGTGGATGGGTGGGTTGAGAGTGACATTTCTGTTGTCGGAAATGATGTGTAAGTTGAAGTGAAATATATTAGAAGGGGAGTAAAAGATTCTGTAAGAATTAATGGATAATATTGTTTACCATTGAAAGATAGTACTGACAAGCGGGTTGCAATGATGACAGGCCATTTATCCAACTGTTCCAAAATATATGCAGCTTCATTCGGGACGATTTGCTTCCATGTAGTTAACATGATTGGCTGCAATCTTTGTTGAAGCATAATTATTGTCAGATAATTTATACATGTAGAATAGAATTAAGGCAGTAACTTTGAAAGATATATTAAAAGAAAGAATAGGTTGCATTTGTACTCGTCATTAATTATAATGAACTCGTGGACGTCAATGGGATCCTGCTCAGTGTCACGTTGATTTTTTGGAGTCACCGTCTTTTGTGGCGTCGCTGCTATTACAATCGCCATTATATCTAAATCATTGAAGACAAGTTAGTAGATAGAATAAAATGTATAATCTCAATTTTTTGGGGGTGGGGGGGGGGGAGGGTGGAATTGGAGTTGACGTTGGGACTGTGTTTTATAAGATCTTGTCAGTACTTATGCATAAGTAATGACTCATTAATCGTATCCAAAAACCAAAAAAAAAAAATCCTCATTACTTGATAAAAGTATCAATATTCACAGTTGGGTAGAAATAAGGCTTACCAACTCGACGAGAGCTGTTCATGTACGTACGGAAATCTGAAAAATCGCACCAGATTGAAAGAAACAGAAATCTCATCATTGTCGTCAAGCTGTAGCTCAGATACGGGGGACTTTTGAGTGATTATCCATTGGTATTGATGAGGCACAATGCGATGAGTAGGATCAATGGGTTCAACTTTAGCGTTCCCAATGCTATATTTGTGGAACACGGTCAGAGTATCTGATAAGCTCTCAATTTGCTTTCCAAAGATTATTGCCTGAACTTTTGTGCCCTTATTAATCAAATAAAATTGTTAACATATAGTAATAAGAAAGCATTAGAATATAAGTACATTGATAAAGATAAGTAACAAATAATTAATTTTAGACTAACTTGTTTGTCTATAAGAATCATCCTTTGAAATATGCAGGTGCCAGATGCAGATGTTCGTGGGAAGGACTTTTCCAGCACTCGTACCTCGACGTTCCAGATTCCCGTAGTAAGAGGGGTGACATCTTTCAGGAATAACAATTGTTCTTGTGTAGCCATATCCTGAAAGTTGAAGACAATGCTATAAAGAGTGTTCAACATGTGAGGGAACATGAAAGATCAAGGGGGGAAAGGGGAATAAATACAGCTGACAAAAAGTTTGCACCGTAATATTCGGAAAACTATATTATGTCTGTCAAAAATCAGAAGAAATACTTTCAGCTGCAGAAAATATTTCTTGGTACACAACATTTCTAGTACAGTGGTTTTCTGGTGTATTTTCATTTGAAATTGCAAGTATTTTAATTGAGTCGGCTGTTTTAGCTCTTGATAGAGCTACATATAGTTGACCATGGGAAAATACAGGTTCTGGTAAGTAGATGCCCACATGATCTAAAGTTTGACCTTGTGCTTTATTTATAGTCATTGCAAAGCATAAACGTACGGGGAACTGAGTTCTTGTAAATCTAATAGGAAACTTTTCAGTATCCGATGGCTCTAAAGGAATTCTAGGAAGAAATACTCTCTGACCACGATTATATCCAATTGCAATTTCACAATCAAGAACATTTTTACTAAAACGACGACATATAAGGCGAGTGCCATTGCATAGCCCTTTAGACGGATTGATGTTTCTCAACAATATAATTGGACAATTAGGTTTAAGAATTAATTTATGTGGAGGAAATCCAGCTGGTGTTAGACTGTTAATAAAATCTTCATGCTCGCCCTGAAGGCTTGTATCTTTTGTGTTGTCAAAGCTGTAATATGTTGTTTCATTTCCTGGAAATCTATGTATGAGCAGGTCATTAATATCATCAACATAATCATTTTCGGAGTTAAAATTGCACGTTGTGTCATAACTTCGGGATTTGTTGCAAAAATTTCCAAATCTGGAAATACATGGTTGATTAACATATTCAAGGATATATCTTTGTCAATGTATGGAACTATCATATGTGACGGAAGCTTGATTAGGTCATCGATAATTGTTTTTTCTATTCCATTACCAACACGTAGTAAATAGTCACTGAACATAGGATCTGGCAATGCTCTCAAATTTTTGGTTAGTTTAATCTTTTCTAATATATGCCAAATGTCAGATTTGACTAAACTTGTATTAATTTGTTCTAGTTTTGTTTTCTTAGGAGCAACCGGTAGAACTTGACGAAAATCTCCACCAAATACTACTACTTTTCCACCAAAAGGTAAGTCAGAATCCATTATGTCTTGAAGCATCCGATTAACAGCCTCTATTGCTTGTCGTTTGGCCATTGAAGCTTCATCCCATATAATAAGCTTTGCTCTTCTTAAAAGTTCTGCTGTGCAACTTTGTTTTCTGATGTTACAACTTGCATATTCATCAATATTAATTGGTAGTTTAAATCTTTAATGCGAAGTTCTCCCAAAAGGTAAGTTAGATGCTGCAATACTAGAGGTTGCAACAGGTAGTGCAATAAATCCTTTGGATCGAACTGTAGCTAGTAAAGCACAATATAAGTAAGTTTTTCCAGTGCCCCCAGGGCCATCAATAAAAAAAACATCCATGTCTATTGGAGAATATTCTTTCAGCAATTATATTGAATGCATGTTTTTGTTCTGAATTTAGTCTATCAATAGATAGGAGATCTTGTTCAGATATTGGAATGTTCAATTCATCCTCAATCTCTTTGAGCTGTATTTCATCTTCATTGAAATTGAGTTGGTTATTAGTTAGAGCAAAGCTGTTGATATTTTTTCCCATTGATTCAAGTAGTGATGCAATATGTTGTAACACTTTGATTTCTATATTTTCATGTGTGACATTAAGTAGTTTTTTATAGTCCTCTGACATAAATATTTTAAAGTTGTCCCATAGCATTTTTGGATTGTTTGGGGAACAATAAGCTAAAATTGTAGCGAATAAATCTCTTAGTGTATATGGCATTTGATAAGATGACGCTTCTTCCAAGCATTCATGAAGATGAGTGTCTGATTTTAACAAGCCACGAAGAAGGGCAGCCTCACGAAATGATGATACTTCTATTCCATTGTATGTTTTTAAATCTTTGAATGATGTGCTCCCTTTTACATGGTTGAGTAAAAGTCTCAAATAGTAACGTTCCTCTTCTGTTGGATAAGCAGCGACAACATGTCCAATAACCTCTCTTTTTTTTCTCTAATGCCAAAATTTGTTTGTTTCATCCCAAACATATCTCTCAGGAAATTCCTTGTATAACAAATTTTTGGCGTTTACATCTGTCTTATTCATCTCAAAATATTCAGTAGGCGTTGTTTTTGTTGAATTTTGATCATTAATTACTTGATTTAAATTATTGTAGTCTTTGAATGCAACGCTTTGTAAGTTTTCCAAATGTAGTTGCAGACTTTTGACGGAAGGGTACATTTCATTTAAGGGAAATCCATAAATTCTCCAGATAGCCTCTGGAGGGGAGACCCATCTAGCAGATTGAAATGCATCAATTTCATTGATTTCATGTGCTTTTGTATTTGACAGTATTTGGAAAGCAATTCGGTCATGTCCCTTATATATATATTTGTATAAATATTTTACAGCATTTATTGTAGAGCATATTTCTACATTTATATGGCAGTCAAACATTGCCAATAAGTACGGATTATATGGGACAACCCAGCGATTGTCTAACATTTGACCACGGACTTCTACTTGGTCAGCATTATAACGACGCTTATATTTTGGATATGAGTTTTTGCCATGTGTAGTTGTAGGGCAGAATTCTTTTGAGTATTTGTTTTTACAACGTTGTGTTCTTTTATTCATGCATACATTATCCATATTTAATTCTCCACAAGGTCCATGCATCATATGCTTAATAACAGCGTTATATAAATGCATGTTATCATCTTTATTAGGAAGCTCAGCGCATACAATGGCATCGTACTGTTCAGGAGATATTAATTTATATTGATGTTTTAATATGATTAAGAAATGAGCATGGGGTAGTCCTCTCTTTTGGAATTCTACAACATATACATAGGTTGCAACTTTTCCAAATATTTCTTTTTTAAAAAGTTTGTTTTTTAGAAGCTGTAATTTTGCATGGAAGACCCGTGCAATTAGATCAGGCCTATCTTGTGGCTGTTCTCCAGGAAGTAATTCATCTTTAATTTCAGTCCAATTTGGGTTACAAGTAATCGTCAGAAATATATCTGGTTTTCCAAATCTTTGAACTAAAGCCATTACATCTATATATCTTTTTCTCATATCTCTTGGACCGCCAATAAAAGATGCAGGCAAGACTATTCTCTTTCCGACATTTTTTCCATGGGTTTCTCCCATTGCAATACTATCAACAAGGCCTTGATATAGGTCTGCTCTAATAGCATTTTGATTGTTTCTAAAATAGTCTAATCTAGTTGTTTCAAGTTTGATGTACATATCAACAACATATTGTTGGAAAAGACGTTTTGAATAAAGTATAATTGTTTTATAATTAAGTCTAATTTGTAATTTGTAGCAATAGTATTCCCTGCATGATACAGTCTTTCTTTTTCGATTTCGCGTTCCTCTCTGTAACACTACAAAAAAAAAGCGCAAGTACAAATTGTTAATAATGTTTGTGTTGCATATTGGTTGTTTATAATAATAGTAAGCCATATTAATTGATACCTTGTTGCTCTCTTTCAAGAAGATTATCAATGGAACTTATATCATGTGGATTAACCATGTCTTCTCCTTTGCAATGATTAGTAGATTTGGTGATATCTCGCTTTTGGATGCCTTCATGCCACCCAGTATCTCCAAAGGGAAATAGTAATGGGTATTGCAAAGGGTCATAGCAACCATAGTAGTACTTTACTTTATAACTTCCAACCATATGACCAAATACTATAATATTTCTGTCAGTATTTTGTTCAGTTTGGTTATCTTCAAGCCAAATTGCACCAATTTCAGAAGTTGTTGGAGCATTATAAACTCGTTGATCAAGACCTGAATCATTCTTGATGATAATTTTGTAGTTTTCTAAATCTGGAATATCTTTAAGTATTCGGAAGAAACATGCGTAAGGATTAACGCTAAGAATGGCTATGAGTTTCTCTAATATCGCAGGATTTAATTTGCTTGATTGGTTCATCTGATTGTTAATTTCATGTTCAGTATCATAGAAGTAGAGTTGTAAGTATGAAGGTTGTGCATTATTAGGCAGTAATTCATTGATGAAGTGATATATTTGGCCTTGAACTTTAAATGTATAAATTCCTTTATTACGTCTGCATAGTGATTTGTCATATTTAACACCAAAAGATGTAAATGCAAACGTATTATTATAAGTCCTAATATATTTCTGGAATTCTTTAGCTTCATTACACTACTAGAAAACAGCAAATTTCCCACTGTTTTCCTACCGTTTAATAATTCCCATATTTTTTCCACGGATAGAATTGTGGTGGGAAATTTCTCACTATTTTCCCACTAATTTCCCACAAACCAATTATTTTAATTATTAATTATTTTTAATATCAAACTTCCCACTAATTTCCCACTAATTTTCCACTAATTTAAAATTTAGCACTTTCACTCCCCACCAACGATAATTTCATTTCCCTCTATTCTTATTTAATCAAAATTTAAACACAAAATTGACTCCCACCAACAATGTTTTCATTTCCCTCTACTTTGCTTTAATTTTTTTTTTCAAAATTTATAGTAAATTTTTTCTGAAAAAATGCAAAAATTGTTTCCCACCATTGTTGGAATTGCAATATCATAACCCTAATTTTCTCAACCCTCAACCCAGCATCCCTCTATCCCACAGCCACTCTCTCGCACAACCCCAAAGCCTCGCTCAACACCAAAGCCAGTCTCCACTCTCTCCCTCGCACACTCTTCAATTCCGACGCACCACCGCCTGTATCCATACGAAATCGACACTCCCTCTCTCTGCTGCTCACATCTTCCCTACGCTCAACCCAACGTCCCTCTGTTCCGACTCTCCCGACGCACTCCTTTGCCACCGGCGAACCACCAACGGTCAGACGGCTGACGCACCACCGCAGGTATGGCTCTATCTTGCAGAAAGTAGTTTCAGATATGGAGTTCACTAGTTCTCTACTTCTCTATAAGACTTGTGTCAAATTGAATATGTAGATATTCTGGCTTTTGTGGTCTTTGTAGGTGTAGTTATGTCAAATTGAAGATGTACTTGGGGCTCAAAAGATTTGTTGGCAGTTCATTCATGTGGAGATGGAGTTGACCGTGTGCTAATTGAGGTGGATAAAAAATATACAGCAAGTCAGTGACCAGTTTAGGTTAATTAAACTCTCCAGTTTTGTAGACTGACTAACTAATCGTGGAAATTAGGTCAAAAAGCAAGGTTTGAAAATGAAACCTGGAAGTGGAGAAGTTATAGAGTTTGCCAGTGGAGGAGAATACAATAAGGTCAATTTGAGCATCACAGAATTAGCCTAGCAATTAATTAAGCAACTACCCTACCTATCTAGCTAATAAGATGGTAGCTAGTCAACAAGCTAAGAGTTAGCCTAGCAATTAGTAGATGTACATGAGATAGAATAGAATAGGATTTGAGTTTAAGTTAAATTCCCTTTTGTACAAATAGGGTTAAACTTCTTGATCTTTATTTTTGGTCATGGGAAGGGGAGGGGCTTGTACGTAGAACTTAGACCTGGTTTGTCGTCCTTTCCATGATTTGATTGCTATATTAACAATTGACACATGATGGGAATTAATTTGTGGATCAAAGATACATATTTTCCAAAAACATACAGGTGATCATGTACTTATTTTAATGTATTGGAGACTTGAATCACAACTTAGTTGTCTATAAAGCTAGAGCCCTTTAGATTTAGTGGAAATTGGGGATTCGTACATATTTTCCAAAAAATACATATCTTAGTGACTAAATTTAGTGGTTAACCGCACAAATAAGTCAGCTACTGGAAATTGGGTATTCATAGTGGCTATGGAAATGGGATTGAAAGGATATGAAATATGGAAATGGGTTTGAAAGGATATGAAACATACAGGTGATCATGTACTTATTTTATATTGGATGCATATGTCAAATTTCTTTATGTATAGGTTATTTTGTACACACCATCATCCAAAAATAGTTCAAAAAGTCACTAATATATATCGTGGAAAGTTTGAGGGTGTCTATCCTTCATGGGGTAAGGTTTCTTGAGGGGTTCGTGATATTTGGTTCGATGAATTCAAGGCAAGTGTTTCATACCTATTCATATATATCTTACTCAATTTATGATTCTAAATTGATAGCTTATAGCGTTTACATGTGTGAATAATCTTGTATAGAAATTCTATTGATGGGAGGATCATGATGACAAACCTATCAGAGAAAGATTTGAATATCGTGGTCGGGAGTCATTAAAGGACACCTTTAGAGAAGTTCGAACGAAACCTTATACTTGCCCACAATGGCTTGTTGAAGCAATCTGGAAGGGTCTTTGGCAATATTGGAATTCTGAAGAGTTTAAAAGTAAGAGCAATTCTACAATAACGTTCGTTCATCAACAGATGGTGTTGGTTCTTCCGTTCATACTGGTGGCTCCATCCCAGTTAATGTGCATAAGAAGAATATGGTAAGTTACTAATATTCTACTCCAAATTTCATTTTTTGAACGCATAAGATACTATTGCTCTATTATCTCATGTTCATTATTTGTGACTATTCTTCTCAAGGCGTGTGGCCTGTAGCGTTATGTTTGGATGTGATTCTCCGGCGTGGGTCCGTTGAGATTGGTATTGATTATTATATTTGTTTCCAAGAGAAAATATGAGATGATAAGTCTAGGCAATAGTCTAATTTTAGGGGAAGTTCTGCCGATTTTTTTTACAAATTTTTTAATATCAATTTTTAATATACTTTTTAGTTTGGCTATTATTTATCTTTTTACAACATTGATGTGGGAATATTTAAATGTACTTATGATGTTGAAATTTTGGACAAGTTGACATTTTTTTTGTTTTGGATATTTGTTTTATTTTAGATTGATAAAGGTGAGGTACCTACTGTGCATCATGTGTATCTTCGTCTACATCAAAAGAAAGGTCACGAATGGGTGAAGGATAAATGTGCGACAGCTCATGTAAGTTTTTGGAGGTCTTGTATTTCATGTTTATGTGTTCTTTATATAATATGTTTATAAACTTACTAGTGTAAAATTCATACTAGGAAAAAATATATGAAAAAGCTCGATGAGACTCTTGCCAGTCAATCGACTAAAGCCTTGCCTGAAGGCTCCAACCAACCAACTGAACCTCAACTTACTTATGAAGGGCAAATGAAGATTTGAATTGATGCAAATGGTGTGACAAATTGAGGCCCATGTTTGTGGTTTTGGACCACAAGGAGATTCATACTGAAACACTACAAGCCAATCTGGCAGTAAAAACCATGCTAAAGATGATATAAACAGTTGCTCTAGTTGAGGAAAATCAAAAGCTTAAGAGATCCATAGAAGATATGCAATCACAAATAGCAGTGGAGTCAAAGAAATGCAAGAAATCTATCCAAGCAAACCAAGCAATGAAAACTGCTTTAGTTAATTGGTTTGATCAATTCAAGACCCTTAACCCTACTATTGCTTTACCTAACTTGGTGCTAGATTCAATTAGTGAGGGCGAGGATGATGGAGAAGATGAAGTGGGCTCACATGAGTGACGGGAAAATTTCCCACAGATCTATAGCACCACATACGGTGGGTAAACAGTGGGAAATTTCCCACTGAAAATTGTCGCGGTGGGAAATAGGGGTTTCCTACCTCACTTTCACCCATTGTTTCATTTAGTGGGAAAACGGTGGGAAATGCCCATTTCCCACCGAATTTGGCCTATTTCCCACTGAATTTTCAGTGGGAAATGAGCTGTTTTCTAGTAGTGTTAGAAGTTGATGTGCATAAATCATATAGAAGATCAGATACGTTATTTGGAGCTAGAGAAATTTGGCCATTAGAACAAAAAACCCGGAGGTTCAGAGTAAAATCTTTTGGCACCGCAATGTTCACAAGAAGCAACAGTAGGTAGCACAACAGGTCTTGTTGGAATGATTTTAAGTGAATTTAAAAGAGGCATTTTCCAATTTGGAAGATCATGTTGTTGTCCTGTACAAATAAGAAGAGAACCTATGAACTTGTGTAAAGAAATAATAAAATTATAGTATATTTAATATTCGAATAGAATTATTCTGTTTTTTGATAGCTTCAGCTACACAGAGATTATTGCGTGTGACATTAGGATCAGCACATTGAGACGATGATCCTATAAATGTAGTGTCACATTATGCTCAAGGTGACAGATTGCAAATTATAAGTTGATAGGCATGACTAATACAGATCTAATTTTGTGGTTACCTATTTCAAAAGTGCTGTAAATTGTTGTGGAAGTCTTGCCCTTGCTAAGGATAGGAAGAGCAGATTGTTGGGTTTCTGTATATTTGAAAATATAGAGGTATAAATTAGAAAACATGGACCAGGATTTCCCAAGTCGTCACGGTAATAACAGAAGACATTAATTAGTTATCTGGAAACTGTGGGCTCCGTATAACAATGCCAGGTCCATAATTAGTCTTACTTTTTGTGTCTTGTGATTTAGAAGAGGATTTTGATATTTGCATTGGCTCAGTTTTTTGGAGATTTAAATTAGATAATGTTTTCCTTCTATGGTATGCTTCTCTATTCTTTCTGCGTAGTTCTTCCTTTTTTTCTTCAGACAATGTAGAGTACCATGTTCTTTTTTTGGGATTTGTTTGCGGTTGTTGGCAAGGAATAGAAGCGACACTCTCCTGACCATTTGATGGACCTAATAAATAGCTAATTAGTACATTGATAAATATTGGAAAACACTATTTGTAGTGTGAAAATAATTGTACCGGCTAATACCTGGTACATTCTTCAAACGTGGGTTTTCTGGGCCATCATTTTTGTTGTGTGAGAAATCTTGCGTTTGTTTTGAGTTAGTTTGGCTTGCTTTCTTCTTTGGGTTAGTTTGGCTTGCTTTGTTGTTTGGCAACGGAATGTCTGGGTTTTGTTTATTCGAGTATTTGTCTCGGTTAATGTCCATGTGGAATGTGTCTGAAAAGTTTGAAAAAGTTAAGTTATGTGACTTGTAACAAAGTGCTCACTCTGCTACCATTTTGTTATACACGAACCTATACAGTTATCAACAAAGTATAATGGATGGAGACTTATAATACTACAATCAATTGACTAAAGTAAAGCAAATAATATGGAAACTAAAACATATACAAGATAATCTTGATTAATAAGAATAAGTAAATAATGCGGAATGTATAATTCAATCACTTTAATTAGTAACTATACATGAACTCGGCATAGTAAATAGTCAGTAAAACGCTGACATTGATAATAGCGGAATTATAATACTGTGGCTTACTCTAGGATGGATCGCTTGTTGATTTTCGTCATGTGGTATATCACATCGACGGCGTTTGCTTAAATCTTTATAACTGTAGTCATCCATATCAACAGTTTCTGAAACGTGATGAGGGAAAGGTGTTGTTTAAGAGGGCCAAAAGTACCGAAAAAAAATTCAATTTCAAGTCTGGTTATTCAGTTTCTTTAACTATCAAATTTCTAATATCCATATCAAAAAATGTTTCCTTTAACAACCAAAGATGAACCATGATTAAAAAGATATCAGAATGTACTAATGATCAATGAAAATAATATTCTTATATAACACGCATAATTTTGACGCAATCAATATTGGACACGCATTTGTCTACGTAAGAATAGAGGTCAAAATTGATACCTCAATGGAAACAAGACGCAAATGCCAAGACAAACAGATAGTAGCAGCGAAGATTGTGGCAAGAGCAACGGCGATGACGTCACCTGTAATCAGTGTAAGCCAAACAAAAAAATTCAACAATCGAATTAGAAAAGTAATACTAATGAGCAAAAATAGGAAGGGAAAGGTTGGGGGCAAGAAATAACCAACAGAGCGAATAAATACAACAATAAGCTAATAGATTGTATAAGACAATAATAAAAACGAATGTGTTGATCGCGTGAATTATAATTAATGCAAGTTGAATGAAGAAATTACTACGGAAATAACTGACAGAGGGAATAAATTTCTTCTGTCCTGAAAAAAATCGTGGTTAATTGTAGAAAATGACTCCAAAGAAAAGGAAATCCATTAGTTATAGGTTATTCCTATATATAATAACCGAAAAGGTGTTGAATGTGAGGTAATTAGGAAATTCAAGACCATTTCTTCTGAGAAAAGGAACATTATATCATAGATTATTCCTGATGTGTAATAACCCAAAAGGTGTTCAATGTGAGGCAATTAGGAAATCCAGGATCATTTCTTCTGAGAAAAGAAAACATTATATCATCAACAAGGTTGAAAGTGACAAAAAACAATTGGGGGTTACATGTTTCACAAGGGAATTTACCTTCCATGGTGATTGTCACAAGTTGAGGAAACTGACAAGTAGGAATTACAGGATCATTTCATTTGTCATTAGTACCACAAAAGCCATCCCCTAGTGTTTGAGCTATGAGGGGGAAGTGCAATTCTATTATTTTACAAAGGTAGTATTAGGTGAATTTGTGAGGATTAGTGACAGGTGCCTATTTGCAGTAATTCAAGATATATCAAAAGTATTGGTTATGTGAAGTTAGTGCGTGGAATCATGGCTGCTTTTGTGTTGCTTTTTAGGAATCTGGGTTGCACATAAACTCTTTGCTACAAACTCGGTATCCTGAAATTTTGTCATTTCTTTTTAAGGTGTGTGCTTTTGAGTGCGAAAAAAGTAGAAGACAAATATATAGAATTATAGTTCTCTAAAAGTCACGAAGATCACATTAACAATATAAGCTCCAAATCGTTTTATTCTCGTAGAAACAAGATTGATGCCAAATTTGATTCTATTTATTTTAACAAGGGTATGTTCCAGAGGTAAAGTTTCTAGGTTAAGCTAAACATCAAACTGGTTTATTTATTTGTTACCCACTGCCCTAGTTTATTATTATAGAATGTGTGTTGTGAATTTTGTCCCCCAAATTTTGTCTGTCATGTCTACCAGTTACAATTACGCTCCTAGCTATGAACTTCATGCACAGGGAAGAGACCAAACAAATAGAATTAGGTTCAAGACACTAAGCTAATCTTATTGGCTGCCTGTATTTGTCCATTTTCTCTTAATCAAATCTAACCTAAGGAGAACAACTTTGCAAATTAAGGGCAGCGCTTTATACATGTTACTTATCGATGAGCTGCCTATAAAGAGGTTCATATCTATTTTGTATGGCTCTCTTTGACAATAATGTTTGTGATCAAAATTTTCCAGTTCTGAATCAAGAAATTGATGATAGAAATATGGACATTTCTTCTCTGAAAATCAAAAGAACTACTACCAAGAAGACACCTTTTGAAGTAGCCTTTTGAATTATAGAAATAGGAAAGCTTCTGACAGCTTTAATCAACCAACAAATATAATTTAATACAGCAGCAAAATATTAGAGTTCAATTAGTCCGATTGCTGTATTGAGATGACATCAAAATTGACAGACTACTACGATTCTGCTCTACAGAATCACAAGAGCATTCATATCACAAATCAGAATAAATTCACAATCAATACCAATTCGTTCATAATCACATGTCAATATCATGAACGACATCAGAAAGAGGGAAAAAATCGGAAAAAATTTCACATAATAAAAAAATTATGACAAAAATCAAGTACAGATTCAACCACCAAGTTCCCTACTCACAGGAATCAATCATTGATTGATCTAGTAGTAATCTGCCTAATATGGACAAGAGTCCACACGAGTACATGACCCCAATAAATCAACTTGTACCTGAGTGAAATATATGAATCTCCTTCCTACCCTTCCTACTGTCCTTTCCTAACCACACAAACAAACTCTCTACAATTGGAAGAAATTTGAATCAACTGATTTTAGTACCCTGTCCCCGACCCCAATTTTAATACTTTTACTCTCCATTTCTGAGCTCCCTTGTTGTTACAGGGAAGGGAAGTGTTTGGATATCACTTCTTGTCGTTTGGCTCGATCAAACGCTCCTTTCCAACTATTTCAATTACAGATAACTAATATAAAACCCTAATATTAGTGTTCAATTAGTCAGATTAGAGGGAAGGGAGGTGTTTGCATATCCCTTCCTCTGGTCTTTGTCGACCAAACCCTCGTCTCCAACGATTTCAATCAGAGATAATTAATCAGTAATAGTACCCAGATCATGTTACAAAGCAGATTCGGACTCCGTAATCATATGAATCTGTCTTTCATAAAATGAACTCGTTTTGCCCGAAAAAAACAGAGATTTTCAGAAGAACATAAAACCCTAATTCAACAGCAGCATGAATTGAGAAACACAGAAACCTAATTTGAGTGAGGATAAAATTGAAGAACACATAACCCTAATTGAGAGAACATCAATTTTCCAGAAACGTGAGAGAAGATGGAATTGGAGAACACATACCTCACAAAACCATCCAAAGATCTGCTTGTTTGGTTCTGAGAACAACAGCTGCAAATTTAAGTTTTGGACAATCTATAAGACGGCCTCCAGGAGCAAAGAGAACAAGGAAACGTGGCGAACAGCAAAGGCAAGCAGGTGTCAAACAGTAGCTGTGGATGCATGCAATTGGACCGCTGTGAAAAATAATAGAGAAGGCTCTTAGCATCATTCTTCCAGCAAAGGCAAGCAGGCATCCACACAGGAGAAACAACAGTGAAGGCAGAAGAAAGAAGAAAGAGAAGCAGGCAGCCAGGAGGAGCAACAGTGAAGGCAGAAGAAAAGAGGGAGGAAAGCAAGCAGCCAAGCAGGTGTCGTGTGATGCCTGCTTGCTTGCTTATTCCCCCTTTTAGTACCTAAAAGTCACGAAGATCACATTAACAATATAAGCTCCAAATCGTTTTATTCTCGTAGAAACAAGATTGATGCCAAATTTGATTCTATTTATTTTAACAAGGGTATGTTGCAGAGGTAAAGTTTCTTGGTTAAGCTAAACATCAAACTGGTTTATTTATTCGTTACCCACTGCCCTAGTTTATTATTATAGAATGTGTGTTGTGAATTTTGTCCCCCAAATTTTGTCTGTCATGTCTACCAGTTACAATTACGCTCCTAGCTATGAACTTCATGCACAGAGAAGACACCAAACAAATAGAATTAGGTTCAAGCCACTAAGCTAATCTTATTGGCTGCCTGTATTTGTCCATTTTCTCTTAATCAAATCTAACCTAAGGAGAACAACTTTGCAAATTAAGGGCAGCGCTTTATACATGTTACTTATCGATGAGCTGCCTATACAGAGGTTCATATCTATTTTGTATGGCTCTCTTTGACAATAATGTTTGTGATCAAAATTTTCCAGTTCTGAATCAAGAAATTGATGATAGAAATATGGACATTTCTTCTATGAAAATCAAAAGAACTACTACCAAGAAGACACCTTTTGAAGTAGCCTTTTGAATTATAGAAATAGGAAAGCTTCTGACAGCTTTAATCAACCAACAAATATAATTTAATACAGCAGCAAAATATTAGAGTTCAATTAGTCCGATTGCTGTATTGAGATGACATCAAAATTGACAGACTACTACGATTTTGATCTACAGAATCACAAGAGCATTCATATCACAAATCAGAATAAATTCACAATCAATACCAATTCGTTCATAATCACATGTCAATATCATGAACGACATCAGAAAGAGGGAAAAAATCGGAAAAATTTCACATAATAAAAAAATTATGACAAAAATCAAGTACAGATTTTACCACCAAGTTCCCTAATCAGAGGAATCAATCATTGATTGATCTAGTAGTAATCTGCCTAATATGGACAAGAGTCCACACGAGTACATGACCCCAATAAATCAACTTGTACCTGAGTGAAATATATGAATCTCCTTCCTACACTTCCTACTGTCCTTTCCTAACCACAAAAACAAACTCTCTACAATTGGAAGAAATTTGAATCAACTGATTTTAGTACCCTGTCCCCGACCCCAATTTTAATACTTTTACTCTCCATTTCTTAGATCCCTTGTTGTTACAGGGAAGGGAAGTGTTTGGATATCACTTCTTGTCGTTTGGCTCGATCAAACGCTCCTTTCCAACTATTTCAATTACAGATAACTAATATAAAACCCTAATGTTAGTGTTCAATTAGTCAGATTAGAGGGAAGGGAGGTGTTTGCATATCCCTTCCTGCAGTGCGTAATACCAACCCTCGTCTCCAACGATTTCAATCAGAGTAATTAATCAGTAATAGTACCCAGATCATGTTACAAACGGATTCAGACTCCCGTAATCATATGAATCTGTCTTTCATAAAATGAACTCGTTTTGCCCGAAAAAAACAGAGATTTTCAGAAGAACATAAAACCCTAATTCAACAGCAGCATGAATTGAGAAACACAGAAACCTAATTTGAGTGAGGATAAAATTGAAGAACACATAACCCTAATTGAGTGAACATCAATTTTCCAGAAACGTGAGAGAAGATGGAATTGGAGAACACATACCTCACAAAACCATCCAAAGATCTGCTTGTTTGGTTCTGAGAACAACAGCTGCAAATTTAAGTTTTGGACAATCTATAAGACGGCCTCCAGGAGCAAAGAGAACAAGGAAACGTGGCGAACAGCAAAGGCAAGCACAGGGAAGAAACCAAACAAATAGAATTAGGTTCAAGACACTAAGCTAATCTTATTGGCTGCCTGTATTTGTCCATTTTCTCTTAATCAAATCTAACCTAAGGAGAACAACTTTGAAATTAAGGGCAGTGCTTTATACATGTTACTTATCGATGAGCTGCCTATACAGAGGTTCATATCTATTTTGTATGGCTCTCTTTGACAATAATGTTTGTGATCAAAATTTTCCAGTTCTGAATCAAGAAATTGATGATAGAAATATGGATATTTCTTCTCTGAAAATCAAAAGAACTACTACCAAGAAGATACCTTTTGAAGTAGCCTTTTGAATTATAGAAATAGGAAAGCTTCTGACAGCTTTAATCAACCAACAAATATAATTTAATACAGCAGCAAAATATTAGAGTTCAATTAGTCCGATTGCTGTATTGAGATGACATCAAAATTGACAGACTACTACGATTCTGCTCAACAGAATCACAAGAGCATTCATATCACAAATCGGAATAAATTCACAATCAATACCAATTCGTTCATAATCACATGTCAATATCATGAACGACATCAGAAAGAGGGAAAAAATCGGAAAAATTTCACATAATAAATAAATTATGACAAAAATCAAGTAGAGATTTTACCACCAAGTTCCCTAATCAGAGGAATCAATCATTGATTGATCTAGTAGTAATCTTCCTAATATGGACAAGAGTCCACACGAGTACATGAACCCAATAAATCAGCTTGTACCTGAGTGAAATATATGAATCTCCTTCCTACACTTCCTACTGTCCTTTCCTAACCACACAAACAAACTCTCTACAATTGGAAGAAATTTGAATCAACTGATTTTAGTACCCTGTCCCCGACCCCAATTTTAATACTTTTACTCTCCATTTCTGAGCTCCCTTGTTGTTACAGGGAAGGGAAGTGTTTGGATATCACTTCTTGTCGTTTGGCTCGATCAAACGCTCCTTTCCAACTATTTCAATTACAGATAACTAATATAAAACCCTAATGTTAGTGTTCAATTAGTCAGATTAGAGGGAAGGGAGGTGTTTGCATATCCCTTCCTCTGGTCTGTGTCGACCAAACCCTCGTCTCCAACGATTTCAATCAGAGATAATTAATCAGTAATAGTACCCAGATCATGTTACAAACGGAATCAGACTCCCGTAATCATATGAATCTGTCTTTCATAAAATGAACTCGTTTTGCCCGAAAAAAACAGAGATTTTCAGAAGAACATAAAACCCTAATTCAACAGCAGCATGAATTGAGAAACACAGAAACCTAATTTGAGTGAGGATTAAATTGAAGAACACATAACCCTAATTGAGTGAACATCAATTTTCCAGAAACGTGAGAGAAGATGGAATTGGAGAACACATACCTCACAAAACCATCCAAAGATCTGCTTGTTTGGTTCTGAGAACAACAGCTGCAAATTTAAGTTTTGGACAATCTATAAGACGGCCTCCAGGAGCAAAGAGAACAAGGAAACGTGGCGAACAGCAAAGGCAAGCAGGTGTCGAACAACAGCTGTGGAGGCTTGCAATTGGACCGCTGTGAAAAATAATAGAGAAGGCTCTTAGCGTCATTCTTCCAGCAAAGGCAAGCAGGCATCCACACAGGAGAAACAACAGTGAAAGCAGAAGAAAGAAGGAAGAGAAGCAGAAGCGGTGAAGGCGTAAGAAAAGAGGGAGGAAGCGGCGACAGCGGTGTCGTGTGATGCCTGCCTGCTTGCTTATTCCCCCTTTTAGTACCTAAAAGTCACGAAGATCACATTAACAATATAAGCTCCAAGTCGTTTTATTCTCGTAGAAACAAGATTGATGCCAAATTTGATTCTATTTATTTTAACAAGGGTATGTTCCAGAGGTAAAGTTTCTTGGTTAAGCTAAACATCAAACTGGTTTATTTATTTGTTACCCATTGCCCTAGTTTATTATTATAGAATGTGTGTTGTGAATTTTGTCCCCCAAATTTTGTCTGTCATGTCTACCAGTTACAATTACGCTCCTAGCTATGAACTTCATGCACAGGGAAGAGACCAACTAAATAGAATTAGGTTCAAGACACTAAGCTAATCTTATTGGCTGCCTGTATTTGTCCATTTTCTCTTAATCAAATCTAACCTAAGGAGAAAAACTTTGCAAATTAAGGGCAGCGCTTTATACATGTTACTTATCGATGGGCTGCCTATACATAGGTTCATATCTATTTTGTATGGCTCTCTTTGACAATAATGTTTGTGATCAAAATTTTCCAGTTCTGAATCAAGAAATTGATGATAGAAATATGGACATTTCTTCTCTGAAAATCAAAAGAACTACTACCAAGAAGACACCTTTTGAAGTAGCCTTTTGAATTATAGAAATAGGAAAGCTTCTGACAGCTTTAATCAACCAACAAATATAATTTAATACAGCAGCAAAATATTAGAGTTCAATTAGTCCGATTGCTGTATTGAGATGACATCAAAATTGACAGACTACTACGATTCTGCTCAACAGAATCACAAGAGCATTCATATCACAAATCGGAATAAATTCACAATCAATACCAATTCGTTCATAATCACATGTCAATATCATGAACGACATCAGAAAGAGGGAAAAAATCGGAAAAATTTCACATAATAAATAAATTATAACAAAAATCAAGTACAGATTTTACCACCAAGTTCCCTAATCAGAGGAATCAATCATTGATTGATCTAGTAGTAATCTGCCTAATATAGACAAGAGTCCACACGAGTACATGAACCCAATAAATCAACTTGTACCTGAGTGAAATATATGAATCTCCTTCCTACACTTCCTACTGTCCTTTCCTAACCACACAAACAAACTCTCTACAATTGGAAGAAATTTGAATCAACTGATTTTAGTACCCTGTCCGCCACCCCAATTTTAATACTTTTACTCTCCATTTCTGAGCTCTCTTGTTGTTACAGGGAAGGGAAGTGTTTGGATATCACTTCTTGTCGTTTGGCTCGATCAAACGCTCCTTTCCAACTATTTCAATTACAGATAACTAATATAAAACCCTAATGTTAGTGTTCAATTAGTCAGATTAGAGGGAAGGGAGGTGTTTGCATATCCCTTCCTCTGGTCTGTGTCGACCAAACCCTCGTCTCCAACGATTTCAATCAGAGATAATTAATCAGTAATAGTACCCAGATCATGTTACAAACGGAATCAGACTCCCGTAATCATATGAATCTGTCTTTCATAAAATGAACTCGTTTTGCCCGAAAAAAACAGAGATTTTCAGAAGAACATAAAACCCTAATTCAACAAAGACATGAATCGAGAAACACGAAACCTAATTTGGTGAGGATTAAATTGAAGAACACATAACCCTAATTGGTGAACATCAATTTTCCGAAGCGTGAGAAGATGGAATTGGAGAACACATACCTCACAAAACCATCCAAAGATCTGCTTGTTTGGTTCTGAGAACAACAGCTGCAAATTTAAGTTTTGGACAATCTATAAGACGGCCTCCAGGAGCAAAGAGAACAAGGAAACGTGGCGAACAGCAAAGGCAAGCAGGTGTCGAACAACAGCTGTGGATGCTTGCAATTGGACCGCTGTGAAAAATAATAGAGAAGGCTCTTAGCGTCATTCTTCCAGCAAAGGCAAGCAGGCATCCACACAGGAGAAACAACAGTGAAAGCAGAAGAAAGAAGGAAGAGAAGCAGGCAGCCAGGAGGAGCAACAGTGAAGGCAGAAGAAAAGAGGGAGGAAAGCAAGCAGCCAAGCAGGTGTCGTGTGATGCCTGCCTGCTTGCTTATTCCCCCTTTTAGTACCTAAAAGTCACGAAGATCACATTAACAATATAAGCTCCAAGTCGTTTTATTCTCGTAGAAACAAGATTGATGCCAAATTTGATTCTATTTATTTTAACAAGGGTATGTTCCAGAGGTAAAGTTTCTTGGTTAAGCTAAACATCAAACTGGTTTATTTATTTGTTACCCACTGCCCTAGTTTATTATTATAGAATGTGTGTTGTGAATTTTGTCCACCAAATTTTGTCTGTCATGTCTACCAGTTACAATTACGCTCCTAGCTATGAACTTCATGTACAGGGAAGAGACCAAACAAATAGAATTAGGTTCAAGACACTAAGCTAATCTTATTGGCTGCCTGTATTTGTCCATTTTCTCTTAATCAAATCTAACCTAAGGAGAACAACTTTGCAAATTAAGGGCAGCGCTTTTTACATGTTACTTATCGATGAGCTGCTATACAGAGGTTCATATCTATTTTGTATGGCTCTCTTTGACAATAATGTTTGTGATCAAAATTTTCCAGTTCTGAATCAAGAAATTGATGGTAGAAATATGGACATTTCTTCTCTGAAAATCAAAAGAACTACTACCAAGAAGACACCTTTTGAAGTAGCCTTTTGAATTATAGAAATAGGAAAGCTTCTGACAGCTTTAATCAACCAACAAATATAATTTAATACAGCAGCAAAATATTAGAGTTCAATTAGTCCGATTGCTGTATTGAGATGACATCAAAATTGACAGACTACTACGATTTTGCTCTACAGAATCACAAGAGCATTCATATCACAAATCAGAATAAATTCACAATCAATACCAATTCGTTCATAATCACATGTCAATATCATGAACGACATCAGAAAGAGGGAAAAAATCGGAAAAATTTCACATAATAAAAAAATTATGACAAAAATCAAGTACAGATTTTACCACCAAGTTCCCTAATCAGAGGAATCAATCATTGATTGATCTAGTAGTAATCTGCCTAATATGGACAAGAGTCCACACGAGTACATGACCCCAATAAATCAACTTGTACCTGAGTGAAATATATGAATCTCCTTCCTACTGTCCTTTCCTAACCACACAAACAAACTCTCTACAATTGGAAGAAATTTGAATCAACTGATTTTAGTACCCTGTCCCCGACCCCAATTTTAATACTTTTACTCTCCATTTCTGAGATCCCTTGTTGTTAAAGGGAAGGGAAGTGTTTGGATATCACTTCTTGTCGTTTGGCTCGATCAAACGCTCCTTTCCAACTATTTCAATTACAGATAACTAATATAAAACCCTAATATTAGTGTTCAATTAGTTAGATTAGAGGGAAGGGAGGTGTTTGCATATCCCTTCCTCTGGTCTTTGTCGACCAAACCCTCGTCTCCAACGATTTCAATCAGAGATAATTAATCAGTAATAGTACCCAGATCATGTTACAAACGGATTCAGACTCCCGTAATCATATGAATCTGTCTTTCATAAAATGAACTCGTATTGCCCGAAAAAAATAGAGATTTTCAGAAGAACATAAAACCCTAATTCAACAGCAGCATGAATTGAGAAACACAGAAACCTAATTTGAGTGAGGATAAAATTGAAGAACACATAACCCTAATTGAGAGAACATCAATTTTCCAGAAACGTGAGAGAAGATGGAATTGGAGAA
Source organism: Portulaca oleracea (assembly GCA_029582165.1). NCBI lineage: Eukaryota > Viridiplantae > Streptophyta > Magnoliopsida > Caryophyllales > Portulacaceae > Portulaca > Portulaca oleracea. The sequence continues at coordinate 36,487,028 of CM055887.1, forward strand.
CACATACCTCACAAAACCATCCAAAGATCTGCTTGTTTGGTTCTGAGAACAACAGCTGCAAATTTAAGTTTTGGACAATCTATAAGACGGCCTCCAGGAGCAAAGAGAACAAGGAAACGTGGCGAACAGCAATGGCAAGCAGGTGTCGAACAGCAGCGGTGGATGCATGCAATTGGACCGCTGTGAAAAATAATAGAGAAGGCTCTTTGCGTCATTCTTCCAGCAAAGGCAAGCAGGCATCCACACAGGAGAAACAACAGTGATGGCAGAAGAAAGAAGGAAGAGAAGCGCAACGGGAGGAGCAAAGAGGAGTAAGAAAGAGGGAGGAAAGCGGCGGTGTCGTGTGATGCCTGCCTGCTTGCTTATTCCCCCTTTTAGTACCTAAAAGTCACGAAGATCACATTAACAATATAAGCTCCAAATCGTTTTATTCTCGTAGAAACAAGATTGATGCCAAATTTGATTCTATTTATTTTAACAAGGGTATGTTGCAGAGGTAAAGTTTCTTGGTTAAGCTAAACATCAAACTGGTTTATTTATTCGTTACCCACTGCCCTGGTTTATTATTATAGAATGTGTGTTGTGAATTTTGTCCCCCAAATTTTGTCTGTCATGTTTACCGGTTACAATTACGCTCCTAGCTATGAACTTCATGCACAGGGAAGAGACCAAACAAATAGAATTAGGTTCAAGACACTAAGCTAATCTTATTGGCTGCCTGTATTTGTCCATTTTCTCTTAATCAAATCTAACCTAAGGAGAACAACTTTGCAAATTAAGGGCAACGCTTTATACATGTTACTTATCGATGAGCTACCTATACAGAGGTTCATATCTATTTTGTATGGCTCTCTTTGACAATAATGTTTGTGATCAAAATTTTCCAGTTCTGAATCAAGAAATTGATGATAGAAATATGGACATTTCTTCTCTGAAAATCAAAAGAACTACTACCAAGAAGACACCTTTTGAAGTAGCCTTTTGAATTATAGAAATAGGAAAGCTTCTGACAGCTTTAATCAACCAACAAATATAATTTAATACAGCAGCAAAATATTAGAGTTCAATTAGTCCGATTGCTGTATTGAGATGACATCAAAATTGACAGACTACTACGATCCTGCTCTACAGAATCACAAGAGCATTCATATTACAAATCAGAATAAATTCACAATCAATACCAATTCGTTCATAATCACATGTCAATATCATGAACGACATCAGAAAGAGGGAAAAAATCGGAAAAATTTCACATAATAAAAAAATTATGACAAAAATCAAGTACAGATTTTACCACCAAGTTCCCTAATCAGAGGAATCAATCATTGATTGATCTAGTAGTAATCTGCCTAATATTGACAAGAGTCCACACGAGTACATGACCCCAATAAATCAACTTGTACCTGAGTGAAATATATGAATCTCCTTCCTACACTTCCTACTGTCCTTTCCTAACCACACAAACAAACTCTCTACAATTGGAAGAAATTTGAATCAACTGATTTTAGTACCCTGTCCCCGACCCCAATTTTAATACTTTTACTCTCCATTTCTGAGATCCCTTGTTGTTACAGGGAAGGGAAGTGTTTGGATATCACTTCTTGTCGTTTGGCTCGATCAAACGCTCCTTTCCAACTATTTCAATTACAGATAACTAATATAAAACCCTAATATTAGTGTTCAATTAGTCAGATTAGAGGGAAGGGAGGTGTTTGCATATCCCTTCCTCTGGTCTTTGTCGACCAAACCCTCGTCTCCAACGATTTCAATCAGAGATAATTAATCAGTAATAGTACCCAGATCATGTTACAAACGGATTCAGACTCCCGTAATCATATGAATCTGTCTTTCATAAAATGAACTCGTTTTGATTGAAAAAAATAGAGATTTTCAGAAGAACATAAAACCCTAATTCAACAGCAGCATGAATTGAGAAACACAGAAACCTAATTTGAGTGAGGATAAAATTGAAGAACACATAACCCTAATTGAGAGAACATCAATTTTCTTGAAACGTGAGAGAAGATGGAATTGGAGAACACATACCTCACAAAACCATCCAAAGATCTGCTTGTTTGGTTCTGAGAACAACAGCTGCAAATTTAAGTTTTGGACAATCTATAAGACGGCCTCCAGGAGCAAAGAGAACAAGGAAACGTGGCGAACAGCAAAGGCAAGCAGGTGTCGAACAGCAGCTGTGGATGCATGCAATTGGACCGCTGTGAAAAATAATAGAGAAGGCTCTTAGCGTCATTCTTCCAAAGAAAGGCAAGCGACCACACAGAGAAACAACGGTGAAGGCGTAAGAAAGAAGGAAGAGAAGCGGCGGCGGGAGGAGCAACAGTGAAGGCAGAAGAAAAGAGGGAGGAAAGCAAGCAGCCAAGCAGGTGTCGTGTGATGCCTGCCTGCTTGCTTATTCCCCCTTTTAGTATTAGTAAAGGATATTATCTACGTGCGTCATGGGGCATGACTAACCAAAATGTATTTTCTGTTCACATTGATGTCAACGAATTGGTCATATGGTTGTCTTGACAATTTGCATATGCTTGGTTGCGGGTTCAAACTGCATGATTTGTTGTTTTTCGATTCCAATATTAAAACTTTTCACTAATCTTATTGTAATATAAATATTTCTATATTGATTTAATTAATTTATAATAAAACACATTTTCATATATGTACATAAATTATTATTTGTTATTTTATATTTGACGTGAATTGTAGATTAAATATCTATTAAGCTCATTTACTTTGATCTTATGCTTTACAAAACTTATGATCTTATGTGTAATATAAATATCTTTACATTGATTTAATTAAATTATGATAAAACATGTTATTATGTATGTACATAAATTATTATTTATTTCGTTATAGAAGTGTATGTTTTTATATTTAATGTGAATGATAAATTAAATATCTACCAAACACATTTATTTTAATCTTTATCATTTTCAAAACTCTACCAATTATAAAAGTTAAAAAGAATATGTTTTTATATATTTCTCGATGATATACAACTATACATATATTTGAGTTTTGTTACAAAACATTTTGTGTTTCGTTCTGCATGAAATGTGTAGTGTCAATTCAATGTTGACACACGAGTACAAGAGTATATAGAGTCACTTGATAAGTAAATACTACCTTCGTTTTTATTTAAGTGTCACCTAGGTAATTGTGTCAAAAAATTTAACCATTAATATCTTAATTTGTATAATGTTTCATCAAATAAAATTGATACCATTAGATTAGTAACAAAAAGTACTATTGAAAAACTATAATATTATATTTTTTTATGCAAATATTATGTGAGAAATTATTGAATAAAAATATACCTCAAAAAAACGTGAATGACAAATAAAAAATGGAGGGAGTACATTTTAAAAAAACTTCAAATTTAACGCAACAATAATAAAATGGTCAAGGTGTAGTGTCAATTCAATATTTTTTATTCACTCAAAAAAAATTCAATATTTTTAGTGTTATTGACACGTTAATATAAAATCTTTGAGTAACCACACTTCAATATTTTACAATAGTTTTTCGAATTCTCAAAAACTTAATTTATTTTTTTTTTTTTGGAAACTACACTTCAAAATCTTTCCGGGAGCAGGAATGAAAAAATAAAAAACGATCTGGTGTAGGAAAAAAATTGTGGAGGTAGACTTGGTACTACTAATATATATATATATAATATATGTATGTATATATATATATTCTTCAAATTTTTAAATACTTCTCATGTTATAATAATAGTCATCCTAATGTTGCCTATCATTTGTTGTTTGGCAAACTTGTAATGTAATTTCACTTGCTGCTTCAACCTATTGACCTAAGTTTCCAACATCAACGTGAGGTGCTCTTAGCCATATATGGAGCTATCCCTATTACAACAATAGTCATATGTATAAGAGTCATATAAAATCACATGAATATAGATATTCAAAACATCAATAAAATAGCTAATACCATCTTACTTAAATTTTTAATATGACAATATTCTATAAAAAGATATAACAATAATAAAAATGTGTAGTCATCTATTAAAATAAAAAGTATTTCAAAAGAAATTAATCTATAACCAAAAAATTATAAATTTAATAAACTTCAATTCTCAGATTTATATGAAACAAATATACACTATTATACTTGATCTTATTTAACCATATGTCCACAAATCAAGATAAAATTAATATGATAAAAAGTAATTTATTAATTTTATTTTTAAAAAAATGAGCCAATATATATATATGAAGAGCAACTGATTAACACAAGTAAGAATCGAACACGTGCCCTTGAGGTAAAGAAATTCAAGCTTGTCAGTTGACCCGCATCATGTTTGCGGTATTGCTATGCATTTACAGCTTATTATTCGTTAGTACTAAACATTACATGTTTCAGACTGACTTTCGTGGCCACGAACAGATCAAGCCTCCCCCTCCCTCCCTCCCTCTCTCTCTCTCTCTCTCTCTCTCTCTCTCTCTCTCTCTCTCTCTCTCCCTCCCTCTCTCCCTCCTTACGATAATCAGCATCATCAGAAATATCAAACTCATCATCACAGCAACTAATCATATTGATCATGTCCCCCAGGCCCCACCATTTTGATGATGGTGATGGACAGAGCGGTGGTCATCGGAGTCAGCGGCGGCCGTCAATGGTGTGATGAATTACGAGACGATAATCTAAATTAATTGATGGAAATTTCCTTAAAAAAAATTATAATTTGATGGAAAATATATTTAATGAAAATAATAGGAAAGAATATTTAAGAAATCTTAAGAAGATTTTGGTAATTACAAAAATTAAAAAGATTTCAATGATTCAGATTAGTTCTTAATAGATCCACGGTTAATACACTGATCGACTACCGTAGTCGAAAAAAAAGTTGACTACCTTACATTTTTTCTTCTAATATCAAATCAATGACAGATATTGAATTAGCGTCCTTTTAATTTCTTTATTTTCAGTATTTGACTGATTTTATGATATTTCTTTCCCTATCGTGGATGACAATCTAAGGTAGGTATTGGATGAGATCACGTCGGCATAAAGTTTATTATTATCTCCATTTCATATTATAGTCTAATATCACTTTTTGATAAATGATTTCTCATAAAGTATGTTATAAATAATTGTAATATTATATTTTTATGATAGTATTTTTTGTTAAGAATTTAATGGTGATAATTTTAGACAATAACACATTGTATATATTGAAAAACTTAATGTTAAAATTTTTAAATTTTCAATGTACGATTTTTAAAGACGACAATTAATATGTAATGGAGGGAGTATATAGATTGGTAAGGCAACATAGATTGAAATTTATAAATTATCAACAAGGATATTGACTAATAGGGAGGATTTTCGTTCTGGCTTTGGGGTTGGGGATAAGTAAACAACTACAGATACTGTAAGCATTAAGGCTCCGGTTTTTTATATGGTTGGTTACGGTGTAGTAGTGATAACGGTGCGGTGGAATTTGAAAAAATACGGTGAATTGTGGTGAATTGTAGTGAGAATTATGGTAAGTGAGGTAGGTGAAGAGAGAGAATGTGAAAAGTAGATGAGAAAATTGAGGAGAAAAAAAGTGAAGAGATATATTGACAATGATTGTGGTGTGATGTGGTGAAATATTGTAGTAATTAAAGAGTTACGGTACGGTGTGGTACCGCACCGCAAACTATCGCATAAAAGAATGGGACCTAAGATTTATATTGGGTAAATTACTCTTTGGTGTTGAGTTAAAAAAAGGACTTTACATTGAGCGGCTTTTGTTACCCTTACGTATTGTCATTAATCAAGTATATTTGACCAAACAATTTATTTTTGATTTAAATTTGTTAAAGGTGTATATGCTTGCAAAAAGATTGATGATGTGGAAAAACAACCCCGTTTTTTATATGCTGATTGCGGTGCAGTGTGGAGTAAATGTGGTGGATTGTGGTGGGTTGGGAAAAGTTGTGGTGGATTGTGGTGGGTTGGGGAAGTTGTGTTGGGTTGAGGTGAAATATGGAAAGTTGCAGTGTGGTGTGGTGTTGCAGCCTGTCATCCGTATAAAAAAACGGGTTGCAATAATATCTCATTTTTTTATTTTTATTTTTGTAGTGATTACATTCAATACGGTTGTATAAAGTTTAGTATTGCATCATCAAATTACTTTTAATAAATAACTCTAAATTTTGACTTTATAATATATACGGATAAAATTTTAACTTTGTAATAAATAAATTTTGACTTTATAATATATATGGGTTCATAATCTGATATAATTTTGCATTTTCTAAAATTTAGACTTTGTAATAAATAAATCTAAATTTTGACTTTAAATACTGTTGTATAAAATTTTATTAAATTATTTAGAAAAGTAGTTGAATTTTAGTTGAAAAGTAGTTATTAAAACAAAATATGATATAATTAAGGAACAATATAACTTTATAATATATCAAGTACAACTTTAGTGTTGCATCAAATTAATATAATTTTGGTTTTAAGGTTGTTTGAATTGAAAATTTGGTAACTGTTCATCTTATTTATTGGTGGGCAATATGATTTTAAAGGGGTGATTAGCTAAATTTTGTTTATGTTTAGGGTTAGCAACGTCGCATATGCCCCTTTTGAGTAATTGATAGGATAAATACGTTATTTTCCAGGGTTAACCATAACTAACAACTTAACTACATGTTTCCATCTCAATTTAATTTAATTCAGGGTGTGTCAAGGGATAATGGTTTAGGGTTTCAATATATTTATCTCCCATCCATTGGATGATCACAAAATATTTGTCTGTGCAATTTCTGGATGGTTAACCCATAAAATGTTCATGTTAATCCAATACTTTCTGGGTTAACCACATTATTTGTCTGGATTAACAATGACTAACAATGATGTTTCAGCAATGGACCTAGATAGCGTCCAGAAGAAGGAACCCATATAAATTCAATTACTTTTCTAAGTTTTTGAATTCATGAACTCTACTCTTCTCTGATATATTATAAAGTTATATTGTTCCTTATATCATATTTTGTTGCTAAACTTTTAAGCGTTAAATCGCAAATAATAATATATCTTTTAAACTTCAATAATGTTGTATGACTAAAATTAATATATTTAAGAGAATTATAGGTTGAAACTTATATTATTGTATGCACATTTAATTTTATTCTCTATCCTTGGAGTCTAGCTATATATGACCGATGTATCCATTTTAGAAATGAAGTAGGTATTTCAATGTATAAATATAACTTTTTGGTATTTAATTAATTATTAAAACACATGTTCTATAGATTAAATATAATTTTATTTGAGTAGGTAGTCTAACAAGTAAAGTGTAGTTTTCAACGATATTTGTCTTATAGAAAAATAATTGATTCTATTTAAAAATTAAACATTCATTTAAAATTATTAAAGCACCAAACTATAATATTTTCTTAGTCCAATGGATTTTGATTGATGGCAACACTTAAAAGTGATAAAAGCGAATCAATATAAAGTTCTTTTTTAATTCAACACCAATGAGCAATTTTCCCATTTATATTTTATGTTAGTGGCTTTTCTTTTAATTCTTTATGGTGGTGATCACTTGTTTGATATTCTTGCTGTATTATCTCACTTTGACTTTTTACCTAATCATGAAGCGTTTTATTATTTTTTTTTTAAAAAAAGAAGGGATAGAGTTGTGGAGTAAATAGTGTGTTGTTGATGGGTTAATAAAGGATGACGAAAATGTGGAATGCAATAATGTGAATATTGGCATGTTTTGGGCAAAAAAATTGGGAGTGGGTGAGCTGTGACTTGTGAGATGGAGTGGGGTAGGGAGTTGCAAATAGTGTGTGTCAATTAATGGCATGCACAAACTTTTTGTTTCCATGAGGCTGATTTAAGGGAAGGGAGTTTGGCATGTCACCACATTTTTCAATCAATGCAGAAATCAAATTAAAGTACTGCCTCCGTCCCATATTGTTTGTCCATCTAACTATATTTAAAAGTCCAATGGTCATGAGAAATAGGGTGAAAAATGTGTAATGTATCAAAATTACCCTTACTTTTCTCATGTGAAGAAAAATAAAAAAGAAACAAAATAGTATTTATTAAAGGTATAATAGCAATTACAATCATTGGAATTATAAAATGGACAAACATTTTGGGACAAAGGAGTTAGGTAGATGGACAAACAATTTGGGACGGAGGTAGTAAGCAATTAGTACCTCAGTCTCAGTTTTTTTGTCATCCCAACTAACTTGACAAAACTAATATACCTTGAAATTGAGGTGAAAAATTTGAACATTATCTAAATTACCCATATATTTATTGATATAATAGTTATTGGGATTGTAAAAAGTGATAAATAAAATTATTAATTAGGGACAAAATTGGAATTACAATAATTAAAATTATAAAAATGACAAATAAATTGAGACAAAGGAGTAAGTTATTTTGATAAAAATTTTGGGACGGAGGTAGTACTCATTTTGTGAGGTTCCCAACCCTTATCTAAATATTTATGAGTAATAGATGGTTGTTAAGAATCTGAACCTCCAACTTTTAAAATTGCTCATTTACTTTTTTCTCAAACTAGTATTTATCCTCCATTCTTAATTATTTGGTCGCATAGTTAATTTTTTTTTTGAAAATTCTTTAATTACTTGTTGCTTTTAAATTTTTAATATCAATTTTATAATTTTATATTTAACAGAAGAACTACTAAGGACTCTCCTTATCACCAATAACTCTCCTTCATCAGGACCTTCCTTGACCTCATCATACACATGATCAAGCATTTCTTCCTCCTCATGTATCTCTTCTTCCTCCTCAGCTTCAGGTTTTGCAAACCATGAGGCTTGGTAGTCTGCTAAGGTCACTATCCTCTTGTTAGGACATTCTAAGGCTATGTGCCCTAGTCCTTGCCATCTAAAGCACCTTCTGTTATCAGTAGGGATAGGATTTGGGGTTCTTTGAGGGGCTATAGGATGTTTTTGTGGGGGAGTGGGCTATTTTTTTGGGTATCTTGGGGTAAAGGGAGTTCTAGGGGTTGTAGGGTAGGTTCTGGGATAGGAAAAGGGTTTAGGTTGAGGTTTATATGAGGTTATTGCAGCAAACTCTTTTCATTTAGACCTCCTTTGCATTTCCACTTTGTGAGCCAGGGAACTAAGCTCATCCAAAGTAGTATACTGATGTAGTCCACCACATTCCTTATACCTTCATTCAAACCTGCCAGGAACCTTACTAGCACCTGAGTATCATTCTCCTTTAAATGACACCTCCACAATAGATGCTTAAACTCCTTTGTATACTCTTCTACAGACCTAATAGCAGTTGAAACTTGCCATAATTCTCCCTGAGATAATTTTCAGGTAAAAATTTAGCCACCAGCTTCTTTCTCATCTTTTTCCAAGTTCTGACTTTCTCCATTCCTTTCTCTACTCTCCTTTTCTGCAGATTAGACCACTAAATTGATCCATGCTTCTTCAGCTTTAGTGCAATAAGCTTCACCTTCTTCTCATCAGTAACCTCCTTTAGATTAAAGACTCTTTCTATAGTTTGAAGCCAGTCTAAGAGCACCTCAGCATCCAACTGACCTTCAAATTCTTGAATTTCTACTTTGAAATCTAATTTATCATTCAGTCCAGCCTTCTTTTGTCTTGTCCTTACTTTTGTTCTTCCAGAAGGGCTCTCTTCTTCAGCAAAAGGATTGCCGGAAAAGGTGCTCTCCTCTGCTTCATACTTAGAATCCTCCTTCAGACTTTGTTTCTTCAAATACAGATAATTCTTCAACTGGTCACTCAGGTATTGGACCTATTTCTCCAACTCAGCCTTCTCTCTAAGAGCTTGCTCCACCACTTCCTCAGCAATCCTACTAGTAGACATCTTGTAACCAGTAAGAAGCTCACCAAGAAAGTCACACGGCTCTGATACCAAAGCTGATGTATGTGCAGACCAAAACTAATCAGAGTGCATTGGCCTGGACAACACCATAGGCCCTTCCTGACCTTGTTTGTTCTACTTAAGCTTGTCCTAGGGAAGGATAAGCATCAAGGAATGAAAAACTAAAAGGAAACAAAGATAAACTTGTGATTCCAGTTGATACAGGCCACACCACAGCAAGAAACACAAGGGCAATACTCAATTCACACCACTGGATACATGCCTCACCACCAACAACATGAACCAAGCTCTACTCAACACCTTCTAAGCTTGCCAAAGCTTAATTACAGACAAGTAGAAATAAATGAGAGTTTTGAGACACTCACAAACACACAGGAGCCTAGCTTGACTCATTTCTCATAACATTCACTCATAATGATTGATATTACAAAGAGCTGGCTTATATATGCTGCTTTAAGCAAGTAGCTGGCTGTTTTCGAGTAATTGAGGTTTCCTAAGCTGGAAGAAACCTTTAAACTATTGCTAAGCTAACTTAATAAACATAAGTGAGCTGCTTAAGACTAATACAATGCTTAACTACATCTGATTACATCAAAAGAAACAGTAAAATAAATAAAAAGGGTTGGCTGCTTCTGATTGGGCCAGGAGCTACTTCCAGGATGCATTAGTCATGTTTCCACTTATCAAAGTATGGACTTCCAAAACTGTCCCAGCTGCATGATTGCCTGCATTCCCTGAATAAAACTTGCTGTAGAAAATGTCCAAGGAATTCAGTCACCCGTACTCCTCCATCATAGGTTACTGATGGATCAAGGAATAAATAGAAACCACTAAATGCCATTACCTTCTACTGCATCTTGTTTCAGACCTTAAAATAGACATGATCCCTGATTTCACAGGTTGGGGTTCTGCCAAGGTTTAATTACATGAATTGAACTTTGGTTCTAAGGCCAAAGCTACCTTCTGCACAGGCTCCTTGGGTGATCACATTGCTCCTTTCCATAGCTTCAAAATTACCCTAGGACCTGTCTTCCCTTGCTGCTTTAGTCCTACTGTAAAAGGGACTTAATCCCTCCCGAGTTCCCAGCTAGATCCCAATTAAGAAAGGATATGCTGAGGACCTTAGGAATGAAAGTCCTCTCCCTGGACCCTACTGTCTCATTTATCATTGTAGATGGACATGGACCTCCATCAAGCAGGAGGCGATATAATGGACAAAACAGTAGCGCAAATTACTAATTGATCGAACGATTGGCGGACAACTCTCGTTCGTGGTCAGAACCCCACATAGAGCGGGAGGTAAGCCAGATATTGATGCAATTTCTTTACTCACTGCTAACTTCATACTTTAGTGAACAAAATAGGCTGCCTAGACTCACAAGCACCTATACTTTTATAATGTGTCTCATGTCAATCGATTAAACACACTTCACTAGCTTGTCCTATGAGGATAATCCATGATAACCAAACTCAGCAAGTTCATTGTGTTGACTAAAACCCCGACACATACCACATAGGATACTATGGTCCTCTACCTAAAAATACTCCCCAAGACCCCAACTTAGAAACTGTAATGGGGAATCTTATGTCGAAACAACAGAGACAAGAAGAGATTATTAAGAACCTTTTAGAACAGGTAAAGGCCTTACCCCACCAAAATGAAGAATTAGTGGCTCAAGTGTCTCGCCCAGTTGACTTCTACCTCTCCCGTTATAAATGCATCAGGACACTGTAGTGTTTTGAATATTAGGAGTGGAAAACAGTTAGATGAACCTAAGCGAAGGCAGCCCGAGGACACCATAACCGAATCACACCCAACTGGTGACGATATTCTTAGGGAACCTGAACCAGAAAAGAGATCATCATTAGACTCTACCAACCAAGGCAATGGGAAAGGACATAGCGACCCACCTGTAGTTAACCAAAGAGTCTATATACCAACCATACCATACCCTCAAAGGTTAGCTAAAGCAAAACTCGAAAAACAATTCGGAAAATTCCTAGAAATAAAAAAGCAACTTCAGATCATTATCCCTTTCGCTGAAGAAATATCACAAATGGCTACATATGCCAAATTTCTAAAAGATATCCCTAGTATCAAAAGGAAGCTAGAGGAACATTCCTTATGGGATCGACACCCTGTGCATCGGCCGCGCACTATGTGACCTAGGTTCTGGCGTCAACCTAATGCCCTTTTCTATGTATAAGAAGTTAGGGATTGGTGAATCAAAATCTACTATGGTTGCTTTGCAATTAGGTGACTGTTCCATAAAATACCTGGTAGGAATTCTAGAAGACGTACCCATAAAAATCGGAGAAATCTTCGTCCCCATGGATTTTTTCATATTAGAAATGGACGAAGATTCACGTACACCCATCATTCTAGGTAGACCATTTCTAGCAACTGTTGGATGTTGTGTTGACGTAAAAAATGGAAAAATGACTTTTAATGTGGGATCAGAAAAAATTGAGTTCAACCTTAATCATGCTGCGGAATTTTCGTCTATGTCTGATGATTGCAATTTAGTAGACTCAATTAAAGAAAATGTTGTTAACGCATCCCATAACCAACAGTCAAGTGATCCACTTGAACTATGCCTTCTTGATGATTGTCTAGTGCAGGATGAGGAGAGCGATGCAGTAGTATATACCAAGCTGATGGATTCCTTACCAGAGTATTCGGTTGAACCCGAAGAAGGAGAAAAATTGACCGTGAACCCGATAACGCAGAACAAAAAACCCAACACACTTCGTTACGAATTCCTCGGGCCTAACTCCACCTATCCTGCGATGTGAGCTCTACTTTAACGAAGGAAGAAACGTCGTCCCTTCTAAAGGTGCTACAAGCTCATCAGAAAGCCACCAGATATAAGATCGACGATCTAGAGGGATACATCCCTCCTTCTGCATGCATTGAATTCTCCTCGAGGAAGATCATAAGCCTTCAGTCGAGCATCAGAGAAGGCTTAACCCAAACATGAAGGAGGTGGTGAAGAAGGAAATACTGAAACTTCTCAAAGTTGATATAATTCACCCCATCTCCGATAGCGAGTGGGTTAGACCTGTTCATGTTGTCCCCAAGAAAGGAGGGATGACCGTGGTCAAAAACGAAAAGAATGAACTGATCCCTACCAGAACTGTTATTGGATGGAGAATGTTCATCGACTACGGAAGCTAAACAAAGCCACCAAGAAAGATCACTTCCCCCTTCAATTCTTAGATCAAATGCTGGAGCGTTTAGCTAAAAACACCCATTTTTGCTATCTGGACGGATATTCGGGATTCTTCCAAATCCCCATACATCCCAAAGACCAAGAAAAAACCACCTTCACTTGCCCCTACGGAACCTTTGCCTATAGAAGGATGCCTTTTGGGTTGTGCAATGCGCCAGCCACCTTTCAAAGGTGTATGATGGCAATCTTTGCTGAGTTCATTGAAGACATTGTGGAGGTATTCATGAACGATTTCTCGGTGTATGGAACTTCGTTCGATCTTTGTTCGTAAAATCTGAAACGGGTGTTACAAAGATGCGAAGAGGTTAACCTAGTTCTGAATTGGGAAAAGTGTCATTTCATGGTACAAGAAGGAGTAATACTAGAATTTATCATATCCAGTAAGGGAATCTCAGTCGACAAGGCTAAGGTTGAGGTGATCGAAAGACTACCCCTACCTGTCTCCGAGAAGGGTATCAGAAGCTTTTTGGGGCATGTTGGATTCTACCGACGATTTATCAAAGACTTCTCGAAGATTGCAAAGCCTCTCACTAACCTACTTTCTAAAGACCTCCCCTTTGATTTCAACAAAGGGTGCTTAGCAGCCTTTAAAAAGTTGAAGCACGCTTTGGTGACAAAGCCTATCATGCAGGCACCAAATTGGGACCTCCCCTTCGAGATAATGTGCGATGCTAGTGACCATGCTGTAGGAGAAGTCTTGGGGCAGAGGGTGGATAACAAGCCCTATGTTATCTACTATGCTAGCAAAACCTTAGACGGAGCTCATGTAAATTACGCTACTACTGAAAAGGAATTCTTAGAAGTAGTATATGCCTTGGACAAGTTCAAGCCTTATCTAGTAAACTCCCAAGTCATTGTCTACACAGACTAGCCGCCATTAAGCACTTAATGACGAAGGCCGATTCAAAACCACGCCTGATTTGATGGGTCTTATTGTTATAGGAATTCAATCTTAAAATACGGGACAAGCCTGGACTCCAAAACGTGGTAGCCGACCATCTCTCGCGGCTGAAACTAGATTCATCAGCTGATGACGATCTGCCCCTTAATGAATCATTCTCTCATGAAGAAGTTCTGGCCATAGCTTAGCGTCCAACTCCGTGGTTCGCCGAACTTGTGAACTATCTTGTCTGTGGCATTCTCCCACAGGACCTAACTTACCAGCAGAAGAAGAAATTCCTCTCTGATGTTAAGAGATATATTTGGGAAGAACCCCTATTATACAAGCTTTGTGGGGATGGAATCTACAGGCGTTGTTTACCTGAAGAAGAAGTGTGAAACGTGCTGTTCTATCTACACGCCACTCCCTTTAGTGGATACTTCGTGCCTGATAAGACGATAGAAAAGGTTCTTCATGCAGGCTTCTATGGGCCTACCCTTACCAGGGATGTACGGCGCTACGTCCTATCCTGCGAAAGATGCCAAAGAACGGGAAACATGTCTAGACGAAATAAGATGCCCCAAACTGGAATACTAGAAGTGGAATTGTTTGACGTATGGGGAATTGACTTCATGAGCCCGTTTCCCCAATCCCATAAAAACCTCTACATTTAGTCGCCTTGACTACGTCTCCAAGTGGGTTTCTCAAAAAGAACATCTTCTCTAGATTCGGGACTACTAGAGCACTCCTGAGTGACAATGGGACCCATATATGCAACCGATCGTTAGAATCCCTTCTTGCCAAGTACGGGGTCAAGCATAAGGTAGCCACACCTTACCACCCCAAACCAACGGCCAAGTTGAGCTCTCAAACAGGGAATTGAAGAGCATCCTTGAGAAAATTGTTAACAGATCCAGGAAAGATTGGTCTTTTGTCACATAAAATATATAGCATATCTATATATGAGAAGAATTAAATAAAGAAGGAGCCGGAAGATAAAAGCTAAAATGCGTGCACCTTACACGTACGAATTTGCTTTAATGTGGCATGCAAGATCACATGCAAAATTACTACGTAAAGGGAAAGCCATGTAAGCTATGCAAGCTCAATGCCAAGAGGTCACAAGATCGATTCCTCACAAAAACACCTTGAAGAACCTCACGAAACTCAAATACAATTGCATTACCATCTAAGTGTGAAACACCCATTCCCTAGGCAAATACATTCACCCCGTCCCCCAACGGTCCATGGATGCATGGACGAGAGGAGGATTCATCCTCACGTGCTGGTGGCCGGTCGGCCTTGACCACCGACCACACATGGTCAATTGACCACGAGCTGTCGTCCACTCCAAGTACACTCCCCTCACTGCCTAGTATTTTGTGCCTTTGACTGCCCATGGACGACATGAAGTGTATGTGATTATATGCATGTATCCTCTACTACCTCTCTACTCCTATAAATACTACTTCCCTCAAAGCCAAATGACACACCACAATTCATTTTATTCCTCTCTTCTACTCATTCTTCTCTCTACTCATCCATTCCTTTCTTTCACTCTCTCTAATTCTCTCTACATATCTCCTAATCTCCATTCTTATACTACTATTCTATTCTCTTCATCTTAATCCTATCCTCACTTTCATCTCTCCATAATCTCCATTTCTAACTGATAACTGCGTTTTATGACTATATTTTTAGGGGATTTTGATAGTGAATAAGGGATAACTTTGATTGTAAATCTTGATTTATACCCCCTATTTCTCTATTATGCTCAGTGTTGTTGTTTTTGATGAAAACATGCAGATTTGGGAACAAAACACCAGCTTTAGGAACATCTCTGGCAGATTCCAGAACACCACGGGCCTCTAAATGTTAAGAACAGACCGTGACATGAATTTGGGACGAAACGGACCAAGACCTGGCCGAACAGTGGCCACCATGGTCAACCGAAGGTGATACTATGATTTTTCCCTCGGTTCTTTGACCGTAAAGGAGAGAAAAATAGCCCTAATACTTCCATTCTACTCCTCTTCCCCACCATCAAGATTCAAGACCGAATCGATTCAAGAGAAACCAAGATCAAGATTCGCAAAGGAAAGGAGCGACGTTCGCGGAGAAGGTTCCACCCCGCGATCGAAAGACTCGACGGGTTGTATTCTTCGCAATTCTATTCTTTCTTTTCGATTTCCTTCATAGTTTTGAGATTCTATTGTGATGTTTGGAACTTGTTTCGTGCTTTTCTTGAACATGAGTGAGTAGTTCCTTTGAATTCTTGGGTTTTACAACCCGAAACAATGTAGTTTGATTTAATATTAATAGTTTGTGTATGAATTCTTGATTAGAATCATTAGAAGGTTGTATTTTCCATGTTTATGAGTGTTCTTAAGGCCTTGGATGCTTGTAATTTGCGATTAACCTAAGAAGTATTGAAAGGTGAATTAGGATAATCTGACTACGAACCTTTCTACCTAGGCTTGCGAAATTTGAGAAAGGAGTAGTAAACTAGGGAATCAATTTGATAATCAGAATATTTTAGACCTTCAACTTTGATTAACTTGAAAAGCATACGAAAGTTGTAAGTTAGGTTAATCGAGGTAATTCCATTAGCATCGAAAGAGCAGTAGAGTTCTTATGGTTGTCGTTCTTGATTCGTTCTTGAATGTATGATTGTGCAAACTAGGTTTTAGTAATCGAACTCGTTGTTAGGCTAGCATCTCCCTAGAAATCTTTCTCTCTTGATAGAATCTTTGATTTTTTTTCCCTGCTTTATTAGTTTCATTAGTTTTTAAAACCTTTCTAGAATCAAACCTGGTTAGCTTAGCAATTGCATTAGAGATTAGTTTATTAGGCTGTTAAGTGAATCCCTGTGGGATCGACCTTGACGTGCTACTACGTACACCGTGCGCTTGTGGCCATGTCACTAACCATTCCTCATTCCCCTAAACTCATCCTACCCAAAACACTACAAAAAAAACCCTATCCTAAACACATAAAACCACAAAAAAGCCTCTTATCTATCCTATTTTCCACCACATTTCTACCACTTCTTTTGGTTCATTTTCGCACTTGTGAGGAGTAACATCAAAGGGTATCAAGAGGAGCATCTTCAAGCAAAATGGCAAGGCAAGGCCTCTTCTTCGAGTTAGCACAATGTAAGCTTTAAAGTTTCTTAGTTTTTCTTGTAAATAAAGTGTATATGTTGTACCTTTTCTTCCTTATAATTCATGTTGCATGTTCTTATGAAATAATTCAATAAAGTTCCTATTGATCTCTTTTTCCAAATTTTATAACAACACACTTAAAACTTTTAGTAGAGTCTTTCCTTTTGTGAGAGGCGAATTCTTAAAGTTCCTACTTTTCGAGTTCGTAGCCTTACCCCCAAATCCATTCTTGGGTTTCGCAGGCGGAGTCTTTCTTATTTTCTTTTCGATTTTGTCTTGGCTTTTCCTTTAAAAAGTCGAGTGGCGACTCCCATTTCGAACTAAAAGCACATCGGGTTGCATAAACTATGGTAAAACATGGTTTTACAACATGCCGATGCAACTTTGAGGTCTTTTCTTTATGTATTTCTAAATAATACTTGCATAAATTGTTTTCTTCCAAGCCTAACATTTAAATGAGTAAATTGGGTTAAATTTAGAAGAGTTTGGAACAAGTGGATGTTCACTCTTGGAAGGTTTAATTCAATGACTCATAAAGTGCACAAGTAAAGGGAAAGTGATTTTACAAATATTATTCCTGAAATGCATAATTAAAATTCCTTAAAGAGTCTTGTTGAAAGGTTCAAATCCCAATCCGCGTGGACGTTCGGAAGCCCGAACGGCGAGGAAAAATGTCCACAAGATTTTTGGCGGCTCCACTGGGGAGTTTTAAAAGTGGGTAAAAACTTGAAAAAAGTTTAGTGCGCTTTAAAAGTTTTGGAAGGAAGATAAGTTTTTACTTTATGGTGTTAAGTCATTTCTATTTTTAGGCATAAATGCATTGTATATACCGGGCTACCTCTCGGCCACGTATGTGGGTTGGGTTGCACTTAAAGCGCCGGTTTAGGTTTTCTTTAAAACTACAAAAAAATACCCATGGGATGCAAGATTGGCTATACTCTGTTGGTGCCTTTACACCGAGGGAGCCTTAGTCTCCACATCTACTCATGCATCACTCTTCGAGGTCTCCACACAAGCCATGAAGAGTAATACCCTAAACATTCGAGTTGCCTTTACAACGAGAATGCACCGGGGCGAGTACATGAGCCGATAAGCCTATCCAG
The DNA here is from genome assembly GCA_029582165.1 of Portulaca oleracea. Taxonomy (NCBI): domain Eukaryota; kingdom Viridiplantae; phylum Streptophyta; class Magnoliopsida; order Caryophyllales; family Portulacaceae; genus Portulaca; species Portulaca oleracea. The sequence continues at coordinate 36,505,296 of CM055887.1, forward strand.
CCGATAACCCCTTTTCGAATTTAGAGCCTTGGTTAGGATACCTCTTGTTCATATGTATGCTATGTGCTATGTGTTTTCATTTTGTTGTAAAGAGTTGGCCCAAGTTTAGGAGTGTTGTTTTAGTTCATGTAGTAGTCATTGGGATGAGAAGAGTCATGTTTACCAACTAGGTTAATTAACCTCAAATATTATGGTTGACCCAGTGGTTGGGCCCATTTATCTATGAAAGGTTAATTATCTTGGTTCATAAAGTAAACTCAACTCGCCTTTGATGATTCTACATGGCCCTTTACGACATTGTAGCATGGTTCGTAGACCTTGGTTTTTATCGTTCTTTTTCAGGGAGCGAGGGGCCTTAGCTATGACTTCTTGGCTCTAGGTAGGGTTTACGATCATAAAGATGATAGGTTTAGGGTAAAAACAGCACAAACACACTAAGGTTCGGTCAAAAAGGGGAAACAATGTGTGTTGGGAGACTTCGGGATGCAAACGGGGATGAGGAAATGGGTTTTGCAATAAGGGAGTAACAAGAAGGGAGAATCAAGTGGTAATTCCGTTAGAAAAATACCCACCGAGCTTCCTCTTCCGAGGATAGTCCGGATTAACTTCCCCAAGGTCCATCGACAGACCCGGAGGGTTAATGAAACGGAATTACCTAGTTAGTTTCTATTCACTTTCATGAATAGAATACTAACTATCCCAATTCCCACCTTCCGACACAAGTGTTGGATGTGTTCGGGAGTTTTCGAACCCGAATACATCCTACTTGAGGGAAGGATAGGAGTGGGAAACTGATTCCTCAACTTATTACTCATAACATTGCTAACCCAAACCTAATCACCATTCACATCCTTAAAATCTCCCTAACCCATTATGGTTCTAGCCTCTAATCATCCTATCTAACATGCTAACAACAATAATAACTTCATTCATGCTTAAAAAGATATTCAAATCAGCGATAACAATCCACAAACACCAAGTAATCCAAATAACAAAAACAGAGATTAATAAGTAAATGATGAACTAAAGAGAGAAGAGTCAAGAAATGCTCATTGATTTTGATGCCAAAGGAAAAACTCCAGAATAATAAAGCTCCAATGCTCCAAAGATAAGAATAATCTTCAAACTTCAAAGAGGAATCCAATAAAATCCAGTGCAAGAACAATAATCTCAGTAAAAACTCTCACTAATCACTCTAATTCAAAGCTTAAATATCACAAAAGTATGATAAAGTATGTGCTAAGATAGGATAATAGATGATAAAAGATCTGTCCCCCTGCTAAAAGACCTAAATACAATATATTGAAACCAAGTTTGTTACTCAAAACTCGTCACTTTGCTAAACAGAGAACGCTACGAAGGACGGGGCACGGTCTTTGAGACCGTGGGCTACGCCTTCGCGTAGCTCAGCGATTTCTCTTTCGCCAAAGACGCTGGCACGGTGCCCCTGGACCGTGGGTACGGTCTGGCGATTAGGGAAGATGACTTTTTCGCTCCTTCGCACCGTCGTGGCTACGGTCTTGGGAGACCGTGGCCACGGTCTTGCTCGGCCAAAATCTTCCTTAGGCAGGTCATGAACCCACCGTGGCTACGGTCAACATAACCGTGGCCACGGTCTTGCTTGGCTCCCACTACTTCTTCCCTAGGGCTTAGCTTGATCCCACCATGGCTACAGTCAACATGACCGTGGCCAGGGTCTTGCTCGGAGCAAGTGTACTCCCTTTGGAGCTCTTTGACATGTCCGGCCTTTCAGTTTCCTTTGCCTTCGACTCGACCAGGACTCGGGGGAATCTCGGGATTCCCAAATTAGGTACAAAAATGGCCCTTTTTACCATGTTTTGAGTAAAAACTCTAAAATCTACAAAATTACCAAAAACGCATTAAAAGTTATTAAATTAAGCTACGAAACAAGTCAAAAGCCTAAAGATTTAGGCGGTATTTAGACACAAAATTGGGTCTAAACACCCCCCCCACACTTAAACTTTTGGTCGTCCCGAGCAAAACAAGACAAAAACTAACTAAACTAACACCAACTCCTCTGTTGTGGGAGAGAAACGGGTGCATTTAGCATATGCACTAAGCCCTTTGAACCGCCCGGCAGCCCGGGTGGACGAGATGGACTCGTGAGGGTTTGTAGCGGCTATATCCACAAAAGCCAAAGAAAAAGGAGAGAGGGAAACTGAAAACGAGACCGAAGAAAAACAAAGGAAAAGAAAAACAAAGGCTTTGCTTCAAAAGATCTCGCAACCTAACTAAGAAAACGTTATTAAGCCTCCAAAAGCAACTGTTATGAGCGTCTCACAAACACCTATCCTAAGCAAAAGTCAGTCTTTGAGATTTTCGATGTCCTACACCTAATGTAAAGCAAAACCCCATGTGCGTAAGTGCTAGTGGGTTCCAACCGAATCCAAAAGACTCCAAGGACTCATGCCCGAGCTCAAAAACAATGAAAAGAATAAGGAACGAGCTGCCCTTCCTCGCATTTAGTCGCCTTTGGCTTGGTGAGGGCCGTAGGTGATGCAAGAAGAGGCCCCACACTTTATTAACGCTCAAACTTTTCTTTTTGGGGTTAGGTAATTCCTACGAAATTGCCTTTTCTTTTTCTCTATTTTTTCTTTTTATAGGTCGGTATTAGCCTTACTTTCGGGAATTGGACGGCCCAAATATGGGGTTTACCCTCCCAACACGGTCTTTTCCATACACACCTCCGCCGAGAATTCGATATGGGAGGAGCTTAAGGGGTAATAGCGCCGTACCGCTAATACCGGGCCCGTGTAGGTTGGCTAAGTGTATTGTGGTTGATGTCATTCAGCGACACGCTCCACTTAATCTGGTTATTGTAGCTTTTCTTTCTTTTTCTTTCTTTCCAACTTTGCATTTGCTAAAAAGGGAAACAAAACAAGCTTGGACACAAACCCCTAGGATCTCCCCACTTCAACCAGAACGTGAAAGGAAACGGGGGTTTCTCTAAGCACTTGATGAAGGTCATCTAAAGAAGGTAAGTCATGACTAGTACCCGAGATAGGGTAAAAAACGCTCAGACCGATTTCTTTTAAAGAAGATTAAGAACGGCTTCTCAATTTCGACAACAGGATCCAAAAAACAAAGCAAAACAAAGCGAGAACAAAACTTAAAGAAAAACTTTTAAGGTTTTCACTCCCTTTTTTCTCCTTTTTCACACGAAAATTTTTCAAAATTTAGGCAAAAACTGAGAAAACAAAGATCAAAACTACTAGGTGATCTACCCTTGAAACAGAATATCTCCCCCCCCCCCCACTTAAAACGCCATAATGTCCTCATTGTGGGAAGGTGTCACATGGAAAGGGTAGAGAACCTAAAAAAACAAACAAACACAAACATCTAGCAAATAAAAATGGTCGTGACCCGAGCCCACACGGCTCTAACAACAATATATCCCAACACAAACACTCAAAGGGGTTCGTCACCCAAAAGAAAATCAAGCATGCGACGGATCATGATGAGAATTCCCATAAGAAAGAGCAAGGGGGAAAGATATTACCTCAAACTCTTCATAAGCATTGAAACTTTGATCCGAGGTTGTCGTTCAAGTGAATCAAAACGATATTAGAGCAAAAGACGACTTTACATGCGAGAATGAAAACAAAAGGAAAAGAAAAACTAACTAGACATTGAAAGAAAACTACAAAGGGGAAAATAAAACTATAAACAAAAAATACATTGCCAATGACATACCTTATCCCCGAATCTCACTCATTGAGGCGGGAAATAAGGGTGAAACTCAACACAAACTAACCAAACAGACATGATTCATTTCATTTCATTAAAGACAACCGTTCATTACATCCAAATCATCCACGCCCCAAAATACAACCAAACAACAAACGAACTAAGCTATCACTGGCCAAAACACGACCAACGACCAATTAAAAACATCCCAACTACAACCGACCAACAACCAAACTACCAACAAAATACAACCAAAAGATCACCACAGCCAAAAGCAACCGACCTTGAGAGCAACACCAAAATAAGCCAAAAGGACCTGAGACACCTACACGCCAAAACCACAAAGCCTTTGCATCCAAACCCCGATGAAGCATCCCCCCACACTTATATGTCACACAATAAAGTATGTAAAAGCTAGTGACAAAGATCGGGTGGGGGCGGGAAATGCTTACAAACAGTCCTCAAGCGGATCCTCCCGGAGGAGGACGGGGTTGGAGTTGCGATTGGATGCCAACAAGAATCTCTTGTTGGGCCTCGAGCATACCTTGCAAATCCTCGATAAGGCTTTGTTGGTTTTGGATGAGTTCTCGCTGCACTTGAAATTCATCGTGAAGCTCTTGGAGTTGATCACTAATACGCTCCAAGGTGTCATCATTTGCTTTGCTAGGCCCCGCTTCTTCTCCTTGCTCTCCTTCATCGTCCCCTTCCTCATCTTCTTCTGCTTCCTCGTCACCTTCCTTTTCAGGCTCCCAAGGACCACCCACCACATAGCGCCCCCTGAATTCTTGGCCACAAGACCAATTTCGTCGATCGGAGACATCTAAGCGCTCTTCAGCATGACCGTCAGCCAAATGAACCACGATGCTATGAGTGTCGTTTCCATGGCAGTAGAGTGTTCGCGTTTTGTTTTTCTCCAAGAATTCCATCTTCCGTAGGCGAACACCGTCGATAGGATCAAAGAAGTACCGTGGAGATGATGTGTCCCATGCCAAGGGTCATGTTCCGGGTTTCAAGGCTTATTTCCCGAAGACAGTGGAGGATGCATGAGCCAGTATTGACCTGGCGACCATTGATCGCGTTGTAGAGGATGAAGAGGTCGTCTTTACGGATGCTTGAACGTCCGGTGTCGCGGCCGAAGACGGAGTTTGAGATGATGCGGTGAAAGATACGGACGCTCAGATTACAAAAGTCTCTGGCTTTAGAATTGCTCGAGCAATATACTTGCAATTTTCGGGTTCGAAACTTTGGATATCGTCTCCTCCAACAGGTGAGGGCTCGCATGGCTTCTTGCTCATCAAATTTGACACACTCCCCGTAGAAGATACCATCCTCAGGAAGGCCCAAAGCATTGCAAAGGTCCTGGACCCTACACTCAACCTCCTTCTTGGCCACAATGTAAGAGAAAGTGGCATTGGATGTGCCGTCTTCCTTTACCACTAAAGAACTCAGAAACTCAAGCACCGGCTGCTCGATAATAGGCTCGTTGATTGTGGCGAAAACTTCCCAGCCCATAACTTTGATGAAAAAGTCCATGCTCGGTTTACAGTAGACATCCCGAGCCGTCTCTTCGTGATATAAGTCCGGAGCACAAATTTTTCGCTTTTTCAGCCTGTCGTACCTCGCCTTATGCATTTTGTCCCGGAAGCTGACTTTTACTTTCGGGTCACATTGTATTACGGAGGCGGGTTGACCCTTGTAGCGGTTCTTGCCGGGTTCAGCCATAGATGGGGCGAAGTGCATTTGCTCGGACCGGGCACGTTTTGCTCGTCCCATTGAAACAACCGAAAGCAAAACAACCACAACAACGAAGCACAACAACGACACTAACCCAAAATCCCGAAGAACAACAAAATCTCAACCAAGAATTTACCAATGACACTCCAATCTCCAAGCTAACAATCAAATCCGCCTTCCCAAACTCATCCAAAAGCATTCACCCAAGACCCACAAAATCGCACAAATAATCGACCCAAATGTGCAAGAAAAACGAGATTTGATGCACCAACAAACAAGGAATACCTGGGTTGAAGACTTTGAAGAGATGCTTTGCCAAAATCGAGCCCCAACAAGAATGAGAACCCATAAATTTCTCCTCAAGAACCCTGAAAATGGTGGAGACGCGAAATGCGGCGTAGCTAGGCAAAAACGAGGGAGAAATTGGAGAGAAGGGAAGGATTTTGTGATGGATTTGTCAAATTTGGCACGGGATTTAGGGTTTTAGGTTGGAAGAGGGATTTTCGAGTGAGAAGGAAGGGAAGAAATTGAAAGAGAAATGAGGAAGAAAGAATTTTAGTCCCGAAAATAATCGCAGGATTTCGATTCACCGTGGCCACGGTCAGCTGGACCGTGGGTACGGTCTAACTCGGGAAGGAAAAAGGGTAGAAAAATGTTGCGTTGATACCGTGGGTGCGGTGAAACCAACCGTGGCCACGGTAGAGCTCGGGAAGAAACTGGCCAAAATTTGCACAACTGGACCGTGGCCACGGTGCAAGCCACCGTGGGTACGGTCCTCTTCGGTCACTCCCCTGCACCTACAAGGCTCAAAAACTTGGAAAAAAAATTTTAAGTCCTAAAATCTACCCTCTTATTATCCACTCTTTTTTCTCTCGCTCAATCATCATTCAAAGACACTTTCCCAACACTCAAAAACCACTTTGAATCACGTCCTTCATAGAACCTCTTTTCACTCTCGATTTTTTTCAACTTTTTCATTTTTCACTCTTTTCTTTCTTTTTTCTCAAATTTTAACAAAAACAAAGAAAATGAAAATGCTAAACAAGAGAAATAAAAATGGAAGAAAATGAAAGAAAACACTAAAAGAAGGGGAAGTAGTTCATACCTCTCCCGGGTGCTTGTTTTAGGTCCTAGCTTGACCTACCCCGATGCTTTCAATCTTCAAAGTTTGCGAGGTACACCACAACTGTCCCCGCATATTCTTCGCCCATGAAGTATGGTTTAAGCTTTGATGAGTTCACCTTGAAACAATCCCCTTTTTCGTTCTTCAATTCAACCACCCCGGCGGGAAGAATTCTCACAATTTCAAATGGCCCGGACCATCTTGATCTCAATTTCCCAGAGAATAACTTCAGCCTTGAGTTGAAGATGAGAACCCTATCGCCTACCACAAACTCACGACAGTTCAACCTCTTATCATGCCAAGATTTCGTTCTTTCCTTGTAGATCTTGTTATTTTCATAAGCATGACGCCGCAGCTCCTCGAGTTCTTCTAGTTGAAATAAACGACTAGCTCCGGCCGCCTTGAGATCGAAATTCAACTTCTTGATTGCCTACATCGTTTTATGATCAAGTTCTACGGGAAAGTGACATGCCTTCCCATAGACAAGACGATACGGAGTAGTACCGATCGGTGTCTTGTAGGCAGTGCGATATGCCCACAAGACTTCATCCAATCTCTCTGCCCAATCCTTCCATGAAGAGTTGACCGTCTTTTCCAAGATCTCTTTGATAGCACGGTTTGAGATTTCTACTTGCCCTTGTGTTTGTGGATGATAAGGGCGTCCTTTCTTATGATTGATGCCATACTTTGCCAAGAGGGACTCAAACTTCTTCTCGATGAAGTGGGATCCGTTGTCACTAATGATAACTCGTGGAATGCCAAATCTTGGGAATAGAATCTTTTTCAAGAATCTCGACACGGACTTGCCATCGCACTTCACGCATGGGATAGCTTCGACCCATTTGGAAACATAATCCACTGCCACTAGGATATATTGAAAACCTCGTGATGACGGGAAGGGACCCATGAAATCTAACCCCCATACATCGAAAACCTCTACCTCTAGGATGAAATTCAATGGGGCTTCATTCTTCCGGGAGATATTTCCAGACCTTTGGCATTTATCGCATTGCTTGACATGAAGATGGGCATCACGAAAGAGTGTCGGCCACCAATAGCCAACTTGTAAGACTCTCGCTGCCATCTTTTGCAATCCACCATGACCTCCAACTGGGAACTCATGGCAATGTGTCAAAACGGATTTCACCTCGTTCTCGGGTAGACATCTTCGGTATATCCCGTCGTTACACAACTGAAATAGGAATGGATCGTCCCAAAAGAAATGTTTGACATCGTGAAAGAACTTCTTCTTTTGATGAGGGTTCAAATTTGGAGGAATCACCTCGCTAGACAAGTAGTTTATGATGTCGGCATACCACGGGCTAGAATGCTTGATGGCCATGAGTCCCTCATCCGGGAAAGAATCCGCGATCGGTTGGGTATCCTCCAAGTCAACAAGGATTCTTGATAGGTGATCGGCTACGACATTCTTCGTGTCGGCCTTGTTGCGGATTTCCAAATCAAACTCTTGCATAAGCAAGACCCACCGGATGAGTCTCGGCATCGTTTCTTTCTTCTCCATCAAATATTTAATCGCGGCATGATCCGTGTAAACTACCACCTTGGAAAACATAAGGTATTGCCGAAATTTGTTGAGCGCAAAAATGATTGCCAAAAGCTCCTTCTCCGTGGTCGTCTAGTTCCTTTGCGCACTATCAAGCACATGGCTTGCATAGTAGATAACTCTTGGCTTCTTCTCTATGGTTTGAGCCAAACACGCTCCCACGGCAAAATAACTCGCATCCGCCATGATTTTGAAGGGTAATGTCCAATCCGGGGGTTGAACCACCGGAGCGGAAATCAAGGCTTGCTTTAACCTATAAAATGACTCAAGGCATTCATCAGTAAAAGAGAAAGGGGCATCTTTGCACAAGAGATCAGTTAGAGGTCGAGCAATTTTGGAAAAATCCTTGACGAACCGGCGATAAAAGCCGGCATGGCCAAGGAAGCTACACACCCCCCTTAATAGAAACTGGGGGTGGTAGGCGCTCTATAACCTCAACTTTAGCCTTGTCCACTTCAATGCCCTTAGAAGAAATCAAATCACCGAACACAATACCTTCTTCCACCATGAAGTGGCATTTCTCCCAATTCAACACTAAGTCAACTTCCTCACAACGGGTTAGAACTTTCTCCAAATTCAGCAAACAATCATCAAAGGTATTACCATAAACAGAAAAATCATCCATAAAGACTTCCATGCATTTTTCAATGAAATCACTAAAGATAGCCATCATGCAACGTTGAAATGTCCCCGATGCATTATATAACCCAAAAGGCATGCGACGATAAGCAAAAGTCCCGTATGGGCAAGTGAAGGTAGTTTTCTCTTGATGTGAGGGGTGGATTGGAATTTGAAAGAACCCCGAGTACCCATCCAAAAAGCAAAAGTACGAGTGACCCGCCAACCGTTCTAACATCTGGTCAATAAAGGGAAGGGGGAAATGGTCCTTCTTTGTTACTTTGTTTAGTTGGCGTAATCACTACACATCCGCCAACCGGTGACGGTCCGGGTATTAACTAGTTCTTTCTTGTCATTTTCAATCACAGTCATTCCACCCTTCTTGGGTACACACTGAACCGGGCTTACCCATTCGCTATTTGCGATGGGGAAGATGATCCCAGCAGCTAGCAACTTCACTACTTTCTTTTTTAACCACCTCTTGCATATTGGGATTTAAACGACGCTGGAGTTGTCTAGTAGGCTTTGCATCTTCTAATAAGTCAATCAAATGCATGCATATAGAAGGGGACAGACCTTTCAAATCCTCTATCTTATAACCTAGTGCACCCCTATGTTTTCTAAGCAACTCAAGCAATTTGGACAATTCAGAACCATTCAATTTCGCATTCACAATAACCGGGCAAGATTTCTCATCATCCAAGAAAGCATATTGGAGGGAAGGGGGCAAAGGTTTAAGCTCTAAAGGAATAGAAGCTTGAACTTGAGAGGAAGACATACCTTTGTAGATCGCATCTTGAATTTCCATGCACTCCATATAAGGCTCGTCAATAATAATCTCCTCATGCATGGGTGATGAGTCAAGAAGGTTGGTGAAGAAAGTAATATCGGTGCCGTTGGTCTCAAATTCGAAGGATTCCAATAAGCAAGCTCCCAAGGGATCGTCACATATAGACTCAAGTAGATGGGAGTCGTCAATATACTCATCAACAAGAAACTCCATCATATCAATAACATAGCATGAGTCCCCATACGAAGGACCTTTCAATGACCCCTCAAGTTGAAAAATGATGCTTTCGTTACCAACATTCAACGACATGATTCCATTCTTGACATCAATTATTGCTCCCGTCGTGGCAAGGAACGGCCTTCCCAAAATGATAGGGATGTTGTTGTCTTCCTCTATCTCCAAGATCATGAAATCACACGGAATCAAAAACCGCCCTACTTGGACTGGGATGTCCTCCAATATTCCCAAAGGTCTTCGCACAGAACGGTCGGCCAATTGGAGGTTAATTGTTGTAGGAGCTAGATCGTCGAGATTCAACTTCTTGTAAATCGAATAAGGCATGACGCTTACACTCGCTCCTAGATCGCAAAGGGCACGGCTAATCCGCATGTCACCAATGGTGCATGGAATAGAAAAACTTTCGGGGTCGGCTAACTTCTCCGATGATTTGTTATCAATAATGACACTACAATCCGCTGTCAAATGGATCTTAGATTTCTCTTGAATCCTCCTTTTGCTTGTGAGAAGCTCCTTCAAATGCTTCTTGAAAGATGGGACCTCGGAAATAGCATCAAGAAACGGAATGTTTACTTGGAGCTTTTTGAGCATCTCAATGAACTTTGAAAACTTCGCATCAGACTTGGGCTATGCCAACCGCTCGGGAAAAGGGACCGGCGGTAGCTTTGGTTTCTCAATGGTTTGGATCGACTTTTCTTCCACCATCTTTCCTTTCCCTTTCCTTAACTTCTCCATCTCCTCTCTTTCCTTACTAAATTCTTCCAACTCCTCCTCATGTACTCCATCAACTCCCTCACCCAAGACTAACTCACTCTCCCTCTTCTCCATCAAATCTTCCTCCTCCGAGACGTCTACCACATCACCCTCTTTGTCACCCAAGACTTCCTCTCCCACCATCCTAGGGCCATCAATCTCCCTACCACTCCTCAATGTAATAACATTAAGTTGTCCCTTCGGATTTGGTTCGGGTTGGCTAGGCAAGGATTGGATAGGTTGAGATTGTTGTGCCATTTGAGCCAATAGTAACTCGAGGTTCTTGATGCGAGTTTGATCTCTTTCTCGATCTAAGGCCATCTTTTCTTGAGATAGGGCTATCTTTTCTTGAGATAAGGCCAACTTTTGAAGGGTTTGATCAAGGGTTTCTTGTTGTGGTGGTTTGGGTGCTTGGGAAGATTGACCTTGGTGAGAATTTTGGTGGGGATTTTGGTGGTATTGGCGGCAATTTTGATTAGGGAAACCGGGGGATGGGTTTTGGTTTAGTGGAGCCTGTTGGTTATAGGCACAATTCCCACGAGGACGAATGGGGGTTTGATTGGTATAGGAGAGGTTATTGTTGGGATAAATGGCTTGGACTTGCTCGGCTTGATACTCTTCACATCGCTTCAATGAATGTGGCCCTCCACAAAAATCACATACAAGAACTCGGGCATCCGGAATAAGCATAGATACTTCTTGAGCTACCTTTACTTGCCTCGTGGTCTCCTCCAAAGCTGACTTTTATTGCATCTCTAGAACGACATTCATGAGAAATTTAATAGTAGGATTGCTTTCTAGAGGAGGACCATCTCTTGGACCATGGCCGCCTCCCCAATGAGAAGAGTTTTGAGATAATTCGTGAAGAAATACGTTTGCTTCCTCCGCCGTCTTCTTGAGGAACATGCCCCCCGAGGCATGATCGATGGATTCTCGCAAAGAGCTACTCAGTCCGGAATAAAAATGATGCAATAATAACCAATCCTCAAGATTGTGGTGTGGACACCTCCGTTGGAGACCCTTGAATCTCCCCCATGCTTCGAATAACGACTCATCGGATTCTTGCTTGAAACTCATGATGGCTTGCCTCAACCGACACGTCTCATCATTGGGGAAAAACCTTTGAAGAAAGTCGCGGCTAAGGGCATCCCATGTAGAATAGGTTCCGGGCGGACACGTGTTGAGCCATAATAGTGCTTTCCCCTTCAAAGTGAGAGGGAAAAACTTCAGCTTCATGTACTCGGCGGAGACTCCATTCATTTGTACGAAGCTGATGCATTGCTCGAACTTGTTGATGTGGTCAATGGGATTTTCATGCTCTCCTCCATGATACGGAGTGTTCTCAAATATCTCCAACAAATATGGTTTGAACTAGAACGATGCGTTCGGTGGTAATTCTGGTAATATGATGGGATCGCCTCCCGTACCTTACGATGGTAAGGAATATGATGCTAAGGTACGGGGTGGATCTTGCTCTCCGTCAGACATTGGAGTTTCGATCGTCTCTCGCTCCCTTTGTTGTCTTCTTCGTATCGAGCCAGCGTTAGTTTGGCGAATAATGCTCTCCGGATTCGGATTCGGTAGAGTTATAGGAGTTTAGCCTCGTCGAGATCAAGTTCGCATGCACAAAAGGAACAAACAGAAGAATCAAATTTCCAATAACCAAGGATAACAAAATCTCTAGCGGTGAAATGATCTTAAACGACCTAAAGACAAAGAGCTAAGCTAGGTGCGTTTGCTCCCCGGCAACGGCGCCATTTTGTATAACGTGGTTCGTAGACCTCGGTTTTTATCGTTCTTTCTCAGGGAGAGAGGGGCCTTCTCTATGACTTCTTGGCTCTAGGTAGGGTTTACGATCATAAAGATGATAGGTTTAGGGTAAAACAGCACAAACACACTAAGGTTCGGTCAAAAAAGGGAAACAATGGGTGTCGGGAGACTTCGGGATGCAAACGGGGATGAGGAAATGGGTTTCGCAATAAGGGAGTAACAAGAAGGGAGAATCAAGTGGTAATTCCGTTAGAAAATACCCACCGAACTTCCTTTTCCGAGGATAGTCCGGATTAACTTCCCCAAGGTCCATCGACAGACCCGGAGGGTTAATGAAACGGAATTACCTAGTTAATTTCTATTCACTTTCATGAATAGAATACTAACTATACCAATTCCCACCTTCCGACACAAGTGTTGGATGTGTTTGGGAGCTTTCGAACCCGAATACATCCTACTTGAGGGAAGGATAGGAGTGGGAAACTGATTCCTCAACTAATTACTCACTAACATTGCTAACCCAAACCTAATCACCATTCACATCCTTAAAATCTCCCTAACCCATTATGGTTCTAGCCTCTAATCATCCTATCTAACATGTTAACAACAATAATAACCTCATTCATGCTTAAAAAGATATTCAAATCAGCGATAACAATCCACAAACACCAAGTAATCCTAATAACAAAAACAGAGATTAATAAGTAAATGATGAACTAAAGAGAGAAGAGTCAAGAAATGCTCATTGATTTTGATGCCAAAGGAAAAACTCCAGAATAATAAAGCTCCAATGCTCCAAAGATAAGAATAATCTTCAAACTTCAAAGAGGAATCCAATAAAATCCAGTGCAAGAACAATAATCTCAGTAAAAACTCTCACTAATCACTTTAATTCAAAGCTTAAATATCACAAAAGTATGATAAAGTATGTGCTAAGATAGGATAATAGATGATAAAAGATCTGTCCCCCTGCTAAAAGACCTAAATACAATATATTGAAACCAAGTTTGTTACTCAAAACTCGTCACTTTGCTAAACAGAGAAAACGCGTCTGAAGGGGACCGTGGGCACGGTCTTTGAGACCGTGGCCACAGTCTTGCGTAGCTCAGGCGATTTCTCTTTTCGCTTCGCAGCACCGTGGGCACGGTGCCCCTGGACCGTGGGTAAGGTTGGCGATTAGGGCAGATGACTTTTTCGCTCCTTCGCACCATCGTGATTACGGTCTTGGGAGAGCGTGGCCACGGTCTTGCTCGGCCAAAATCTTCCTTAGGCAGGTCATGAACCCACCATGGCTACGGTCAACATAACCGTGACCACGGTCTTGCTTGGCTCCCACTACTTCTTCCCTAGTGCTTCGCTTTATCCCATCGTGGCTACGGTCAACATGACCGTGGCCACGGTCTTGCTCGGAGCAAGTGTACTCCCTTTGGAGCTCTTTGACATGTCCGGCCTTTCCGTTTCCTTTGCCTTCGACTCGACCAGGACTCGGGGGAATCTCGGGATTCCCAAATTAGGTGCAAAAATAGGGGTGAGCAAAAATTCCGGGAATCCCGGTCCCGTCCCGCTCCCGGTCAAGTCTCGGTCCCAAAATCCCGTTCCCAGTGGGAGCGGGACCGGGAGCGGGACTAAAATTAAAGTCACGGTCAACAATGGGACCGGGAGTGGGACTTAACCTCATTTCCCGATCCCGGTCCCGATTCCCGGATATATATATATATATATATATATATAGCAAATCAAGTGACTTTATGATCATTGATAGATTTGTTTAATTTAATTTATGCTCGATCTTTAGATTTATTTTATTTATTATTATTTCGAACTTAGCATATTTTTTTCCGGAAAAAATGTTATGTATTAGATATTGCGTAATTTTAATCTCGGTAAAAGTTGCTATGTAAACAAACCGACGCTCACATTTGCAAAATTAAAGAAAATTTGTACATTTTATGTTGGTTTTTACGGGAAATAAATCAATTAATTGGTGAAAATAAACTAGGAAATCGGGACTAAAATTTCCCAGTTGATTTCCTCGGTCCCGGCGTGACCGGGAGCGGGAGCAAATGTTTACTCCCGGTCACAACCGGGAGCGGGAGCGGAGCAAAACTTTACTCCCGGTCACAACCGGGACCGGGACCTCCAAAAAATACCGGGATCCCGGTCCCGCTCACCCCTAGCAAAATGGTCCTTTTTACCATGTTTTGAGTAAAAACTCTGAAATCTATAAAATTACCAAAAACGCATTAAAAGTTATTAAATTAAGCTACGAAACAAGTCAAAAGCCTAAGGATTTAGGCGGTATTTAGACACAAAATTTGGTCTAAACAGACATCTTCTTAACAAAGGTCCAATAAACCTGATAAAAGTCAAAATAAAGTTAATGGGGTGGGATGACAGTTATTGAGAATGAAAAGAATGAGCTAGTTAGTACCCGAACCGTCAAGGGGTGGCGGATGTGCATTGACTATCGCCAATTGAATAAAGTGACCATGAAAGACCATTTCCCTCTCCCCTTCATTGACCAAATGTTAGAGAGGTTGACGGGTCACTCATATTTATGTTTTTTAGATGGGTACTCAAGGTTTTTCCAAATTCCAATCCATCCTGCACATCAAGAGAAGACTACTTTTACTTGTCCATACAGTACATTTGCTTATAGACGTATGCCATTTGGTTTGTGCAATGCACCTGGAACATTTCAACGATGCATGATGGCCATTTTTAGTGACTTCATTGAACAATGTATGGAAGTTTTCATGTATGACTTTTCTGTTTATGGTAATACCTTTGATGAATGTGGTATGCTAGAATGGGGAAGTCAAAAAGGGCTCTACCTGGTAAGCCTTCTTCATCAACACCTCTTGAATCGTCATCTCTTGAAAAGAGAAGAGCCCAACCAGCTACATTCATCAAGTGTTGCCCTCGTGCTAAAGTCATTCTTCGTGGCGGGCCACATAAGCCTCGCTTCGATGAACTCTAAGAGCGCAAAATCTACGCTCCAGATGTTTGTAATAACGAGACAATCGATGCTCTCTATTGTCGGCCCAACTTTGCTGTTTTTACTCAAGCACTTGGTTGGGAAGCCCTTCTCAACATCAAAGAGCCGATTGTAGATCAACCTATTCTCGAGTTCATGAGCTCAATTCAAGTCTTCACCGATGGATATCCCGAGGCCACCTTCAACTATAGAGTGGATAATATGGAGATAGAATGTTCCGTTCAAGAGTTTTGTCAAGATCTGGAATTGCCAGAAGATGGGTTATATTTCTGGGAGTGTGAGGATTTCGATGAGCAAGAAGCAATGAGAAATTTGACATGCTGGAGAAGAGCATTCGTTGACTCGGAAGATGGTTGAAGGAAGTTTTATTGCCCTGAAGAATCTAAAGCTCGAGATTTCTGTAATCCCGCTATTCGGTTATTCCACTTAGTGAGTGTCAATTTAGTGTTTGGGCGAGACGAAGAACACTCAAGTGTCCGCAAGGAAGATCTTTTCATAATCTACAACATTTTGAAAGGGCGTCGGGTGAACTTAGGCTCGTGCATTTTGCATTGGTTGAATGAGATGAGTAGAACGGACAATTCCACCAACATGGGAATGGGTCATATAATATGTCATTTTCTCCGGAAACAAGGTTTTGGTGCCTACCTTCGGAAGTGGAAACCGCGATACATACCTATCCCTATTGATAGGCAATTGTTGATCAAGAAGAAGGTCATTTCTGAGTGCCAATCACGCATCGTTTATCATCACAGTTACGATGATAAGAGAACCGACATTCCTCTCGACCCCACTAATGCCAAAGAGTGGCTTGATGTTACAAATCCAGATAATTGGTCATGCGGGCAATTTTATGGTTGGCCGAGAAAGATTGGTGGTGCACCTATTCATGTTTCTAATTTGCTGGAAGAATTTGAGGAGAGCGGTCATGAAGAGATTCCCGGGAACTCAGCGCAACATGCTAATTTCAACCAAGCTATTTCTTTGATCAAAAGCTTAAGAGCTGATATTCGTGAGCAAAACAAACTTCTTCGTTCCCAATTGAAGTTGCTCGAGGATCAACAAAAGGAAATCGTGAATATACAAAAACATCTGCAGTGCCATGAAGACTACTTCCGCCAACAGAATCATTTCATGCGAGATTGGGGTTTTCACCACTACACTGTTGAGGGACATATCCCGGCACCTCCTAATTATGAAAATCCTTACTACCCATCCTTCTTTCCGTACCAACCCCATCCTCCTCCTGGAGGATCCGCCTGATGATCAGTTTGTAAGCATCCCCGCCCCCACTCAATCTTTTTCATTATTTTTATATGTTTTACTATGTAAAATGTAAGTGTGGGGGGGTGCCTCATCGGGGATTTGGACGGAAAGCAAGACTTTGTGGGTTTTGGCATGTTTAGTATCTCGGTTTTTTTGGCTTGTTTTGATGTCAGTTCCAAGGATGGTTGGGCATGTTTTGTAGTGGTTGTCTTTTGGGAGTAAGTTGGTTTGGTTTGTCTTGTGACTGTTGTAGTTTGGTTATGAATTGGATGGTTTGGTATGTCTATGTAATGGTTGTTCTTTTGGAATGAAATGAAGTAGTTTGGTTTGGTCAGTTTGGTAATAAGGAGTGTTTCGTCCTTATTTCCCGCCTCAATGAGTGAGATTCGAGGATAAGGTATATCATTGGCGATGTATATATTCTTCATAGTTTTATTTTCTTCTTTTTAGTTCTTTATTGTTTAGATAGTTAGCTAGTTAGTTTTCCTTTGATTCCTTTCAATCTAGCATGCGATTTTGTCCCATATAAGTCGTCATTTTGCTCTAATATCGTGTTTCTATTAAATGACGACTTCGGATCACGACTTGAACATTTATGAAGAGCCTGAGGTAATCTTTCTACCTTGCTCTTCCCTATGTCAATTATTTTAATCCGTTGCATTCTTGATTTTCTTTTGGGTGGCGAACCCCTTTGAATGTCTGTGTTGGGCTTATCTTGTTGTTGGAGCCGTGTGGGCTCACGTCGCCACCAATTGATGGATAGTTGTTTTGTTTGTTTGTTTTTGTAGGTTCTCTACCCTTTTTCATGTGACACCTTCCCACAATGAGGACATTGTGGCGTTTTAGGTGTGGGGGGGAGGGGGAGATTCTGCTTTGAGGGTAGATCACCTAGTCTTTGTTTTTTTTTTTTTTTTGTTTCTGTAGTATTTGCCTAAAATTTGAAAATTTTTGTGTGAAAAAGGAGAAAAAAGGGAGTGAAAGCCTTAAAAGTTTTCTTTCGGTTTTCGTTTTTATTTTGTTTTTGCTTTGTTTCTTGGATCTTGTTGTCGAAATTGAGAAGCCGTTCTTAAACTTCTTTAAGAGAAACCGGTCTGAGCGTTTTCGACCCTGTCTCCGGCAATTGTTATGACTTATCTCTTTAGATTTCCTTCATTGAGTGTCTAAGTGAGACCCCCGATTCCTTTCACGTTCTGGTTGAAACCGGGAGATTCTAGGGGTTTGTGTCCGAGCTTGTTCTTTTTCCTGTTTAGCAAAAGCAAAAGAAAAGTCAAAAGCAAAAGCAAAAAGAAAGAAAAAGAAAGCAAAGCTTAATAACCGGATTAAGTGGGGAAAGTCGGCTGAACGACATCAAACCGCGATAAAGCTAGACGACCTACACGGGATCGGTATTAACGGTACGACGTTGATACCCCTTAAGCTCCTCCCATATCGAATTTTCGACGGAGGTGTGTATGGAAAAGCCAAGGGCGACCAAATGCGGGAAGGGCAACTCTCTTCTTTCCTTGTTCATTTTGTTTGTTTTTGAGCTCGGGCATGAGTCTTTGGAGTATTTTGGAATCGGTTAGAACCCACTAGCACTTATGCTCATGGGGTTTTGCTTGGCATTAGGTGTAGGAAATCGAAAATCTCAAAGACTAACTTTTGCTTGGGATAGGTGATTGTGAGATGCTCATAACGGTTCCTTTTGGAGGTTTAATAATGTTTTCCTAATCGAGATTTCAAGATCTTTTGAAGGATGCTTTTGTTTTTCTTTTCCTTTGTTTTCTTCGGTTTTGTTTTCACTTTCCCTCTGTCCTTTTTCTTTGGCTTTTGTGGGTATAGCCGCTACAAACCCTCACGAGTCCATCTCGTCCACCCGGGTTGCCGGGGGGTTCAAAGGGCTTGGTGCATACGCTAAATGCACCCGTTTCTCTCCCACGACAGAGGAGTTTATGTTAGTTAGGTAGTTTTTGTTTTGTTTTGCTCGGGACAAGCAAAAGTTTAAGTGTGGGGGGTGTTTAGACCCAATTTTGTGTCTAAATAGCGCCTTAATTCTTAGGCTTTTGACTCGTTTCGTGTTTTAATTTCATAACTTTTAATACGTTTTTGGTTATTTTGTAGATTTTGGAGTTTTTACTCAAAACGTGGCAAAAAGGGCCATTTTGCAACTATTTTGTGAATCCCTAGATTCCCTAATCTTGATAGAGTCAAAGGTGAAGCAAAGAAGGAAATTCCAGCCAGCCGAGGAAGACCGCAGCTGCGGTCATGAAGAATGTACCTACGGTGGCCACCATGACTTGAGCAGGGAGCAGGTTCCCAGAGGAGGACCGTACCTGCGGTGCACCCGACCGCACCTGCTGGCATGCGAAGGAGAGAACCGAGAATCACCTTGTGCCTCGCAAGACCGCACCTGCGGTCCCATAGACCGCACCTACGGTCTCCTGCGGATTCAGCAAAATAGTTTGATGAAGTGCTGCAATTTAAGTAACTACCTTGGCTTGTATAAATACCCCTCTTGGACGATTAGAAAAGAAGAGGTAGTTATCTTGTAATATCTACACTTTAGCTATCAATTAGAGAGGGATTAATGTGTTTTCTTAGTAATTAGTGGGTGATTAGACTTGGTTTATTGCATTTGCACTGGATTTTATTGGAGTTCTATTGAAGTTCTGAAGATTTCTACTTATTTTGGAGCTTGGATTCTTATTACTTTTGATCATCATTTCATTGGCATCATCTAATGAGCATTTGTTAATCCCTACTCTCTTTAATTTGTTTATTTACATTTCAATCTCTGTTTTTGTTATTGGATTGCTTGGTGTTTGTTATTATTTGATTTTTGCTTTGATTCTTAGATTCTCTGTTTTAATCATGAATGATGGAGTTATTATTGTTGTTAGAATGTTAATTAAGATGATTAGAGGCTAGAACTTTTTTGGGTTAGGGAGAAGTTAAGGATGTGAATGGTTGATTTCGATTGGGTTAGCAAGTTTAGGAGGTAATTCATAGTTGAATCAATTTCCCACTCCTATTCTTCCCTCAAGTGGGATGTATTCGAGATCGAAAGTTCTTGAATACATCCAACACTTGTGTTGGAAGATAGGGAATGGGATAGTTAATGCTCGCCCACGAAAGTGGAAGGATGTTAACTAGAGAATCCTGTTTCTTTAACCCTCCGGGTCCGTGGTGGGCTTGTAGGAAGTTAATCCGGATTATCCTTGAAAAAGGAAATCCGGTGGGTTTATTCTAACGTGATTGTCACTTGATTCTACTAGCTTGTTGCTTCCTAATTGCATGACCCTCGTCCTTATTACCGTTTACGTCCCGAAATCTCCCAATACCCATTGTTCCCTTATTGACCGAACCTTGGTTGTGTTTGTGTTCCGTTTGCGTTGTCCTTCACCTGAAAACCCTCTTGTTATCTTATGATCCTAAACCTCACATAGAGTCAAGTTGTCCTAGCCAAGGCCCCTAGCTCCTCAAGAAGAACGGTACAAAAAACGGGGTACAAAAACCACGTTACACCATCCTGTTTTGTTTGTGTTTATCAGTGATCTCAATAGAGTCCCAAGTGTCCTGTTGGTCACCTCTGTTTGACCATCAGTTTGTGGGTGGCATGTTGTGTTGTATTCCAGCCTTGTCCCTAGCTTCTTCCATAGAGTCACCCAGAAATGACTCAAAAATTTTGCATCCCTATCTGAAACCATACTTTTAGGGATTCCATGAAGCCTTACAACTTCTTGAAAGTATAATTCTGCCACTTTTATAGCATCATTTGTAGTGTGGCATGGAATAAAATGGGTCATTTTACTGAATCTGTCTGCATCCACCATTACTGAGTCCTTTCGTCTTTGTGTTCTTGGTAAACCAACACTAAAATCCAAGTTGACATCCTCCCATGGGCTTGTAGGGACTAGAAATGATGTGTATAGCCCTAGGGGTAGGCTATGGCTCTTTGCTACTTGGTAGATTGCACACCTTTTCACCCAATGGTCCACATCTCTTCTTATTTTAGGCCAGCAATAGTGTTCTTTTAGCATGAGAAGGGTTTTCTCAATGCCAAAGTGGCCTGCTAAGTATCCTCTATGAACTTCTGAAAGTAATAGCTCCCAGAAACTACTCCTTGTTACACACAGTCTAGCTCCCTTGAAGAGATATCCTTGGTCAATATGATATAGACTCTGTGGGTGTCCCTGGCACTTTTGGAACATCTCACCAAAATCCTCATCTTCCTTATACAAGGCTTTCAATTGTTCAAAGCCAAGTACCCTTGCATCTAGAACCTACAATAACAGATATCTCCTTGACAAAGCATCATCTCTCTTATTCAACTTCCCTGACTTGTGGTGGATCACGAAATGGAACTGCTGCATGAACTCTACCCAAGCAGCATGCCTGGTATTGAGCTTATGCTGCCCTTAGATGAACTTTAAAGCCTCATGATCACTATGCAATATGAACTCTGCTCCAATTAGGTAGTGTCTTCAGTACTGAAGAGCTCTAATGATGGCATAGAACTCTTTATCATAGGTGTTGTACTTCCTTTTGGCATCATTCAATTTTTCACTGAAATAGGCAATAGGCTTGCCTTCCTGGGTCAGAACTGCTCCTATGCCAACACCTGAAGCATCACACTCCACTTCAAAAACCTTGGAAAAGCTAGGCAAAGCCAGGACTGGTGCTGATGTAAGCTGCTTCTTGATCTCTTTAAATGCTCTTTGTGCAGCTAGTGTCCAAGAGAAACTCTTTTCCTTTACTAGCTCTGTCATTGGTGCTAGAATGGTACTGAAATTCCTAACAAATCTTATTTATAATGAAGCTAACCCATGAAAACTTCTAATTTGCTGAATATAACTAGGAATAGGTCATTCCCTGATTGCTTTGACCTTTTCGTCATCCACCTGGATCCCTGCTGCTGTCACAATGTAGCCAAGAAAGGTGACTTGGCTTGTAAAGAACTGGCACTTCTTCAAATTCCCATATAATTGCTCCCTGCTCAATATCTCCATCACACTCTTTAGGTGGTCAACATGCTCCATCTCATATTGACTGTAAATAAGTATGTCATCAAAATAGACAACAACACACTTACCAATTAGTGGCTTTAGAACCTGATTCATCATCTTCATGAATGTGGATGATGCATTTGTCAAACTGGAGCGTTACCGTACGCGTGGAGGGATGATGATTAGCTTGAGTTGTTAAATGGATTTAACAATCGACAAGAAGCTTGAACACCCAAAGGAAGGATATGACCTTGTGGCAAGGTATTCCACAACCAAAGGCCTAACAGCCCACCAAGATCATCATAAAGGATTAACCACCAAATAATCTATAAAGGAATGACTTGAAACACCACCAAATCACTTGGATAAAGTAAACAAGATTTTGAGGAAAACTTAGGGAAACCCTAATACATGCATAAGCACATCAACAATATTTAACAAAAACTCCCAAAAACGTTGGGAAAGGGGGTATTTATACAAATGGGGAAAAGGAAATCAAAACACAACATTTTGACTCAAAAACACGTACGGCAGACAGGCCATCGCGGCGCGTAGAATGGTCACGGCAGCAAAGATCGCGCGCGACCGACAAAGAACTCCAGCAGAAGAACGACGCAGCGTGAGCACATTACGGGCGCGACAAGGTTATCACGGCGACCTACGCCGGGCGCCGGCAAGTTTTGGCGCCGCAGCATTTCTTCTCGGCGTGAAAAACTGGAATTTGGGATCGGACGCTGGCAGCGTTTCTCGTTGAGGCCCAGCCGAGCGTTGATCTCCCAATTGCCGTCGCGGGTGCTACCATGGCATAACGGGCGTTATGCCTCCTTGCACCGAACGTAGCGGGTGCTACGTTTGGGTAGCGGGCACTACCCTGCCTGGGCCTGATCCTCTTGGTTTGGCTTTCGAGGGCGTAGAAGGTGTTACGTGTCTCATAGCGGGTGCTACATTGGCCTGTACTCGCTACTTGGCTTCAATGTCTTCCACCTTGCATACCATTGCTAGGGTCACTTCCGAACCTCGACCCCGCCTCGCTCCTCATTCCCAGGATGGCCCAATATCGTCCCGAGGGCCGGGATCCCACTTATAGTGGATGCAACACCCGGTGATGATCCGAATACGCCTCCAAGGTCTCGGGTCCACCTTGAAATAAACTCCACACCCGATGTTGGAGTTGTTTCTCTCGTGTTCTCGGGAGGGGGTGCAGAAAAACTTGAAGGCCATGGATTTTGGGCATCGAGCCCCAGCTCGATACGCTCCACAAACCAAAAGGCATGACTAACCACTCAAATCACCCTCCTTTGGTCTTGAAAGCTGTTTTCCATTCATCCCCTTCACAAATCCTAATCTGGTAATAACCACTTCTCAAATCAATTTTGGAAAACATCACTGAGCCATGTAGTTCATCAAGCATATCTTCAAGCCTTGGAATTAGGTACCTATACTTAACAGTAATCTTGTTAATAGCTCTACAGTCAATACACATTCTTTGATTGTCATCCTTCTTAGGTACTAGCAATGGTTGTATGGCATAGGGACACAGACTCTCCCATATCATACCCTTTTTCCAGTAGCTCATCAACCTGTCTTTGTATCTTATTAGTTTCAGCAGGGGTCATTCTGTAGGTAAAACAGACCCTGGAACAAGGTCTATTTTATGTTGTATGTCTCTCTTAAAGGGTAGGCATGGGGGCATTTCCTCTGGAAAGACATTTAGGTACAGTTTTAGGATAGACTGGAATAGGGGGTGATCATTTTGTGGGGCTAGGTCTTCCTCTATGTCAAGCAAAATGAGCTCACTCTGCTCACTGAACTCATGTTGTACAGCAGGAAAATGATGTCAAGAGCTGGCTCAACAATGAGGTTTTTGGGTCTTTTTGTGAGTTGGGATGGTCTAAGAGGGGTAAGGGTGATTTTCTTGTTGTTCAAACAAAGGGAATATGTGTTGGCTCTCCCATTATGATTAACAAACCTGTCATACATCCATGATCTTCCTAATAATAGGTGACAAGCATCCATAGGAATCACATCACACCAGACTTCATCTCTATAAGCTGAACCAATTGAAAAATTCACAAGGCACCTAGAAGAAATTGTGATACCTTTGTTGTGGTTCAACCATTGAATGGTATAGGTGTTGGATGGGGACTGGTAACCAAATTGAGTTTCTGCATCATTGTTTTTGATGCTGCATTGGTGCAGCTGCCACCATCAACGATCAAAGAACAAATTTTCCCTCCAACTATGCACCTAGTGTGGAAAATATTCTCCATTTTTGCTTTGCTGCTTCATCCACTGCTGAATTGCTCAAAATTCTCCTGATCACAAGTAACTCTCCTACATCAGGCCCTGCTTCAACCTCCTCCTCACCAAATACAGGATCTCCAAGGGGCTCTTCATACTGATCTTCTCCATCTAATGGCTCTAGATCAAGCAAGAGTGCTGCTTAAAACTCAGCCAAGGTGACTACTCTCTTGTTTGGACATTCAGATGTTATGTGTCTAAGTCCTTGACACCTGAAGCATCTCCTTTCAGGAAAAGCTCTGCTGGTGGGGGTTGGGGTCTTTGTAGGGAATTTTGTAGCTGGTTTTGAGGTGGTCTTAGGGCTTGATATCTTGCTTGAGGTGGGGGTGGGGGTGGATAGCTCTTTGTGGGGGATTGTAGGATTTGTTGTATGGATTAGGCTTGGTTTGGGCAAAAGGCTTGGCTGGATATTTGTTGTTGTACTCCTTCACTTGAGCTTTCTTCTGCTGTTCCACTTTGTGAGCCAAAGAGCTTAGCTCATTAAGGGAATCATAAACCTGCAACTCAACAACATTCTTAATACTGTCATTCAAACCTGCAAGATACCTGACATAAGTTTGCACCTCATTCTCCTGCATATTACACTTCATAGAAGGTGCTCAAATTCTTTGGTATATTCCTCTATAGATTTGCTTCCCTGCACCAAATGTTGCAACTTCAAGTGATTCTCCTTCATATAGTTATCCGGAATGAATTTTTCTTTCAGCTTATGCCTCATTTCAACGCAAGTATTCACTCTTTCTTCACCTATCTCCATTCTTCTCCTCTGCAGATTAGTCCACCATATAGAAGCATACTTTTTCAATTTCAGGGCAACTAATTTCACCTTATTATCTTCTGATACTTCGTTCAAATCAAACATCCTCTCCACAGTTTGCAGCCAATCAAGAAAAACATCAGGATCTAGTTCTCTAGCATATTAAAGAATATCTATCTTGAAATCTAGCTTCTCTATTCTCCTATCTCCTCTCCTTTCATCTCTGTCACTTTCACTCTTAGGCTCTGCTTCACTATGCCTAGGTGACCTCCTAACATATCGCCTCCTTCTGTAATAATGTCTAGGACCTCGACCTCCACTCCCTGTTCTACAGAAGGGATTTCCTTCCTCCTCTTCAGCATACTCTTCATCAGTCTCCCTATTAAGCTCAAATTGCAATCTGCATATAATACTGCAGTGATCACTTAATAGCTTCATTTTCTGCTCCATTTCTTCTCTGTCTTTCAAAGCCTGTTCTACTACCTCCTAAGGTGTTTTACTAGCTCCAGCCATCTTAAATTTTACAAACAAGCTCCCCTCCAAGATAGAAAGCAGCTCTGATACCAAGATGATGTATGCTAGGTCACATGATCATAGTATTGACCTTACAATACACCACACAGATCACACACAAACTTCTGATGACTTAAACAAAGCTAATTGGATGCAATTAGCCGGAATAGATGATAAACCGATGAGAACTGAAAAGGATAGACTTGTATTCACTCTAATACATACACACCATAGAATCAAACACAAGGGCAAGGACTTGATTACCTCAGTGGATACAGACACACCACCACAGAAACAACCGAGCTCTACACACACCACTAGGTATGCCAATCCTAGATACTAAAGTAGATTCAACCAAATGAGAGTTTACTGACACTCACAAACGAGAGGCTCAACTAAGGCACTCAAGATGCTATTGAAAATATCACTGACTAGTTTCTCAAGCAGCTGAATACTGTAACGTGGTTTTTGAACCCCGGTTTTTGTATCGTTCTTCTCGAGGAGCTAGGGGCTTGGCTAGGACAACTTGACTCTAGGTGAGGTTTAGGATCATAAGATAACAAGAGAGTTTTTAGGTGAAGGACAGCGCAAACAGAACACAAACATAACTAAGGTTCGGTCAATATGGGAACAATGGGTATTGGGAGATTTCGGGACGCAGACGGTAATAAGGATGAGGGTTTTGCAATTAGGAAGCAACAAGCTAGTAGAATCAAGTGACAATCCTATTAGAATAAACCCACCGGATTTCCTTTTTCAAGCATAATCCGGATTAACTTCCTACAAGCCCACCACGGACCCGGAGGGTTAAAGAAACGGGATTCTCTAGTTAACCTCCTTCCACTTTCGTGGGCGAGCATTAACTATCCCATTTCCTATATTCCAACACAAGTGTTGGATGTATTCAAGAACTTTTGATCTCGAATACATCCCACTTGACGGAAGAATAGGAGTGGGAAATTGATTCCACTATGAATTACCTCCTAAACTTGCTAACCCAATCCAAATCAACCATTCACATCCTTAATTTCTCCCTAACCCATAAAGGTTCTAGCCTCTAATCATCTTAATTAACATTCTAACAACAATAATAACTCCATCATTCATTATTAAAACAGAGAATCTAAGAATCAAAGCAAAAATCAAATAACAACAAACACCAAGCAATCCAATAACAAAAATAGAGATTGAAATGTAAATAAACAAATTAAAGAGAGTAGGGATTAAGAAATGCTCATTAGATGATGTCAATGAAAGGATGATCAAAAGTAATAAGAATCCAAGCTCCAAAATAAGTAGAAATCTTCGGAACTTCAATAGAACTCCAATAAAATCCAGTGCAAATGCAATGAACCAAGTCTAATCACCCACTAATTACTAAGAAAACACATTAATCCCTCTCTAATTGATAGCTAAAGTGTAGATATTACAAGATAACTACCTCTCCTTTTCTAATCATCCAAGAGGGGTATTTATACAAGCCAAGGTAGTTACTCAAAACGCAGCACTTCATAAAGCTCTTTTGCTGAATCCGCAGGAGACCGCAGGTGCGGTCTTACGAGGCACAAGGCTATTCTCAGTTCTCTCCTTCGCATGACAGCAGGTGCGGTCGGGTGCACCGCAGGTGCGGTCCTCCTCTGGGAACCTGCTCAAGTCATCACCGTAGGTACGGTCTTCAGGACCGCTGCAGCAGTCTTCCTCGGCTGGTTGGAATTTCCTTCTTTGCATCGCCTTTGACTCGATCAAGACTCGGGGAATCTCGGGATTCCCAAAATAGCTGCAAAATGGCCATTTTTGCCACGTTTTGAATAAAAACTCCAAAATCTACAAAATAACCAAAAACGTATTAAAAGTTATGAAATTAAAACACGAAACGAGTCAAACGCCGAAGAATTAAGGCGCTATTTCGACACAAAATTGGGTCTAAACACCTCCCCCCTCCCCCCCCCTTAAACTTTTGCTCATCCCGAGCAAAACAAAACAAAAACTACCTAACTAACACAAACTCCTCTGTCGTGGGAGAGAAACGGGTGCATTTAGCGTATGCACCAAGCCCTCTGAACCCCTCGGCAGCCCGGGTGGACGAGATGGACTCATGAGGGTTTGTAGCGGCTATACCCACAAAAGCCAAAGAAAAAGGAGAGAGGGAAAGTGAAAACAAAACCGAAGAAAACAAAGGAAAAGAAAAACAAAAGCTTCGCTTCAAAAGATCTTGAAATCAAGATTAGGAAAACGTTATTAAACCTCCAAAAGGAACCCTTATGAGCATCTCACAATCACCTATCCCAAGCAAAAGTCAGTCTTTGAGATTTTCGATATCCTACACCTAATGCCAAGCAAAACCCCATGTGCATAAGTGCTAGTAGGTTCTAACCGATTCCAAAAGACTCCAAAGACTCATGCCCAAGCTCAAAAACAAACAAAACGAATAAGGAAAGAAAAGAGTTGCCCTTCTCGCATTTGGTCGCCCTTGGCTTTGTGAGGGTCGTAGGTGATGCAAGGAGAGGCCCCACACTTTATTAACGCTTAAACTTTTCTTTTTGGGTTGGGTTTTCCCAACGAAAATTTTTTTAAAGGTCGAGGCTAGTTTTGCGGAAATTGCACGGCCCAAAATTTGGGGACTACCCTCCCAACACAATCTTTTCCATACACACCTCCATCGAAAATTCGAGGAGCTTAAGGGGTATCAACGCCGTACCGTTAATACCGATCTCGTGTAGGTCGTCTAGCTTTATTGTGGTTTGATGTCGTTCAGCCGACTCTCCCCACTTAATCCGGTTATTAAGCTTTGCTTTCTTTTTCTTTCTTTTTGCTTTTGCTTTTGACTTTTCTTTTGCTTTTGCTAAATAGGAAAAAGAACAAGCTCGGACACAAACCCCTAGAATCTCCCAGTTTCAACCAGAACGTGAAGGGAATCGAGGGTCTCACTTAGACACTCAATGAAAGAAATCTAAAGAGATAAGTCATAACAATTGCCCGACACAGGGTCGAAAACGCTCAGACCGGTTTCATTTAAAGAAGTTTAAGAACGGCTTCTCAATTTCGACAACAAAATCCAAGAAACAAAGCAAAAACAAAACGAAAACGAAAACCGAAAGAAAACTTTTAAGGCTTTCACTCCCTTTTTTCTCCTTTTTCACACAAAAATTTTCAAATTTTAGGCAAAAACTACAGAAACAAAAAAAAAATAAAATAAAGACTAGGTGATCTACCCTCAGAGCAAAAACTCCCCCCCCCCCCCCACACTTAAAACGCCAAAATTTCCTCATTGTGGGAAGGTGTCACATGAAAAAGGGTAGAAAACCTACAAAAACAAACAAAACAACTATCCAACAAATGGTGGCGACCTGAGCCCACACGGCTCCAACAACAAGATAAGCCCAACATAGACATTCAAAGGGGTTCGCCACCCAAAAGAAAATCAAGCATGCGATGGATCAAAATAATTCACATAGGGAAGAGCAAGGTAGAAAGATATTACCTCGGGCTCTTCATAAATGTTCAAGCCGTGATCTGAAGTCGTCATTTAATAGAAACACGATATTAGAGCAAAAGGACGACTTATATGGGACAAAATCGCATGCTAGATTGAAAGGAATCAAAGGAAAACTAACTAGCTAACTATCTAAACAATAAAGAACTAAAAAGAAGAAAAGAAAACTATGAACAATACATACATTGGCAATGATATACCTTATCCTCGAATCTCACTCATTTAGGTGGGAAATAAGTGAAACACTCCTCATTACCAAACTTACCAATACAAACTACTTCATTTCATTCCAAAAGAACAACCATTACATAGACATACCAAACCATCCCATTCATAACCAAACTACAACCGTCACAAGACAAACCAAACCAACTTACTCCCAAAAGACAACCACCACAAAACATCCCCAACCATCCTTGGAACTGACATCAAAACAACCCAAAAAACCGAGATACTAAACATGCCAAAACCCACAAAGTCTTGCTTTCCGTCCAAATCCCCGATGAAGCACCCCCCCCCCCAACACACTTACATTTTACATAGTAAAAAATACAATGAAAAAGATCAAGTGGGGGCGGGGATGCTTACAAACTGATCACCAGGCGAATCCTCCCAGAGGAGGATGGGGTTGGTACGGAAAGAAGGATGGGTAGTAAGGATTTTCATAATCAGGAGGTGCCGGGATATGTCCCTCAACAGTGTAGTGGTGAAAACACCAATCTCGCATGAAATGATTCTGTTGGCGGAAGTACTCTTCATGGCGTTGCAGATGTTATATATTCACGATTTCCTTTTGTTGATCCTCGAGCAACTTCAATTGGGAACGAAGAAGTTTGCTTTGCTCACGAATATCAGCTCTTAAGCTTTTGATCAAAGAAATAACTTGGTTGAAATTAGCATGCTGCGCTGAGTTCCCGGGAATCTCTTTATGACCACTTTCCTCAAATTCTTCCAACAAATTAGAAACATGAATAGGTGCACCACCAATCTTTCTCGGCCAACCATAAAATTGCCTGCATGACTAATTATCTGGATTTGTAACATCAAGCCACTCTTCGGCTTGAGTGGGGTCGAGAGGAATGTCGGTTCTCTTATCATCGTAACCGTGATGATAAATGATGCGTGATTGGCGCTCAGAAATGACCTCCATCTTTATCAACAATTGCCTATCAATAGGGATAGGTATGTATGGCGGTTTCCACTTCCGAAGGTAGGCACCAAAACCTTGTTTCCGGAGAAAATGACATATTATATGACCCATTCCCATGTTGGTGGAATTGTCCGTTCTACTCATCTCATTCAATCAATGCAAAATGCACGAGCCTAAGTTCATCCGGCGCCCTTTCAAAGTGTTGTAAATTATGAAAAGATCTTCCTTGCGGACACTTGAGCGTTCTTCGTCTCGCCCAAATACTGAATTGACAATCACTAAGTGGAATAACCGAATAGCGAGATTGCATAAATCTCGAGCTTTAGATTCTTCAGGGTAATAAAACTTCCTAGAACCTTCTTTCGAGTCAACGAATGCACTTCTCCAGCATGTCAAATTTCTCCATGCTTCTTGCTCATCAAAATCCTCACGCTCCCAGAAATATAACCCATCTTCTGGCAATTCCAAAGCTTGACAAAACTCTTGAACAGAACAATCTATCTCCATATTATCCACTCCATAGTTGAAGGTGGCCTCGGGTTATCCATCGGTGAAGACTTGAATTGAGCTCATGAACTCGAGCATAGGTTGATCTATAATCGGCTCTTTGATGTTGAGAAGGGCTTCCCAACCAAGTGCTTGAGTAAAAACAACAAAGCTGGGCCGACAATAGAGCGCATCGATTGTCTCGTTATTACAAACATCGGAGCGTAGATTTTGCGCTCTTGGAGTTCATCGAAGCGAGGCTTATGTGGCCCGCCATGAAAAATGACTTTAGGACGAGGGCAACGCTTGATGAATGTAGCTGGTTGGGCTCTTCTCTTTTCAAGAGATGACGATTCAAGAGCTGTTGATGAAGAAGGCTTACCAGGTAGAGCCCTTTTTTACTTCCCCATTCTAGCATACAATAATTAGAGCCCTAGGTCTAAACAAAGTAATGTGCACACAACATCCAAAAATCAGCAGGAAAACGAAATTTGACTCACCAAGAAGCAAGAAATACCTGATTTGAGGACTTAGGAGCACTCCCTTGCCATTTTCGAACCCGAAGAAGGTTTCTACCCAGAAGTTACACTTGAAGAGCTCCACAAATGGTGAGAAAATACAAATGTGGCGTGGCTAGGGCACAAAATCACGAAAATGGAGAGTGGGGAAGGGGAATTTGTGAAGGATTGGAGTGATTTGGGGCAAGGGTTTTAGGGTTTAGAAGGAGAAGAAAGTATTTGAGTGAGTGAGAGGGGAAAGAAATGAAATAAAATGAGAGGGAGAAAGGTTATTAGTCCCGACAGTTTTCGCTGACATTCGACAGACCGCAGGTGCGGTCTCCTGCTGGAGTCATCCTGGGAGGAAAAACGTCCTCCTGAGACCGTAGGTGCAGTGGTGACTACAGTAGCTGCGGTCTTCGCCTGGAGCCAAAAGTTGAACGAAGAGCCATAACAGACCGCACTGCGGCTGCAGACCGCAGTGCGTCTCCCTCTGATGATGCTCGGCACCTATAAGACTCAAAACTCTTTGAAAATAAAGTTAAGTCCTAAGATTTCTACTCTTCTCATTATCAAACCCTCCTTTCTTCACACTCAAAAAACTTCCAAGAACATCTTTTAACACTCAAAAACCACAATGAATCACTCTCTTCACAACATTTTCTTTTCACTCTCGAATTTTTTTCTATTTTCTCAAATGTTTTTTTTTTCTTTTTCTCAAACTTCAACAAAAACAAAACAAAAACATTAGGACTAAAGAAATAAGAATACAAGAAATAAAAGAAAAACACTAAGGAAGAGGAGAGTAGCTCGTACCTCCTCTTGGTTTCTTGTTTTAGGTCCTATCTTGACCTAATCCATACTTTCAACTCTCGAAATTAGCGAGGAACACCACAACCGTCCCCACATATTCCTCTTCCATAATGTATGGCTTGATCTTTGATGAATTAAATTTGAAACACTCTCCCTTGGCGTTCTTAAGTTCAACAACCCCAGCGGAAAGAATCTTTACAATTTCGAAGGGCCCCGACCATCTCGATCTCAACTTTTCGGAAAAGAGTTCAAGTCTCGAATTGAAGATGAGAACTCTATCACCGACCACATAATCACGTTGGTTCAATCTCTTATCGTGTCATGCTTGGTTCGCTCCTTGCAAATCCTATTATTTTCATAGGATTGCCGTCTCAATTCCTCAAGCTCCTCCAATTGAAGCAAACGACTCGCCCCGGCCGCCTTGAGATCATAATTCATCTTTTTGATCACCCACATTGTTTTGTGTTCAAGTTCCACAGGAAAATGGCATGCTTTCCCGTAGACAAGACAGTATGGAGTAGTTCCTATAGTCGTTTTGAAGGCGGTGCGATAAGCCCATAAGACGTCATCTAGTTTATCCACCCAATCTCTTCGTGAGGGACCGTCTTCTCCAAAATCTCCTTAATTGCACGATTCGAAATCTCTACTTGACCTTGTGTTTGAGGGTGATAAGGAAGTCCTCTTTTGTGAGTGATACCATACTTGGCTAAAAGAGACTCAAACCTTTTCTCAATGAAATGAATCCATTGTCACTAATAATGACCTCGGAATACCAAATCTTGGAAAAATGACCTTCTTCAAAAATCTCAGATTTTCCATCACTTCTCACACATGAAATAGCTTCAACCCACTTCGACACGTAGTCAACCACCACTAAAATATATTGATGACCTCTTGAGGACGGAAATGGACCAGTAAAGTCCAACCCCCACACATCGAAAACCTCCACCTCGAAATGAAATTCAATGGTGTCTCATTTTTCCGGGAAATGTTCCCGGACCTTTGGCATTTATCGCACGACTTGACATGAAGATAAGCATCTCGAAAGAGGGTTGGCCACCAATAACCGGCTTGTAGAACTCTAGCGGTCGTCTTTTGAGATCCACCATGACCTCCAACAAGAAACTCATAGCAATGCGTCAATACGGACTTCACTTCACTCTCGGGTAAGCATCTTCTATACATTCCGTCATTGCATAAACGGAACAAGAATGGATCATCCCAAAAGAAATGTTTTACGTCAAGAAAGAACTTTTTCTTTAGATGAGGGGTCAAATTTTTAGGAATCACTTCACTAGACAAGTAGTTGATGATATTGGTGTACCATGGGTAAGAATGCTTGACGGACATAAGACGTTCATCAGGAAAAGAGTCCATGATGGGTTGAGTATCATCTAAATCAACAAGGATCCTCGAC
Organism: Portulaca oleracea; assembly: GCA_029582165.1. Classification (NCBI taxonomy): domain Eukaryota; kingdom Viridiplantae; phylum Streptophyta; class Magnoliopsida; order Caryophyllales; family Portulacaceae; genus Portulaca; species Portulaca oleracea. Next base: position 36,538,269 of record CM055887.1, read on the forward strand.
AAGTGGTCGACTGCTACATTCTTAGTCCCGGCCTTGTCGCGAATCTCCAAGTCAAACTCTTGCATAAGCAAAACCCAACGAATGAGTCTTGGTTTCGTTTCTTTCTTCCCTATTAAGAACTTTATTGCGGCATGATCTGTGTATACAACAACCTTGGAAAACAAGAGGTATTGCCGAAATTTATTTAGAGCAAAGATGATAGCCAAGAGCTCCTTTTCCGTGGTCGTATAATTTTTCTGTGTACTATCGAGTGCATGACTTGCATAGTAAATGACCCGCGGCTTCCTCTCTTTGGTTTGAGCCAAACATGCTCCAATTGCGAAATCGCAAGCATCGGCCATGATCTCGAAAGGTAATGTCCAATCCAGAGGTTGGACAACCGGCGCGGATACCAAGGCTTGCTTTAACCTATAAAAGGACTCGAGACATTCATCAGTAAAAGAGAATGGGGCATCTTTGCACAAGAGATCAATTAAAGGACGAGCGATTTTAGAAAAATCCTTGACGAACCGGCGGTAAAAGCAGGCATGGCCAAGGAAACTACGCACCCCTTTAACAGAAACCGGGGGAGGTAGGCGCTCTATCACTTCAACTTTTGCCTTGTCAACCTCGATGCCCCTCGAAGAAATTAAATGCCATAAAACAATACCTTCTTCTACCATGAAATGGCATTTTTCCCAGTTTAAAACTAAGTCGACTTCCTCACAACGAATTAGAACTTTCTCTAAGTTAGTCAAATAATCATCAAAGGTACTACCATAAACAGAAAAGTTATCCATGAAAACTTCCATACATTGTTTAATGAAGTCACTAAAAATAGCCATCATGCATCGTTGAAATGTTCCAGGTGCATTGCACAAACCAAATGGCATACGTCTATAAGCAAATGTACCGTATGGACAAGTAAAAGTAGTCTTCTCTTGATGCGCGGGATGGATTGGAATTTGGAAAAACCCTGAGTACCCATCTAAAAAACAGAAATATGAGTGACCCGCCAACCTCTCTAACATTTGGTCAATGAAGGGGAGAGGGAAATGGTCTTTCTTGGTCACTTTGTTCAATTGGCGATAGTCAATGCACATCCGCCACCCCGTGACGGTTCGGGTACTAATTAGCTCATTCTTTTCATTCTCAATAACTGTCATCCCACCCTTCTTAGGTACACATTGAACCGGGCTTACCCATTCCCTATTTGCGATGGGGAAGATGATCCTAGCGGCTAAGAGCTTGACTACTTCTTTCTTTACCACTTCTTGCATATTAGGATTCAACCTACGTTGTGGTTGCCTGGTTGGCTTTGCATCTTCTAATAAATCAATGGAATGCATGCATATGGATGGGGACAAACCTTTCAAATCCTCAATTCTATAACCTAATTCACCCCTATGTTTTCTCAACAAAATCAAGCAACTTAGACAAATCATAGTCATGCAATTTAGCATTAACAATAACAGGACAAGACTTTTCATCATCCAAGAAAGCATATTGTAAGGAAAGGGGTAAAGGTTTAAGCTCTAAAGAAGAAGTAGAGGATTTAGTTTGGGAAGAAGACATACCCATGTAGATAACTTCTTAAATTTCCATGCGTTGGTGACGAATCAAGAAGGTTGGTGAGAAATGTGATGTCGGTGCCGTCGGACTCGAACTGGAAAGACTCCAAGAGACATGCTCCCAAAGGATCATCGCAAGTAGATTCAAGTAGATGAGATTCTTCAATATTCGTCGACTAGCACTTCCATCATATCGATAACATAACATGAATCCCCATAAGAAGGATTTTTCAAGGACCCCTCGAGGTTGAAAATAATGCTCTCATTACGGACATTCAATGACATACTACCATGCTTCACATCTATTATTGCTCCGGCCGTAGCAAGAAATGGCCTTCCCAAAATAATAGGAATGTTGGATTCTTCATCCATCTCTAGAATCACGAAATCACATGGTGTCAAAAATCTTCCCACTTGGAGCGGAATATCCTCCAATATACCCAAGGGTCTACGCACGGAACGATCGGCCAATTGAAGTATTAATGGTTGTGGGAGTTAAATCGTCAAGGTTCAACTTCTTGCATATAGAATGAGGCATAACGCTCACGCTAGCCCCTAAATCACAAAGAGCATGACTAGTCCTCATGTCACCAATAGTGCAAGGAATGGAAAAATTCCCGGGGTCAGCGAGCTTCTCTGGGGTTTTGTTGTCAATAATAGCACTACAATCGGGCGTCAAGTGGATAATAGTCTTCTCTTGAATTCTCCTCTTGCTAGTAAGAAGTTCCTTCAAGTGCTTCTTAAAGGATGGAACCTCGGAAATAGCATCTATGAATGGGATATTCACTTGAAGTTTCTTGAGCATTTCTATGAACATTAAAAATTTAGACTCCGACTTGGGCTTGGCTAACCTCTCAGGAAAAGGAACCGGCGGCAACTTCGGCTTCTCAATAACTTGAATTGGTTCTTCTTCTATCATCATTCCTTTCCCTTTTCTTACTTTCTCCATCTCTTCTCTTTCTTTTTCAATCAATTCTCTATCAATACTAGATTCTTCTAACTCCTCCTCATGAACTCCCTCATTTCCCTTCACAAAAACAAACTCACTCTCCCTTTTCTCTATCAAATCCTCCTCATCCGTGACATCCACCACATCACCTTCTTTTTCTCCCAAAACACCCTCCTCCACCATTTTAGGACCTTCAATCTCCCTACCACTCCTCAATATGATTGCATTAAGTTGCCCCTTAGTGTTGGGTTGAGGTTGGCCAGGAAGGGATTGGATAGGCTTGGCTTGTTGCGCCATTTGAGCAAGTTGTAACTCAAGATTCTTAATGCGTGCTTGGTCTCTATCTTGAGTCAATGAGATCTTTTGTAATATTTGCTCAATGGAAAATTCTTGTTGTGGTGGTTTGGATACTTGGGAAGATTGACCATGGTGAGGGTTTTGTTGATACGGACGACGATTTTGATTTTGGAATCCGGGGGGTGGGTTTTGGTTTTGTGGGACTTGTTAGTTATAGGCATAATTCCCACGAGGACGAATTGGATTTTGAGTGGAATAGGAAAGGTTATTATTGGGATAAATTGCTTGAACTTGCTCGGATTGGCATTCACCACATTGTTGCAAAGGGTGTGGTCCTCCACAAAAACCACACACAATAACTCTGACATCCAGAATAAGCATCGGTACCTCTTGAGCTGCCTTTACTTGCCTTGTAGTCTCTTCTAAGGCCTTCTTCTGTTGCATCTCCAATACGGCATTCATAAGAAATTTAATTGTAGGGTTACTCTCTAAAGAAGCGCCTCCATCTCTTGGACCACGACCACCTCCCCAATGTGGAGAGTTTTGAGATAACTCATAAAGAAACACGTTTGCCTCATCCATCATCTTTTTGAGAAACGTGCCACCGGAGGCATGATCGATAGATTCTCGCAAAGAACTACATAATCCCGAGTAAAAATGGTGTAAAAGTAGCCAATCTTCCAGATTGTGGTGAGGACATCTCCGTTGGAGACCTTTGAACCTCCCCCATGCTTCGAATAAGGTCTCACCGGACTCTTGTTGAAAACTCAAAATGGCTTGCCTCAAACGACACGTCTCATCATTGGGAAAAAACTTTTAAAGAAAATCACGAGTGAGGGCGTCCCATGAAGAATAAGTACCCGGCGGACAAGTGTTGAGCCACAATAGTGCCTTCCCTTTCAAGGTGAGAGGAAAAAACTTCAACTTCATATATTCAACGGAAACTCCGTTCATTTGCACGAAACCGATACGTTGCTCGAACCTATTGATGTGGTCAATGGGATTCTCATGTTCACCTCCATGGTATGGAGTATTCTCGAATATCTCAAGCAAATATGGTTTAAATTTGAATGATGCGTTTGGTGGTAATGTAGGTAATACTATGGGGTCGCCTCCCGTACCCGATGATGGTAATGAATATGAAGCCAAGGTACGGGGTGGATTTTGATCTCCGTCATCCATTGGAATTTCATCCCTCTCGCTTCCTCACGCTTTCTCATCTCGAGCTAGCGTTTTCCTTGCGAATAATACCGTCCGATTCAAATCGGTGGAGTTTTAGGCGTCGCCTCCGAGATCGAGTCTGCATGCACAAAAAGAACAAATAGAAGAATCAAATTCTTAACAACTAAGGATACCAAATCTCTAGCAAAGGAAATGATCTTAAACAACCTAAAAACAAAGAGCTAAGCTAGGTGCTCTTGCTGCCCGGCAACGGCGCCATTTTGTGTAACGTGGTTTTTGTACCCCGGTTTTTGTATCGTTCAACTTGACTCTAGGTGAGGTTTATGATCATAAGATAACAAGAGGGTTTTGAGGTGAAGGACAGCGCAAACGGAACACAAACACAACTAAGGTTCGGTCAATATGGGAACAATGGGTATTGGGAGATTTCGGGACGCAGACGGTAATAAGGATGAGGGTTTTGCAATTAGGAAGCAACAAGCTAGTAGAATCAAGTGACAATCCTATTAGAATAAACCCACCGGATTTCCTTTTTCAAGCATAATCCGGATTAACTTCCTACAAGCCCACCACGGACCCGGAGGGTTAAAGAAACGGGATTCTCTAGTTAACCTCCTTCCACTTTCGTGGGCGAGCATTAACTATCCCATTTCCTATATTCCAACACAAGTGTTAGATGTATTCAAGAACTTTTGATCTCGAATACATCCCACTTGATGGAAGAATAGGAGTGGGAAATTGATTCCACTATGAATTACCTCCTAAACTTGCTAACCCAATCCAAATCAACCATTCACATCCTTAATTTCTCCCTAACCCATAAAGGTTCTAGCCTCTAATCATCTTAATTAACATTCTAACAATAATAATAACTCCATCATTCATGATTAAAACAGAGAATCTAAGAATCAAAGCAAAAATCAAATAACAACAAACACCAAGCAATCCAATAACAAAAACAGAGATTGAAATGTAATTAAACAAATTAAAGAGAGTAGGGATTAAGAAATCCTCATTAGATGATGTCAATGAAAGGATGATCAGTAATAAGAATCCAAGCTCCAAAATAAGTAGAAATCTTCATAACTTCTATAGAACTCCAATAAAATCCAGTGCAAATGCAATAAACTAAGTCTAATCACCCACTAATTACTAAGAAAACACACTAATCCCTCTCTAATTGATAGCTAAAGTGTAGATATTACAAGATAACTGCCTCCCCTTTTCTAATCGTCTAAGAGGGGTATTTATACAAGCCAAGGTAGTTACTCAAAACGCAGCACTTCATAAAACTGTTTTGCTGAATCCGCAGGAGACCGTAGATGCGGTCTATGGGACCGCAGGTGCGGTCTTGTGAGGCACAAGGCGATTCTCAGTTCTCTCCTTCGCATGACAGCAGGTGCGGTCGGGTGCAGCGCAGGTGCGGTCCTCCTCTAGGAATCTGCTCCCTGCTCAAGTCATGGTGGCCACCGTAGGTACGGTCTTCCTCGGTTGGCTGGAATTTCCTTCTTTACTTCGCCTTTAACTCGATCAAGACTCGGGGAATCTCTGGATTCCCAAAATAGCTGCAAAATGGCCCTTTTTGGCACGTTTTGAGTAAAAACTCAAAAATCTACAAAATAACCAAAAACATATCAAAAGTTATGAAATTAAAACACGAAACGAGTCAAAAGCCTATGAATTAAGGCGCTATTTAGACACAAAATTGGGTCTAAACAAATACATTGCTATATATAGCTAATCTTAAACTGTTTGTTTAGAGGTCCTTAATTATAAGTAACCTGCTAATCTCCCTTACTAATCCTAAGCTTGCTGAACTTAAATAAATACATTACATTACATCCTAATCTAGCTAACTTACCCGGATACATTTGAAATAAAAGAAAAACAAAGCTGGCTTCTGATTGGACCAAAACCCAAAAGTTGGCAAAATGAGCCAATTAGGACCTTTCCTAGCTGGGAGGGTAATTCTAAGTTACCATAGTAACTTTCTCAGGAATTCCCTAAGCTAGATGTAATCTCAACAGCTTAAGGAAGGTGGGAAAAGACTAAAACAACCCTCATTGAATCTATAACAAAATAACTTAGCCTAGAACTGGGGTTCTGCAAAAACTGATAAAAGGAAACATTGTAGGATGCCTTGTTCTGGAGCTTTAAACTTAATGAAATCTTGCTCGATCATGCTGAGACTTGGCTTGGTCTTGGAAAATGCATGCCAAGGAACAAAAACCTCCTAGGGAACCTTTGTTGAATCTCCCTCATTTGAGAGATACAGAATTGAGAAAGATGGTTGCTTGGACTGATGCAACTAAGAACTGGATTTGGTCTGAATGACCAATACTGGTGGAATGGATGGTTGTGCTGGCCAAGACTTGTTTTACTAGGGTGTAACAAGCCTGGATGGATGTTGTTGTTGGGGGTATGACTACTGTTATCTCCTTGGTCTGCTGCTGGTGTTGGAAGCTTGTTGTTTCTACTGGAATTGCTCCTGCAGCTACTAAGTTTTGCTCGCATGAGGCCGATCAAGTGCCTTGAAAGTCTTGCCGTGAAGTCGCTTTTGGTGATGAAGATGATGTAGAAGTTGCTCGTGCTGTTGTTGTTGCTGAATCACATTCCATCTCCTGCTCTGATTCTCCTTGTGCTGCTTTTGCTGCTGTGATTGATGCTGGATGGTCTCCAACAACATTTACGCCCGAAGATCGAGAGACTCTATGGAATCCGCTTCACTGTTTGCTCTACTCTTTTCGCATTTCTTTCTTAGTTTCGGGATTTAATTGTCATGATTAGAACGCTTTTCAGGTTTTCAATGACTATTAGCGAGTAGATTTCATTCTTTCTAGGGTTTTACAAACCGAAACAATGGTGTTTGATTAGAATGTTATTAATTTGTTCTTGAATTCTTGATCGAATCAATAAAAGGTTGTGTTTTTCCATGCTTATAAGTGTTCTTAAGGCCTTGAATTCTTGTATTTTGGAGATTAACTTGAAGAGTACTGAAGGGTAAATTAGGATAATCTGACAACCAACCTTTCTGCCTAGGTTTGTAAAATTTGAGAAAAAAGTAGAAACTAGGGAATCAATTTGATAACCTGACCTCCTAGACCTTCAATTCTGATTAACTTGAAAAGCATACGAAAGTTGTAATTTAGGTTAATTGAGGTAATTCTATTAGCATCGAAAGAGCAGTAGAGTTCTTATGGTTATCGTTCTTGATTCGACTTGAATGAATGATTATGCAAGATGAGTTCTAATAATCATGTTCGTTGTTAGGAAAGCAATTCCCTAGAAGTCTTTCTCCCTTGATTGAATCCTAGATAAATGTCCCTGCTTTATTAGTTCTAATTACTTTCTAAAACCTTTTCAAAACCAAAACCTGTTAACATAGCAATCACATAAAAAGCCAGTTAAATGCGGTTGCTAATTAAGTCCCTGTAGGATCGACCTTGATGTACTACACCGTGCGCTTGCGGCCCTGTCAAGTTTATGGCTCCGTTGTCGGGGACTCTATCCCTAGCAGCTATTAAACGAATACTCTTTGGTTGACTAAGCTGTTTTCTTTTTCTTTCTTTTTCTTTTCTTTTTCTTTGATAAAAAACAAAAAAAAAATGGCAATTCTTGATTTTCCCCAATTTGAGCAGGAATTATTTTGGCACTATTTTGAGCGATTACTTTCTTGTCCTGTTCAATGTGATATTGTGCCTGGGAAATCCTATATTCTTGATATTGTTGTTGAGGGGGTGAATATAGAGACTTGTACTCTATTAGAGTATTTTGGTTTTATGCTAAAACTGTTGATGAAGCTTGGAGTTTGCTGGAATGGCTTGCACGTGTGTTCGGTTGTATATTTGGGGTTTATGAACAAGGTTGTCGTATCCGTAGGGATGGTGTGTCAGGCAATAGGAAATTGGTTTGGTAAGGTTTCTGATTCGAAAGCAGTAAAATAATGAAAAGCAATTAAACTAACCTAAGCATGAATTGGAAATTAAAAACTAAAAGGAAAAATCATAACTAAGAATGCAACAAATAAGGAACTAAAACTGAATTGAATACTAGAATTGAGGAAAGAAAACATGAACTTGGAATGCATTGTACTTTACTCTAATCTTGAATCTTGAATCTTGAATCACGAATCTTCTCCCGAACAAATATAAAAAAAGTGTGATTTGGATTACTAAGACTGCCTGAATCCTCACTTGAAAGCAGAATTCAGGGAACCTTAATCCTCCTCTTCACTAAAAATTGGATTTTTGGTGGAAACTAATTCTAACAAGATTGACAACAGTAGAAATGGAAAACTACTACGAATAAAAGCGAGAAGAACATGAACTAATCTTGAATTAACTCAAAAGAGAGAGAGTGAATTACAATTGAGAGAAAGCTAAGAATGCTAAGACTAATGAACTATTCTAAAACTAATACTAAAACTAATGATCTAATGATGTTTTAAGGCTAAGTATCTCCTAAATATATAATAAAACTGAAGAAGGAAAAAAAATAATAAAAACATAACAAAACCCTAAACCCAACCGCCGCCTCTAATTACTCGGAGTTCTGAGCCGTAGAGGGCGCGACCCTTTCAGCGGAAAATTTTCATCAAACTGTCGAACATCATCGCGGGTGCTACTCCTAACCATCGCGGGTGCGACGACTTTCTGTCCAGCTTGTAGCGGGCACTACGCTGGAGTCGCGGGCCCTACACTTCGGTGGACTTTTGACTTCCTTGCTGCTGCTTTGGTCGCGGGCGTTTCACCTGACATCGCACCCGCGACCCTTCTGGGTATTGGATTTTTCAGCTCTTTGACTCCCTGTTTCCGCTTTTCTTTTATTAACCTACAAAAACACCAAATAATCGTAACTAACTAATACTTAAGGGGCTAAAATAAGCAAAACACCTTATTAAAGATATCAATTCGGCTCAAAATGAGACCGAACAACACTCCCACACAAGGGTTTTCTCGCCCCGAGCAAACTAAAACAAAGTAAAAAGAAAATTAAGCTACCGTAACTCACTTTTGTAGGAATCATGGTTGCATTTAGCGTATGCAACAAGCCCTTTAAACCCCTTGGCAACCCAAGTGGACGAGGAAGGTCTCGTGAGTGTTTATAGCATCTATAACCACAAAAGCCAAGAAAAGGAAGAGAGGTAAAATCACAAGAATACGAGGCAAACATAACAAGATAAGCACAAAAGGAGGTCTACACATACAGTCGTGAATCTAACCACTTAAATAATGCTTTTACTCAATTTAGAACAGCTAACAAGGACAATCAAGGCTACTTCCAAGTTCGTTACCCAACTTCACATTTTTCACTCCACTCATGCATATGCTTGATGGGTCCTTTGTGTTTAAGTGCAGTGTTTTCTGGCTCACTTTTGCTTAAGTCAAGGTTTAGTCGATCAGTACTAGCTACTCACATATCCACACATACTTCTTAGATTATGGTGGTTCCCTTCCCTATTTGGTGTCGCCCTTGGCTTGGTGAGGGTCGCAGGTTACATAAGGAAGGATTCCACACTTATTTCCTTTAATTATTTTTGGCATTGGTTTGTTCGAGAATTGAATGGCCCTAAAAGGGGTTTGCTTTTCCCACATAGATCCTTTCCATACACATGCAAGGTGCTTAAGGGATATGAGTGTCGCACCTCCCGTACCGATCTATGTAGGTGAACCAACATTTTCAGCTTTTCTTTTCCTCAATGTTTTTGCATTACTATTTTTCGAGAATAAGAACGGCTCATAAATGGGGTTTACCCTCCCAACACAGGTTACTCCATACGCAACAAAGTGCTTAAGGGGGAAGAGTGTCGCACCACTCGTACTAGCCCGTGTAGGTGTACCAACATTTTTTCCTTTTTCAATTTTTTTATTTTTCTTAAATAGCGCATGGATATATAAGACGCCAAAACTTTCCTCCTAAACTAAAACCATCACATTAATAAGCCAGAAGTGAAAATTCTAAGGAAACCACATGTTTGCAAATATAGATGAGGTTATCATGTTTAGGTTAGGCAAAAACCAAGCTTAAAGCCTATCAAGCACTGACTAATCATTCTTAACTAAACAATTGCACTATTCAAGTTATCATAAACACAACCATGTATACAAACTACCTCTAGCTAACAAAAATTTTAAAAATTTGCCCTTTTCTCAGTAGTAACTCAAATTTCTTTCTCTTCCTAAAGTTTGTCATGGAGTTTCAGGCATCCCCATATTGATGGTGATGGTTTCTTCAACAGCCGCCATGTGATTCTCATGCTCGTTCATAGCTTATGTTAATTCATTAAAATATTTTAAAGGTTCGGCATCAAATTCATAATTATTAGCACAACAATTTAGGGGAAGGGAATGAGAACAGAGATACTCAAAAAGGTTCACTTCATTGAATGTAGAAATGGATACAGACTCATCAGACATGGAGATAATCCTAGCTGACTCAGACTCGACTATAGACCCACTAGTACTCGACACATACTGGACCTTACAAGGTTCTCCTAACACTAGGGTACATTATTATTGGCAGAATCGACCCGAGACACTTCATGGCCATCCCCGTTAGCAGAAATCATGGTGCTTGGATCAAATTCACGATTGGACAGCATAGTAACCATCGGGTTAGCTTCCTTTTCTTCTTTTGCAGCTTCTTGGCCAAACAGTAGGCCAAACATTCTTCCACCAGCAAGATGAGTCCACTCAAGAGGCGGTTGCTCATCTGGTTTTGGCTTAACAAATTCATTCACCGTAATGTCACAGTCATTAAAGATCTCCAAACCAGGAACACGAACACCATTGACATAGCGAGGTTCCGGGGATCCGTACCAGGGAAAATCATCCCCTTGCCTTATAAATTGCCCGTTTAAGGTCAATGGGTACGACTTGGTCTCCATCAGCGTAGGAGAATTGAACTCATTCCTTTGTCGAGCCATCGAGGTCTTGGTAAGATGGACTTCTTGGATCGTTGGTTTATAACCCAGCCCGAAGCGACAGGAATGCGTAGAGGTTAAAAATGTTAGAGCCACCCTATCTGGCCTTTTTCCTAAAGACATCCTGGGAAAATACCCCTGTTTCTTCATAATAGCATGGACTTTCAAGTTGGAGTAAGGATCGAAGTCAAAAGGTGCTTCATCCTCTATAACAGAAATCATCTCAAAGTTATGGAGATTTACGTCAGTTGAAGTATGCTATCTCTAGTACGGATTGCTTGGGCTCGAATGTCCTGGAGATAGCCCCTCCTGAAAGAGTGATCACTTGGTCATGGATGACCATCTTCACCTTTTGATGCAGAGTCGACGCCACCACATTGCAGTTGTGTAGCCATGGACGTCCCAATAATATATTGAAAGCAACTGGAATATCTAGGACCATAAACTCCACATTCTGAGAGATGTGATCAAAAATGATACGCAAACTCACCATGCCTAGCGACTGTCGTGGAGTATTGTCATATGCACGAAGCAACACAACATCTTGAACCAGTTGATTCTTCTGAACCCCTAACTTAGCAGCAGTACGCCAAGAGCAAACATTCATAGCAGAATCATTATCCACTAAAATCAATGGAATCACTTTATTGGAACAAAGTGCGTGCGTCTTCTGTTGACAAACGTAAAGGAAAGCTAGGGGAAGGTTCCGGCTCGAGAGTGGTCATCCATGTGCCAGATGACCCGACGCCAAAGCTACCATTAGTAGCTACCCCTCAAGATGTTTCCATCAAGACTGAGACTAAGCTGCAAGATGAACCTGTCATCCAAGAGATGAAAGCGCAATTGAATGTATTTAAGAATGCTGTGAGTCAAATGCCCGCTTTTGCAAACTAGTTTATTGAGTTCGAACCACCTGCTGAGGTTAATTCCAATATTTCTGGAAAAATGGACATACCCCTCAAACAGTTCAGTCCGTCTGAAAACCTCTACTCACCATGTATGGGAATTCAACCGGATGATGCCACTTAGGGGCATCGATACTGAGCATGACAAGCAATTATTCCCATCATCGCTGAATGATGAGGCATTAGACTGGTACTACACCCTTCCTTTGGAGGTTTGGGGAGATTGGACTACTTTACAAAGAGCTTTCATTGAACACTATAGGAAAATTCAGAAAGACAAGGTGACTTTGATTGATTTTATGACGAGCCATTCTCGGCTTACTATGAGAGGTGGCATGCTAAGCTATCTCAAGTGACCAACATTATCCCAACGGAGATACAACTGGATACCTTTGTTCGTGGGTTGAAACCAAGTACATCGCATCAACTAGACTTTCATGTAGTTGAAAGCTTTGAATATTTGAAGAAGTTGTGCCCTAAGCTGAAGTCACGCACGGAGAGAAACATTGCATCCCAGAGCTGGGAGGGTTTCAGTGTGGGGAAGAAGGACCATTAATGCTCCAAAGGCGACTGAAACCAATGTCATCCAAAATGTGAACCTTAGCCCTTTCTAGAGGCCATCACCTTTTCAATATGAGACATATACTCTAATGGATATGACTTATGTTGAGGCGTTGGAGTGACTATTGAAAATAAACAAGATCTAGTTACCTACACCTAAGCTGGAGCCTGAGTAGAAAGAACCTGGGTGTAATAGGTCTATGTTCTACAAATATCACCGCATGAGGGGTCATGACACTGAGTGATGCTGGACGTTCAAGAACCTCATTGAGAAGATGATCCGTTCTAATGAGTTTCCATTACCCAAGGCAGCAAAGAAGCCCAACAACAAAAGTAATCCTCTCCCGAATCATGCTACTTTTGTAGGAGAGGAGACTTTTGACCCGTCTGAATGTATCACGGACGAGGGAGCACTTACACTCCCTATCGAAGACTTGGGAGCATTTACTGTCAACGGCATATGGGTTAGTGATGAAGAGGATGTATAATAAGGAGGTCCTAGTTATGGTTTCTGGTTCGACGAAGAGAAGGAAGTTCTTCCTAGTGCTGCATTCTTAACTAGGTCCGGAAGACATAATCAGCCTAGAACTGACCCTATGGTGCCTACACCAAACCCAAATGCCACAATGACCGAAACACTCACTACTCCTGAGGATCTTGTCCTCATTCAAATGAAGAAGACTGTGGCTAATGTTTAAATTTGGCAGCTAATGTGTGTTTCTAAACCACACCTAGATCTTATGCAGGGGGCTCTCCAGAATGCCATCATTCCTACTTCTATGACTCCGGAAGCCTTAAGAAGAAAGATGATTTCTTGAAAGTAGGGAGTTTGTTGAAGGAGAGAGAGGCAGTTTGTTGGAGATATTTTATGAGAGAGAGGACGTTGGACGTTTGAGAGATTGAGAGAGAGAGCGGGTTGACGTTGGGGGGAGGTTGAGAGAATTGTGAGAATTGCATGACTAGCCTTAGGGTTATCTAACTAAGATAGATAGATAGATAGATAGATAGATAGATAGATAGATAGATAGATAGATAGATAGATAGATAGAAGTAACCGAGATAGTTCAAGGGATCCTATCTTGATACAAAAACACAACAAGAAAGAAAACCCTAGGGCTAACTTGACATTTAACCTAGTTACAGAAACACCTTCTAGGTTCAGGGTTCTAGCTCTTCCAAAACCAATTGCTTGCCAAACCAAGATACAATAGAAGAGATAACCGAGGTTCTCACGAAACACTCAAGGGGTAAGCTAAAAGCTTGATTCTATTCATGGTTATAAACTGAGGTGCCTTTGAAAGGCAACAAGCCTAGCTATTTATACTACGACACTCCTATATGGACTAGGACACACAAACTTGGCGTGCAAGCCAATCAAAATAAGACTAGGATTCTCCTACTTGGCGTGCAAGCCAGTCAAATAAGATTAGGATTCTCCTACTTGGCGTACAAGCCAAGGAATCCAAGATCTAGACGCCTAATAACAACCTTCTCCACCTAGGATTAGGACTCTTTATCCTAAGGGGAGTTGGTTATAACAACCTTATCCTAATAGGACTTGGGTTTCCTAATCCAATATGGATTAGTTAAAAAATAAGTCAACCTTATCTAGGATAATAACAACTACTGGACGCCTAATTTATCTAAACCACACGCGTATCACACACACACACTCCTTCTAGAACATTCTAGAACACCTTAGAACATTCTAGACTAATCTAGACTCCTATGACTTGATGCTCAAGTTTATAGATATCACTTGGCATCTTATATGACTCAAAATACTATGACTATAATATAAATCACACTAAAAACAATTAAAAGCTAGAAATGTGAAGTTTACATCCAAAAGACCAAAACCGTGAAATTCAAAACTGAAATGATCAAAATGTGAAATTCACTTTGGGCTTTGAACTGGGCCTTTGGACGTGAACTTGGACTACTCTTGGACGAGGCTTGTTAGGTTTGGACCCTCTAGGATGTTTGGACATCCTCTTGGAACAAGGAGCATGTGATATGGATCGGCCTCAAGGCCTCCACCTCGAACAAGAAGCATGATCAAAATGTGAAATTCACTTCTTTCCTAAAAGACCCTATCCTTATTCTTGTATTTTACTTGGGCCTTCTTGAATGGGCTAAGGGGAGTAGGCGTGGGTTGATTCACATCATTCCTCCCTTGTTGAAAGAAGTTTGTCCTCAAACTTGGAGGATCAACCAGTGTAAGTACTTCAATGGACCCAACTGTAACTTTCACGTGAATCGGGACCTTCACGTGAACCATGGACTCTCCATAGGACTGAAAGATTCGATCTTTCTCACTCTTGCTATGTATGAATGTGTCACTAACACAGTTGCTGATGAAGGACTTCAAAATATGATTCATAAGTCTCATAACAGTAAGAAGACAGTAGTTAGATCACCAGGTGTAACTAACCATATAAGGAAACTTCTTGGGATTTTGATAGCAGTAGTCCCTGTCTGAATATGAACCATGTTGGTTCTCTTCTTCTTTGCAATCACTAGGGCGCTTGGATGAGGAAGTTCCTTTTTGGTTATGCCCTTGGCGTGGCAATTAGTTGGATTTCGAACTCTTGGAACCGTAATAGGGTTCTCGTGATTGCCTATAGAATAGGTCTCACGTTGCTTGGACTCTGATGAGCCCTCTTCAGTTGAGCTCTCGTACTGGACGACGAAAGGGAGCTCCTTTCATACTTTTCGTGGCTAGGACTTGTGGGAATGACCTTCTTTTGTTCACTAAACTCAGGGCATTCAGTGATCATGAAAAATATGATCTTTGAATCATTCCTTGGAGCCGATTGTGATATCTCTAGGGGAGCTAAGGTTACCTTCTTGTTTTTCACCATGAGTGTGTAGGTATTAGCTCTTCCATCATGTGTAACACTCATGTCAAATAACCATGGTCTTCCAAGCAGAATATGACAGGCATCCATAGGTAGTACATCACACCAGGTTGAATCTTGATAAGACTTTCCAATAGAAAAGCTTACCAAACAACGTTGATTCACCTTTAGGCCTTTACCCTGATTGAGCCATTGGACAATATATGGTGTGGGGTGTGGGCTTATGGGGAGTTGAAGCTTGTTCACCATAGTAACTGAAACTGTGTTGGTACAACTTCCACCATCAACGATCAAGGAACAAACTTTCCCTTGCACAGTGCAACGGGAGTGGAAGATGGCTTCCCGTTGTTGTAGATCTTCAGGAACTAGAGAGCTATTGAGAACTCTCCTAATAACCAGCATCTCTCCTTGATCTGGTTCTTCCACAACCTCTTCTTCATATTCATTATGGGAGGCGTGAGTTTCTTCATCTACGTCTTCCGGTTCAGGTTCAAAGAGAGCGTTTTAAAACTCCATGAGTGTGATGGCTCTCTTGTTAGGGCATTCAAAAGCAATGTGACCGAACCCTTGACACCTGAAACACCTTCTCCTATCAGTTGGCGGGGCCTGGATGGATTTAGGGACGGTTTGGGACGTAGGGTTTGGCTTTTTTGTGGCGAACGTTTGGGATGTGGTTTGGCTCTTTTGTGGAGTGTAAGTTTGAGGCGAGTATGAGGTTCTTTGAGAGCTAGGGTTTCTGTTTGTCGCCTCTTTGCCTCTTCTCTTTCTTTGCTGTTCCACTTTGTTAGACAGAGTACTTAATTCATCCAGAGTTTCATAAGGTTCAAGTTCCACCACATACCTTATGTTTTCATTTAGACTAGCGAGATACCTCACAAGAGTTTGAGGTTCATCTTCTTTCAGATCACAACGCCACAGTAAGTGTTCGAATTCTTTGGTGTATTCTTCGACACTTTTGGCTCCATGGGAAAGTTGTTGCAGTTTGAAGTAGTTATCTTTGAAGTAGCTCACAAGAATAAACTTAGAGTGCAGTTTCTTCTTCATCTTTTCCTAAGTGCGGATCTTTTCTTTCCTGGCATGTTGTCTCTTCTTCTGTAGGTTAGTCCACCAAATACTAGCATGCTTCCGCAGTTTAAGAGCAATATACTTGACTTTCTTATCATCAGGTACATCTTTAAGATCAAAGACTCGTTCAACAGTTTGAATCCAATCAAGAAAGATTTCAGGATCAAGATTGTCGTCGAATTCGGGAATATCAACTTTGAAGTCCGTCTTTCTTCTCTTAGTTCACGCCTAGGACGACGTGATCTCCTTGAGGAGTGCGTTGACTGTTCAGCTTCGCTAGGACTGTTGTGGGAGTCCTCCTCTTCAGGTTCTCTAGGTGTCCTAAATTGAATGTTTATGTATCGCTTCATCTGATCGGTGAGATAAGTCACTCTTGCTTTCAATTCATCTTTCTCTTGCTTCAGTTGTTCAGTAGTATCATCACCATCGTTGCTTTTTCTTCCTGAAGCCATGGATGGTGTTTTTCGAAACTTGGGAATGGAGGGGAATGTGTTTGGGCTGTTTGAGGAGTTTAGGGTTGCACTCAAGAAACCTAAGCTCTGATACCACTTTTGATGTATAATGGGATCAAAGATTGAATCTTGATCGATTACACATCAATGACATGTGCAACCAATCTGAGGGTTAGGATGTTTCACGTGAATATGGAAGAATTAGGGAGGGGAATCACGTGAGAAACCAGGATCTACAGAAGGCTTTTGTGACGTGAGGTCTTTTGTGGGAGAAAAGAGTATGAAAGATTGAATCTTGGAAAGAATGAGAGGGGATGACGTGAGGAGGAGAGGGAGTATTTTGGCGTGAGGCCTTGGGAGAGAGAGGAAAGATGATTGCTTGAAAGTAGGGAGTTTGTTGGAGGAGAGAGAGGCAATTTGTTGGAGATATTTTGCGAGAGAGAGGAGGGTGGACGTTTGAGAGATTGAGAGAGAGAGGGTTGACGTTGGGAGGGAGGTTGAGAGAATTGTGAGAATTGCTTGACTAGCCTTATGGTTATCTAACTAAGATAGATAGATAGAAGTAACCGAGATAGTTCAAGGGATCCTATCTTGATACAGAAACACCACAAGAAAGAAAACCTTAGGGCTAACTTGACCTTTAACCTAGTTACAGAAACACCTTCTAGGTTCAGGGTTCAAGCTCTTCCTAAACCACTTGGTTGCCAAACCAAGATACAATAGAAGAGATCAACGAGGTTATCACGAAACACTCAAGGGGTAAGCTAAAAGCTTGATTCTATTCATGGTTATAAACTGAGATGCCTTTGAAAGACTACAAGCCTAGATAACTACGACAGTCCTATATGGACTGGGACACTCAGACTTGGCGTGCAAGCCAGTCAAATAAGACTAGGATTCTCCTACTTGGCGTGCAAGCCAAGGAATCCAAGATCTAGACGCCTAATAACAACCTTCTCCACCTTGGATTAGGACTCCTTATCCTAAGGGGAGTTGGTTATAACAACCTTATCCTAATAGAACTTGGCTTTCCTAATCCAATATGGATTAGTTACAAAATAAGCCAACCTTATCTAGGATAATAACAAGTAATTGGCGCCTAATCTATCTAAACCACATGCCTATCACACACACAGACACTCCTTCTAGAACATTCTAGAACACCTTAGAACATTCTAGACTAATCTAGACCCTTATGACTTGATGCTCAAGTTTATAGATATCACTTGGCATCTAATTGACTCAAAATACTATGACTATAATATAAATCATAATAAAAACAATTAAAAGCTAGAAATGTGAAGTTTACATCCAAAAGACCAAAACCGTGAAATTCAAAACTGAAATGATCAAAATGTGAAATTCACTTTGGGCTTTGAACTGGGCCTTTGGACGTGAACTTGGACTGCTCTTGGACGAGTCTTGCTTGGGTTTGGACCTCTAGGATGTTTTGACATCCTCTTGGAACAAGGAGCATGTGATATGGATCGGCCTCAAGGCCTCCACCTCGAACTAAATCTCCTTTATTGGGTCGGGGTTAACTGGACTTCTTTCCTGAAAGACCCTATCCTTATTCTTGTATTTTACTTGGACCTTCTTGAATGGGCTGAGGGGAGTAGGCGTGGGCTGATTTACATCACTCAAGGCCCTCATGACTAATTCCCGTTGGTTCACTAACTGTAATGTTGTTACTTATGTTATTATAGAAAGGGGGTGTGTTGCTTCTCATTATGGGGTGGCATTACAAGTACATGATAGAGCTCGTGGAGTTTGCTTGGGTCATATTGCGAATACTTAAAGCTTACAACCACTAGACATTTCTTCCTTCTTATTTAACGGCACCCATAACCCAGTTTCTCGTGCCTTCACCACTAGTGTCACTTGTTCCCTTCAAGTTCCCAGACTTGTCTCGGTGGTCGGGGTACCTAACGTGGAACATAGTCATGGAGTTAGAACTTAGCTATTTATGGAGATAAGTCATTAATATTCTTTTAGGATTCCTTATCATTAATGATACCTCGACAGCTGGTGATGCCCGTCGGATGTCTCCCTTTAAGGTAATCACCGAACATCATAACTTTTAGGTGCACCTATAATTTGGTTAACGCTTGGCTAGAGCATTAACCCATCTTATGTCCCTTGGGTTATGATCGATCAAAAGTTTGGGCTATGACTGATGAACTTCGGAATATCGGCTTCCCCAAGCATGCTTATAACTGGTCTTTAGTTTTGGGCTTTGGCTGGTGAACCTCGAACACTAGCTTCCTCATGGTGCGCATTATCCCTTTTAATTTCCATTTTATGTTCCATCATCGAGCATTACTTGTTCATAGTCTCCATACCTTTAATTTATAGTGGATTTCTTGTAACATTTACACAATACTTGGCATCAAAATTCCATAACTAATTCATTTCTTAAGCTTTTGAGTTGATTCAAGTTGGAGAAGTTCCTAAGTTTAGTCTAGTTTATGACCTTATTTTTTGAGAAATTCACACATGCATGCATTATTACAGATTTTAGAAAAAATATACTATGGTCGCCACTGTTCACATGCAATAATCTGGTTTCAGAGGTCCATAATCATAAATCCATAACTAATTCATTTCTTAAGCTTTTCAGTTGATTCAAGTTGAAGAAGTTCCTAAATTTGGTCTAGTTTATGAGCATATTTTTGGATAAATTCAAAATTGCATAAATTAATACAAATTTTAGCAAAAACCTATTGTGGTTGTCACTGTTCACATGCAGAACTCCAGTTTAAGAGGTCCATAATCAAAAATCCGTAACTAACTCATTTCTTAAGCTTTTGAGTTGATTTAAGTTGGAGAAGTTCCTTAATTTAGTCTAGTTTATGACCATATGTTTGGAAAAATCGTTGCATGCATAGATTAATACATATTTAAAAAAACACGGACAACTATCAGAACCAACATACATGTGTAACAGCAATGGAGGACAGTCATAATCAAAATTTTATATCTAACTAGATACTTAAGCTTTGCATGATCAGCCACTTGGGTCAGTTCACAAATTGAGTCTAGCTTATCATTATTTTTAGAATAATTTTTACATGCGTGGGTTGATACAAATTTAACAAAAACCGAACAACTATCAAATATGATGCGCATGCAAAGACAGTCCATAATGGTTTGAATCAAAAATTCATATCTCACTCGATACTTAAGCTCTGCATGATCAGTCACTTGGGTTAGTTCACAAATTCAGTCTAGTTTATCACTATATTTTTAGAATAATTTTTACATGCATAGATTAATACAGATTTAACAAAAATCGAACAGCTATCAAACCTGATGCGCATGCAAAGACATACCAGAATTGTTCGAATCAAAGATTTATATCTCACTCAATACTTAAGCTTTGCATGATCGACCACTTGGGGTAGTTCACAAATTGAGTCCAATTCATCACTATTTTTTTAGAATAATTTTTACATGCATGGACTAATATAAATTTAACAAAAACCGAACAACTATCAACCTGATGCGCTGGCAAAGACAGTCCAAAATGGTTCGAATCAAAAATTCATATCTCACTCAATACTTAAGCTTTGCTTGATATGCCACTTAGGTTAGTTCACAAATTGAGTCTAGTTTATCATTATATTTTTAGAATAATTTTTACATGCATGGATTAATACAGATTTAACAAAAACCAAACAGCTATCAAAACTAACTCTCAACTCATAAAGGTTTTGCATAAATGACTTTTTGGGTTTTTCTCCTACATCTAAGGCTACATTTTTCATTTAGAAAGCTTAGTTAAAGGATGTCTACATGTGATGGAAAATTGAGCTCTAAGTTGGTTCAGATTTGAGCATATAAGATGAGTGTTCATCTTGGGGTGTTTGAGATTTTAAAGCTTAATTTAAATACCTTTTCCTTGATATGATTAATAGGACAGCAAGAAGGGGCTTGTACGTGCAAAAGTCTTGAGTTTCCTTCTCTAAATGCTCCCCAAATACCCACAATCTTGTTATTCTTGCTTGATCTTCTTCTTGCTATATTTTGGTAGTGATGGACTTTACTTGAATGACCCATTTCTTTGCTGCATGGCTGCATTTGAGCTAGGAAATGTTGTGTTTGCTGAATCATGATGATGATGTTTTAGAGAGAGAGGGAGAGAGAAAAATGCAACTAGAGAGAGGAGATTGAAAAAATGAGAGGATGAGTGTGAGGGTAAGTAGCTAGTGTGTATATATATATATAATGAATATGTTTGTCATGTCACCTTTTGCCATGTCATCCATGCCGATGCCAAGTCACCCATAAGAATATTCCTCATTGCCACATTATCCTAATAATATTCTCCCTTACCATGTCAAATTGTCAACTGGCCATTAAAATAATTCTTGTCTAATCACCCTTACTTCTTACCATATCATCATAACGATATTATCATTTATTAAATGCCTATTAGATGATGTTGAATGTTATTCTTAAGCTACATATTTTCGACTTTCTTGGCCATGAAATCCTATAAGGTTCAAAAATTAATTTAGTTAAAATCCTTTGGTAGGAATTTTGAGGTAATTTCAGTTCTAATTTGCCTAAATATAAATTTTAAGACATGCTCATTTTAGGAAGCATATGAAATTATCATTTACGGTTATTGATAAACTATCTTAAGCCAAGGATTGCTTAATTGAATTACTTTTTCTTTTTTTGGGAATGCGATGTTCGTTTAAGGGCAAAAGTCCACCGAAAAATCGACAATGAACCAAGGCAATGTATACGCCAGAGAGAGAGGGGGGGGGCGGGGGAACGGATGACTTCAGCTCTATGATGTGTTGTCAACCTGAGTTGTTGAGTGTATCTATGCACAGAGGGTGCAGAAAAACATTTTACACTGCACAGGGGAATAAAAATACCGGCACCAGTCTCCAACCAAACCACCTTCTGAGCTTGCCAAATATTTCAAAACGCTCGTATAGATTTCTAACACTTGATACAACACAGTACACCGGCATGAGTATGACAGAATGCCACATACATTGAAGTCTCCCCTTGCGTCTTCACTTGTATGGTGCCAATTTCTTCAACTCCAGGCTTCAAGAGTCAGCCTGGTCATAGTGGATTGCCACTCCTTTCAACTTTACTGCAAATTGAGCAACTGAGTTGATTTTAACAGCAGATATGAAAATATGAAGTTGTATCACTCCTGAGATAATCGAACAGAAGCAACACGAATCATCTCAACAAGCTCCTCATCCAATAAATCAAGGGCACCAGATCTACGCAGTGTGTGATAAGCAGGAGCAATGCGTTTTGCAGCTACGTCAACCAATGTCCATTGACATAATTCAGCCGCAATTTGAATCACCTTAATTGATAACTCTGGTGAGTCCAGAAAAGAGGTGACAACTCTCAAGCACTCATTCAGAAAATCATCCATGAACCAGAATGCAGAAAGCCAACAGAGCTCCAGGTAAGGCCGCAGCTTGTTCATCTTTTTCTCTACATCCAAGTTATCCCATAGACAACAGGAAACAGGCTCGGGTGTGATGTTAGAATATATCCAGATGACAAGCATCTCCAACGCTTCCCAACTGATAGGCACTTTTACAGTCTTGGAATGGCTGCCAACAATTCACAGACATCAAGTAGGGAATATTAAGAAATATTCTAATATTGCGCCTAGAGAGACGAGACTAAAAGCTGGACACTCATGTACCAAATATGCTGCGAGTGCATGCATATTTTTAAGAAATTAAGGTAGCATCAGCATAGAGCAAGTGGATTCTGACAAATTTCAACTACAGAAGGATGACCTGCTATTATATAGAATACCCAAGAGAACTTTGCCAACGCTAATTGTCTGTCAAGACATAACTAAAAGGTGGTGTTCTTAAACTTTTTTTGTTGCAGAAATCTACCAAATACATGGGTAAATAGATTAATAGGCAAACAATTTAATTTTAAGCTACCCATTTTCAGGAGGCTATTTGAATACATTACAAGAAAGAAACATGCTGCTACCCAAGATTAAAGAGCAGGTTAGACTTATGTCTCAAACAACCAACTTCAATTTGAGACTTTTTGACTAGTCTATTTCTGACATTAACACAAACAGTTAATGTATTTGGTACCTTTAATTTCACAAACAAGACTCACTCTATCATACATCAGTAGCTGGACCCTAACTCCTAATGATATACAACACAACAAATAACACCTGTATCTTTGTCCTTCATTTAAAACAAAAAATACAATTTTCAGAAATTTGTTCAGCACATGATCTCAGGTGAAAACTTCTCTGCATTAATGTTCTTAAAATTGATATGTTGAAGGTATGCCAATTTTTTAGGTCAGTCAAGGTAGGTTGAAAAACAGAACCTTTTCTCTAGAACACTTAGAAAGATGAAAAAAGCCCCTCATTGCCTAGGTATTGATAGATTTCTAATTCCAAACAGAAAACTGCTACGGAGCTATTCTAGCAAGACAAGCACAGGGAAGGAGGAATGATAGTAACTCTCCTTCACATATTACAAATCCATAACAGCAAGGCTGTTCTTATTAACTGCTAGAATCAGAACCATTTTACTGCGTACTACATCAGAAAATGTAGAGGCCGATTTCAAGAGGGGTTTTTCAATTTTCCACTATATCTCAAGTTTGCAAAGTGCCCTGAAATTATCAAAGTATGCCAAACTCCATTAACACAAGGTCTAGAAAATTAATGTCATGTTCGCATATAAAGCATATGAAAGTTTTCCTTTATTGAAGACAAGAGTCGAAGTCTGCAGCCTGTAAATTAGAAAAATAATGTCAACATACCTTTCCTGCATCCCTGATTGAAATAAGGCTCGCAGGTACTCACAACTTGAGGATAAAATCACCCTGTGGGCATGAACATGAGGCATAGGGAGTGCACAGTAGCTGCAGGTACATCTCGAATCTACAGTCGATTTAGCTTCCAAGACAACATCTCTAGAGGTAACAGCAAAAAGAAGACTACAGTAAGATACACAATGGCTGCTTCTGATAGCAATTTTGCAGAAAAGGTCATAATGCAACCATGAGCATCCTCCAAATACTATGATAATGATGGACTGTAGTTCATATCACAGAAAACCAGGGATACTGTTAGCCTTTTTTTTATGGTGTCAAGCTTAACTACAAGCTTTGTGTTGGATCCTTTTATTAGCATCCCTTGAATTGCTCCATAGTGAAGCCAGAGATAAACAAGAACGAGTGCCAAATAAGGCATGATGCTCAGATATTGTCCATATGGCCTTTGGTTTTCTTTTCATTCAGCAGCTTAGGTTACTTTTTTTTCCCCCTCTCTCTTGGTATTTTCAACTCCCTTTTTTGTTTTTGGCGGCTGGCGGGAGAGGGGGGTACATTGATGGCTAATTGAATAGAAGCTTTGAATTTATACGGATGACTCTAGGGCCATCATTCATAAGACAAACGAAATTGGTATGGAAAGAAGAAAAATGAATGTGGAAACTTTTCACGGCAGAAAATATGTCGTCCAGTTAGTAAAAAGAAAAAAGAAAAAAAACTAAGAACTTACGAGAATTCATGCCCAGCTGGTCCAAGAGCATGACTGAGGTCAAAATATGGGACAGGTGCACCCCACATGGGCCTTTTGTTGTGCAGGAGCTTTAACAGAGGCTGCATGTCACAACGTTTTGCTAGCATTATTAACTTTCTAACAAGATCCCCTTCAGCTTGGAGATAACCTGAGTATATATAGTCCATAAGTGTCAAGAGAGCTTGCTCATCCACTTGAGCAGATAGTGTAACTTCCTTCTTGGTTCTTTGACATTTATCAATATCTTGTCTTGCTGAAGACCCATCGGATTCAGCTGTTTTCTCTTTATAAGAAGGATCTTTTGGTGGAAGCAGAGAAGGACATCGAGCTAAAAGTACAACCTGATGAACATTTATAGACCGCCCACTACGGAGGACAAAAGAGGTATCACAATGCTCTTCCTCGCCAAATGCTGGCATAATTCTTTTACCTAGTTTACTTGGGAAGCCATAGAAACCAAAAAAGCTTAGAAGGTATGAACAGTATGATTTCAATCCAGGAGAATTGGTAGTAACGCAAATATCCTGGATAACTTTTATAAATTGCTCTTTCACATACGGTACCTGCCGGCCCTGCCCATGAAAAATGTCTATGTCAAGTCCATCTGCCTTGTAGTGGCTGATCACCTCTGCTAAACTCCACAAAGCCAAAAGCAAGTGAATATCCTGGCCTTCCCAATCTTCCATGTCAATTCTGCAACAAGTTTGTTCTTTGGATGAACTTTGCAAATAGGAAGCGAGGCTGAGCTTTTCAACATCAACATTATTGTCTAACCAGCATCTAAAAAAAGCCAATAAAGCTGCTATCCCTCCATTGTTAACAACCTGTCTGTAAAACTGCGGCAACGCAGAGTAACATGTCAGGCCCATCAAGTTAATTAACATTTGAAATTCATCTGGCATCCTCAAACTGTCTCCATAGAAGACGAAATTCAAAGAATATATCAAGTGTTTCAGATGTTCCTCGCCATCATGTCTCAGTATCTCGAACAATACCGACCTTGCCTGAGAAGAAATGTACTTGGAAGGTGAACATAGCGCCATCAAAGTGGCTTTTGCTGCTGATATGCTCCTTAATGTATATGTACGATCAGCTTGGCGAATTAGGTGTTTTCGGCCTATTGAGTCCACGAATGAGAGGCTTTTAGATATGAAAACCACAAATAAAACTATCAATCATCAGGAATTTGTATTTTGAATATGCCAAACTTTTATGAGAAATGAAAATTATCGAATCAAAATTCAAGATTCATTGATAAAATGATACTACGGTGGGAGCGGGAATCAGATATGTAGTAAAAGCTCTGCAAACCTTGATACATTACCATGCAGAAGTAACGAGGACATCAAGATAACAGTCTTTTCCATGCTTTTTAGGATGAAAATCTTCTTCACAATGAGCTGAAAGCCATCCAACAATCTCCCATATATATGGTCTCATATCTAGAAGAAAATCAGCATTTAGACCTTCTCTAGTAACAGCTACAAGCTCTTGAACTGACAAAGGCTGCCAATTTAGATGTCTATTCTGGAAATTGCACATCAAAAGATCAACGACAACTCTATCAACTCTAAATCTCCATAGATAAGCATGATGCTCTCCTGGCCTGCGGGTAATCATAGCTAATCGACATGCTTCCATCACCAAAGACATCTCGTGATCGGGAACTTTTTCCTTATGCTTGCTCGAATAGCAGAGTGCAGAGATAAGAGATTGGACAATTGTTTCACAAGATATGCTCAACATCTTTGTACATCCTTCCTCGTCAGCCTGATCAATCGAAATGCATAAGCTTTAGAGTGTGGAAATCACTACTCATTAATACTAATGGACTAATGGAAACAATATCTGATTTGGCACAATTGTCTGAATGGCAACACATGTATGTGTTCGTCCATCAGATAAGCTCCTTCCTGAAATTGGCATGCTTTTTTTTTAATTATAAAAATATTTTTTAAAAAAAAAACATCTGTAAC
This sequence comes from Portulaca oleracea, assembly GCA_029582165.1. NCBI lineage: Eukaryota > Viridiplantae > Streptophyta > Magnoliopsida > Caryophyllales > Portulacaceae > Portulaca > Portulaca oleracea. The sequence continues at coordinate 36,564,547 of CM055887.1, forward strand.
CATGTTGATGTATACAGAGAACGATAGGGGAATAAAGAGGTGAAGTGACAATTCTGAGAAACACAGAAAAGAAATTCTCTGTTATGTCACATTCATTACCACCATTAAACGCTGGGCTAGCTTGAATGCCAAACTTCGAATAGAATAAGGATGTGATTCTCCCATGCACTCAATGATTGTTTGTAGAAGGGCTCCTGAATTCTTCAGGAGCTTCTTGGCTCCATTGCTACAGAGAGCTGCCAATAAACAATCCTTACTCATCATCAAAAGGAATGCAATAACTAAATACTTAAAAGGCTCCAGCAACAGGTATTTACCATCAGTGAAGAGTACCTAAAGCGGAATAAAAGTGTAACACTGTAGTTTTGACTTCAGTCAACGGTTTGGTGAGGAGATGTTCCACAATTTCCATTATTGAGGCATCACTCCAGACAGGATACCTTGAGGAAGGCCATAACTGCATTATGGAACCCAAAAGAGACGCCATTGCCAGGCAACAATCAATGGGCTTCACCTCAGAAAAATTTCGCATGTTACTAGTTAGTTGAGTAACTATATCCGCTTTAGCCAAAATATCCCATACTTCTCTCTCCTTTTTGACACTGAGATTTGATATGATGAGCTTTAAACAAGTTGCACTTGTGATAACCACTTGACACTGATGACTCGAAAATAAGGATGATAAAGGATGAACGAGATGTCCAACATAAGGTTGCAACATAGGACTAGGAATAATACTGATCAACTTGGCAGCAGCTTCAGATGCCATTGCTAGAACAGCTCCATTTTGAGATTCAAGAATACCTCCAATTGCTCTAATCACATCTGGAAAGGAATCCTAAATTGCAGAGACCAAAAATGTCAGAGATCTCAGATGCTGGAAATAATCTGAATAACTAAATATGAGCTCGTTGGTCCAATGGTTTTGGCATTTTGTCATTGGTCACTCTCCTACGAAGCAATCTAATAAAGAAGCTTGAGACTCAATAGAAGCAACCAAACACCCCAAACTGTCCTCAGACACAGCTTAAGTTTTTTTTTTCCAACACATAACTTGACCTCCATGGATTAGTAGTTATTAATCATATCTCTCTACAAACAAAACCAATATCAAAAAGGGATTGCTTAGGTAGGGTGTGGCTTTGGGTTAGAGGGGAAGGAGTTACATATACATGCCTTATCCTTAAATCGAACACTTTTTTCTTTTTTTTTTTTTTTTTGACAGGAAAAAGATACATATTAGTAACAGAAATATAGAACTGATGCTCAACTAGCACCATACAAAATTATGTACAACCAAAAACAAATTGTCCACAAATCTACCCCATCAAAAAAGGAAGAGCTAAACTTCCCATTAACCCCAAAAGAGGAGAGACTTGACAAAATTGTCTTTCAATCTCTGAAGAGGAATTTCAACCCGCTCAAAAACCCTTCCGCTTCTTTCCTCCAAATAACCCAAAAAATCATATGAGGAATAACTAAAGCCTTCTACTTCTTGGGTTTCCTTCCAAAGAAACTCTCCCAAGATAGGAGATGACTCCTAATAGAAAAGGATACAACCCAAGGCACACCAAGACAACTCAGTGCTGACTCCAAAGAGATCTGGCTAAGTCAGAATGCAACATAAGATGATTTGGAGATTTAAGAGCCCTCTCGCAAATGCTACAACTGTTAGTCATACTCCTCCCCTTTGTTTGTAAACTATCACAAGTTAAGATGCTATCATGTATCGCTTCTCAAACAAAAAACACGACCTTGAAAGGGGCATCAGACTTCCAAATAATGATAGATGGCAAAGCTCCAGCCTCCAAAAGATGTAACTGAGAAGAATCCATACTACGAAGATAAGAATAATAGGAGTTCACAAAAAAATCCCCATTCTTACTCAACACCCATCTCACCGTGTCTTTTTGTATCCCTTCCAACTTATTTGCCACCAAAGAGAAAGAAAGTATGTCGGAATACTCAAGAGAACACTCCTCACAATAGTTAATCTACCTCCTTTCGAAAGATATTTTGATTTCCATCCAAAGCGTTTCTTCTCAAACCTTTTGATCAACGGATCCAAACATCTAACTTCTTGAAACTCATAAGTCACACCAAGAGGAAGACCTTGGTATGCAGTCGGAAAAGACTGAATACTACACCCCAAAATACCTACCACCAATTGCAAATTGTCCACTTGGCCCAGAGGCATAATAGAATCTTTTGCCAAACTAAGCCTCAAACCGGAAACAGCTTCAAACCAAGTGAGAACGTAATGGAGATTCACTAATTGTTCACAATCATTATCACAAAAAATGGTAGTGCCATCCGCAAAAAGATGGGAAATACACAACTGTCTTGAATTCGCTCACCCCACAAAGTAACCAGACAGCAAGCCTTCAGTTTGATTGTAACATCCTAGAAAACACCTCCATGACTAGCAAGAAAAGAAGAGGTGATAAGGGGTCTCCTTGCCAGAGACCTTTAGATGCATTAAAGAACTCAGTAGGGAAACCATTGAAAAGGACAACAAATGAAGTGGTTGAGATGCACTGACGAATCCATGCTTGCCATTTGTCCCCAAAGCCCATTCTAGACATGACATAAAGGAGGAAATGTTAATTGACATGATCATAAGCTTTTTCAAAATCCAATTTACACACCATTCCTGGCTTATTTGCTTTGACCCTCGAATGAATAAGCTCATTAGCAATCAAAACAACATATTCAATATTGAAATATCCCCTTAGGTACCACGAAGTACCTCATAAAACAAGGGAGTGTTTGGTAAACAAGCTATTGATGAGCTTATTGCAAAAATTGGCTTATTGGGAGGTCTGACCAAATCAAATCAGCTGTATAGGTGTTTGGTAAACAACATATTCAATGATTAATGAGACCCCACGCATGCTGAACTCAAATTATCATGATTGGGACCATAAACTTAAATGAGACCCCACGCAAAGCCATCCTCGACAAACTTAAACTTACAAGAAGCAAAAAAAAAAAAAGAAAGAAAAGAAAAAAAGAAAAAAAGAAAAAAAAAACTACCACAAGAGTCAAGAAGCTCCAAATTTTGAGGATCTATACAACAGTAACTCCTAAAAAGTGACCCACTGAAAGCCAGAAAAGCCACCGAAGCGAATGATGCCCCCACAACCTTGAAGCAATAAAACAGCTAACCACCTCTACCTTTGATTCTTCGACGATAGTAACATCATAAGAAAACCTTTGCAAGACCTTTCAAATATTCTCTCACACATGTGCAACATGCAAGTGTTTTAAGCTTCATACATCCCGTTAAACTCAAGAACTCGTGATATAAGCCCGAGTAACAGCACAACAAAAATTAAGTAATATAATAAAAAAATTAAATGAAGAGGCTAAAATTAGGTACCTTAAATGCAAGTAGTAGGTTCTACCATCCTCATCACAGTTCGGACAACAAAATATGCGTATGCAACAAAAACGATAAAGCATACCTCTAAGAAATCACCAAAAAAAATAAAACAAAAAAAAACATCATCTAGTTTATGCTATAGACTATGTATGTGAGCAGACAATAAAAGTATGTAATTATGTACATATACCTTTACAAGAGGATTTTGCAACACCTCTGGTGTAATACCATCAAGAAAGGCAGATATAGAGCGAAGTACCAATCTTTGTATCTCAACATCATTGGTATGCCATTCCCTTTCTTTATTATCAGAGCACCTGTCATGAAAAGGGTTCTATGATTAAAATCAAATCATGCTTGACACAATTATTTGAAGGTGCTACGTATGAAAAAGGACAGCAACCAATAATCCATATCTGATTGAAAAGGCAACACATCATCGAATTGGTGATTGTCACATGCTACAGCTACTTAAAATTGGAGAGTTTTATTGAGACTTCACTCCCACAAAGTCCCTCACAATTCTCCCTTGGAACAAGCAAGAAGCATTGAATATTAAAACCTGCCGACCCTATACCTGCCTACCTTTACACTGACAAGACAGTCAGACATGGAAAGGACTTTTAACCCCCCCCCCCCCCAGGTGGCCCTCCCAAACCTACCCCAACCAGGCCTCCCGCATTCGAAAAAACATTAAGAGAAAAAAAAAAAAAAAAAAAACCCTCAGACGGAAGTCACAATTCATCTCGAAACAGGAATCGTACCTGATGTACATTTGGAGGCTAAAGTACATCAAGGAAGTAATCAAGAAGAAATTCAAGCTTCTATTGAAGAAGAGGTTAGGTCCTTATTAGCAAATCATACTATGAATGGCTTCAACGGGCATATGGGATTACTTTGTTCAATATCTCAAGATCTATGATTCTATTGAAGATGAAGTCTAAGAGGCAAATGAAGATCTTTGGAATATCTTTCTTATGGTTTTTGAATCATATGATTTAGAGTAGAATTGAGCAAGTTATCATTGTTTCTTTATAGCTATGTACATAGGAGTCTTATGTAATAGTTGTGATGTCATCTTTATAGTGAATGATGTAAACTTGTAATCTTTGATTCTTGATGAGAGGGTCACGCCTAAGGGCTCCTAGAATCACTATAAATAGACCCTTTGGGAGCCTCTTGTAACACACATTATTCAATATCAATCAAATACAAATCAAAACACATATGTTGTTTTTCTCTCTAGTTTCAAAACTAGAATTGTTGTTCTCTTGAGGGAGGATTACGAAATCTCTACTTCTATTCTAGGGTTGGCATCCTTAGAAGGTGAAAGGTAGAATTGGAGGAACCATTGGAGTGGTGTGCCTATATCTCCATTGAAGAATCCAAAGCCATTATCAATCGTTCTATCTTAGTGAGTTTCAAACTTTGTTCGTTTGATATTTTCTTTCTACATCTACATTGTTTCATTCATAATATCATTCGTTCATAGCCTAAACAACCAAAAACTTACATTCCCATACATCCATTCACACGTCCATTCATTCATTCATTCATAAAGAACCACTTAAAGATCCTAGTCTTGTTGTGTGATTTGATCATTTTGATCCTATCATACATCCAAATTGGTATCAGAGCCTAGGAGATTGATTCTCGTGGTTCTTGTTACCATCTTTTTGCAATCTTTCCCCTACATCTTCATCACACAAAAAGCCCATAACACGTCCCACACAAAAACTCTACAAAGAACCCCAAAACCAAACACAAACCCCATGTCACCTACACCCAAAACCCCAAAATCGTGAGTCTTGAAGGATCTTTCTCGCCAAGATTGATTCTAAATGGCTAGTGCAAGTTCTCCAACGAATTCACCCACGAATTCCCAAGAGAATGTAGAAGGAATGAAGCAAAAGATCGCTTATCTCACCGGCCAATTGAAGAGGTATATGCATCTTCAACATAGAGTGATGCGTGATGAGAATGATTCTCGTGATGGGAATCCCCAAGATGACGAAGAGGACATACAAAGTGAAAGGAGTAGACGTCCAAGAAGGGAGGATAGGTTCGATTTCAAGGTGGAAATACCGGACTTTGAAGGGAGTCTTGATTCGGAGGTTTTCTTAGATTGGATGCAAACCGTGGAAAGAGTCTTTGATCTCAAAGACGTGAATGATGATAAGAAGGTCAAGTATGTTGCCTTGAAATTACGAAAGCATGCAACCATTTGGTGGACAAACTTACAAAAGAAGCAAGAAGCTAAAGGAAAGGATAAGGTATGTTCATGGGATAAGATGAAGAAGAAGCTTCAAGAGAAGTTCTTACCACCTAGCTACCTACGTGACAATTACTACAAACTTCAAAAATTGATCCAAGGAGGAAGAAGCGTGGAGGAGTACACCAAAGAATTCGAGCATTTGCATTGGAGGTGTGACCTTAAAGAGGACGAGCCACAAACTTTGGTACATTATCTTATTGGTCTTGATGATTGGATTAGATATATTGTTGAGTTGCAACCATACAAAACTTTGGATGAGTTGAGTTCTTTATCACTCAAAGTTGAACGGCAAAGGAGAAATAAGGGAAAAGAAGTCTTGAACAAGTACCAAACTCCACAAAAATCCACCTAGCCTACACGCCCATTCCCTACACAACAAAGACCACCCATATCTTCCAAACCACCCTACGTCAGAAGCACCACAAATCAGCCCCAAACCACCCCCAAACCCACTATCCCTGAACCAAGAACCCTTGCCCCAAGGAGATGTTTTTGTTGCCAAGGTTTAGGTCACTATGCTTCGGAGTGTCCTAACAAGAGGGTAGTATCATTGGTTGAATACCAAACGTCGTTATATGTACAACCCGAAGGTGATAACGATGTATGTGAGGAAGAAAATGAGGAGAATAATGAAGAAGAAGAGGAACATGTAGAAGAACCGGATAATGGAGAGTTACTTGTTGTAAGGAGAGTCTTGAATGTAGCTCAAGTGTCGGATGATCAAGTACAAAGGGAGGCTATCTTTCACTCTCGTTGTACCATCGAAGGAAAAGTATGTTCATTGATCATAGATGGAGGAAGTTGCACCAATGCCGCCTCTACAACAATGATCAAGAAGTTGCAATTGGAGGTTAGCCCTCATCCCACACCTTACACTATACAATAGCTAAGCCAAGGCCAAGGCATTCGTGTGGACCAAAGAGTCTTGGTAAGTCTTTCTATTGGCAAGAGTTATAAAGATTCATTATGGTGTGATGTCACTCCTATGGATGCATGTCATATTTTGTTGGGAAGACCATGGTTATTTAATAGGAGTGTCATACATGATGGGAGAGCCAACACTTACACTCTCACCCTCAATCGAAAGAAGATCACTTTGACACCTCTAGCACCATCTTCTATATCTCGGCCTAAGGAGAATGAAAGCAATATTGTGACGTTTATGAAGGCAGAATATCATGAGTATGAAGAGCGTAAGAGTCTTATTCTTGCAAACTTAGAGGAAAGCAAAACGCCACCAAGCAACCATCCATTCTTGAATCCCCTCTTGGAGCGATTCTCTCATATGTTCCCTAAGGAGATGCCTCATGGGTTACCACCAAAACGAGAGATTCAACACAAAATAGATCTCGTCCCAGGATCTATGCTTCCAAACAAGCCGGCCTATAGAATGAATCCAACGGATACAAGTGAAGTGCAAAGACAAGTGGAAGAACTATTAGCTAAGGGCTTGATTCGTGAGAGCCTTAGCCCTTGTGTTGTCCCCGCTCTATTAGTACCAAAGAAGGATGGGTCACAAAGAATGTGCATAGATTGTCGCGTCATCAACAAAATCACAATCAAGTATAGGTTTCCAATACCTAGACTTGAAGATCTATTGGACGAGCTACATGGAAGCATGGTATTTTTCAAGATTGATCTTAGAAATGGATATCATCAAATAAGGATCCATGAAGGAGTCGATGCTTTATCAAGGAGGTATATGTTGGTTCATATACTTGAATCTAGAGTGCTTGGACTTGAGCATATCAAAGCATTATATGAAGAGGATGAAGATTTCAAGGAAGTTTATGAGGTATGTAAGAAGCATCCCCACCAACTCTTTCATATTGAGCATGGATTTCTTTTTAAGGGAAATCAATTATGCATTCCCAAGAGTAGTATTCGTGAGCTATTGATATTGGAAGTGCATGGAAGATCTCTTGCTGGTCATTTTGGGATAGAGAAGAAATATCTTATGATGAAAGAACACTATTATTGGCCAAAAATGATCAAAGATATTGAGCATATGATCAAGCGTTGTAATACGTGCAATCTTTCTAAAGCTCATGCTTCACCTCAAGGATTATATACGCCATTGCCTATACCTCAAGGTCCACGGGAAGATGTAAGCTTGAATTTTGTGGTTGGGTTGCCAAGAACTCAAAGAGGTAAAGATTCTATCATGGTAGTTGTTGATCGTTTCTCAAAAATGGCACACTTTATAGCTTGCCATACTACATATGATGCGGTCAAAGTAGCCAACCTATATTTTCAAGAAGTTGTGAAGCTTCATGGAATTCCTAAATCCATGGTTAGTGATCGTGATTCAAAGTTCCTAAGTCACTTTTGGTTGACCTTATGGAAGAAATTGGGAACTATCTTGAACTTTAGTACGGCTTGCCACCCACAAACAGATGGACAAACCGAGGTCACTAATAGAACCTTAGGTACATTACTAAGGTCATTGGTGAACAAGGATAAGAAGGGTTGGGATAATCTACTATGTCATGTTGAATTTGCTTTCAATCATACACCTAGCAAAGCGACGGGATACTCACCATTTCAAGTTGTTTATGGGAAGAATCCAAATACACCTATGGATTTGACACCTATAACTTCTACTATGAAGTTCAATTTTGAAGCAAGTAAACGAGTCGAAGAGATTTAAAAGCTACATAGTGAAGTAAGGGAGAAGATTACCAAGTATACTCAAGAAGTTGCAAGCAAAGTGAACAAGGGAAGGAAACGAGTTATTTTTTAACCTAGAGATCTAGTATGGATACATTTAAAGAAAGAGAGGTTTCCTTTGAGAAGAAAGGGTAAACTTGTTCCTAGAGAAGATAGACCATATGAAGTATTGGAGAGAATTGCAGATAATGCTTATAAGTTGAAGTTAGGAGATAACTATGAAGGAAGTGTTACTTTCAATGTAAGTGATTTGAAACCTTACTATGGTCAAGAAGATGAGTTACCTAGTTTGAGGACAAACTCTTCTCAACTAGGGGGGAATGATGTACATTTGGAGGCTAAAGTACATCAAGGAAGTAATAAAGAAGAAATTCAAGCTTCTATTGAAGAAGAGGTTAGGTCCTTATTAGCAAATCATACTATGAATGGCTTCAACGGGCATATGGGATTACTTTGTTCAATATCTCAAGATCTATGATTCTATTGAAGATGAAGTCTAAGAGGCAAATGAAGATCTTTGGAATATCTTTCTTATGGTTTTTGAATCATATGATTTGGAGTAGAATTGAGCAAGTTATCATTGTTTCTTTATAGCTATGTACATAAGAGTCTTATGTAATAGTTGTGATGTCATCTTTGTAGTGAATGATGTAAACTTGTAATCTTTGATTCTTGATGAGAGGGTCACGCCTAAGGGGTCCTAGAATCACTATAAATAGACCCTTTGGGAGCCTCTTGTAACACACATTATTCAATATCAATCAAATACAAATCAAAACGCATATGTTGTTTTTCTCTCTAGTTTCAAAACTAGAATTGTTGTTCTCTTGAGGGAGGATTACGAAATCTCTACTTCTATTCTAGGGTTGGCATCCTTAGAAGGTGAAAGGTAGAATTGGAGGAACCATTGGAGTGGTGTGCCTATATCTCCATTGAAGAATCCAAAGCCATTATCAATCGTTCTATCTTAGTGAGTTTCAAACTTTGTTCGTTTGATATTTTCTTTCTACATCTACATTGTTTCATTCATAATATCATTCGTTCCTAGCCTAAACAACCAGAAACTTACATTCCTATACATCCATTCACACGTCCATTCATTCATTCATAAAGAACCACTTAAAGATCCTAGTCTTGTTGTGTGATTTGATCATTTTGATCCTATCATACATCAGTACCGGGGAAAACAACAGCTTTCAATCAGGAATTAGGATCAACTTACTGGATTCTTTCCATGTTTCCTATAAGAACCAGTTTATCTTGCTAATAGTTGCATAGTGGATAACCAACTAAGAAATGAGAAAGGCATAAACCATTTAATTTCTAAATACAAAATACTATTATCAGCTGACTCAAGGTCACTGTTGGTGAGATCCCAGGCGGGAACTCACTTCAACCAAGGCCCATCGTACACAAGTTAAGTGAGGCTCCATCCTAAAACCAATTGGTGTTAAAAGGTGTAGCTGACTTGACTTATATACCATGTCCTTTCTCTTTGCTTTTCCGATGTGGGACATTTTTACTCATGGGTGAATCCCAACAATCTCCCACTTCACACATGAGTCTCTCCCCTTGATCGGAAGCCTCTTTTTGCCAAGGTTTCAAGTCACCATCAAGAACCCATCATAGTCGCACCTTACTCTATAGAGTCGCACCCTACTCCACCTGAGTTTCATGCCACCACTCTACCTCAAGAGTCCCAGTCGCACCTTACTACACAGAGTCACACCCTACTCCACCTGAGTCTCATGCCACCACTCTGCGCATTCAAGAGACCAAGCCGCACGCACGCCATGGTCCCTCCTCCTATCCATGGTGATTTTTATGGGATCACCTTCCGCACCTTGCACCCAGTCGAACGAACCATCGGCTCTGATACCACTTGTTGGGGAGATCCCTGGCAGGAGCACACATCAACCAAGGCCCATGATACACAAGTTAAGTGACTTATATACCATGTCCTTTCTCTTTGCTTTTCCGATGTGGGACATTTTTACTAATGGGTGAATCCCAACAGGCACAAACTTTATCGGAGGCTCTATCAGGAAAACGCACAAACACCTACCTCTTGCCTATTGTTCCTGGAATCCTAGATAACATAATGCTAAGTTCTAGTGACGTTCCTCTTGCCTATTGTTTCTCCATAGCACCAACATTTCCCATAGGGAGGGTACAATCCATGAGCATCTCATGAGTTTTACTCTTTCATTTTCCTACCAAAGGAGAAATCCTTCATAAGTGGAAACTGAGCAAACAGGATTTGTTTATATTCCCATTCCAAGGATTACACAATCAGAGTTACGAAAATGTTGCCCACATGTTCATCTCATCCTAAATTGTCTCAACTCTTATGGGGTAAAATAATTAGAAATTTTAAATACGGAACAACCAAACTCAATTGATAGCAAAGTTTCAGACTTCAATACTTCAAATCAGACCACATTGCTTGTTATAGCCATGACCAGCCTAAATCACATTAAATAAAAACAAACCACAAACCATCCAAAATCTGGCTTGAAATCTTCAGGATAGATATATCATACCAGCCAATGCATTTCAGTCCTGGCCTGAGGATCCTCATTTATAATCTCTTTTCAGGATATGGTATATGGGCTCATCAAAAGCGTTGTCTAGTATAAAGTTAAGAAAAAACAAAATGTATCTGCATATATATTCCTAGGGGATACCATGGATGAGTAATCCCAAATCATGACAAAGAAACCCCTGGTCTATCAAATAAATAAAAGGAAACAGAACCCCTTTGAAAACTATCCAACATTTTAATCCTGCAACTGAACATCATTAAATCCAAGCATATTCATAGTCAAAGAGCAAGTGAAACAAGTTAATGTGCCCAGCAAAGATATGCTTACTCAAACCCATAATGTTCCTCGATATAAACATCATTTAGCACTAATCTCTTTGTATTGAAGAAGCAGAAAATGGATTCTACTAAATTGCTGCTTGAGTACCCTACAAATAAGTCCAGAAGCTATAGCTGCGGTGGCTGCTGTCGTGCCGTACTCCTTGGCAGTGGCAGCTAGAGTCACTATTAACATTCACCCCTCAGACCCACAACCCAAATGATGCTGGTTTACGTATAGAGTACTTTGGGAGATTAAGGTACACACTCTGTAGGTTAATACTCTTGCGTATAAATTAACATCGCCAGCACCTTACTTAAGTAGGAAAGATTTTTAACTGATTCACTAAGAACCTGTTGTAAACTTGTAGTCGCTCCATAATTTAAGGCTCATTACTTAGGCCTAAGTATGTTACTGTTACTTTGTAACTGCCAACACTCAGACAACACAAGTGGCTATGTAGAGCAAGGTCCGCCTCAAATTATTTGCAAAATAGGAAAGAATACAATGCACCATGCCGCATTTTACTACAACTCCCAAAGAATATCATCATGGTCAATGAGATAAAGCCAAACTTTATGAATACCTTTGGGCTTTAATTCAACAGAGTCATGTATCAACTCAAATAAAGCTCCATCCGCAATTGACAATGGGTGGAGTAACTCACATAACCTATATACATGCTCCCCTTTGATGTATCCGTGTGGGACTTTTTACCCACTTTAAAATCCAACAAATACCCAAGAGTACTTCCCCAAACCTACCTACCCACCGAACAACACCCCAACCGTGAATCACGTGACATTTAAGCAGCCCATAAATTCAGCGAAAATATCCAAATCATCCCATTGTTTGCACGTCTCAAATCATATATTTTAGCTGCATGAAGCTACCCCAGTCATGAAAAATCACAGTAGTTGATATACCAATTCTTTAAAGGGGGAAGAAAGTCATCCAAAACTCAAATGAAAATAGCAGTTGAAGCAGCAACTAAAACCTTCAATCAACTCCATAAAATGAAACAAGGGACACTGACAGAAATCGAGGGAGAAATTGGGAGAGACCCAGAACAGAAAAGGGAAACAAAACCTGAAAGCAAGGTTAAGGGCATGGTAGAGACGTTGATGGAGCGTGCCCAGATGGGGGTTAACACATAATTTCTTGGGGTCGGGTTTTTTCCCCTGCTTTGACGACTTCATCTTCGTTGACTTCTGGGTTGCTGCAAATGTTCCGATCAGTCGGAATTAGTTGCTTCTACATAAACTAGCTATATTACCCGTCCAGGCCGTCGGTTATAATATTTTTTTTCTCTATATTTATAAGAAAATAGATAGAAACGTACATTTATTTCATATTTATAAATAAGTGCTCGTCAACCATTTTTATTTCTTTATTTTTGGTTTTGGAAAATTGACACAATTTTTAATTTATCTATCTATATTATATATTAAGAGAATGTGGGATTCAGTTATACAAGAGTAATTTTCGGAGCATGACCTGCATATCTACCTTTGATCTCACATTTAATTCATCTCTACCACACAAAAGGAAAAAAATCTAAAATAATTTTAGCCTCTTTGTTTTCCACTTTCTAACTACCTCATTTGAGTAACTAAAATCACACTCCCAATACGGTTGTACCTTCAGTTATCTCGTGCATTCTCTTTCCCTAATTCAATCTCCACCATCAACATAAACATTCATTTATTGTTGTTTAAATGCTCTTTTTGACTACTTACATGAAACTACCCATAGACTATCTCTCTCTATCATAACTTCTCATACTCTTTTTTAGTCACTGCCATAATTTTTTTTAATGCAAATCTTTATTAAATTCATATTTATTGCCCACTCTGATAGCATCTTATCAATGGATTCATAGATACACTCCCTCACAATACTTTCGGCTCTGGTCTCATATGCCTAAACTTGATCGTCATCTTATCGGCTCGGATCCCCTAAGAGCTTAGTGTATTCGAAGGCATTCTAGTTGTACCATTAGTGTAGGAGTTTGCAAGTATGATTCCTTTTTTTCCTTATCAACATGTGATCATCTCTACTTTGGTTGTTCTTTTGTAACTTTCAAATGATGCACGTACATTGCCTTTACTAGTTCTTGTGTTTGTCAAATTTGGATCATCACGCTTATATTTTTTAATATAATTGTTCACCACATATTTTATGTGTGCTATACATGGCTAATCTATAAGTCACGATTACTGCTAGCTAGCAGTAGCGATGGAGCATTTCTGCTGCAGTAGGGATCCATAATATCAAGATATGAGACCATGTAAAGATTAACCAAACTAATACCTTATTATGACCACTGTATGTAAAGTATAGAGAAATTTATTTCAGTTGCATTGCCCGCATTAGCTGAATGTGATATCTATGGCAGTGCCATTAAAAATTTCATTAGTAAACAGAAGACCATTTGCATGATTATGTTCATTCATCCCAAATTCTATTTTTCAATTGAAGCTCATGAGGAGCAGAGAATGACAAGCAATCTCTTTCTTGAGTGCTCCATTATCATGAGCTGAACAAAGATGTTTCACATACAAAGGACAATCCTAGCCAGCCTACCTTGATCATAGAGAACATAACTTTGCCTTGTGGTAATTCAAAACTAGCAAATACCGGTGTGTAACTGCGTGACTAAGTAAAAAAATATCCAAGGGTACCTAGGGACGAAGCTATAAGAAAATGTGGAGAGGGCGATCATTATAATATTTCTATAAAAGAAGGCCTGCATTATTGCTTTAGTGAACAGTGAACCCTTTTAACTGTAGCAATCTACAGGAAGGCAGATCCCAACTTTTATAAGGGTATAGATTTCAAAAAAGAATTATAAAATATGTGTACACTAAAGGGAAGAAAAAAATGATACAGTAATAAACTATAAATTGTGTAGTTTATTCACATATAATTATACTCATTAGTGTACTACTTTAATTATGCAAGCATGATATATATTAAATAAATTAATCATTTTTTCATTTCAAATCCTTCATTTTAAATAAACAAATTTTAGATTACTGTCAAAATACACTTAAATCAATATATTATAGGTTCATAAAATTGATACTTATTGGTCTAATGTTCGGTCTCGTTCCGAGCCGAATTCTTATCATTTTTAGGGTATTTTTGCTTGTTCTAGCCCCTTAATTATATATTAGATATGATGATTTTGTGTTTTGTAGGAAAATAAAGAGTTAGAAGGAAACTGGGCTAAATTGAGGCTTTTTAGGAATCCCGAGTGATTTCCCGAGCCGACCCGAGCTAACCCGAGCCGAGAACTGGGGCGAGACCAACCCGGGAATTCCATCTCCATTATTGGCGCAAAACAGGGGCATAACACCTGCTACATCGCTTGTAGCGGGCGTTACAGCCTAAGGGAGGAAGACAAGGGATGAAGGCAGACGAGCATAGCACCGGTGACCTCAAGGGTCATGCCCGTGACACCGTTCTGTGGTGCCAATACAGCAAGCTAAGGCAGGGAGTCAGCCGGGTGTCGCACCCGCGAAGGATACTGTCGCACCCACGACCTGCCACGGACAGAAGAAAACTGTTACAGGGAGAGCGGTGTCGTGCCCGCGAGTGGACGTGTCGCACTCGCGATAGAAAGTTGTCGCGCTCGCGACCAGTTAAGTCGCACCAGCGAAGAACGTTGAGAGATTAGTTCATAATTCATAATTTGAGACCAGTTAAGGGCTAAGGGTCGCAAATTCTACTCTCAAGTGAGGATTTGGGGATTCTTAGTAATCCAATTCATAATTTTCTTGTTTGTTCGGGGGAAAATCCAATTGAAGGTTGAATATTAAAGTGAAGATTAGTTCATCGAAGGTATAATCTCTTGTTCCCAATTTCATTATTAGTTGTAGTTTTATTGCTTTCTTTTTTCTTGCTCTTAATTGCTTTCTTAGTTGAAATTAGGTTTAATTCATCTTTTATGCTTTCTTAATTATTATGAATCCTTGTCTAGATTAGTTTAATTGCTTTATTTACATAATTTACTGCTTTCCGCATTTGAGAAAACCCCAACACAAACCGATTCCTTTGTCAAGCCTAACACCCATCCCTGTGGATTTGACAACCCTTATTTCATAAAAACCCAAAAATACGCAACCGAACAATGGCGCTGTTCGGTTGTAAGTTTTTGTGGTTTTAGTAGGGATGTCGAATCACAAGGATGGATTGTTAGGCTTGTTTAGGCTATCAGTTTGCTAAGGAATCCAAATGCAGAAAACTGTAAAATATGTAAATTAAGCTATTAAACTAATCCTAATTACGCAACTAAGACATAACCATCAAGAAACTATCACAAAGCTAATCAAAAGCAATCAATAGCAATCAATACCAAGTAAAACTATCACACTAACAAGAAATACATTCAATAGCACTTAAACACTATCACACTAAAGTGAAACAATTGAGAAGGATCTTAGCTCCCGGTGACCGGCTTTGCGGGACCGCCATACGAAATGATCTCTCGGCTGCTAACAGGGCGAACGAACGGCTGATACTACTAATTCTGCTGCAGATACGCTTTCCATCCATGCCTCAACCAAAGGGACCAATTCGCTTTTGGTCAAAGAGGTTCCTTTGAGTATAATTGTTTATGAGTGACAAGGAAGCAATTAATGGTAAGTAATAAAGCAATAAACTAACTATTAATGAAATTAGGTACTAAGTCCATACCCTTGAAGAATAAACATATTCTCCAATCTTCAATCTCCATCTTTGATCTTCATTTTGGAACTTTCCGCGAACAAATAAGAAAATGTGAATAAAGTTATTAAGACCCCTCAAATCCTCACGTCAAAGTAAGATTTGTTATCCTTAATCCCCCTTTTTCACTAAAATGGATTGATTTTGTGGCTAACCTAGGAAGCTTTAAATAACAATCTCAATGAAATCAAGGAAAACAAGAGAAATGAAGGAGAAATTTGCTGAAATTACTTCAAAGAAATGTGGATTACAACCAAAAACTTGAGAACTTAGAGAAAAGAAAACTTGAAACCCTAATAGAGAGAATAACAATTGCATAAACTTCAAATGAAATGTAAAGAAAAACTAAGTAAAACAATGCTAAAACAAAAGCTAAATAAAGGCTACTAACAAATTCGTCACTCAGAACATATATACACAGCCAAACAGTTGCCCAAAACACAGCGTTTCAACCAGAGAAATTGCGCGGAAAAACATAAGGTCGCGGGCGAGTCAGATCCTGTCGCCAGCGAGTCAGGTTTCTGTCCGCTGGAGAGTTCCTTGCCTTGGTAGTTTTCTCGGTTTCACAGGAAATGGTCATGGGCGAATCTTCAGGCGACTCGGGGGTGACACTCAACTGGACTCCCTTGCCTTAGCAGTTTCCTTGATCTTAGTGATGATGCTATAGAGGCTAGTCTCGAGCGAGTCATCAGACGACTCGGGCGTGACATCCTTCTGATTTTTCTCCTCCTTAGCTGATTTTTGCATGCCACAGAAGTCACAGGAATATGTCACGGGCGTGACTAAGTATGACTCAGGCGTGACCCTTGTTCGTCCGCCACTTCTGCTGCTAACACCCAAGCTTTGTGAAATTCTTGCTCGGTTTTGCCGTTTTCGCTCGGTTTTGGCTCAACATGTTATTAACCTACAAAACTAAAGAAAAAATCATATCTACATATAATAACGGGGCTAAAACAAGCAAGACTCCCTATAAAAGATATAAAATTTGGCTCGGAACGAGACCGAACAACACTCCTACACAAGGGTTTGCTCGCCCCGAGCAAACTAAAAACAATGATAAAAACAGAGGAAAAGAAACTAAAAACCCTAACTCACTTTCTCAGGAATCGCGGATGCATTTAGCATATGCATCAAGCCCTTTAAACCCCTTGGCAGCCCAATTGGACGAGGAAGGTCTCGTGAGGGTTTATAGAAGCTATACCCACAAAAGCCAAAGAAAAGGAGAGAGGGAAAGTGTAAAACTCTAAAACAAGTTTGAAAAGAAAGAAAAGAAAAACTTGCTTGTTCCAGGAATCATGCAATCTCGCAAAGAAAACGATGCTAATCAACCAAAAGGAACCATTATGAGCATATCAAAATCACTTATTTCAAGACATTACCAATCTTTAAGGTTTTCGATTCCTAAACATTTCATACCAAATTAGATCCTATGTGCTCAAGTGCAAATGTTATTCTACTCGATTATGATTGATTTAGAGCAAACCACATTCCAAGCTTATATCAAAGCAAAAGATTATTTAAGCACCGACCTCCCTCGCTTTATGTCGCCCTTGGCTTGGTGAGGGCCGCAGGAAACGCAAGGAAAACTTCACATTTATTAAGATTCACTAATTATCGTTAGCTTGAGAAAGCTCAATGAGATTGGTGTTAGTTTTTTCGGGAATTGAACGGCCCGTAACGGGGTTTACCCTCCCAACATGGGCTACTCCATACGCCTCATCATTACGAACATGAAGTGCTTAAGGGGTAATAGCGTCGCGCCGCTAATACCAACCCATGTAGGTAGACTAACTTAAAACTACAGTTTCCGATTTAATTAATTTAATTAGCTTTCACTTTTTCAACAAGCTCGGAAATGATCTACTAAAGTCTCTCAATTTCAAGAAGAACGTGAAAGAATCAAGGATCTTTATTAAGCATTTAATAAAGGGAATCTACATAAGTAAGTCATGACAATACTTGAACTAAGGTTGATAATGCTCATACAGGTTGCTTTCAAGGAGAATAAGAAAGTCTTCAAAGCAATGACTACGCTTTTCCTAAAAACAAAGCAAAAACGAAAGAAAAAAACGAAAACAAAAGAGGTCTTTCACTCCCTTTTTTCTCCTTTTACACACAAAATTTTTCAAATTTTTAACAAAAACTACGAAAATAAAAAATAAAAGACTCAAAACTAGGTGATCTACCCATAAACATGGAAGTATCACCCCCACTCCCACACAAAACTTCACAATGTCCCCATTGTGAGAGAAGGGTGTCACAAATAAGGTAAAAAACCTACAAACACACAAACAAACATATAACAAACAAAAATGGTGGCCACCCGAGCCCACAAGGCTCCAACAACAAGATATTCCCAACATTCACACACAAGGGGTTCGCCACCCAAAAAGAAAACCAAGCATACAACATGGATCATCAATATATTTACAACCAAATAGAGGGTATAATGAAGTTACCTCAAGATCTTCAAGTAAAACATACCCATTCTGCGATCCAACGAACATCACAACATAGGTTAGATATAGACAAGAAAAGCATACTATGTGTGAATGTTACATGCAAGATCAAAAAGGAAAAATAAACTACACTAGATACTAAGGACTCACTAACTAAAGAAAACTAAAGATATTAACAATATATACATTGCCAATGACTACCTCAACCCCGAATCTCATTATGTGAGGTGGGAATTGAGGGTGAAATACCGCGCCAACTACCCGGTCCTACGAATGATCAAATCAATCGCAAACCATACTAACTCCACCATCTAACCCAAAGAAATGATTTTCAAACCATCAATGACATACATCCAAACCAGTGAACCATGGCCAAGCTAGCGAAGCTGACATTCTATATATGTAAATCAGAATCAGAGGCCTTTCCACCCAAACCCCAACACACATACACCCCCCTACACATGTACTAGCACAAGATATAGATCATGTTCAACTAATGAAAAAGATGAGGGGGAGCGGGGTGCTTACAATCACTGTTGGGGTCCTCCAGGAGGAGGATATGGGTAGTATGGAAAGTATGCGGGGTAGTATTCGTTGACGTAGTCCAGTGGTGCCGGTGAATGGCGGGCCACAGAGTAATGGTAATACCCCCAATCTCTCCAGTACTGATTTTGCTTATGGAAATATTGACGTGTCGTTGAAGATATTTTTCATGTCGCTGGAAATACTCCTCGTGTCGCTGGAGTGTCGACTGCTGGGCACGGAGGAGCTCCTGTTGGCTCTCCAAAAGATTGTGTTAGCTTTGGAGCAAGGTCCGTTGCTCCTGAAAACCAACACTCAACTGGTTACTAAGATATCCCAACGATACCTCAGGCGAACCGCTTCCGCTTGCTTCACCATGTTGCCCTTGTTCTTCTTCCTCTTCTTCAAGTTCCCCATCCTCTTCCTCTTCATCACTAGGGTGATTCAGACCTCCTACCCACATATGGGTTTCCAGTAGTTGCCCGCACGACCAATTATGCTCATTGGTCACATCCAACCAACGTTCGGCCCTTTCATGATCCAAATGGATGCTAGTGTTGTTTTTATCGGAGCCGTGCTTGTAGATGTGTTTTGTGAGGTGCTTCTCTAGAATGCCCATTCCTTGCAAATGAACACCATCTATTAGGTCAGGAGAATACCGCGGGGTAAACTTGCTGAAATATGCTCCGAACCCTTGCTTCTTCAAGAAATGGCATATAATATGCCCCATGCCAACAGTTGTCAATTGGTTCTTGGAGGCGATCTCGTTTAGGCAATGAAGTACGCAAGGCCCCGTGGTCACCCTTTGACTTTGGAGGGTGTTAAAAATGATGAACAAATCATCCCTTCGAACATTCGCCTCCCCTCATCTCTTCAAAATACTGAGCTTGTGGCAATCCAATGAAAGATTCTCACCACCAGGTTACAAAAATCCCGGGAGTTTGAATTTTTCGGACAATGGAAAGAGACATCACGCATCCGTGACGTTTGGTGCTTCCTCCTCCAACAAGTCAATCGTTTCATCGCATCCTGCTCATCAAATAGAGCACACTCTTCATAATACTTTCCATCTACCGGTAATCCAAGTGCATGGCAAAACTCTTGCACCGTGCAAGCTTTCTCCTTGTTGTCAACCCGATACCGAAATCTTGCACTCGGCTTCCCGTCATCCTCAACTTGCAAAGAACTAAGAAATTCAAGGACAAGTTGATCGTAGATGGACTGTACGGTGGTTTGTAAGACCTCGGCTTTATCGTTCTTCCACAAGGAGCTAGGGGCCTTAGCTGCAACTAATTGACTCTAGGTAGAGTTTACGATCATGAAAGGATGATAGAATTCGAGGTAAAAACAGCACAAACACACTAGGTTCAGTCAAAAAGGTGAGAATGGGTGTTGGGAGACTTTCGGGATGCAAACGAGAATGAGGAAATGGGTTTCGCAACAAGAGAGTAACGAGAAGGGGAAATCAAATGGTAACTCCGTTAGAAAATACCCACCGGGCTTCCTTGTTCAAGGATAGTCCGGATTAACTTCCCCAAAGTCCATCGACAGACCCGGGAGAGTTAATGGAACAGAATTTCCTAGTTAGTTTCTATTCGCTTTCGCGAACTAGAATACTAACTATCCTAATTCCTACCTTCCAACAAGCGTTGGATGTATTCGGGATGCTTTCGCACCCAAATACATCTGTATTCGGGATGCTTTCGCACCCAAATACATCCCACTTGAGGGAAGGATAGGATTAGGAAGTTGATTTCCTAACTAGTTACTCACTAATATTGCTAACCCAAATCTAATCACCCATTCACACCCTTAATATCTCCCTAATCTATTAAGGTTCTAGCCACTAAACATCCTAACTATCATGATAATAACATCAACAACTTCATTCATGCTTAAAAGAGTAGACAAGATGATAATAAACATTCAACAATACCAATAATACCAATAATAACAAAAACAGAGATTAATAAATAAGCAATAAATTAGAGAGAGAAAGGTTAAGAAATGCTCATTGATTATGATGACAAAGAAGAAAACTTCGGAATAATAAAGCTCCAATGCTCCAAAGTTGAGAATAATCTTCAAACTTCGAATAAAACTCAAGAGAATCCAATACAAGAACCAATAATCTCAACAAAGATCTTCACTAATCACACTAATCTAAAACTTAAAATGTGATAAAGTGTATGCTAAAGTATCATCAAAGATAGATAAAAGTTGCTTCCTCGCCGTCCTTAGCTAAAATGACCTAAATACATTAAATAGTAATCAAGGTTGTTACTCAAAACTCATCATTTTACACAACAGACAAAAGTGTCCCGCAGGGGACCATGGGCACGGTCTAGGCGATTAAGGCTGGCAACTTTTCGCTCATTCGCACCGCCGTGGCTACGGTCATGGGAGACCGTGGCCACGGTCTTGTTCAACCAAATTCTTCCTTAGGCAGGGTAGTGATCTCACCGTGCTATGGTCAGGCTGACTGTGACCACGGTCCATCTTGGGTGGCAATGTCCCTTCCTTAGGCCTTGGCTCAATCACACCGTGGCTACGGTCAATATGACCGTGGCCACGGTCTCTCTCGGCCACAGGATTCTTCAGGGTGCTCTTCAACAGTTGCTTCCGCTTCCGCTGCCTTCCGACATGACCAGGGCTCGGGGAATCTTAAGGAATCTCGGGATTCCCAAGATTGTTGCAAAATTGGCCCATTTAGAATCGTTTTGAGTAAAAACTTCGGAAACTACAAAGATAACCAAAACACATTAAAAGTTATTAAAACAAGCTTGGAAACAAGTCAAAAGTCTAAGGATTTAGGCGGTATTTAGACACGAAATCGGGTCTAAACACCCCCCCACACTTAAACCTTTGCTCGTCCCGAGCAAAACAAAACAAAAACTAACTAACTAACACTAACTCCTCTGTCGTGGGAGAGAAACGGGTTCATTTAGCGTATGCACCAAGCCCTTTGAACCCCCCGGCAGCCCGGGTGGACGAGATGGACTCGTGAGGGTTTGTAGCGGCTGTACCCACAAAAGATAGAGAAAAAGGAGAGAGGGAAAGTGAAAACAGAACCGAAGAAAACAAAAAGGAACGAAAAGCAAAGGCTTTGATTCACAAGATCTCGCAATCCAAACTAAGAAAACGTGATTAAACCTCCCAAAGTAATCGTTAGGAGCATCTCACAAACACCAAACTCAGAAAAAGGTCGATCTTAAAGATTTTCAACTCCCTACACCTTGTAACAAGCGAAACCCCACAGCAAAAGCACAACAAGGGTTTAACGGGAACCAAAAGACTCTAAAAACTCGCGTCCGAATTTGAAAACAATGAAACAACCGAGAGGAGTGTTGCCCTCCCTCGCATTTGGTCGCCCTTGGCTTGGTGAGGGCCGTAGGTGATGCAAGGGGAGGCCCCACTCTTTTTAGAAGCAAATCTTTTCTTTTCTTTCTTCTCTTTTTTTTTTGTTTTTTTAAAAGTCGGTATTAGCCTTACTTTCGGGAATTGGATGACCCATATAAGAGGTATACCCTCCCAACATGGTCTTTTCCATACGCCTCTCCGTCGCAAAGCTATATAGGAGGAGGGTTAAGGGGCATCCAGTGCCGTACCACGAATACCGAGCCCGTGTAGGTTGGCTAAGTGTATGGTGGTTAATGTCTTCAGCGACACGCTCCACTTATTCAGGTTATTATATCTTATGAAAGCTTTCTTCTTTCTTTTTCCTTTTTCTTTCTTTTCTTTTCTTTTCTTTTTGCACCTTTTGCTTTTGCTAAACGAGAAACAAAACAAACTCAGACACAAGCCCCTAGAATCTCCGGGTTCCCAACAAAACAAGGAAGGAACGGGGGTCTCACAAGACACTTAATGAAGGGAGTCTATTAAGGGTAAGTCTCGACTAGAACCCGAGTTAGGGTCGAAAATGCTCCAACCGATTACTTTTAAAAAGAAGTTTAAGAACGACTTCTCAACCTCGATAACGAGATTCAGGAAACAAAGCGAAACAAAAACAAAATGAAAAGCAAAACCGAAAAGGTTTCCACTCCGTTTTTTCTCCTTTTTCACACAAAAATTTTTAAATTTTTAAGCAAAAACTAGAGAAACAAAGAACAAAACGACTAGGTGATCTACCCTTGAAACAAAATATCTCTCCCCCCCCCCCCCCACACTTAAAACTCCACAATGTCCTCATTGTGGGAAGGTGTCACATGAAAAAGGGTAGAGAACCTACAAAACACAAACAAACAAAAATGAGTAGCAGGTAGAAATGGTGGCGACCCGAGCCCACACGGCTCCAACAGCAATAGATATCCCAACACAGACACTCAAAGGGGTTCGCCACCCAAAAGAAAACCAAGCATGCGACGGATCATGATAAGATTCACATAAAAAGAGTAAGGTGGAAAGATATTACCTCAAGCTCTTCATAAGCACTAAAAACAGCGATCCGAAGTCGTCGTTTAAGAGACAATGTTAGAGTAAAAGACGACTTTATAATTATGGAATTCGCATGCGAGACCAAAAGCAAAAGAAAGGAAAAACTAACTTAAAAGATTATGAAAAGAAACTAAAAAGATGAAAAACGAAAATATTAGCAATATATACATTGCCGATGACTTACCTTATCCCCGAATCTCACTCATTGAGGCGGGAAATAAGGGTGAAACTCAATACACACTAACCGAAACAACTAATTCATTACATTCATCACAAATAACATTCGGTTACATTCCATTCATGACCAAAATACAAACGAGACATGATTAAACAAACCGTCCAGCCCACAAAAACAACCAACAAACAACCAAAAGACAACCCGACAATACATGAAAGACAAACAAGACAAGGCAAATCTGAGCATCCTAACCGAACAACCCCAAAATATGCTGACTCATGCCAAAAGGAACCGAGAGATCAATCAACTCAAAACCACCAGACATTGCATCTAAAACCCCGAAGAAGCACTCCCCCACACTTATACTTCATAAAATAAAGTAAATAGAAACAGTGATAAAGGTCAGGTGGGGGGTGGAGTGCTTACAAACGATCCTCAAGCGGACCCTCCCGGCGGAGAACGGGGTTGGAGTTGCGATTGGATGCTAGCTAGCGTCTCCTGTTGGATCTCGATCAATCCTTGCAGGTTTTCGATCAAGGGCTGCTGGTTCTGGATGAGCTCTCGTTGTACTTGAAACTCATCATGAAGCTCCTGGAGTTGCTCGCTGATACGCTCAAGAGTGGCGTCCCGTAGTTGACTTGGCTCGACTTCGTCTCCTCATGCTGGTTCACCCCCTTCTTCATCTTCCTCATCTTCTTCTTCTCCTTCACCCTCCTCCTCGCGATCCCCGGGGCCACCCACCACAAAACGATCCCCAAAAGTTTGGCCACACGACCAATTGCGTTGGTTGGTGACATCTAGACGTTGCTCGGCATTGTCGTCGCCCAAATGTATCACGACGCTATGGGGGTCATTCCCATGACGGTATAATGTTCGCGTCTTGTGTTTCTCCAAGAATTCCATCTTTCGTAAACGAACACCGTCGATAGGATCGGGGAAATAGCAGAGAGTCCACTTGCTTAGATAAGACTCGAACCCTTGCTTCCTTAGAAAATGGGTGATGATGTGACCCATACCAATAGTCATGTTCCGGGTTTCGAGGCTTATTTCTCGAAGGCAATGGAGGATGCACGAGCCAGTGTTGACCCGGCGATTGTTGATTGCATTGTAGAGGACGAAGAGGTCGTCTTTCCGGATGCTTGAACGCCCGACGTCACGGCCAAAAACGGAGTTCGATATGATACGGTGGAAGATGCGGACGCTCAGATTACAGAAATCTCTGGCCTTAGAGTTGCTTGGGCAATAGTATTTCGCTCGTTGTGATCGAATCTTCCGGTAACGTCTCCTCCAGCAAGTGAGTGCTTGCATAGCTTCTTGTTCATTGAATTTGACACACTCACCGTAGAGGATGCCGTCCTCGGGAAGGCCTAGAGCGTTGCATAGATCTTTGAGCGTACATTCAACCTCCTTTTTGTTCACAATGTATGAGAAAGAGGCGTTGGATGTGCCGTCTTCCTTTACCACCAAAGAGCTAAGAAATTCGAGCACCGGTTGCTCGATGATTGGTTCGTTGATTGTGGTGAAGACCTCCCATCCCATGACTTTGATGAAAAAGTCCATGCTCGGCTTACAAAAGACATCCTTTGCCGTCTCCTCATGACAGAGATCCGGAGCACAGATTTTCCGCTTCTTGAGCCGCTCATACCATGCCTTATGTATATCGTCCCGAAAATTAACCTTAATCTTCGGGTCGCATTGAATAATCGAGGCTGGTTGACCCTTGTACCGGGTTTTGTCAGGCTCAGCAGAGGTTGATGGGGCGGGGGTCGATTCCGGCTCGGTCCGGGCACGTTTTGCTCGACCCATTGAAGTCACTGCAACACAAGCAACCACTACACACCGAAACACAACACAAACAATACCCAAAAATCCCGAGCAACCACAAATTCACAACCAACTACAAAATTCAACCAAGAGTTCACCAATAACACTCCCAACACGAAAATATCCACGAAAGTTTCAACCCCAAGTTCAACCACACTCGTTCACCCAAAACGCACGAAATTCGCACTAAATTCAACCCAAATATGCAAGGAAGACAAAAATTTAAGCACCAACAATCAAGGAATACTTGGGTTGAAGACTTTTGAGACTTATCTTGCTAATTTCGAGCCCCACAAGGAACAAAGAGCCCAGAATCTTGCTTGAATAGAACCGGAAATGGCGAAAACAGCAGTGTGCGCAACTAGGATTAGATTCGCAGGAGAGAATGGAGAGAAATGGAGGAAATTGGTGATGGATTTGTCAAATCTTGGAAGGAATTTGTGATTTTAGGGTTTTGGGAGAGTTTTCGAGTGTGAGGGAATGGGAGGAAATGAAAGAGAAATGAGGGGAAATGAGAATTTAGTCCCCGACATATTCGCAGTTTTCGACAGACCGTGGCCACGGTCCATTTGACCGTGGGCACGGTGTGGTTCGGATTGGGGAAAAAGAGGGGAAAACGCAGGGTGGATACCGTGGCTACGGTAAACACACTGTGGTCACGGTGATCTTCAGGGCAGAATTTTTTCAAGAATCAGCAGCGATGAGACCGTGGCTGCGGTGAAACCTACCGTGGTCACGGTCTACTTCGACTTGAGGGAACTGGGAGTAACTTGCATACTCTGACCGTGGTCACGGTCCAGGCGACCGTGGGCACGGTACCTTTCGGCCCATCCACAGTACCTACAAGGCTCAAAACTTGGAGAAAAATTGTTAAGTCCTAAAATCTACCCTCTTGTCATCCACTCCCTTTTCTTTCTCGCTCAATTATCATTCAAGGACACTCTCCCAACACTCAAAAACACTTTCAAACCCCGACCCTCATAAAACCGCTCTCAATCTTTTTTCTTCTTTTCGAACTTTTCTGATTTTTCTAATTTTTTTACTCAATTTTTTTTCCTAAAATAAAACAAAGGAAGATGAAAAAATGCTAAAACAAGGGAAATAAAATTAAAGAAACAAAAATTGAAAGAAAACACTAAAAGAGGGGGAAGTAGTTCATACCTCTCCCGGGTGCTTGTTTTGTAGGTCCTAGCTCGACCTATCCCGATGCTTTTTAATCTTCAAATTCCGCGAGGTATGCCACAACTGTCCCGACATATTCCTCGCCCATGATGTATGGTTTGAGCTTCGATGAGTTTGCTTTGAAACACTTTCCTTGTGCATCTTTCAATTCAACCACTCCGGCGGGGAGAATCCTCATAATTTCAAATGGCCCGGACCATCTTGATCTCAATTTCCTAGAGAATAACTTCAGCCTTGAGTTGAAGCTGAGAACCCTATTGCCTACCACAAACTCACGTCGGTTCAACCTCTTGTCATGCCATGCTTTCGTTCTCTCCTTGTAGATCTTGTTGTTCTCATACGCATGACACCTCAACTCCTTAAGTTCTTCTAATTGAAATAACCGACTCCCTCCGGCCGCCTTGAGATCGAAATTCAACTTCTTGATTGCCCACATGGTTTTGTACTCAAGCTCTACGAGGAAGTGACATGCCTTCCCATAGACAAGACGGTAAGGGGTAGTACCGATCGGTGTTATGAAAGCGGTGCGGTATGCCCACAAGATTTCATCTAATGTTTCTGCCCAATCTTTCCTTGAAGAGCTAACCGTCTTCTCTAAGATCTCCTTGATGACACGGTTTGAGATTTCCACTTGACCTTGTGTTTGTGGATGGTAAGGGAGTCCCTTCTTATGCTTGATGCCGTACTTCACCAAGAGAGACTCGAATTTCTTTTCAATGAAATGGGAACCGTTGTCACTAATAATGACTCGTGGAATGCCAAATCTTGGGAATAGGGTCTTTTTCAAGAATTTTGAAACGAACTTCCCATTGCACCTTACACATGGTATGGCTTCGACCCACTTTGTGACATAGTCCACCACCACTAGGATGTATTAAAAACCCCTTGATGACGGGAAAGGACCCATGGAGTCCAATCCCCACACATCGAAGGCTTCCACCTCAAGAATATAGTTCAATGGCGCTTCATTTTTCCGGGAGATGTTCCTGGATCTTTGACACCTATCACATTGCTTGACATGCAAGTGGGCATCACGAAAAAGAGTCAGCCACCAATAGCCGGTTTGCAAAACCCTCGCTGTCGTCTTTTGGGGGCCACCGTGACCTCCCACCAGAAATTCATGACAATGGGTCAAGACTGATTGCACTTCACTCTCGGGAATACATCGCCGGTACATCCCATCGTTGCAAAGACGAAAAAGGAAGGGGTCATCCCAAAAGTAATGCTTCATGTCGTGGAGGAATTTCTTCTTTTGATGATGGTTCAAGTGTTGAGGAATCACTTCGCTCGCCAAATAATTCACAATATCCGCATACCAAGGATGAGAGTTGATAGCCAAGAGTCGCTCGTCCGGGAAAGCATCTACAATCGGTTGGGTGTCTTCCAAGTCGACAAGAATCCTCGAGAGGTGATCGGCTACGACATTCTTCGTGCCCGCCTGGTCGTGGATTTCCAAATCAAATTCTTGCATAAGCAAGAGCCACCATATAAGTATCGGTTTTGTCTCCTTCTTTCCCATCAAGTATTTGATAGCGACATGATCCGTGTAGACTACCACCTTAGAGAACATAAGGTATTTCCGGAATTTATTGAGCGCAAAAACGATCGCGAAAAGCTCCTTTTCCGTGGTAGTGTAGTTCCTTTGGGCGCTTCAAGCGCATGGCTCGCGTAATAGATGACCCTTGGCTTCTTGTCTACTGCTTGGGTCAAACACGCTCCCACGGCGAAGTTGCTCGCGTTGGCCATAATCTCAAAGGGTAGCGTCCAATCCGGAGGTTGAACTACCGGAGCGGAAATCAAAGCCTGCTTCAATCTGTAAAACGACTCAAGGCACTCATCAGTGAAAATGAAAGGGGCATCTTTGCACAAGAGATCAGTTAGAGGTCGAGCAATTTTGGAATAATCCTTGACGAACCAGCGATAAAAGCCGGCATGGCCAAGGAAACTACGCACCCCCTTAATGGAAACTGGGGGTGGTAGGCGCTCTATAACCTCAACTTTAGCCCTGTCCACTTCGATGCCCTTAGAAGAGATTAAGTCACCCAAAACGATACCTTGTTCCACCATGAAGTGGCATTTCTCCCAATTCAAAACTAGATCCACTTTCTCACAACGAGTTAACACTTTCTCCAGATTTAGCAAACAGTCATCAAAAGAATTACCATACACAGAAAAGCCATCCATGAAGACTTCCATGCACTTTTCAATGAAATCGCTAAAAATAGCCATCATATAACGTTGAAAAGTCCCAGGGGCATTACATAAACCAAATGGCATACGACGATAAGCAAATGTCCCGTATGGGCAAGTGAAGGTGGTTTTTTCTTGGTGTGAGGGGTGGATTGGAATTTGAAAGAACCCCGAGTACCCATCCAAAAAGCAAAAATGCGAGTGACCCGCCAACCGTTCAAACATCTGGTCAATAAAGGGAAGGGGGAAATGGTCCTTCTTTGTTACTTTGTTTAGTTGGCGGTAATCGATACACATCCGCCAACCGGTGATGGTCCAGGTACTAACTAGTTCTTTCTTGTCATTTTCAATTACGGTCATTCCACCCTTCTTGGGTACACACTGAACCGGGCTTACCCGTTCGCTATTTGCGATGGGGAAGATGATCCCAGCAGCTAGCAACTTTACTACTTCCTTTTTAACCACTTCTTGCATGTTGGGATTTAAACAACGTTGGGGTTGCCTAGTAGGCTTGGCATCTTCTAGCAAGTCAATCGAATGCATGCATACGGAAGGGGACAAACCTTTCAAATCTTCTATTTTATAACCTAATGCACCCCTATGTTTTCTAAGCAAATCAAGCAACTTGGACAATTCAAAATCATTCAAATTCGCATTCACAATGACAGGATAAGATTTCTCATCATCCAAGAAAGCATATTGGAGGGAAGGGGGTAAAGCTTTAAGCTCTAAGGGAGTAGAAGATTGAATTTGAGAGGAAGACATACCTTTGTAGATCGCATCTTGAATCTCCATGCACTTCATATAAGGCTCATCAATAATAATCTCCTCATGCACGGGTGAAGAGTCAAGAAGGTTGGTGAAGAAAGTAATATCGGTGCCGTCGGTCTCAAATTGGAAGGACTCCAATAAGCAAAGCTCCTAAGGGATCGTCGCAAATAGATTCAAGAAAATGGGAGTCCTCAATATACTCATCAACAAGAAACTCCATCATATCAATGGCATAGCATGAGTCCCCATACGAAGGACCTTTCAATGACCCCTCAAGTTGAAAAATGATGCTTTCATTCCCTACATTCAACGACATGCTTCCATTCTTCACATCGATAATTGCTCCCGCCGTAGCAAGGAACGACCTTCCCAAAATAATAGGGATGTTATTGTCTTCCTCTAACTCCAAGATCACAAAATCACAAGGAATCAAAAACCGCCCCACTTGGACCAGGATGTCTTCTAATATTCCCAAAGGTCTTCGCACAGAACGGTCGGCCAATTGGAGGTTAATTGTTGTAGGAGCTAGATCGTCGAGATTCAACTTCTTGCAAATCGAATAAGGCATGACGCTTACACTTGCTCCTAGATCGCACAGGGCACGACCAATCCGCATATCACCAATGGTGCATGGAATAGAGAAACTTCCGGGGTCGGCTAAGTTCTCCGATGATTTGTAATCGATAATTGCACTACAATCCGCTGTCAAATGGATCGTAGAATTCTCTTGAATCCTCCTCTTGCTCGTGAGATGCTCCTTCAAATGCTTCTTGAAGGAGGCATCAAGAAATGGAATGTTCACTTGAAGCTTCTTGAGCATCTCAATGAATTTTGAAAACTTTACATCGGATTTTGACTTTGCTAACCCCTCGAGAAAAGGAACCGGCGGTAGCTTTGGTTTCTCAATAGTTTGGATTGACTCTTCTTCCACCATCTTTCCTTTCCCTTTCCTTAACTTCTCCATCTCCTCTCTTTCTTTGCTAGATTCTCCCAATTCATCCTCATGTACTCCCTCAACTTCCTCACCTAAGACTAACTCACTTTCCCGCTTTTCCATCAAATCTTCCTCCTCTGAGACGTCCACCACATCACCTTCTTTCTCCCCCAAGACTTCCTCTCCCACCATCCTAGGGCCATCAATCTCCTTGCCACTCCTCAATGTAATAACATTAAGTTGTCCCCCTTCGGGTTTGGTTGGGGTTGGCTAGGCAAAGATTGGATAGGCTGAGATTGTTGTGCCAATTGAGCCAATAGTAACTCGAGGTTCTTAATGCGAGTTTGGTCTTTTTCTCGATCTAAGGCCATCTTTTCTTGAGATAAGGCTATCTTTTCTTGAGATAAGGCCCACTTTTGAAGGGTTTGGTCAAGGGTTTCTTGTTGTGGTGGTTTGGGTGCTTCAGAAGATTGACCTTGGTGAGGATTTTGGTGGTGATTTTGGTGGTATTGGCGGCGATTTTGATTTGGGAAACCGGGGGGTGGGTTTTGGTTTAGTGGAGCTTGTTGGTTGTAGGCATAATTCCCACGAGGACGAATGGGGGTTTGATTGGTATAGGAGAGGTTATTGTTGGGATAAATGGCTTGGACTTGCTCGGTTTGATACTCTTCACATCGCTTCAAAGAATGTTGCTCTCCACAAAAATCACATACAAGAACTCGGGCATCCGGAATAAGCATAGGTACTTCTTGAGCCGCCTTTACTTGCCTCGTGGTTTCCTCCAAAGTTGCCTTTTGTTGCATCTCAAGAACGACATTCATGAGAAATTTAATAGTAGGATTGCTTTCTAGAGGAGGACCATCTCTTGGACCACGGCTGCCTCCCCAATGAGGAGAGTTTTGAGATAGCTCGTGAAGAAATACGTTTGCTTCCTCCACCGTTTTCTTGAGGAACATGCCCCTCGAGGCGTGATCGATGGATTTTCGCAAAGAGCTACTCAATCCGGAATAGAAGTGATGCAATAATAACCAATCCTCAAGATTATGGTGTGGACACCTCCGTTGAAGACCTTTGAATCTCCCCCATGCTTCGAATAACGACTCATCGGACTCTTGCTTGAAGCTCATGATGGCTTGCCTCAACCGACACGTCTCATCATTGGGGAAAAACCTTTGGAGAAAGTCGCGGCTAAGGGCATCCCATGTTGAATAGGTTCCGGGCGGACACATGTTGAGCCATAATAGTGCTTTCCCTTTCAAAGTAAGAGGGAAAAACTTCAGCTTCATGTATTCGGTGGAAACTCCATTCATTTGTATGAAGCCGATGCGTTGTTCGAACCTGTTGATATGGTCAATAGGATTTTCATGCTCTCCTCCATGGTACGGGGTGTTCTCAAATATCTCCAACAAATATGGCTTGAACTCGAACGATGCGTTCGGTGGTAATTCTTGTAATATGATGGGATCGCCTCCCGTACCCGATGGTGGTAAGGAATATGATGCTAAGGTACGGGGTGGAACTTGCTCTCCTTCAGCCATTGGAATTTCGATCGTCTCTCACTCCCTTTGTTGTCTTCTTCGTCTCGAGCCGGCGTTAGCTTCGCGAATAATGCTCTCCGGATTCGGGCTCGGTGGAGTTATAGGAGTTTGGCCTCGTCGAGATCGAGTCCGCATGCACAAAAGGAACAAACAGAAGAATCAAATTTTCAATAACCAAGGATAACAAAATCTCTAGCAATGAAATGATCTTAAACAACCTAAAGACAAAGAGCTAAGCTAGGTGCGCTTGCTTCCCAGCAACGGCGCCATTTTGTTGTAAGGTGGTTTGTAAGACCTCGGTTTTATCGTTCTTCCACAGGGAGCTAGGGGCCTTAGCTGCAACTAATTGACTCTAGGTAGGGTTTACGATCATGAAAGGATGATAGAATTCGGGGTAAAAACAACACAAACACACTAGGTTCAGTAAAAAAGGTGAGACAATGGGTGTTGGGAGACTTTCGGGATGCAAACGGGAATGAGGAAATGGGTTTCGCAACAAGAGAGTAACGAGAAGGGGAAATCAAATGGTAACTCCGTTAGAAAATACCCACCGGGCTTCTTCTTTCAAGGATAGTCCGGATTAACTTCCCCAAAGTCCATCGACAGACCTGGGAGAGTTAATGGAACAGAATTTCCTAGTTAGTTTCTATTCGCTTTCGCGAACTAGAATACTAACTATCCTAATTCCTATCTTCCAACAAGCGTTGGATTTATTCGGGATGCTTTCGCACCCAAATACATCCCACTTGAGGGAAGGATAGGATTTGGAAGTTGATTTCCTAACTAGTTACTCACTAATATTGCTAACCCAAACCTAATCACCCTTTCACACCCTTAATATCTCCCTAACCCATTAAGGTTCTAGCTACTAAACATCCTAACTATCATGATAATAACATCAACAACTTCATTCATGCTTAAAAGAGTAGACAAGATGACAATAAACATTCAACAATACCAACAATACCAAAAACAGAGATTAATAAATAAGCAATAAATTAGAGAGAGAAAGGTTAAGAAATGCTCATTGTCTGTGATGACAAAGAAGAAATCTTCAGAATAATAAAGCTCCAATGCTCCAAAGTTGAGAATAATCTTCAAACTTCCAATAAAACTCAAGAGAATCCAATACAAGAACCAATAATCTCAGCAAAGATCTTCACTAATCACTCTAATCTAAAGCTTAAAATGTGATAAAGTGTATGCTAAAGTATCATCAAAGATAGATAAAAGCTGCTTCCTCGCTATCCTTAGCTAAAATGACCTAAATACATTAAATAGTAATCAAGGTTGTTACTCAAAACTCATCATTTTACACAACAGACAAAAGTGTCCCGCAGGGGACCGTGGGCACGGTCTAGGCGATTAGGGTTGGCAACTTTTCGCTCCTTCGCACCGCCGTGGCTACGGTCATGGGAGACCGTGGCCACGGTCTTGTTCGGCCAAATTCTTTCTTGGGCAGGGTAGTGATCTCACCGTGGCTACGGTCAGGCTGACCGTGACCACGGTCCATCTCGGGCGGCAATGTCCCTTCCTTAGGCCTTGGCTCAATCACACCGTGGCTATGGTCAATATGACCGTGGCCACAGGCTCTCTCGGCCACAGGATTCTTCAGGGTGCTCTTCAACAGTTGCTTCCGCTTCCGTTGCCTTCCGACACGACCAGGGCTCGGGGAATCTTAGGGAATCTCGGGATTCCCAAGATTGGTGCAAAATTGGCCTAATTAGAATCGTTTTGAGTAATAACTTCGGAAACTACAAAGATAACCAAAACGCATTAAAAGTTATTAAAACAAGCTTGGAAACAAGTCAAAAGCCTAAGGATTTAGGCGGTATTTAGACACGAAATCGGCTCTAAACATGGACTCATCAATCTTTATAAACGTTCCCCACCTAAAACTCGGATAAAATGATCGAAACTTGATTTGCAATAGAGCGATTTCACCGTTTCCTTGTCATAGATATCCGGTGCACAGATTTTACGTTGTTGGAAAATGGTATTTCGCTCTGTATGATGTTCATCCCGAAATGTAACTCTAGCCTTTGGACTACTCTGAAGAAGAGTAGATGGTTGTGCCTTGTATCTATCTTTATCCGAAACAGCAAAAGAAGATGCAGGTGAGGGTGAGGGAGAGTTCTCCTTAGTGGTGCGTGCTCGTTTCGTGCGAACCATTATGAACACTCAATGCAAATAGTGAAGACTAGACTTAACACAACAAACCCTAGTCTCAAAGAAGAACCAACACAAGCAACACTCAATTCAGTCAAAAAATCGAACTTGAACACCAAAAACATATGTTACCTTCCAAGAAACCACAAAGCAAAGGGTTGCTGAGTTGTTGAGTCCCAATCAAGCTCCAAAGAAACCACAAGGCCGATTGACGCACTTGAGCCTCCAAGAGCTGCACACAGATACAGGAATCGCATAAGTTAAGGCACAAACGAACAAATTGAAAAGAGAATGGAGGAATTTGAGAGGAATGGAGAGTAAGGGCGATTCTAGCGTTTAGGGGAGAGAGTCGAGTGTTTTGAGAGAGAAAGAAATCGAGTGAAATAAAGAAGGAAGTGAGAGAAGATAGGACTTAAAGTCCCGACAGAATTCTGGGCTCACTTGGTCGCGGGCGCGACACCAAGCAACTCGGGCGCGAATGGCTTCTGAGAGTTTTCTGGTCTAAGGATGTCGTGACCGTGACGTTTCTTAACTTGCCCACGACTGCCTTCTGGGCAGAATTCAGCCTTCACTTTGAGTTGAACATTTTGTTACACAGTGGAATGTCACGAGCGTGACAAAACCTGACTCGCCCGTGACTTTCTTCTAGGAAAGTTGGGCAATTTCTTTTGATTTGAACTTCATAAGCTCCAATTGGCTATCACGAGCGTGACTATTAGCGACTCGCCCGTGACCCTTTTCTGTTCAAAAGCAAAAAAAAAAAAAAGTTTTCTCAAAAATAAATCTAAGACTTTTACTCTAACTTCCATAGAAATTTTTCCACACTCTCAAACACTTCAATTCTTCCTAACACGCTAAAACTCAAACTATCTACACCCTAAGCATGACTTCTATTAAAAACTTATCCTAAACTAAGAAAACTACTAAAATGAAACAAAAAAATTTACATAAGAAGAAAAATTAACCAACAAAAGAAAAATTACTAAGAAAAGAGAAAATAAAGTCGACATGCATGCCACCCCACTCCCACACAAAAAGGCCACACAATGTCCTCATTGTGACGAGAAATAGAGATAAGCAAGCTCACCTAAAAGAAGAGAAAAAGAAACACACCAAAAATAAAACAAAAGAAGAAAAGGAAGATAACTCACACTATATTAACAAGAGAAAGGAACGATATTACCTGGTTGGGTACTGAGTATACCCAAACAATGAAGTCTCGAAATGAAATTACGAAACACCAATGGAGCATCAGCCACTCCATCCTACTTTAAAATGATGGGCACCATGTCGGATCCATTCAATGCCCGTAGTAACATGTCATACTTCCTTACATGCATCTCAAGGTGGTGAACATACGAGCACAATCTCAAAACTTCATTAGAAAATATTAATGCTCCCGACGGTTTATTGATTACCTTAGGATAATCAGTTAAATAATGAAATAAATGCATAAAATTGACTTTCCTAGACACGTCCTCTAGGTAAGCACTATAAGGATTAGTGAGGTAATTATATCCTCCTAAAAGACCTAAGGACTTCAAAAACTCCGGCTCGTGAGAAAGCAATATAGGACAATAAATCACACGAGGGAAAAATGGAGAAGCAATTTCAATTTAATTAGAACACGACATAGTAACCTCATACTTCACCTCATCGCAATTTTCATCAAGTACATACTCCAACTCATCACTTTCATTCAATTCATCATATTCATCATCGGGTGACAAAGAAAAAGCTGGGTTATACCACATAAAAACCTTGCCAACACCACTAAGAGTTGCATCTTCATCCTCATCAAAATCAGAATCATCAGAATCACAATGAGTCTCGAAAGACAAAAACTTATCATTTAGCACACTATCGAAGGTGGAGGTGGAATGTTCAAGGTCATAACTCATCGTGAAATACTCATACTCACATGCAGATATATCATGAATATCAAGTTCCCGAGTTAGAAGAGAAGAAGTAACTATAGATGAATCCTCATATTAATCCACACATGGAGATTGAGCGTGTAGATCAACAAGATGGGTCAATGAACTAGCACTAGGCTCCTCATCCTTGAAAAAATTTATCAAAAATGACCATCCACTCCTCATCAGCACATGGCACATCAACCGAGTCAGAATTCTCACTATTGTCCACAAAGTCACTAACCCAATTAAGGGTATTCTTCTCGTGCTCTTCAGAACCTAAGGGTGAATTTTGCGAATCAAAGATATTCAACTCTATGGTTAACTTCCCAAAGGTTAACTTCATCCTACCATCCTTGCAATTTATCCATGCATTTGAAGTAGCTAGAAAAGGTCATCCTAGGATAACAGGAATCTCATCTCTAACACTCTATACTCTCGCGGTCTCCAACACCACAAAATCCACCGGGAACACAAAATTCCCCACCTTTATCAAGACATCTTCTACCACCCCCTTAGGAACTCTAGTGGTCCGATAAGTTAATTGTAACACAATCCTAGTTGGTTTCAGCTCACCTAAACCTAGGGTCTCATAAACATGCAAGGGAAACAGGTTCACACTAGCTCCTAAATCAAGCAAGGCTCTCTCTATCAAGCTCTTTCCTATGGTAATGGAAATAGTAGGTCATTCAGGGTCTTTGTATTTCACGGGAACTTGGTTCGAAAGAATTGAGCTCACATTTGAGGCTAGGAAAGCCTTCTTGGGTACTTGGGTAGCTCTTTTGGTGGTGCAAAGCTCTTTGAGAAATCAGGCATAAGAAGGAAACTGCTGGATGGCATCTAAAAAGGGATATTAACCTTAACCTGTGAGAAGCTCTCCATAATCTTATCCAAGAAGTTCTGGTCCTTATTCCCCTTCAACCTTCGAGGGAAAGGTGGGGGAGGCTATTAAGCCACAGGTAATGGTGGACTAGTCACAGGGGTCTCTCTAGGCAAGGTCTTGGTTTTAGGAGGCGCAACTATGGTAGTTGGCCTCTTATTATCGGATGCATCCTCTACAGAAACTAGCTCATCCACAGGCTCATCATGCACAGGTTGTTTACCACACACATCATCAGAAGGGGGCATTTGGATCCTATTATCTACTTCCTTTCCTGAACGAAGGGTAATCACGACATTTAATCCCCTAAGTTGGCTCGGATCATAAGATGACGATGCCGAAGCTTGTCCATTGGGGTTTGCCTCGGGTAATCAGTAGGTTCCTCTATCTCTATTGGCCATCATAAGCTGAGAGAAATTCTCACTAAATTGCTTCATCATTTTCTCTTGCAGTTTCTCCATCTCAACCCTAATGGAATCTTTCACACCCTCTAGACCACTCTGCAACTCCCTAATTTCCTTGTCATGCTTATCCTCTCGGCTATAACCAGGTGGAGGTCGGGTATGGGAAATCTGAGGTTGGATAGGTTGAATGGGTGGCCCTCTTGGTGTTTGGTAAGCAACCTGAGGTGGTAGTCGAGGTTGAGGTTGAGGCTAGGAAGGATAGTTTCCTTGGAAACCTCCTCCCTGGTTAAGAGGTGGCCTCATTACATTTTGGTTCTCGGGACCATACGAGAGCAAGGGATTCTTGCGTGGGTATTGGTAAGACTGATAATGGTCAGGCCGGTAGTTGTGGTTCATCGCATTCACATTCTCAGTGGTAGAGGTCACATGTTGGATGAAAATAGGACAAGTAGAATACACATGACCCACACCTTGACACCATTCAAGACAATTGAGATTGGGGGGTCGGGGAAACAGATTGTTCCCAAGAGTTTACCTGAGTACAGGTCTGGGATTTCGAAGCAACTAATTATTGCTGAGCTAGGGTCTTAATCATGTTCTCTAAAGATGCAAACTTAGCCTCATAACCTGTGTTTTCACTAACCGCGTGCACTCCCCCTCTCGCATTCGACAACTGGGCTCCTATAGATTCGTTTCTCGTGTTACCCCACTGCATAGCCCTCTCCGACATACCCTCAAGAAAATCCTAAGCTTCCTCGGCAGTCTTGTCCATAAACCCCCCTTGACACATGGATTCTAAAGTAACTCGGGTCTCCTGGTCAACTCCCTCATAAACTATTTGGCACAACCTAACCAGGTCAAACCCATGGTGGGGAAACTGAGACAACAAGTTCTTGAAACGCTCAAAAGCCTTCCAGTAAGGCTCTCCCTTATCTTGCCTAAACTTCAGAATGGAATTCCTTAATTGGACAACTAGAGAATTCGGGAAATATCTTTTCATGAACACCTTAAGAAAGCTATCCCACGAGTCTATGGATCTGGGCTTGATGCTGTACATCCACCGCTTAGCGGCATCCCGTAAAGCAAATGGAAGGTACTTTAACAAAACATAGTCCAAAGGCACTCCTAGTTGGGTAACCATACTAAGATACTCCTTATATTCAGCAGTCCAAATCAAAGCTAACCCAGTCCCCGTAAACAATGGAAGGTTTTGGGTATGATAATGCCTTGGATCGAAGGTCAAAGCAATAAACTACGAACCCAACCCTTGGCATGTAGCTCTTTACCTCTTTAAGTTGGTTTTTCAATTTTTTTCAATTTTTAGTGATCTTAAGCTTAAGTTCTACTTGATCAAAGCAATAAACTATTCACAACTATTCACAAACAAACCAATAATCCTAATCTACCAAATAACGCCATCCCCGGCAACGGCGCCATTATTCGATTGTAAGTTTTTGTTGTATTAGTAGGGATGTCGAATCACAAGGATGGGTTGTTAGGCTTGTTTAGGCTATCAGTTTTCTAAGGAGTCCAAATGTAGAAAGCTGTAAAATATGTAAATTAAGCTATTAAACTAATCTTAATTATGCAATTAAGACATAAACATCAAGAAACTATCACAAAGCTAATCAAAAGCAATCAATAGCAATCAATACCAAGTAAAACTATCACACTAGCAAGAAATACATTCAATAGCACTTAAACACTATCACACTAATCAAGGAAGCAATTAATAGCAAGTAAAAAAGCAATAAACTAACTAATAATGAAATTAGGTACTAAGTTCATACCCTTGAAGACTCAACATATTCTCCAATCTTCAATCTCCATCTTTGATCTTTATTTTGGAACTTTCCCCGAACAAATAAGAAAGTGTTGATCAAGTTATTAAGAACCCTCAATCCTCACTTCAAAGTAGGATTTGTGATCCTTAATCCCCCTTTTCACTAAAATGGATTGATTTTGTGGCTAATCTAGGAAGCTTTCAATAACAATCTCAATGAAATCAAGGAAAACAAGAGAAATGAAGGAGAAATTTGCTGAAATTACTTCAAAGAAATGTGGATTACAACCAAAAACTTGAGAACTTAGAGAAAAGAAAACTTGAAACCCTAATAGAGAGAATAACAATTGCATAAACTTCAAATGAAATGTAAAGAAAAACTAAGTAAAACAATGCTAAAACAAAAGCTACACAAAATCTACTAACAAATTCGTTAGTCGGAGCATATATACACAGCCAAGCAGTTGCCCAAAACACAGCGTTTCAACCAGAGAAATTGCGGAAAATGTAAGGTCGCGGCGAAGTCGGATCCTGTCATGGCGAAATAACTTTCTGTCCACTAGAGAGTTCCTTGCCTTGGCAGTTTTCTCAGTTTCACAGGCAATGGTCACGGGCGAGTCATCAGGCGACTCGGGCATGACACTCAACTGGACTCCCTTGCCTTAGCAGTTTCCTTGACCTTAGTGACGATGCTACAGAGGCTAGTCTCGGGCGAGTCATCAGATGACTCGGGCGTGACAGCCTTCTGACTTTTCTCCTCCTTAGCTGATTTTTGCACGCCACACAGGTCACAGGAATATGTCACGGGCGTGACTAAGGATTACTCGGGCGTGACCCTTGTCTGTCCGCCACTTCTGCTGCTAACACCCAAGCTTTGTGAAATTCTTGCACGGTTTTGCCGTTTTTGCTCGATTTTGGCTCAACATGTTATTAACCTACAAAACTAAAGAAAACATCATATCTACATATAATAACGGGGCTAAAACAAGCAAGACTCCCTATAAAAGATATAAAATTCAGCTCGAAACGAGACCGAACAAGCGCCGTTGCCGGGGATGGCGTTATTTGGTAGATTAGGTTATTGGTTTGTGTGTACATAGTTTATTGCTTTCTAGATTCTTCCAAGAAAATAAATGTAGTCTAAAAAATTGAATACCGAAAAAAAGAAAAAAAGAGAGAGAGTTATGGATAGTCCCCAATTTCCCCAATTTGAGCATGGAATATTTTGGAAGTATTTTGCTAGATTACATGATTACCGTGCTCAATGTGAATTGTAAGGTATCTTTTATGATACATTAGACCTTTTGGGAATTGGGAATTGTGAATGAGGGTGTGAATTATGAGACCCGAAACCTCTTAAATTATTACGGGTTTTCCAATTTAGGAGAAGATGTTGCGCAGGAATTTCTTGAGTGGTTGTCTAGGGATTCTTATGAATTTGAGCAACAAAATGTTATTCCTAGAGACCAACCGTCTTATTATGCACCACCCTCTGGGACCGAAGCTGAATATGTCATGTGATTATCCTGTGTGTTTTGATGATGAATCTTATGGTAGGGATTATGTACAGAATTCTTATGATCATTCTCAATGTGATGTTGTTGACTCTCATCCTTTGTGCTTGCATTGTGAATCTCCATATCATGCTTCCGAATCTTGTGTCCGAGTTGAAATAGATAATATTCGTGCTGAAATGGATGATTTTCGAGCTGAAATGTGTGTGAAAATGAATGAGTGCATGCAAGAATTTGTACATGTGCTTAAAACTGGGGTAGAAGCTTTTTCTTCACAAATGGTTGATTCGATAGTTGAGGTAGATCATTCATCATCTTTAAGTCCTGAAATGCATGTTGACTCTTCTTTGTATGATTATGATGAGGATGATGACTACTATAACAGACCTAGTTTTCCATGCTTTGGGCTTAGCAATTCC
The DNA here is from genome assembly GCA_029582165.1 of Portulaca oleracea. Lineage (NCBI taxonomy): Eukaryota > Viridiplantae > Streptophyta > Magnoliopsida > Caryophyllales > Portulacaceae > Portulaca > Portulaca oleracea. Next base: position 36,605,589 of record CM055887.1, read on the forward strand.
TTAGCTCTAGCTGCATCTAGTGAGCATGAGAAAATTGTTGATTTTGTGTGTGATGATGTAGAATTTGATGAAAACATGCTTGATGATGAACCATTGTCTACACCGTTATCCATGCTTGTATGTGAAGAGAAAGTTCAGTCCAATGAATGTCATGATGCATGTGATGCAAATGAACATGATCTTGTTGAGAGTGAAATAGAATCCGTTGTGCTTAAATGTGTGCTAGATACTGAATTATTCACTTTCATTAAGAATCAATATTTTGATGAGGCATTAGCTACCCTTTCTTACAAATCCATGGATGTAGAATCTTGTGATGATGAGCTTGAGTCTTTGGGGAATGATCCTAATTGTTTGAACTTGGTTTGTGACAATGATGGTTTTAATGGTGACATGCTTTATCACTCACTCACGATGGGTTATGACCCTGAGCCTTCCACTTTCACTTTTGCTGATGCTTTGAATGTTGGACCTTTATCTTCTGATACTGATAGTTCTTCTGATGAGTTTGATATTGATGAAGATGTGCCTGTTTGTGATAGAGGGAGTGTTATGATGTGGTCTAACCCTACTTTTTCCTTATCACCCATTGATGATTATGATGAATTTGATGAAAGTTGTGATTTGGAATATGTGTTTGATGAAAATTGCATGGAAATTGAGTTCGAGTCATTGTTTGCATCCACGTCTTTGAATGAGCATATTCAAGAATGTGTTGTCTTGCCCCCTCCTGTTGATTTGCATACTCAATTTCCATTTACAAGTCAATGGGAGGAATCATTTATCATGTCTCCATTCGCCATGCCTAGGAAAGTTTTGTACATTCCTGCATTCCATCATTTTACTGACTTTTCTAAGGCATTTGATAAACTGTTAAGAGCACTAATGCTTGTTGATGAAAGTTTGAGATTGTGCTCTTACATACACCATTCTAAGATGCATGAGAGAATGCATGACTTGTTACTACGGGCATTGAATGGTTCTGACATGGTGCCCAACATCTTGAGGTGAGAAGGAGTGAGCCTTTTGATAAGAAGCCTTCCAGGTAATATCCTTCCTCACCTTTCTTGTATAGTCAGTGAGTTGGCTTTCTTTTCTTTTTTTGTTTTCTTTTTGTGTGTTTCTTTTTCTTTCCTTTTGGAGTGCTTGCTTTCCTTCTATTTTCATTGAGGACATTGCGACCTCTCTGTGTGGGAGTGGGGGGGGAGGGGGTAGGATGCATTCTGGTTTTTGAGTCTAAGAAAAGAAAAAAAAACAAGAGTGAGATTCATATTGTAAATATTTTGGTTTTTCTTTAGTTAGTAGTTTCTTGTATATATTTTTATTTTTCTTTTAATCTTGCATGCCAAGTTCTAAGCATTTAGATGAGTTTAAATTGTATATCCTAACCTTATGCTTGGTGCTTTTGGATCGTGGATCGAGTTATCTTTAAATGAAGATCTTGAGGTAACTTCCTTCCACCCTCTCTTTGAATGTATATATTCTTGATCCATGTTGCATGATTGATTTTTCCTTTTGGGTGGCGAACCCCTTGTGTGTGAATGTTGGGATTATCTTGTTGTTGGAGCCGTATGGGCTCGGGTCGCCACCGCTTTTTATGTGATAGGTGTTTTGTATATATTTGCTTTTCTTAGGTTCTCTACCTTACTTGTGACACCTTTCTCACAATGGGGACATTGTGAAGTTTTGTGTGGGAATGGGGGAGATATTTTCATGTTTATGGGTAGATCACCTAGTTTTTTGTTTTTGTTTTCTTAGTTTTTGCTAAAATTTGAAAAATTTTGTGTGAAAAAGGAGAAAAAAGGGAGTGAAGAACCTTTTTAAGTTTTCACTTTTCTTTTGCTTTGTTTTTAGGAAAAGTGTAGTTAACGCTTCAAAACTTTCTTAATCTCCTTGAAAGCAACCCGTACGCGAATTATCATCCTTAGTTCAAGTACTGTCTTGACTCGTTTGTGTAGATTCCCTTCGTTAAATGCTTAATAAGATCCTTGATTCTTTCATGTTATTCTTGAAACTGTGAGACTTTAGTTGACCACTTCGAGCTTGTTGAAAAAGTGAAAGTTAATTAAATTGGATTAATTGGTTAATTGTCGGCTAAACCAACAAGGGCCGATGTGAGTGGGCGGCACTCACGTCCCTTAAGCACTTCGTTTGTGAATGGAGTAGCCTGAGCTGGTAGGGTAGACCCCGTTTTGGGCCGTTCCAAATCCCGAAAATCCCGGCATTAACCTTGGAAGTGTAATGTTAAGTTAGTATACTTACACGAGTTGGTATGAGCAGTGCGGCTCTCTTGCCCCTTAAGCACTTCGTTTGCGTATGGAGTAGCTCGTTGGGAGGGTAGATTCAATTTTTGGGCTGTGCAATTCCCGAAAAAACTAACACCAAATACCGTTGAGTTAAATTGGAAATGTTGGACCGGCTAATTCTCGGAAAAACCCAACACCAAAAAGAATCGAATAAATGTGAAGTCTTTCCTTGCGTCTCCTGTGGCCCTCACCAAGCCAAGGGCGACACAAGCAAGGGAGGACGACACTCAAATAATTCTTTTGCTTTGAAACAAGCTTGGATTGTGTTTTGCTCTAGATCAATCAGAATCGATTAGAATAACACTTGCACTTGAGCGCATAGGATCTTGTTTTGTAGGAAACGTTTGGGAATCGAAAACCTTAAAGATTTGCAATGTCTTGAATTAGGTGATTTGGTATGCTCATAATGGTTCCTTTTGGTTGATTAGTATTGTTTTCTTTGCAGCGATTGCATGATTCCTAAAGCAAGCAGTTCTTCTTTTCTTTCTTTTCAAACTTGTTTTGTTTTTCACTTTCCCTCTCTCCTTTTCTTTGGCTTTTGTGGGTAAAGCTTCTAGAAACCCTCACGAGACCTTCCTCGTCCACTTGGGCTGCCAAGGGGTTTAAAGAGCTTGATGCATGTGCTAAATACATCCGCGATTCCTGCGAAAGTGAGTTAGGGTAGTTAGTTTCTTTTTCTCTTTCTTTATCTTTATTTTTAGTTTGCTCGGGGCGAGCAAACCCTTGTGTGGGAGTGTTGTTCGGCTCGTTCCGAGCCGAATTCTTATCATTTTTAGGGTATTTTTGCTTGTTCTAGCCCCTTAGTTATATATTAGATATGATGATTTCGTGTTTTGTAGGAAAATAAAGAGTTAGAAGGAAACTGGGCTTAATTGAGGCTTTTTAGGGAATCCCGAGTGATTTCTCGAGCCGACCCGAGCTAACTCGAGCCGAGAACCAGGGTGAGACCAACCCGGGAATTCCATCACCATTATTGGCGCAAAACAGGGGCTTAACACCTGCTACATCGCTTGTAGCGGGCGTTACAGCCTAAGGGAGGAAGACAAGGGATGAAGGCAGACGAGCGTAGCACCGGTGACCTCAAGGATCATGCCCGTGACACCGTTCTGTGGTGCCAATATAGCAAGCCAAGGCAGGGAGTCAGCCGGGTGTCGCACCCGCGAAGGATACTGTCGCACCCACGACCTGCCACGGACAGAAGAAAACTGTTACGGGGAGAGCGGTGTCGTGCCCGCGAGTGGACGTGTCGCACCCGCGATAGAAAGTTGTCGCGCTCGCGACCAGTTAAGTCGCACCAGCGAAGAACGTTGAGAGATTGAAGGATGGAAGCTGGTAGGGACGTGTCGTGCCCGCGACCCTGGGCATCGCGCCCGCGACAGTCGGCGAATCTGCGAAACTACGCGCGCGTGTTGAGTTGTAAATTAGGGTTTTGGCTGTCTTTTTGTTCCTTCTATAAATACCCCATGTAATTCAACACTATAGGGATTCTTGGGAAGTAGAATTAGGAGTAGGATTAGAGTAGAATTAGGTTTAATTGCATTTGCTTTATCTTGCTTTAATCTTTCTTCAAGTCTTTAATTGTTCTTCAAGTTTTCTTTCATTCCTCTTGCAATTTTGCATTCATTTCTTCTTCCAATCAATTTCCATTGAAGCACTTTACAAAGTTTTCCTCTCTCTCTCTCTCTCTCTCTCTCTCTCTCTCTCTCTCTGGTTTTCATTGATGTTTGATTTCAAGCTTTCTAGTGCTAGTAATCACAAATCCAACTTCTAGTGAGGAGGAGGGCTAAGGGTCACAAATTCTACTCTCAAATGAGGATTTGGGGATTCTTAGTAATCCAATTCACAATTTTCTTGTTTGTTCTGGGAAAAATCCAATTGAAGGTTGAAGATTAAAGTGAATATTAGTTCATCGAAGGTATAATCTCTTGTTCCCAATTTCATTATTACTTGTAGTTTTATTGCTTTCTTATTTCTTGCTCTTAATTGCTTTCTTAGTTGAAATTAGGTTTAATTCATCTTTTATGCTTTCTTGATTGTTATGAATCCTTGTCTAGATTAGTTTAATTGCTTTATTTACATAATTTACTGCTTTCCACATTTGAGAAAACCCCAACGCAAACTGATTCCCTTGTCAAGCCTAACACCCATCCCTGTGGTTTCGACAACCCTTACTTCATAAAAAACCAAAAATACGCAACCGAACATCTAAGAATTAAATATTAGCCAAAAACAAGGGAAAATGGATGCAAGTAAGACCTAAGTTTCGAACCCCAAAAACCCATTAGCTATTATTATAGGCCTCCACCACTTGCTCTACAAATAAAATATGCATGCATCCTGTTGATAATGAATGTTAACACGTGGCAGTCCAAGGGGGCAATTGCTCCTCTTTTCCCCAACGTAGCTCCGTCTATGGTGCCTTGATATAAATTTAATCATAACTCAATGACGTGAACCGTATAGAAGCAAGGGCTCGATGGCATATAAGAGCTTAGCCCAAAATAGTATGAGGGAGACTATCGATACATAAAATGTAACAACTATTAAGATAGTGTCTGAATGAAGGAGTCTATCTATACGTAAAATTGTCTCATTGTCTATATGCAAGACAATTTTCCAATTAGACTTTGTAGACCACATAGCTCTTACATGTCATGTTTGGCATATTTGCTTCATACACCTTATACTCATGCTGTTAAGTTTCACCCAATTTGGGGAAACTAAAGAGAGAAGAGGGAGAGAGATTTGAGAAATGATATTATTGATGAATCTCAACCCAAAGATACAAGAGGGAGAGGTAGGTTATTTATAACTAACCTCCCTAACTAACCAAGAAACAAGATAAAAGAAAACAAAGAAATAAAATTGTGAACAAATTGGAAATACAAGATTTACTATTCCTAACACCCCCCTCAAATTGGAGGGTGTCAAAACTCCAATTTGCCAACAATGGAAATCTTGAACTTTAACTCCAACAGCTTCCTCGCCATCACCACAACTCATAACGGGTGAAATGGACATAGACACGGAAGAACTTCGTGGAGTCAAATGACGAAAGAAAGAGAGAAAGATAGATTGCCGAACTTTTCCAGGTATTGAAAATTGTCTCCGGCGAATACAATGGCCTAATAGAGACTTTCCTGGTTGATCGGACGAGAGAACAAAGAGGATCAATCATAATCCTTTTATCAGACATAGTAAACTGAAAGGGAAATCTCTACCCTCAGTTATGAATTCAACAACAACACAGCATTTTCTGGATGGAAGCGAACTGGAGGAGTCGTTTGTTACTAGCACTCTGAGATTAGAAGTTCCCATGGAAGCACCGACAAATTTGGTAACATTAGGGTGGTCAAGTTGTTGCCAAATAGTGACTTCTTGCTGGAACGATGCTCGTAAAGCAGCACTGTCTACACTGGTGGCCATACCATCCTCACCCCATAACAAATGAATCACAAACACAAAATTTATCCCCAGAAAATTCTCTCCAATTTGAGGTTTAAACTCCACCCTTATAAAAACTAACCGACTTTTTAGGGTTCACTGAACAGCTATGGGGAAGGTAGAGAAACAGATGAAGAAGGGCAAGGAAATCTAATTACGATGATGAAGAACGGCGAGTAAAAATCGAGTCGGTGAGTGACAATACGCGACGAGGCGATGTAGGTAACGAGGATTGAGCCTCGAAATCGTCCGTAAGGCTATGTCGCGTAGATCTCAACTTCTTGCCACGGTGATGCTAACGAGAACTTCAAGCGAAAGAGAAGAAGATCTTGAAAAAATTTGTCAGTGGTGAAGAAAAAGGCCCCAAACAATACAATTTACACTATCATGTCCATCGACGGCACCACACGCGTGCCATTTAGCCTGAATCGAATCTTGAACAAGAAATTTCAAGCTCCCCCTTAACCATCGAAACAGTATCAAACGGCACATAACCAGCAGCAATATCCTCAATCAAGAACACCAAAACATGCAAAACCTCCAATCCATCCAAATCAAGCGTGGCATCTTGAAGAGAACACCGGAGCCGGCGAGTCACCGATGGGATCTTGAAGAAGTCGACAGATGAAGAAACTCCGGGCATGTCGAAACGAAGAAAGAACTGGAAATTGATTCAGTTCTTGAATCATGTACCAAAATCAATCACTCACACCCCAAAAAAAACAACTAAAATCATCAGAATCAATCAACAATATCCTACGACGCCGGAGCTCCCTACACCCTTCACCAAAGTTAGAGAGAGAAAGAGAAACAATGGCGGCAGCAGATGTGGAAGCGGTGGATTTCGAGCTGAAGGAGGATGATTTGATGGATGAGGACAGCGGCGCCGGTGACGGAGACGTCGGCTCTCCGAGGTCTCAGCCCAAGCTCAGGTCCGCCATTACCGGCGGTTCTTCGTCGGGGTTCCGTGCTAAGAAGACCAAAGGTCGCGCGATTTTGATTCTCTTGATTCCGATGCTGGTTTGTGTGATATTGGGTGAAGGGGGAACAGTGGGGTCGTGAAAGAGGCCGCCGGCGAAGATGTTGGCCGGAAATTGAGCCGGAAAAGGGATGATGGAAGATGGAATGGAGACAGATCGCAGGAACTAAGCCCGCTCTGATACCATGTTAAGTTTCACCCAATTTGGGGAAACTAAAGAGAGAAGAGGGAGAGAGATTTGAGAAATGATATTATTGATGAATCTCAACCCAAAGATACAAGAGGAAGAGGTAGGTTATTTATAACCAACCTCCCTAACTAACCAAGAAACAAGATAAAAGAAAACAAAGAAATAAAATTGTGAACAAATTGAAAATACAAGATTTACTATTCCTAACACATGCTTTACATTCTTCCAATGCTATCATTTTACACTCATGTCAAGCAAGGTACTATTTCATTGTTGGACTTTTAAGATATTGCCTCACTATGCATATGTATATCAAATATTTAATAACAGGAGTAACGCCGTGGTATTTACTTTGGTATCTGTTTTGTATAGTTCTGCATGTTCCCCCCTTATTCAGACACTATCTTAATATTTGTTGCATTTTACATATAGATAGACTCCCTCATATTATTTTGGGCTCAGCTCTTATATGTCATCGAGCTCTTACTTCTATATCGTTTACGTCATTGAGTTATGATTAAATTTATATCAAGGTATAATTTTTATAATTAGTCCACAACAACGTGTACCCCCCTCCAGGGGTCCACTTCGCTTCAGGTTCCCATGCCTTAGAACGACTCCTCGGCTCTCATGTAAGGTATATCTTTTAACTCTGAGAAAAGTGGCCTTTGAGCCGAATTGAATGTAAGTAGAAAAAGCGGGGGAGTGAACCAATTCTTCCATTCCAGCTGCGGGAGATCTCAGGCTCCATATCTTCTCTTCCAATGTCCGCTACTATATAAATAATAAATAAAAAAGGTTCAGTATCGAGTTTGCAGGTATTTGCTTGTAATAAATATAGATTTGGGATGTATATAGAAATAAAAGAAGGAAAGTTGGATTCTAATAATCACGACTTTTACAAATTGGACAATAGTAATCCCTACTATCAATTTGAATTCTAGTGGTCTAAAAAAAATTAAAATTGGATTGTAGTGAGACATCATCGAGAGTATACCCTAAATATTATAGATTTTGTGTTGCGTTTGATTCAATACTTAGTATAACACTTTAGCATGATTTTTTAATGAATTTACGACATTTCTCCCAACTTTTTTCAATTTTTTTATGAATTTTTACGAATTTTTCACTTTTATTCATTTTGAAAAATCATAATAATTTCTTGGAGACTCAAAAAAATAATTTAGAAATTATTTTAGTAACTACAATTCATTATCTTTCTGGGGGCAGGAATGAAAAAAAAAACAAAAACAATATGGGGTAGGAATGAAAAAAATAAAAAGAATGTGGAGGTGGATTTGGTACCACCACAATCCATTTTTTTTTCTTGGACCACCAAAATCCAAATTGATAGTAGAATTATTGTTGTCCAATTCGTAAAATTTGGGATTGTTAGAATCTAATTTTCCAATAAAAGAATTTGTCATAGTAAAAAAATGATTTTTCAGAAAATAGGAAAATTAGATAATGACCTTTGTATTCAACACCGTCATGCTATTAGCCTATTTTTGCAATTTTATATAAGAATAATTTTATTTATAAATTTATTTATACAATATATGAAAGTGAATAAGAAACTTCATATGTCCCACTTTTTGATTGACAAAAAGTTGCCATCACTGAAGTCACTATACATTTTATTATTCCGTTTTTGGTGGAAAACATGGAAGAAATTAGTCGAGCGTTCATTGTTGCCCAATTAGTTTTTTTGCGCCTTTTGTGTTTCATTCTCAAACTAAACCCTAAAACATTCGTTCCTCCTCCTCCCATCTTCAATCTCGTTCTCTTTCTTCTTTTCTCAATCCCAATCACCTGCATGCAACAAATGAATTCATTTTTCAATATGATAATGCATGATTTAATGAATTAAGTCATAAAAAGTTTCGAATTTTAGCCAATCTAGGGTTTGATTCGGTGAATTTGGGGTTTGAATCTTCAGCGGGGTATGATATTGGTTGTTGCATTTCAAAATTTTATGGGCTTTCAAGGGCATGCAATTGTCCCCTTGTTGTGTGTAGGACTATCGATCTCTGCCTTCTTGGTAGACCAACAATGTGCTCATACATGTCGACGGAGGAGGTTGGATGAGGCGTGGATGCTCCATAGACGTTTGTCCCTTTTCCAGAGGTAATACTTTATCACCAGAGATGATTTCTACCCATACAAAAACCGACTTCCATTTATTGGTTTTATATTGTTTTGTTTCTCCCCTCTTAATTAAAAGTGTGAGGCAATGGTAGACTATAGAAGTCCGATTAGTAGAACAAATTGGTTTAGGCATTCAGGTTTTCCATTGGCTTGGCATCAACACATGGGTGTTTGTGGGTTGAGGTGATAATGGACTATTTCATATTTCTACATTTTTTCTCTATTTCGTTACCATTGCTTGCTTTGCCGTCATGGTTATAAATCTTTGATGCCCACCAAGTGTTCGATGAAAGGTTTGTTGAGCCTCCCATATCTCTTTTCATCCTCTCATAATGAGCAGGGCGACCTGTGTTGTGGTCTATATCTCCTAGAATTAATACTAATACTCATAGGCCTAAACAATTAAAAAGATTGTATGTAGACATTGCTAAATTAAGTATTTGTAGATAATTTTAAGCATTCAGAATCTTTTAATTCTCTGTGGCCCATTCAACTTCTCTCTATAGGGATGAATGTATTCTTGTATTGCTTATTGCTGTATACTAATACACAGTAACAAATTAAATTTAATATTTTGAAACATTTCATCGGTTGGGTTTTCTCTGTTTCCTAATTAATTTGATTATATATTGGAAACCAATTATAGTGAAGGTTAATATAGTGGAGAAGTTTGTCATTTTCTGCATGCCAAGAATGAAATAAATACGAAGAATAGCGTTGCTTTTTACCTATTACATATTCTCGAGTCTAGACTACTATTGACACTAAAGGAGAAATATAGATAGTTTTCATTTGGTTGGACAAACAGAAAAAGAGATGAAGGGAAAAAAACCCAGGACCCCTTTAAGTTTGTAGCCTAGAAAAGTTTGCCTTGGTCTCCCATTCCTTGAATCCCTAGCATGAAACTTCTAGTTTTTATTGCCTTGGTCAGGGAGAGAATTAGTGAGTAGATCATTAGGCCTAAATATCATACTAGTTTATTCATATGTATTCCTTTAAACTCTTATAATTAGGGCGTGATTTCTTTGAATTCATCATAATTTGCAATTATAAGTCTCTTTTATTACACTTTGATTGAATTTATCTTGGTCTGTAGCCTTTAGACTCTAAGTTCATTAATACAAAATATTCCTGTAAGTTTCTAGCCCCCATTTGTTATGCTTAAGTAAGTATTCTTGTAAATTTATCACAATAACAATCCCTTTTATGGCGCAATTGAATCTTGGGAGAACTTCTATTATGTCATGGATTGGGCATACAAAATATACCCAGAGTGATATATTATCTATGCATGGAATTTCAAAATGCTATCTCTTTGGTAGATTAAGTTCATTAGATGTTATGATTGCAACATGATTTATAATTCTCTTGCTTGGTGATCTTGGGTTAAGAATCTCAATGTAGTAGAATGAGTTTTAGACTTTATGGTAACGCACATATTAAAATCTTCATTGCTAAACTCAATTACTATACTTTCATTTTGCTAATGTTTGTAGATGAAGCTTGTCACTATGTCACCATATTGAAAACAACGAGTGACATGTTATATGTATGTCTTGTCATACATCCAAAGGTAAAAGTAACCTCTAATTTCTATAAATTAGGGCATCTCCTATTAGCTATCTGCTTTTACAACTTTGTTATTTTTTTATGTGAGAATCAGTTAATGCAATTATTCTTGGATCCACTACCGTCTGGGACAAACTTCAGCGTGGAATTCTACTCGGCATTGGCAAGCTTGTATACTCAAGAATAAAGATACAGTGGAAGATACAATCAAGACAATTATCAATATATGGTATGATTCCACCTTACTCTCCATTGGGGTTAGCTTTATTATTTAGTATGTTTTCTAAATTAGCCTAAAAAAACCAAATTTTTTTTGTACATTATTGAGACAAGAGGCGAGGGAGTGATTAGTCTAACAAGTAGTTTTGAGTACTTTCTCTTGCAATTGAATGCTCCTGATGTGTACATATTTGAATGGGCCCACTTATTTCATTTAGGTATGCTTGGGTGGTTCAAAGGTAATCTTTTGTTGACCAAATTGATGTTGTATAGCGTCGCTCTTGTTGTTATTGAATAATGGAATGTACAGGGGTTGCATCATAGACACAAGCAATTTGAGGTCCTATTTCGGGATCTACGCCCAAACCTACATGGTTACCTGACATTTGTGGGCTTGTTGGCATTCTTGGTGGTTTCGATTTGGACAACACTTATGTAGATGGTGGTGAGATTAGTATCTGTTATGTAATGAAACTACTTCCATTGGTTTACTGGACTTTTAAAGTATTATTTATATATTTATGCATTTGATGGCAAGATTGTTTCTCTAGGGTCAACTTTAAATTGCTGCCTCTTTTATCTCTATTGTTTGGCATTCTTTCAATAACGAAGCCCTTTGTTACATCTGATTTTGTGTCATTAATGCGGCCTCTGATCTATAGTGTTGTTGAGAGCTATGCATTGATTAATTGTCTAATTGCTTTTTTGGTTGAACTTAATCTAGGTGGTTGTACAATGGTTTTGTTAGAACCGGTTTTTATCGTTCTTCTCAGGGAGCAAGGGACCTACGACAAAGCTATCTAAGTCAAAGGTCGGGTTAAGATTGCTAAGGTAAGGCAACGGGTTGAAATGGGATCACAAAGCAACAAAACAAACTAAGGTCAGTCGAGGTGAAACAATGGGTTTCGGGGGCTTTTCGGGATGTAAACGGGAACAAGGAGATGGGTTTTGCAACAAGAGAGCAACAAGGGAGGAAATCAAGTGGCAATTCCGTTAGAAAATACCCACCGAGCTTCCACTCTCGTGGAAAGTCCCGATTAACTTCCCCAAAGTCCACCACGGACCCAGAGGGTTAATGAAACGGAATTCCCTAGTTAGTCTCTACTCACTCTCATGAGCGAGTGCTAACTATCCCAATTCCAACTTTCCAACACAAGTGTTGGATGTATTTGGGAGCTTTTGGACCCAAATATACCCCACTTGAGGGAAGGATTGGAGTAGGAAAGTGATTTCTCACTAAAATTTCTAACCCATTCTTAATTACCCATTCACACCCTTAATTACCTCCTAACCCATTAGGGTTCTAGCCATTACTCATCACAACTATGCTAACAACATCAACAAAACCAACTCTAAGCATAATTTCTAACATCAAACAACAGTCAAAGGACAAACAAAGCAATTAAAGAGCAAAGGAAACAATTAACAAGCAATTAAAGTAATTAACAAAGTAAAGTAGAGTTTAGGGAAGAAGAATCTTATCAAATGCTGTAAAAGAGCAAGGAAGAACAAGGGAAAGGATGATCCAAAGCAATCTCTCAATTGTTGAATCTTCCAATCTTGATTACAAACCAAAATACACCAAAACCTTAAGTTAATCTCTCTCTAAAATCTCCTAATCTCCCTCTAAACTAAGGTGAATGTGTTGTCTAAATGCTAGAGTCGAATCCCCCCAAAATCACAGCTTTGGAGCTGTATATATAAGACATAACAAATCATCAAAACGCAACGTACAGCCGAACGAAACACGTGCAGAAACAGGGAGGTCGCGGGCGCGACCATCCCCGTCGAGGGCGCGGTCCTGCGAAATCTGCCCAGGCGATTTTGATGTTCGAGAGTTCGCGGGCGGCGTCTTCCAGACAGCGGGCGCGATCTCCGTCTGGTCCAGAATGTCGCAGGCGCGACATAGGAGGTGACGACCGCGATCTTCGTTTGGCTGAGCAGGGTTGATCGAACTCTGTGGTTGTGTAGCGCTGCTACACTCCACGTAGTGGGTGCGACGCCTGATTCTGTCCAAACTTGAGGAAAATGATCCCAGGTCGACTCCGCCTCGGTTCTCGGCTCGGCTTAGGCTTGGGAAATCGTTCGGGATTCCCTAAAAAGCCTCATTTTAGCCCACATTCGTTGCATTTGCTCCAAAAGCGTGAAACCTACAAAACAACTAAAATACAAGTAAAAATAACAAAAAAGAATCGGAATCGAGTCGAAAGAGCAAGTAAAAAGGCAATATTTAGGCCCAAAATCAGGACTAAACATTGGCTGTTGAGTCACCTTTACGTCAGAACTCCCTGCAAGTTATGAAATCCTGGATTTATGAGCAAGTGAATGCCTTTTCCTCCTTGATAATCTCAGTACATTGGTGCTCTTTTAGTGCATCCTATTAATTGATGGGCTTTTTGCATTCATCAATTTCCCTTATGAAGTTCTGAGCAACGTTAAGAACTCTTTCATTTAACTGGTATATCTCTTATGTCTTTGATACTCTATAGCTTCATATTGACCTAATTACCATAAAGGGAATTATAAAGATATTCTTTGAAAATAAATAACCAAGACTTGTCCTACTGATAGTTTTTTGTTAATTAGATAATTGTCCCCCTCGATTAAGGTTAAGAACTTTCCCTACACTACTAAGCCAACGTGATGGGCAACTATGGTATCTGAAGTTTTCATGTACAGAGGGTCAACAGTTAATTAATAAATTGTTAATTATATGTCATTTTCTCACTTCTTAAATGGAACATATGTAAAATCTTACACTGATTTAAATTTAGTTTTGTTACCTTTTAATCTGTTTTAATCCCAAAGGCATGTATTGCATTTTGAGATCAATTTTTTTATTAGAAAAAGCATGTTTTGGTTAGAAAATTACACTTTTTGATCAGAAAATGTAATTCTTATATCAGAAAAATGAGCATCTTTTGGCCAAAATATGTAATTTTCCAGCTGAAATTGCATCTCTTATTAGAAAGTTACATTTTTTGACATGGAAATACTCATTTTCCATTCTGAAATTGCATTTCTAATATGAAAGTGCTTGACACTGTAAAGTCATTTCTCTCTCTCTCTCTCTCTTATTAATTACCCTCTCTATCTACACTTTTTGGTTAGTTAATACTAAAGTTCTGCTCGATTTTGTCCACAACTGTTACTTTGTTGCTACTTTTGAATCTTGGTGTTGTAATTCATCAATTTGACTTGTTGAGTATGTGGAGAATCAAAGCTTTGAATTGATGTCTAAGTTGTATTATGTTGGGAGGAACTTCACAGTTGGTTAATTGGCAATTAGTAGGTCTTCTTAGGGTCTAATGTCAATGGAGGCGATTTGTTGTTGTATGATGTTTTGCTACATGCTTAGTCAGTTAATATTTCTAGGTTGTATTGTTGATGATCAACATTATACCTTGCTTGAAAGTAATGGAGAGAGGGTTATGGATATATTTGTGAAAAACCGGCTCAGGTTAGTTAAGATGCAAACATTTAAATCCAATATTAAACAAACTCAACCATATCCAATTATTCTCAAGGGTATGTCAATTAGTGGACATGGATTTTGGTTTTGAACTTTGCTATTTTAAGCATTAATTCGACTATTATTTGCCTAACTGAAATGCCAACCACCAAGTCTATGACCTCGTGGGATTTTGAAGTAGTTACCTCTTGTAGTAGTTTGAACTGTTTCAAGTTTTCAACAAGATACATTGCACTGTAAATTTTGATTAGGCCTGAAAGGCAGTGCAAATATGTGACATAAGTGATCAATCCCTTTCTTTGTTTGATTTTCTTAAGTTACTTCTACATTATGGATTGTGGAATTCATTACTTATTTACTTAATCTGATGCTGCAAGGAGTTGTCCATTACCTCCTTGGAATGACAACATTTCTAAACTCCATTACCTTCACAGTCAGTAGGAGACACAGTTGTCTGTATCTAGCTATTGCAGCTTTTGTAGCATTGGGAGGAATTTGACATTTTGGCATGCTTGGAGAAGAAAGAAGTTTAATATTAGGGCAAGTATTTTTTTATTTATCTTGTGCGTCTATTTTGGTCTATTTAAACTTTTGGTTATATTGTGCACAGAAAAATTCTCCTAAATTTTGGGTTGGACACTACCTCAACAAATTTAGCAATTTTTTTTTATATATAAAATATGAGGACAATTGAGCTCTGAGTCTCTGACGTTGCCCTTAGTTCCCTGGACTTAAACTTGGAGATCAAGGAGTTGTTCTTACCGATCTTCATATTGTGTATGTCACTTGCATGTTTTTATTTTAATTGGTCCAGTTTAACATTTTGAGGGTTGTGCTGACTTTTAGAGAGTGCTTCCAACTTCAAGGTACTAACAGTTCAGTTAAAACAAAATATAGTAGCAATTACACCCTTGCGAAGTTTTCAGAGTTAAAATGGAGATAAGAGGTGCTTTTTGAGGACCTATTCCAAACTGAACCAAACATCACAATACTTAGCAAACAAGTATTTTTTGAAGGTAATTCAAAGGGAAAGTAGAGGGTTGGATCCCATACGGACTTCACTTTGTCCACTATAGTTGAAGGCTTAAAGGCTGCCACAGTGGCAGATTTGTAGCTAGTGGTGGGGTGTCCACGGACACACTTAACCAAAGAAAAATTTGTAATTCTCTAATATTATTTGAAAGAAATTTTGTTAATTGAAGCAACTGGACACCGTAAAAAAATCCCAAAAAATATAATAGTGGCGTCCAATTTAGCAGCAACCCAAAAACCCCAAAATATTACTCTCTTTGTCCCGAATAAATTGTCCAAGTTGACTAATTAAGTCAAAGTTTTAAAATTTTGATCGTTAATTTATCAAATTATGTTGAGTTATTATACAAGACTACCACTATTAGATTTGTGATGAAAAATATTTTTACCTTAATGCAATATTATTAGTTTACCTAAGATAAAACGTGAAAATATAATAGTAGCATCCAATTTAGCAGCAACCCAAAAACCCCAAAATATTACTCTCTTTGTCCCGAATAAATTGTCCAAGTTGGCTAATTAGGTCAAAGTTTTAAAATTTTGATCGTTAATTTATCAAATTATGTTGAGTTATTATACAAGACTACCACTATTAGATTTGTGATGAAAAATATTTTTACCTAAATGCAATATTATTAGTTTACCTAAGATAAAGCGTGAAAATTAGCAGTCAAAGTGTTGCATGGAAAACCATGAAAAAGTAAACTGGACAAATTAATTGGGACGGAGGGAGTACCAAATTATTTTTTTATAGACAAAAAGGGTAAGTCAATGAATTGGGTAATTGGGTATCAACATAAGTTTAAGATATAAATATCTAATTATTATGAAATTTCAATTTATTTGATGAACATATTTATATGATGTGAAATTTTGTTAAGCTTGTGAATATATCATTTAATATTTATTTATTTTATTGTTATTTATTTAAATTTTATTATTTATTTTTCAAAAGCGCTTATGTAATAACAAGTTTATTGGACAGAAAGGGAGGTATTTGTCCTGTTCCTCTTCTTCTATGCTGAGTCATGAAGCAAACAGATAAACACACACACAATTACACAAGCTTCAGAACAACAATAAATTTGCAAAAACCAAAGTAAAGAGTCATTTGTTAAATGACTTATAGTTTGGAATAGAAGGAATACCTTCGTTATTTTATTTTAAATTGATTAAATGAAATGTCAAAAATTGATTTTAAATAAGTTTTTTTTCTTTTTTTGGCAAGGTAAGTAAGATTTTACTTTACCTTACCCTACCTTGATTTACCTTACCTTCTTTTACTTTAAAGAACAAAGTTATGTTTTTAGACAATTCATAGTTAAAATTCTAAATTCAACCACATAATTTATTTAAAAATAAAAAGAATTAGGTGATGTGACACTTATCTACTTTCACTATTTTACTTATCTTTCCTTACCTAATCTTATCTTATCTTACCTTATCTAACCTAATCTATATCTTCCCTATGCTCACCAATAACAATGTTTAAGTATATTTAAAGACTTTATACTAATAATCCTGTAAATTTTTATTATATTAATGCCCTCTACCACCTCTAGAAATCATGAAAAAAATACACAATAATATGAAGAGTCATGATATATATCTTGAATCAAGATGGCTAATAACCATCTTAAATTAAGACGTCTATCATTTTCATAATATATAAAATGAACGTAATTTTAGTTTTTAATTCAATTAAATCCAAATCTAAAAAAATTTCTTATAACCTAGTAAAAACTAAATTAAATGTTATAAAATTAAAATCCAAACATAAAATAGTAAAAATAGCCTATGAACACCATATTCCCTTTCTGAGTCTAGCCATCATTTATCAAGTACTATTTTTCTTTCAACCCACTACAGCAAAAATGGATTGTAGAGACATTTATTTTCACCTATAGCGGCATTTAGAAATGTCACTAAAGCCTATAGCGGCATTTAAACAAATGTTGCTAGAGGCGATGTCGCCATAGGTTTGTTCGACATTTGTTGCATTTGCCGTTATAGGTCAAAATAAATGTTGCTAAAAGGCATATATTATAAAAAGATATAACGACCTGAAACTTTCACGTGCCCTGAATTTTCAATGTACCTCTATTATATACTGTATTTGACACATTGTATACAGGTTTATAAATTCATAAAACAATATAATAAAAGAACAAATTCTTCCAAAATGAAACTTGATTTCTCATAAAAAAAAAACATTAAATGAATTGTTTTGTGTCATATAGTCACGTATACAATCAACTATATTTAGAAGACCACTTAAAGGTTTCATGCTTGGTGTATTGCTAATATTACCTCGATCGTTTTCAATTCATTAGCCCCTCCTTTTTCACCAATGCTACTTTATCTTTCGTCTCTATTGTAACAAATGATAACATCATTAATCAAATATATCACTCTCCCTCTCCATGTTCGTCAACCTTGGAGCCTTCAAGACCAGACCATGCATCCTTTCTTTCCACAAATGAAGCAGCAGTTGCAGATGAAGCAACAACAGTAATTTCATCAATATCCAGATGGATAAATTTATAGAGGTGGAGTTAATTTCAATTTTAGGGTCGGTGTTTAGATTAAAACCCAATTTCATTGTTAGACCAATTTCAGATCCGATTTTACCATTGGATTCATGTTGTTTGATTTTGTTATTTTAAAGCTTACTCTATTTTGCTTGCAGTTGCTTAAAATTTCATTATATTTCTAATGCTTTTAGATTTAGAACTAAATTATGTAGTTTGTAAATTACACCGACAGATTGATGTTTTTATATTTTGTGCAAAATGTGCTCTATTAAGGTAACTATTAGTTAATGGGTAGAAGTGTACAACCCTATATTTCATGCATAGGCTAATTTCCATTAATTTTACATTGATCGATCACTTGATGACTCGATAAAGCTGATGAAGTTGAAGTTTAATTTCCAATAATTATTAATTCAAGGGTACAAGAGGGTTGTTTGTAACATTTTAGTGTGTACTCTATCATTTTTGATAAAATTTGTTTTTAATTTTGGTTGATTTAATGTCCTCTATTTATGAGCAGTAAAACTTGTAAAGCAAGAAGCAAACAGCTAAAGCAAGCACACAAGCAAGCTTCAGAACAAAAACCATCACAACAAAATGGCACGAAACTCAAAGCAAACTCTCATTTCTACTTTACTAAGAATGTATCTCTGCCAAATCGGCACCGGTTAAAATGGAGTTTATTTATAGGTTGCTACCACTTTTATTGTATCTGGATTTTGGAATACAATCGAATTTCGGGCTCCCCCTTTTCCATTTGAAAAATTATATACAAGTTCACCGTTAACCAATCTTATCATCTCTTAGCAGAAGAATCGTACAAAAGCTACCAAATTAAACAGAAATGCCACCGGTTGACAATATACACTAATTGCCACCACGGAACATTTTCAAAAAGTCAAAAACTGCCAATATTATCTGCTGTAGCAAGTTTATAGATGATAAAAAATGTTACAATAGAAAATCATCACTTATGCATTACGAATGCCATGATAAAATTCGTGGCACAAGTTCAAAATTCTCATAGCAAAGCCGTCTTCCCACGTGTTTTCTTCAAATTATCCTTGTGGTACAAGTGAGTGTAGTAAGGATGCAGCCACGAGAAATTCACTACCATGGCTATATAAAAAATTGTAGCCACAGAAGCTCCCGTGGCAAGCACTATTTTTTGCCATGAGAAGACCCGCGACAATCACTTTCATTGCCACGTGAAGGCTCGTGGCAAACACTTTTCTTGCCACGTGACACCCATGGCAATTACTTTTGGCGCCACGTAAAGACCCATGGCAAGTGCACTTCTGGCCATGAAAACATCCGTGGCATTATGTTTTTTAAAGAAACCAATATTTCTATCCACAAAAGTACCACGACTAGACAATCTTTCTACTGTAAAAATATCCATGGAAAACCAACTTATTACCATTAGAATACCCGTGGCATTCAGTCCTCAGCCACAAACAGACTCGTGGCAAACATGATAATTTGAATATTAGCTTACAAGCTGCAATTGGTAGGTTATTATAGCTTTGTAATTAACACAGATTGTACAATAAATTACAATAGTTAATACTTGCATGATAGGATTATTCATAGGAAAACCTTTTTCCCGGGTCAAAAAGTACTCCTCTATGACTCCCGTCTGCACCTCTTTGCTGGTAAGTTGAAATCTAGGTGGACCGGACCCTTTGCTGTGACCCGTGTGTTCTCCTCTGGAGTGATTGAAATTAAAGATCCATCTAACAACTCTGTGTGGAAAGTAAATGGGCACATGTTGAAGCCTTTTTTAGAGTTTCCCGAGAATGTTGACGTGGAATGTTTAACATTCCATGACCCATCCATTGCTTGAAGGAAGGTAATCTACATTTTTGTATATATTGTATATCAAATTTTTCTTTTCTTTATTTTTCTTTATTTCTACTCCTAACTATGCACTATCAAGAAGGAAGGAA
Source organism: Portulaca oleracea (assembly GCA_029582165.1). Taxonomy (NCBI): domain Eukaryota; kingdom Viridiplantae; phylum Streptophyta; class Magnoliopsida; order Caryophyllales; family Portulacaceae; genus Portulaca; species Portulaca oleracea. Next base: position 36,625,431 of record CM055887.1, read on the forward strand.
TGATTCGTTGCTTGCATTTACATCTTCACATGGTTTGTATACTCAATCTTCATTTACAAGTCATGAGAAGATTCATTTACGACTTAATCAGGTAATATCTTTCCTTTTCCTTTGAACTTAGTTGGTGAGTAGCTTATTTTTATTTTTCTAGGTGTAATTTTTTATCTTTCTTTTAGGATGCTTGTCTATCTCTATTTCTTGTCACAATGAGGACATTGTGTGGCCTTTTTGTGTGGGAGTGGGGGTGGCATGCATGCCGACTTTTGTTTTCTTTTCTCTTAGTGATTTTTCTTTTGTGTGAAATTTTATTTCTTTTTAGTGACTTATCTTAATCAAGACGAGGAATTAATAAAAGTTTTGCTAGAGAGTAGGTAATTTGAGTTTTAGAGTGTTAGGGAAGTTTTTAAGATGTTTGAGAGTGTGTTGAAAATTTTTGTAGAAGTAAGAGTTTAGGTACTTAATCATATTTTCATAACTGAATTTTTCTGATGTTTTTGGGCAGGTGACGGTCGCAGGGGTGACAATATGTGTCACACCCGTGACAGCCCACTGGAAGATAAAAAAATTCCCAGTGTTGATTCCCGTCCAGAGCACTGTCGCAGGTGAGAAGGATTGTGTCGCGCCTGCGACGATTCCAACCCAGTTTATTTTTATTTATTTTTATTTTTAATTTTACCAGATGATTGTCGCGGGCGAGTTATAGTCTGTCACGGTCGCGACAATTCAAACCTAGAAAATTGCCTTTCCCCTCCATAAGGTGGTTGCGCCCGAGTCCATGTGTGTTGTTGATGTATTACGGGACAAAGAAAGACTCTTGATCCAGTAATAATCAATTGCACGTGCAACCAAGACTGAATGATGGGAGGGTTCACGAGATTATGGAGAAAGAAAGAGGGGGAAACTCGTGAATTAGGTTTAATGGGAGACTATTGTGTCATGAGGACTTTTGTGGTTTCAAGAATAAAAAAAGATTGATTTTTGAATGGGAAAGAGGATAAAAGATTGATTCTTGGATGAGGGGAAAGAGAGAGTGACGTGAGGAATGGGGGAGTAAGAGAGGGGATTGGTGTGTGGTTTGAGAGAGGAAGAGAGAGAGGGAGTTTGTTGGGAGTTTGTTATGGAGAGAGAAGAGAAGGTGGTTAGGGTTCTTTGTGAGAGAAAGGGGAGTGGACAAATTGAGAGTGGGAGAGAGGAGGGTTGACGTTGGAGGAGGGGAAAATAGGAGCTAGGGTTTTGTCTTAACTATATTGATAGAAAGACAAGGGTGTGATTATCTTAATTGTATTGACAGAAAGATAAAGACGGATAGTTCTAGGAATCTAACTTGAATCCACAAGAAAGAAACCCTAGGGCTAACTTGATCTTCGACCGCAACCTAGGATCAAGCTCTTCCTAACCACTTGGGTGCCATACCAAGATACAATAGAAGAGATCAAATGAGGTTTATCCAAACACTCAGGGGGGGAGGGGGGAAGCTAAAAGCTTAATTGTATTCATAATTCAAAGGGGGCTGCCTTTGAAAGGCTACAAACCTAGCTATTTATACTCGGAGAGTTCTAATTCTCCTAAAACCCTAAGTTGGCGTGCAAGCCAAGATATTCTAATCCTAGACGCCATCCTACTCCAATCTCCTCTTGGATTGGGACTCCTTATCCAAAGGGGAGTTGGTTACAACAATCTTATCCTAATTGAAATTGTCTTTCCTAATCCAATATGGATTAGTTACAAGATAGCCAACCTTATCTAGAATAATAATAATCAAAATTGGCGCCTAATCTACTCTACCACACGTGACACATACACACACACAAACCTTCTAGAATATTCTAGAACACTTTAGAATATTCTAGACTCATTTAGACTCCTACTAGACTTCTTATGACTTGATGCTCAAGATTATAACTTACTTGGCATCTTACATTATTCTAAAAACTATAATGATAATATAAATCACACCAAAACAATTAAAAGCTAATAGAAATAAAATTACATCCAAAAGATCAATATGTGAGATTCACTTGAAATCTTGAACGATCTTGGACGTGTGCTAGCTCATCTTTTGACATGATCTTGGGCCTTGCTTTACTTTAGGATGTTTGGACATCCTCTTGAAACAAGAAGCACACCATGTGAATGGGCCTTAGGACTCCTACTTTGTACCTTCCTTCTTTGGCCCACTTGGAGTAAATGAACCGATTCTTCCATATTAGGCCTGTATTGGATGAAGCCCTTTGATGAAGGACCCTGTCTGTAGTTTGGATTTCCCATTGGGCCTTCTTGATTTGGACTGGGGGACTTAGCGTCGGCTGATTTACATCATCCCCCCCTTGTTGAAAAAAGTTTGTCCTCAAACTTAGAGGATCATCTTCTCCAACTTTTCTAAAAACTTTAGTTGGCCCATCAACCTACTTCACTGCCATGTACTCAAATTGGGCCTCCTGTATTGGATTAGAGGCTTTAGGTTGACCTCCGTTATTCTTCATGAACCTTGGGTCCCCAAAGGTGAGACCAAGTCTAGGTAGATCTCCAGTATTCTTCCCTGATTGCCAAAAACTCGATGGACTGAAAGAGATCTTCTTACTGTATAAGTGGAGTTGGTTTCCATTATCTTCCATGAATCTAGGGTCACCAAACTTCTCCCTGTAATGAGCTAAGGGGCGACCTTGAGATAGAACAGATAGAACAGCTCCAATACCAACTCTAGAAGCATCACACTCGACCTCAAACTTCTTATCAAAGCTTGGTAGGACTAGGACTGGTGTGGTGCAGAGTTTACTGTTGATGAATTCGAATGCTCGCTGGGCAGCTTGAGTCCATGAGAACTCCTTGGATTTCCATAGCTCGGTCATAGGAGATAAAATAGTATTGAAATTCTTCACAGATCTTCTATAGTGAGAGGCCAAGCCGGGGAAGCTTCGTTCATCATGAGTTCTAGTTGGAGTAGACCACTCCTTGATAGGTTTGACTCTTTCTTCATCAACCTTGAACACTTCAGGCGAAAGAGCATAGCCAACAGAGACTATGTTGTTGATGAAGATGCCATACTTGGGTAGATTCTGATGTAGATTCTCGTGTGCTAAAGTCCCCAAAACAGATTGGAGGTGAAAGATGTGACCTTTCTCACTTTTGTTATTCACAAGTATATCTCTGAAGTAGATAACGATACGCTTGCTAATAAGGGGCTTCAAAACCTGATTCATCAATCTCATAAAAATTGAGGGAGCATTAGTTAGACCAAGAAGCTTGACTAACCATTCGTAGAGATCTCCTTTAGTTTTGATAGCAGTGTCCCCTTCTTGAATTCGAATATGTTTGTACCCATTTCTTAGATCAGTCTTTGAGACGACTTGGGTATCATATTGCTCGTCCACTAGATCTTCAGTTCTAGGAAACCTATACTTGATAGGACTCTTGTTGTTGCACAGACGTTAGCTTCCATCTTCTTTTGGAACCAAAAGGGTAGGGATGGCGCATGGATTGCAGTTTTCTCTGATCATACCCTTTGTTTGAAGATCATCAACTTGCTTTTGAACCTTTGGAGGTTCACTAGGGTTTTTGTGAGTTGCTTTCTCATGAAGCACGACAGATTTAGGGATCAATTCAGCTTGGACATCACGTTGGGGTAGCGGGGTGACGAGATGGCTTGGGTTGCCGTGGCTAGGGTGGACGTTGGGTGGCTCTTTGTGGATATGGCTTGTGTTTAGGCTTGGAGGAATGATCTCTTTATGCTCACTAAACTCACGACGTTCAGTGATCAAAGAGGTGATGAGATTTGGATCATTCTCCTTGGGTGGGGACGGTGGTGATATTTTAAGTGGAGCTAGGGTGATTTTCTTGTTGTTGAGCCTGAATGTGTAAGTATTGGCTCTTCCATCATGCATCACGCTCCTGTCAAATAACCACGGTCTTCCCAGCAGAATATGACAAGCATCCATAGGCAATACATCACACCAAATAGAATCTTGATAATTATTGCCAATGGAAAAGCTTACCAAGCATCGTTGAGTAACTTGTAATCCTTCACCCTGATGAAGCCATTGAATGGTGTAGGGTTTGGGATGTGGACTGGTTTCCAGTTGAAGTTTGTCCACCATAGTTGTTGAAGCCACGTTGGGCAGCTTCCTCCATCAACGATTAAAGAACATACCTTTCCTTTGATGGTGCATCGAGACTGAAAGATAGCCTCTTGTTGTTGTTGATCTTCAGGAACAATCGAACTACTGAGGATCCTCCTCATAAAGAACAATTCGTGAGCCATGGTATGTTTGGAATGCCAGGTTGTCTCTGAAGATTTGAAGGTTGAGTATTTGGTATTGCAGGTTAAGCTTTTGGACTTGCAGGTTAAGCTTTTGGAACTGAGGATTTGAAGGTTATGTGTTTAGGTTAACTCTGTGGAGTACAGGGTTGCACTCAACACTAACCTAGAGCTCTGATACCACTTTTAATGTATTACGGGACAAAGAAAGACTCTTGATCCAGTAATAATCAATTACACGTGCAACCAAGACTGAATGATGGGAGGGTTCACGAGATTATGGAGAAAGAAAGAGGGGGAAACTCGTGAATTAGGTTTAGTGAGAGGCTATTTTTTCGCGAGGACTTTAGTGGTTTCAAGAATCAAGAAAGATTGATTATTGAATGGGAAAGAGGATGAAAGATTGATTCTTGGATGAGGGGAAAGAGAGAGTGACGTGAGGAATGGGGGAGTAAGAGAGGGGATTGGCGTGTGGTTTGAGAGAGGAAGAGAGAGAGGGAGTTTGTTGGGAGTTTGTTATGGAGAGAGAAGAGAAGGTGGTTAGGGTTCTTTGTGAGAGAAAGGGGAGTGGACGAATTGAGAGTGGGAGAGAGTAGGGTTGACGTTGGAGGAAGGGAAAATAGGAGCTAGGGTTTTGTCTTAACTATATTGATAGAAAGACAAAGGGTGTGATTATCTTAATTGTATTGACAGAAAGATAAAGACGGATAGTTCTAGGAATCTAACTTGAATCCACAAGAAAGAAACCCTAGGGCTAACTTGATCTTCGACTGCAACCTAGCATCAAGCTTTTCCTAACCACTTAGGTGCCATACCAAGATACAATAGAAGAGATCAAATGAGGTATATCCAAACACTCAAGGGGGAAAGCTAAAAGCTTAACTGTATTCATAATTCCAAGGGGGTTTCCTTTGAAAGGCTACAAGCCTAGCTATTTATATTAGGAGAGTTCTAATTCTCCTAAAACCCTAAGTTGGCGTGCAAGCCAAGATATTCTAATCCTAGACGCCATCCTACTCCAATCTCCTCTTGGATTGGGACTCCTTATCCAAAGGGGAGTTGGTTACAACAACCTTATCCTAATTGAAATTGGCTTCCTAATTCAATATGGATTAGTTACAAGATAGCCAACCTTATCTAGGATAATAATAATCAAAATTGGCGCCTAATCTACTCTACCACACGTGACACACACACACACACACACACAAACCTTCTAGAATATTCTAGAACACTTTAGAATATTCTAGACTCATTTAGACTCCTAATAGACTTCTTATGACTTGATGCTCAAGTTTATAACTTACTTGGCATCTTACATTATTTTAAAAACTATAACAATAATATAAATCACACCAAAACAATTAAAAGCTAATAGAAATAAAATTACATCCAAAAGATCAATATATGAGATTCACTTGAAATCTTAAACGATCTTGGACGTGTGCTAGCTCATCTTTGGACGTGATCTTGGGCCTTGCTTTACTTTAGGATGTTTGGACATCTTCTTGAAACAAGAAGCACACCATGTGAATGGGCCTTAGGACTCCTGCTTTGTACCTTCCTTCTTTGGCCCACTTAGTGTAAATGAACCTGATTCTTCCATATTGGGCATATATTGGATGAAGCCCTTTGATGAAGGACCCTATCTGTAGTTTGAATCTTCCATTGGGCCTTCTTGATTGGGATTGGGGGACTTAGCGTTGGCTGATTTACATCAGTCGCGCCCACGACAAACCAAACGCAGGCGACTTGTCGGGACTTTAAGTTCCAATTCTTCTTACTTCCATTTCATTTTTATTCTATTTCTCTCTCTCAAATAGCTTGTTTCTCTCTCAAAAACCCTAACATAACTCTCTCAAACTTAATTCCTCCTTTTTCTTCCCCAATTGCACGAGATTTTTCCCTAATGTTCCCATATGCATCTGTGCGCAGTTCTCCTTGGTTGTTCAAGTGCGAAGCTCTCTCAACACTCTTGCTCGAGGCTCGACAACAGCAACTCAGCTTTGATTTGTGGTTCACGACAGGTAATACTTCAATTTCATGGGTTAACTTCAATTTCCTACTGAGTTTGTGTGTTGCTTGTGTTGGGTTCCCTTGTTGAGACTAGGGTTCGTGTTTGCCTGTGTTTGTCGAGTCCATTCTTCTCTTTCTTGCACTTGATTCACAATGGTTCGCTCAAAAAGAACTCATACTGAGGAGCGTTCTCCTTCACCACCACCCGAGTCTTCGGTTCCAGATAAAGACCGGTATAAGGCACAACCGGCTACACTTATTCAGTGTGACCCAAAGTGTAAAGTCACATTCCGTGACGATATGCATAAAGAACGGTTCATGATGTTCAAATAGAGAAAAATTTGTGCCCCGGACGTCTACGATGAAAAAACAGTGAAGTTGGTGTACTGCAAGCCGAGCTTCGATTATTTCATCGATACCTTAGGTTGGGGAGAGTTCATAAACATTGACGATTCCATATATGATCAACCGATAGTTGAGTTTCTCAGTTTTTTAAGAGTAGAGGATGATGGAACACCAAGGACACGGTTTTGTTATCGGGTGGCCAACAAAGAAAAGGAATGTACGGTGCAAGACCTATGCCGAGAGCTTGGGTTGCCATTAGATGGAAAATACTAATGAAGAGTGTGCCCAGTTTGATGAGCACGATGCAATGAAAAGATTAACCTGTTGGAGGCGTGGATTCCATAGGTCTCGGGTCCGTGATACCATATTCCATTGTCCCAAGATTTCAAAGTCCCAAGACTTTTGTAACTTGGCCGTCAGAATCCTACATTGAATCGTCACAAGTTCAGTGTTTGGACGGGATGATGGGCGGCCAAATGTCCGAAAAGATGATTTGTTTATCATTTTCAACACCGTCCAAGGACAACGGGTGAATACAGGGTCTTGTGTCTTCCATTGCCTTAAAGAAATAAGCTCCAAAAATTATCTTACAACAGTTGGAATGGGGCATACCATATGCCATTTCTTGAAAAAGCAAGGGTTTGGAGCTTATTTTAGCAAGTTCACTCTGAGGTACTTCCTCGACCCAATAGATGGCATCCGGCTGCAAAGAATGGGAATTTTGGAGAAGCACCGCACCCACACTATCTATTTGCACGGCTACGATAAATACAAGACTTCGATCCATTTGGATCATGAGAGAGCCGAGCAATGGTTAGATGTAAACAACGAGCACAACTAGTCGTACGAGCAACAATTTGGAGGCCACTGCAAAGTGGGAGGGCCAGACCACCCCGATTCCGATGTGGAAGAGGAGGACGATCAAGGTGAGGAAGGAACTTATGGAGAAGAGGAAGGACGACGCATACATCAAGGAGAGGCTAGTGGAAGCAAGTCTCAAGAGATTTCGCTAGAACATATTAGCAATCAGTTGGAGCAGTTGAGTGTTGGCTTCCAGGAACAAAGGACTTTGCTCTAAAGCCAACACAACCTTCTAGAGAGCCAGCAGGAGCTCCTTCGTGCACAACAATCGCAACTTCAACGGCACGAGGAGTATTTCCAGCAACAAAACCAATATTGGCGCGATTGGGGTTACTATTATTACTCAGTTGAGGAGCATGCCCCAGCTCCACCTGGGGATGTAAACCCCCACTACCCCACCTATTTTCCTTATTATCCATATCCTCCACCGGGAGCATCCGGGCAGTAATTTGTAAGTGTCCCCGCCCCCACTTTACTTTCTTAATAATTTGATTTGCATTGATAATGTTGGATAAGTGGGGGGGGGGGTGCTTTATAGGAAAGGTTGGGGAAGTTAAACACTTGGTTTGGTATTGTTGGGTTCGTTGTCCACATAGTTGGTTGTTTCAGTTCTAGCGCTTCATCTTCCTCTTGCATGTTTTATCGTGTGTATGGAGTCTTTTGTTCCTTGGGTTATTTGGTGAAGTTGGAACGATTTATGTCTTATTTTATCATTCGTAGGACCGGGAGATGGCGAGATATTTTACCCTCAATTCCCGCCTCAATGAGTGAGATTCGGGGTTGAGGCAAGTCATTGTCAATGTATATGTTGTACATAGTTTGTCTTTTGTTTGTTCTTTAACTGGTGTCATGTGTATTTGTTTTTCCTTTTGATCTTGCATGTGAACCATTCATGCGTAGTATGATTTTCTTGTTTATTTCTAACCTATGGTGTGATATTCTTTCGATTGCGGATTGGATATGCTTAAATTGAAGACCTTGAGGTAATTTCCTTCTACCCTCTCTTTGGATGTGTATATAACTTTGATCCAATTCGCATGCTTGATTTTCCTTTTGGGTGGGGAACTCCTTGTGTGTGAATGTTGGGATTATCTTGTTGTTGGAGCCGTGTGGGCTCGGGTCGCCACCGCTTTTTATATGTTAAGTGTTTTGTACATATGTTTTTATTAGGTTCTCTACCTTACTTGTGACACTCTTCCCACAATGGGAACATTGTGACATTTTGTGTGGGAGTGGGGGTGATATTTCCATGTTCATGGGTAGATCACCTAGTCTTTTATTTTCGTTTTTCGTAGTTTTTGCTAAAATTTGAAAAATTTTGTGTGAAAAAGGAGAAAAAAGGGAGTGAAAAACCTTTAAAGTTTTCATCTTCTTTTGTTTGCTTTGTCTTTAGGATAGTGTAGTCAACGCTTTGAAAGCTTTCTTAATCTCCTCGAAAGCAACCCGTATGAGCATTATCGTCCTTAGTTCAAGTATTGCCATGACCAATTTGTTTAGAGTCCCTTCGTGAAATGCTTAATAAGATCCTTGTTTCTTTCACGTTCTTTTCGAAATTGAGAGACTTTAGTAGATCACCTCCAAGCTTGTTGAAAAGGTGAAAGTTAATTAAATTGGTTAATTGGTTAATTGTCGGTCAAACCAACAAGGGCCGGTGTGAGTGGGCGGCACTCACATCCCTTAAGCACTTCGCTTGTGAATGGAGTAGCCTGAGTTGGTAGGGTGACCCCTTTTCGGAGGGCCATTCCAAATCCCAAAAAACGCGACATTGACTTTGAAAGTGTAATGTAAAGTTAGTATACCAACACGGGTTGGTATGAGCGGTGCGGCGCTCGTACCCCTTAAGCACTTCGTTTGCGTATGGAATAGCCCGTGTTGGGAGGGTAGACTCCATTTTTGGGTCGTGCAATTCCCGAAAAAACTAACACTAAAGGTCATTGAGCTAGTTAATTCGGAAATGTTGGTTCACCTACATAGATCGGTGTGAGTGGCGCGGCGCTCACGGCCCTTAAGCACCTTATATGTGTATGGAAATGATCTATGTTGGGAGAGTAGACCCCTTTTTAGGTCATTCAATTCTCGAACAAATCGACATCAACCAAAGAAAGTTAAATGCAGTAAATGTGAAGTCTTTCCTTGCGTCTCCTGCGACCCTCACCAAGCCAAGGCCGACACAAGCGAGGGAGGACGACACTTAAATAATCTTTTACTTTGATACAAGCTTGGATTGTGGTTTGCTTTAGATCAATCAGAATCGATTAGAATAACACTTGCCCTTGAGCACATAGGATCTTGTTTTGTAGGAAACGTTTGGGAATCGAAAACTTTAAAGATTGACAATGCCTTGAATTAGGTGATTTTGATGTGCTCATAATGGTTTCTTTTGGTAGATTAATATTGTTTTCCTTGCGGAGAATGCATGATTCCTAAAGCAAGCAGTTCTTCTTTCTTACTTTTCAAACCTTGTTTTGTTTTTCACTTTCCCTCTCTCCTTTTCTTTGGCTTTTGTGGGTATAGCTTCTATAAACCCTCACGAGACCTTCCTCGTCCACTTGGGCTGCTAAGGGGTTTAAGGGCTTGATGCATGTGCTAAATGCATCTGCGATTCCTGCGAAAGTGAGTTAGGGTAGTCAGTTCTTTTCCTCTTTCTTTTTCTTTGTTTTTAGTTTGCTCGGGGCGAGCAAACCCTTGTGTGGGAGTGTTGTTCGCTCTCGTTCCGAGCCGAATTCTTTTCATTTATAGGGTATTTTTCGTGTTCTAGCCCTTTAATTATAAATTAGATATGATGATTTTGAGTGTTGTAGGGTAATAAAGTGTTAGAGCCAAAACCGAGACAAAAGTGGCAAAACTGAGCAAAAATCCATAAATAATGGATTACAGCAGCAAAAGCAGAAGGTCAGACAGGCGTCGCACACGCGACCTCATGGGTCGTGCTCGTAACCCTTTGCTGGGGTGTCAAGACAATAGCCAAGGCATGGTGGGTAGACAGACGTCGTACCCGCGACGGTTTGGTCGCACCCGTGACAAGTTCCTGTGGTCCCAAAACAGCAAGCCAACGCGGGGAATCAGAACCTCATCGCGCCCGCGATAGGTATTGTCACGCCCGTGACAAGCTTAGGAGAAGTCTTGGAAATTTTTGATGGAAAAAGCCCAGATAAGTGTCACAATCGAGTCACAACCTGTCACGCCCGCGATATGCTGCGGAGACGGAAACTTGCTTGCAGACAGAAGCCTGTCGCGCTCGCGACAGGGAGCGTCGCGCTCGCGACGGCCTAAAATTCTGCGCGATGTTCTGGGCAAAACAACTATGTTTTATGTAACTGTTTTAGCTTGTATATATACCCTAAGTAGCGAAATCAGCAACAACTAGGTTTTTATTAGTTTAATCTACATTTTATCTTAGTTTTTATCATCATGCTCTTCTCTTGATTCTGGTTTTAAGTTTTTGATTGTTCTCCTAGCTTCTTCTAGTTTCTTGATTGTAATCAACGCTTTCTTGCAATTAATTTCAGAAATCTTTCTTCATTTTCTTGTTCTCTATTGCTTTCATTTTAGATTGTCATTGCTAGTTACTTAGATTAGCCACAAAAATCTCAATCCAACTTTTAGTGAGGAGGAGGATTAAGGATCACAAATTCTACTTTCAAGTGAGAATTTGGGGGTTCTTAATAATCCAATTCACACCTTCTTTTTTGTTCGGGAGAAGTCCAAGATGATGATTAGAGATGAAGGTTAAAGGTTAGAGGAGAAGACTTAGAGCTTCAAGGGTATGAATTCTTCTGCTTAATTTCATTAGTTGATTTAGTTTAATTGCTTTCTTATTCATGTTTTTAATTGCATTCTTAGTGTTAGTTCTCTAGTTTGTTGAATTAGATCAATCCATCTCATGTTCATGTTTGATTGATTGTTGATGCTATGAAATTCATGTCTAGATTAGTTTAATTGCTTTCTTACATAATTTACTGCTTTCTGCACTTGGAAAATCCTTAGCAACCATTTTGCCTAAAATCCTAAACACCCATCCCTGTGGACCGACATCCCTACTTTAAAACCAAAATTTACACAATCGAACAATCAACAAGGTTACTATCAAGTACATGTTTTCTACTCCTAGAAATGAAGATCTAAGAAGGGGGTGCTACCAGATTCGAATTCAAGAAGGGGACACTGCTGTCAAAACTAAAGAAGGTTTCTACGAATGGTTAGTCATGTCTTGTGGTCTAACTAATGCTCTCTCTACTTTTATGAGACTGATGAATCAGGTTTTGAAGCCCCTTATTAGAAAGTGTGTTGTTGTCTACTTTGATGACATACTGGTATATAGCAAGAGTGAGGAAGATCACGTTTTGGAGATCTTGGCTCACGAGCAACTGTACGGCAATCTGTCTAAGTGCCACCACTTCGCAACAAATTAGTCTTTCTTGGCTATGTACTCTCGGCTGATGGGATACAAGTTGATAAAGAGAAGATCAAAGCTATTAAAGAGTGGCCTACTCCAACTAGTATTTCTGATGTTCGAAGCTTCCACGGCTTGGCCTCTTTCTATAGGAGGTCTGTGAAGAATTTCAGTACTATTTTATCTCCTATGCCTGAGCTATTAAAATCCAAGGAGTTCTCATGGACTCCAGCAGCCCTACAAGCGTTCGAAAACATCAAAGAGAAACTCTGCACCGCACCTGTATTAGCCCTACCAAGCTTTGATAAGAAGTTTGAAGTAGAGTGTGATGCTTCTGGAGTTGGTATTGGAGCTGTGCAATCTCAAAAGGGCCACCCCTTGGCCTATTACAGTGAGAAACTCAGTGATGTAAGGAAGAAGTATGATAACTGCATTTCATGACCATGTTTTTAAGGGTTTTTAATAGTGAATTAGGGATAGTTTTGAGTGTGAACTTTGATTTTTATTCCAATTTCCCTACTACACTTGGTGTTGTTGTTTTTGATGTGAATTTGTAGGTTTTGAGGCCAAAACACCGATTTTCTCTTAACTTCTGGTAAGAGTGAGTACACCATGATCCTCTACATGACAAACCTAGACCGTGGTATGAATTTGGGATCGAACAGATGATGAAACCCACAGCCAGGGGCCACCACGGTCAGCCCGTGGTGGAGACCACGGACCGAGGCTGGGCGGCCTTATTTCGCGAGAAGACACCAACAACAGTTCTTGGGCCAAGAATCGACTCGGTCCAATCACAAGTGTGAGAAATGGGGATCAATTCTCTTGATGGGCTAATCACTAAAGGAAGAGGAGATCAATTAATTGTATTCGGTCAACCATTCATTTGATTGGCCCAATCTAAAAGTGGGAAGCAATTGATTTCATTTGCTGGGCTATTAAATTCACTCCATTCAGCCGGTCTAAGACAAAAGAGAGAAAGTAGGGAAATTAATGGATTGATTCAGCCCACTCATTCCTCCATTCGGTCCAATTAGAAGAGTGAGAAGTGGAGGAAATTGAGATGATCCACTCAGCCCATTCATACCGCTCAAGCGGCCCAATAAAAGAAGAAGTAAAGTGAGGAAATCAATTGCATTGGTCTACTCTCTTCATCCATTCTCCCAACACAAAAGAGAAGGGATGAGGCAGCGTGTATCGCGGGGAGACAGTGGGCAAGGCCACGGTCCGTGGCAGATGGGTTGTGCGTGCTGCTGTAGGCCGTGCGTCGCAAGGCAGTGACGGTTTTTGATCTATGACTCCATTCATTCGTTCAGGGGAGAGATCGATCATACATCATTCTATCTTTCCATCAAGAGAAAGAAAGCCCAAAAATCTCCCATCTACTCCTCACATCTTCAATCAAGATCAAGATCAATTCGAAGAGGAGCGAAGTTCGAGATTCGGGAAGAAATTTCATTACTTGCGAAGAAGACTCCACCCCGGGATCGAAAGGCTCGACGGTTGTAATTCCTTGTATTTATTTCTCTTTTCGATTTCTTTCTTTGTTTTGAGAATTAATCATGATGTTTGGAACTTGTGTCGTGCTTTTCTTGAATATGAGTAAGTAGTTTCTTTGAATTCTAGGGTTTTGCGACCCGAAACAATGTTGTTTGATTTAATATTATTAGTTTGTGCATGAATTCTTGTTATGAATCAATAGAAGTTTGTGTTTTCCATGTTCATGTGTGTTCTCTGAGCGCTCGAAGACTCATGAGTTAGAGATTAACCTGAGAAGTATTGAAAGGTGAATTAGGGTAATCTGACTACCAACCTGTCTACGTAGGCTTACGAAAGTTGAAAAAGGAGTAGTAAACTAGGGAATCATTAGATATCCTGACTTTTTGAGACCTTCAATTCTGATTAACCTAAAAGGCAGACGAAAGTTGTTGATTAGGTTATTTAGAATAATTCTATTTAGCATCTAAAGGGCGATAGGATTCAGAGGTTGTCGATTTTTGATTCGTTCTTGAATGTGTGATTGTGCAGGCTAGGTCTCAGTAATCGAACTCGTTGTTAGGTTACCATCTCCCTAGAAGTCTTTCTCTCTTGATAGACTCTGTGATTGATTTTCCATGCTTTATTAGTTTTAATTAAATGTTAGACATTTTCAAAAATCCTAAAACCTGATTAGCTTAGCAATCGTGTTAGAGACTAGTTTATTGAGCTGCTAATTGAGTCTCTGTGGGATCGACCTTGACGTGCTACTACGTACACCGTACGCTTGCGGCCTTGTCAAAGTACAACACATATGATAAAAGGTTCTATGTTATTATTCGTGCCCTAGAACATTAGAGGCATTATCTGTTCGGCCACGAGTTTATCCTGCACGTTGATCATGAAGCATTGAAGTATATTCAAGCTACTAGAAGATGTTTGGTGAAAATCTCTATAGGCCAGAAGAGGATCACCCTTAGGTCCATGAGGAGCCAATTCATCCAACCTAGTTTGTGCGCAAACTCTTCCCAACAAGGGGAGAATGATGTAGATCTGCTTAGCCTTGTTCTCACCTTTGGGGACCCAAGGTTCATGGAGGATAATGGAGATCAGCCCAACTCGTCTAACCCACCAAAGGAGGTCCAAGTCATATACATGGAGGTGGAAAAGGCCCTAAAGGAAGGAGATGAAGACCCATCAACGTCCAACACACCTAGCCCAACAAAGGAGGCCTAATTCATTTACAAGGAAGTAGAGAGGGCCATTGAGGAAGGATTCAATGTGGAGGCCCAAAGGCCAACCCATATGGTGTGCACATTATTCCAAGAAGACGTCCAAACGTCTTAGGAGGCTCAAGTCCATGTCAAAAGGCCCAAGTACAAAGCCCAAGTTGAATTTCACAGTTTTGGCCATTTCAAGATAAAGTTCACAATTTTGACCATTTCAAGATGAAGTTCACAGTTTTGGCCTTTTTAGTTTAAAGTTCACATTTTAGTGTTTTCTTCATTAGTAGTAAGTTTTATATTGTATTTTTATTAGTATTAGTTGTGTGAGATGCCAAGTAATAGCTATAAACTTGGACATCAAGTTAGGAGAGTATAGAATGTTCTAGAAGCATCTAGATAACAATGTGGTGTTAGCTTTGGTGCCAAGTAGAGTAATCCTAGATAAGGTTGGCTTATTTTGTAACTAATCCATGTTGGATTAGGAAAGTCAAGTCCTAGAAGGATTAATATTGTTGTAACTAACTGCCTTTAGGATTAGGAATCCAAATCCTAGGAGGAAAGAGTTGTTAGGCGTCTACTAATAGGATTTGGATGGCTTGCACGCCAAATATAGAGTCCTAGGAGTTTTAGGACTTAGTCTAGTATAAATAGCATAGCATATAATCGTTTCAAATAACCAACTTTGAATTATGAATATATCCAAGCTTTTGCTTACCATTGAGTGTTTCTTGAAATCTCGTTTAATTTCTACTATTGTATCTTGATTTGAAAATCAAGTGGTAAGGAAGAGCTTGTTCCTAAACCTAGAAGGTGTTTCTGTAACTAGGTGGAAGAACAAGTAGCCCTAGGGATTGTCTTGTGGTGTTTCTGTATCAAGTTCAAGGTTGTTAAAATCGAGATCCTAACTCGAAACTATGGGGAAGTTAGGATCGGAATTTAGCCCATGTAAGATCGTGGATCGTGTATAAATTGTAGAATCGTATCGATGATTTTGGACCATAAAATCGTAGGATCGTAAACTAGGATCGGGATTTTAATAACTATGATCAAGTTCAATTCCCTTTAACTATCCTTTTATCTTTCTATCCTTTAGTTAGATAATTACAAACCCTAAGGCTATCAAATCTCATAAAATCTCTCCCACCCTCTCTCTTCTCACGTCAAACCCCCTTCCTCTCAAAGACCTTACGTCAAACTCTCTCTCTCCCTCAAACGTCCCTCTCAAAATCCCTCATCCAAACTCTCTCTCAAATCCCTCTCTCAAACCCTAATCCATATTCACTCTCAAATCTCCCAAATCTCTTCCATATTCACGTGAATTCCTTTTCTCTCATAGCCTTTCACGTGATATTCCCCTACCCTAGATTTGTTGTACGTCACTCCCTTGACGTGTAATTGATCAAACCCTATTCTTTGATCCGATTATACATCATAATTTTGGTATCAGAGCCAAGTTTCTTCAAGTGTAACCCAAAACCCTCCAAACGCCCCAAACACATTCCCATCCATCCCAAACACAAACCTAACGTCCCAAAACCCTCCCAGCGCTCACGAGATGTTCATTATGAGGAGAGTTCTCATAGCTCATTCGTTCCTGAAGATCAACAACAACAAGAAGCCATCTTTCAATCTTGTTGCACTATTAAGGGCAAAATTTGTTCTTTAATTATCTACGGAGGAAGCTTCACCAACGTAGCTTCACTTACTATGGTTAACAAACTACAATTGGAAACGAGCCCCCATCCCACGCCGTACACCATCTAGAGGCTCAATTAGGGTAAAGGTTTACAAGTGACTTAACGATGTTTGGTAAGCTTTTCCATTGGCAAATATTATCAAGATTCTTTATGGTGTAACGTATTGCCTATGGATGCTTGTCATATTCTGCTTGGAAGATCGTGGTTATTTGACAGGAGTGTGATGCATGATGGAAGAACTAATACCTACACTCTTGTGATGCAAAACAAGAAGATAACCCTAGCTCCACTAAAAGCATCCCAACCGTCCCAACCCAAGCAGAGTGATCTAAATCTCATCACTTCTATGACCACTGAACATCATGAGTTTAGTGAGCATAAGAAGATCATTTCCTTCGACCTAGACATGAACCCTATCTACAAAAGGCCTACCAACGAAAACCCTAGCTACGAAAATCCTACAAAAGGCCACCCACTCGTCACCCCTCTGTCGGAACAATATTCTCATGTGTTCCCAAAAGAGATGTCACCAGAATTACCCCCTCAGCGAGATATCCAGCACAAAATTGATCTTATTCCTGGATCTATTCTGCATGGCAAGTCAGTATGTCACGTGAACCCTAGTGACACTCAAGAGGTTCAAAAGCAACTTGATGATCTTAAAACAAAGGGTATGATTAGGGAAATCTTCAGCCATATGCCGTTACAAAGAAGAATGGAAACCAACGTACATGCATCAATAAGGTTACTATCAAGTACAGGTTTCCAACTCCTAGAATTGAAGATCTAAGAAAGGGGTACTACCAGATTCGAATTCAAGAAGGGGACACTACTGTCAAAACTAAAGAAGGTTTCTATGAATGATTAATCATGTCATGTGGTCTAACTAATGCTCTCTCTACTTTTATGAGATTGATGAATCAGGGTTTGAAGCCCCTTATTGGCAAGTGTGTTGTTGTCTATTTTGATGACATACTTGTATATAGCAAGAGTGAGGAAGATCACGTTGTTTACCTCCAATCGGTTTTAGAGATCTTGGCTCACGAGCAACTGTACGGGAATTTGTCTAAGCGCCACCTCTTCACCAAAAAATTAGTCTTTCTTGGCTATGTACTCTCATCTGATGGGATACAAGTTGATAAAGAGAAGATCAAAGCTATCAAAGAGTGGCCTACTCCAACTAGTATTTCTGTTGTTCGAAGCTTCCATGGCTTGGCCTCTATCTATAGGAGGTCTGTGAAGAATTTCAGTACTATTTTATCTCCTATGCCTGAGCTATTGAAATCCAAGGAGTTCTCATGGACTCCAGCAGCCCTACAGGCATTCGAATACATCAAAGAGAAACTCTGCGCCGCACCTGTATTAGCCCTACCAAGCTTTGATAAGAAGTTTGAAGTAGAGTGTCATGCTTCTAGAGTTGGTATTGGAGTTGTGCTATCTCAAGAGGGCCGCCCCTTGGCCTATTACAGTGAGAAACTCAGTGATGCAAGGAAGAAGTACAACACATATGATAAAAGGTTCTATGCTATTATTCGTGCCCTAGAACATTAGAGACATTATCTATTCGGCCACGAGTTTATCCTGCACAGTGAACATGAAGCATTGAAGTATATTGAAGCTACTAGAAGATGTTTGGTGAAATTCTCTATAGGCCAGAAGAGGATCACACTTAGGTCCATGAGGAGCCAATTCATCCGATCGAGTTAGAGGGTAAACTCTTCGCAACAAGGGGAGAATGATGTAGATCTGCTTCTAGTCTCACCTTTGGAGACCCAAGATTCATGGAGAATAATGGAGGTCAGCCCAACTCATCTAATCCACCAAAGGAGGCCTAAGACATATACATAGAGGTGGAAAAGGCCCAAAAGGGAGGAGATGGAGATCCATCCATGTCCTTCACGCCAAACCCATGTGATGTATATCTGCCTAGCATTGGTCTCACTTTTGGGGACCCTAGGTTCATGGAAGGAGATGGAGAATCACCAAGCCTTGGGCTCTCCTTTGGAGACCCAAGATTCATGGAGAATGATGGAAATCCATCTATGTCCTTCACGTCAAGTCCAATAACAAAGGATGCCCAAGTCAATTACAAGGAAGTAGAACGGGCCATAGAGGAAGGAAATAGTGATGAGGCCCAAAGGCCCATCCATATGGTGTGCTTATTGTTTCAAGAGGACGTCCAAACGTCCTAGAAAGCTCAAGGTCCACGTCAAAAGGCCCAAGTACAAAGCCCAAGTTGAATTTCACAGTTTTGGCCATTTCAGGATAAAGTTTACAGTTTTGGCCATTTCAAGATGAAGTTCACAGTTTTGGCCTTTTCAGTTTAAAGTTCACATTTTAGTGTTTTAGTTATTATTAGTGAGTTTTATATTTTATTTTTATTATTATTAGTTGTGTGAGATACCAAGTAATCTTTATAAACTTGGACATCAAGTTAGGAAAGTCTAGAATAGTCTATAATGTTCTAGAAGGTTCCAGAAGAGTCTAGAGTCTTGGAGAATCTCCTTATGATTCGTCAATGGGTGTCTTTGGCGCCAAGTAGTGCTATCCTAGATAGGGATGGTTTATTTTGTAACTAATCCATCTTGGATTAGGAAAGCCAAGTCCTAGAAGGATTAATATTGTTGTAACTAATTCCCCTTAGGATTAGGAATCCGAATCCAAATCCAAGGAGGAGATAGTTAGTTAGGCGTCTTCTAGTAGGAAATAATGGCTTGCACGCCAAGTTAGATAGTCCTAGGAGGTTTAGGACTTAGTCCATTATAAATAGCTTAGGCTTGTACTTGTTGGAAATCAACCAACCTTGAATTATGAATACAATCAAGCTTTTAGCTTACCCCTTGAGTGTTTCTTGAAACCACGTTTGATCTCTTCTATTGTATCTTGATTTGGCAAATTAAGTGGTGAGGAAGAGCTTGTTCCTAAACCTAGAAGGTGTTTCTGTAACTAGGTGGAAGAATAAGTAGCCCTAGGGATATTGTCTTGTGGTGTTTCTGTATCATGTTCAATTCCCTTGAACTATCCCTTTTATCTTTCTATCCTTTAGTTAGATAATTACAAACCCTAAGGCTAACAAATCTCACAAACTATGTTCCAAATCCCTCTCTCACGTCAACCCTCTCCCTCCCTGTCAAAGACCTCACGTCGACTCTCCCTCTCTCAAACGTCTCTCATACTCTCTCTCTCAAACCTCTCAAAGATCCTACCTTTCTCAAACCTTAATCCATACTGTCTCACAAATCTCCCAAAACTCCACAAAATCTCTCTCCTTTTCACGTGAATCTCTCCTACCATAACCCTTTTCACGTGAAGCACCCTAGTCTTAGATTGGTTGTACCTCACCCCTTGATGTGTAATTGATCAAACCCTAGTCTTTGATCCGATTATACATTATAATTTTGGTATCAGAGCTTAGGATTCTCTTAGTGCAACCCAAACACATCCCCATCTATCCCAACGTCCTAAGCACATGCCCCAAACACGTTCCCTCATCCATCCCAAAACCCTCTCATGGCAACGAGATGTTATTTGTGAGAAGAGTCCTTAGTAGCTCTTCTGTTCTTGAAGATCAACAACAACGAGAGGCTATCTTTCAATCTCGTTGCACTATCAAGGGAAAGGTCTGTTCTTTAATTGTATATGGAGGAAGCTGCACCATTGTGGCGTCCAGTACTATGGTGAACAAGCTCCAGTTGGAAACGAGTCCTCATCCAAAGCCATACACCATCCAGTGGCTCAATCATGGCAAAGGATTGCAAGTGACTCAACGATGTTTGGTAAGCTTTTCCATTGGAAAATCTTATCAAGATTCTTTATGGTGTGAAGTTTTGCCTATGGATGCTTGTCATATTTTTCTTGGAAGACCGTGGTTATTTGACAGGAGTGTTATGCATGATGGAAGGTGATGTATAATCAGATCAAAGGCTATGGTTTGATCAATTACACATCAAAGGGGTGACGTGCAACCAATCTAAGCATAGGGCGCTTCACGTGAAAAGGGGTTAGGTAGGGGAGATTCACGTGAGAAAGGAGGAAGGTTTTGTGGAGTTTGGGAGATTTGTGAGAGAGTATGGATTAGGGTTTATGAAATGTAAGGTCTTTGTGAGATTTGAGAGAGAATTGGGACAAGGGAATTTGAGAGAGACGTTTGAGGGAGAGAGGGATGACGTGAGTTTGAGAGGGATTTGAGAGAGAGGGACGTTTGTGAGAGGTTTGTGAGAGATAGACGAATGTATGAGAGAGAGATGGCTTTTAACGTGAGGTCTTTGAGAGGGGAGGAAGAGTTTGACGTGAGGGAGAGAGGGAGAGTTCTGAGAGAGTATTGAATAGCCTTAGGGTTTTTAGAATAACTAACTAAAAGATAGGAAGATAAAAGGGATAGTTCAAGGGATCAAACTTGATACAGAAACACCACAAGATGAAACCCTAGGGCTACTTGTCCTTCCTCTTAGTTATAGAAATATCTTCTAAGAGTAGGGAACAAAAAACGAACTAAGGGGGGTATTTATACAAATTGGGGTAAAACAATAAAACTCAACGTTTCACTCAAAAGCACGTGTTGGATTAGTGTCTGTCGTAGGCGGCACGGATCGGTCGCGAGCGCTACCAAGCAACGACGCAGCAGCAGCAGCATCCGAGCAAAGAGTGTCGCGGGCGTGACAGAACAAGGGACGCATCGGCCAGCATCTGGCAGAGGGAGGGTCGTGGGTACGAGAGATGCCTTCGCGGGCGCGAAGGGCGGCAAGCTGGCCGCGCTTTCTGGGTTTTGGCAGCGTCTCTCTGTTCTGCACTTCCACGTCGACTCTGGAACAAACGCTGACAACGGCTACCAAGGTGCTGGCAGCGCCTGTCTACGAAGTCCAGCCAAGGCAGCCCTAAACTATGTCGCGGGCGCAACCTCCTTCGTAGTGGGCGTTATGCCCTTTGCCCAGGTGGTAGCGGGCGCGACCTGCATGCTGTCAGGGCTGTTTTGCTCGGCTCTTCTTCCCTTTGTGCTTTCTTGCTCCGGCCCACTCCCGAACCCCTATGGCATGTAGATCCTCATCTCGGGACGGCCTGGTTCTTCCCCGAGGGTCGGATCCCATTTATAATGGATGCCACATCCAATGTCGTTCGATTCATGCCTCCAGGGTCTCGGGTCCACCTTAAAGTGTACTCCGCACCCGACCCTAACGTCATTTTCCTCGTGTTTCATGGAGGGGTTATGGAAAGACTTGGTGACCATGAAAATCAAGACTCGGGTCTCAGCCCGATACGCACCATACTCCCCTTCTTGAAAAAGAGTTGCCCTCAACTCTTGGGAGATAAAATGATTGCACGTTCCATGGCTCGGCCAACCGTTACATGAACCCTCCAACAAACCGATCATGATCACGCTATGAACTCCACCCTGCTTGAAGAAATAGGAGTTCTTGAAGACGTTTGGGGGTGAAGGACAAAGGATGGAAGTAGGAAAATTTTCTGGAGTTAGGGAACGCACAACCTCACTAAGCTTGCTACTCGGTTAAGACAAAGCTATGGATCGCTTATATATCCTCACTAAGAGCACACTCATCCCGTGTTTTGCTCAATAGGAGGTTCCTCAACTCACTTCCCACCCAGGTTTCGACTCGATGTGGGGCTAAGGGATTCAAGTAATCACATTCAAAAGAACGATCTTCATGCAACATACACTCCCACAAACATCGCATACTAATCTTCCAATAGCACTCATCCAACAACAAATCCTCGAATAAACAATGTCGCCCAAATATCATACATGGCATATTCAAATAGCTCACATCACAACGACCAACATTCAAACAATATTCACTGAAGGATGACACAAATGAAGAGCTCATAAACATTGTTAAACTAGATTCAAGGTATCATCAAACCCAAATTCTTCACGAGACACTAATCGAACACCAAGATTCTTATCATTCCACCCCAAGCATAGAGAATTTTCGATCATGAACATCACATGCTCATCATAAAACTTATCACGCCAACAAACAACATCAAACAACCAATGTCTCCCAAAGATCACACACGACTCACCCATACCACATCGTCCATCTTTCAAGTATGATTCAATAAAGGAGAGCCTTCGGTTACCTCATTTTTCTCATGGAGAAGAATTCGAGTGCCCACGGGTGGAAGGGAATGGGAGTCATCTCTATTGGTGCTTAATTCCTCGATGGCAATGATAAAATCAAAGGAGCTTCTTCTAGGGCCTCTTCAACAAGGACGAGAGGAAGGGCGAGATCGATGTTCTCATCCACCTCTTGGCATGGAGCTTCAACAATAGCTTCGGAAGCCTCACAAGGAT
Source organism: Portulaca oleracea (assembly GCA_029582165.1). Classification (NCBI taxonomy): domain Eukaryota; kingdom Viridiplantae; phylum Streptophyta; class Magnoliopsida; order Caryophyllales; family Portulacaceae; genus Portulaca; species Portulaca oleracea. The sequence continues at coordinate 36,648,010 of CM055887.1, forward strand.
CAATGGAAGCTCCCTCGTTGGGCAAGGAATCGCCCTTTGCTTGCTTAACTTCTTCTACCATGTCACTTGTATGCTCTTCCACAACAAAAGATTCCTCAATCCAAGCTTTAACCATAGCCATCTTTGGATATTGCAAGGAATCGTGCCCCACACACCTACATTTGACACACTTTTGGGACGTGATGGTCGTTAGTGGGGAATAGTGGAATGGCTTCTCAACCGTTTCCTGTCGACGATGGCGTCGAAGCAAGCCTGTATCATCGTCACTCGACTCGTAGGTAAGAGGAGGACTAAGTGTGGGTCTCCTTCGTTCGTCTCGGGGTTGATCCTAAAGGTTGATGGCAATGTTGTTTACTTGAGTCGCGAGGGCTTCAAGAGTATTTTGAATGTTCGTGAATCGACTCTCAAGTCTCGGCATGAGGGCTATAACAAAAGTAAGGGTGAAGGACGGATTGTGTTTGAGATGTTTTGTGGAGTTTGGGGGGTTTCTTGTAGTTGGCTAGTGTTTAGCTAAGGGTTCTTTGTGTTTTTCTCACTTGGACATTTCATCGAACACCTTCCGCGCCCTAATTTCAAACTTCACCTCAAAGCTCCAATATGCATCAAAATCAACAAACACAATACCAATAGCAACTTCTCCAACACGCTTGGATAGCACAGAGGATGGGGAACACCAATATTCAATCAAATCCAACAAAAGAAATCACTACTTACAAGAACAAAAACCAAAACTCAAGCTAGAACAAACCGTAGCTCTGTTACCAAATGGAGCATTGCCATCGCGTGGAGGGAGATGAGATTGGCTTGAGTGGATGATGGAGAATCAACAATCAACAAGAATCTTAACACACACACAAAAGTTGGATATGATGACCTTGGGCAAGGAGAGTCTACAACTCAAGGCCTAACACCCCACCATGATTAAATAGGATAATACCACCATTAATCACTAAAGGAATGACTTGAAACACCACCAAATTACTTGGATAAAGTAAACAAGATTTTTGAGAGAAAACTAGGGAGAACCCTAAAATGCATAAGCATAACATTCATATTCAGCAAAAACTTCCTGAAAAACGAACTAAGGGGGGTATTTATACAAATGGGGGTAAAACAATAAAACTCAGCGTTTCACTCAAAAGTATGTGTTGGATCAGTGTCTGTCGTAGGCGGCATGGATCGGTCGCGAGCGCTACCAAGCAGCGACGCAGCAGCAGCAGCATCCGAGCAAAGAGTGTCGCGGGCGGCACATCTGTTGTCACGGGTGCGACAGAACAAGGGACGCAGCCAGCATCTGGCAAAAGGAGGGTCGCGGGTGTGACAGATGCCTTCGCGGGCGGCAAGCTGGCAGTGTTTTGTGGGTTTTGGCAGCGTCTCTCTTTTCTGAACTTCCACATCGACTCTGGAACAAACGCTGACAGCGGCTACCAAGGCGCTAGCAGCGCGTGTCTACGAAGTCCAGAGCGCTACCTCCTTCGTAGTGGGCGTTATGCCCTTTGCCCAGGTGGTAGCGGGCGCTACCTCTGGTGTAGCGGGCACAACCTACCTGCTGCCAGGGCTGTTTTGCTCAGCTCTTCTTCCCTTTGTGCTTTCTTGCTCCATCCCACTCCCGAATCCCTATGGCATGTAGATCCTCATCTCGGGATGACCCGGTTCTTCTCCGAGGGTCGGGATCCCATTTATAATGGATGCCACATCCGATGCCATTCGATTCATGCTCTAGAGTTCTGGGTCCACCTTAAAGTGTACTCCACACCCGACCCTGACATCGTTTTCCTCGTTTTCATGGAGGGGTTGCGGAAAGGCTTGGTGACCATGAAAATCGAGACTCAGATCCCAGCCCGATACGCTCCAATGGCGACGGAGTAGCTCGGTATATGCAATGCATTTATGCCTAAAAAGAATGACTTAATGATGTAAAGTTAAAATTTATTTTCCTTCCAAAAAATGCACAACAAACTTTTTTCAAGTTTTAACCACTTTAATTAGAAAACTCCCCAGTGGAGTTGCTAAAAATCCTATGGACATTTTTTCTCGTCATTCAGACTTTTGAACGCCCGCGGGATGAAATTGGGGTTTTGTGTTGGTGTTTACTTTTAAAACTCTTTAAGGATTATTCACACATTTCATGAATAATAGTTGTAAAATTATTTTCCCATTACTTGATGCATCCCGTGAATAATTAAACTAAACTTTTAAGAGTGAACATCCATTTCTTCCAACTCCTTTGAGATCAATCCAATTTGTTCACAAGATGTTAGGCTCAGAAAAAAGCAATTGATGCAACCATTATTTAGAAATACACAAAATCACCTTAAAGTTGCATCGATACATTGTAAAACCATGCTAAAAAAAGTTTAGGCAATCCCGATGTGTTTTATTTCGAAAAGGAGTCGCCACCCGACTTTTTGAAAGGAAAATCCAAGAAAACCAAAAGAGAAGGAAAAGAAGGACTCCGCTACGAAACCAAGAATGGGTTCGGGGGTAAGGTTACGAACTAGAAAGGTAGGAACTGTCGGGAATGTCCCGACAATGTTCGATATACATGGAGTTTAAACCAATATAATATAGTGATTATATGTCTTGCTAGAGACCTCTATATTCGGTAATTAAATATATTTAATTATAACTATATTATTTGGTCCTACTGGGTCACACAAATCAGTGCCCTGGAAAAATGTATGTAACCTAAGTAATATTGTGTTATGTTTAGGAATGTTGGGAACTGATTTCTATGAGAAATCAGTCCAACACGGACTGTGTTGGTGTCAACACGGACCATGGTGATCTGCCACGGACCGTGGTGACAATGGGCCGACTTAAGGGACATTCTGGAGGCCAACACGGACCGTGTTGCCTCAACACGGACCATGTTGGGCCTCAGAATGCGTCGTTAAGTAAGTCGGTCATTAGGGTTTTAGTAACCCTTTCCCCAAGTCATTCAAACCCTATAAATAGGAGTCTCTCTAAGAGATTTATTGAGGGAACTATTTAAGACTCTTAGAGAGATACCAGGGTGATTTCCTGAGTTCCTCTCTCTCTCTCAGTTTGCAGTCCTAGTTTCTTGAAACAAACCCACCTATACCGAAACACGTACATCTTTAGATTGAGATCTGTCTCGATTGGGTCGATCTAGCAGTCGAGTTCCCGGAGTGTTGCGTGGACTTTCAGTAGAGCATTTCTGCATGAAATCTCAAAGGTCAACCTCTGGATCAGCCGGACTAGCGATAAAGGTATAATTACTAAAGCCTCTACAATTGTGTTTTCCTGGGTGATTAATTGTTTATAATCGTTATGATTTTCCGCCAATTAATTTGTATCTGTTTAGGAAATAGATAACCTAAAACCCAACAGGAACCTTTTGAGTTCGCCTCTCACAAAAGAAAAGACTCTACTAAAAGTTGTAACGTGTGCTTTTGATAAAGTTTGGAAGGAGATAAATAAGAACTCTATAAGATTAATTCATTCAACATGCAAAAATGAATTAAAGAAAGTACAACATAGATACTTTATTTACATGAAAAGGAAATCCATGAAAGCTTACATTATGCCTTTTTTGAGGAAGAAGCCTTTCCTAGCCTTGAAGAAACTCTTTTGAATGCCTTGAATCACCCTCTTGAAGATGCCAAAATAGTACCAAAAATATGGATAGAAAAAGGATGAAAAGGGCATAAGAAGATGGTAAGAAAGGGTTCTTTTTGTGAGTTTTTAATGAAGTTTTGTGAGGTTTTGTGGAGGGATAATGAAAGGTAGGATAAGATTAGAGATTAGAGGTTTAAGAGAGTATAGAAATGGTGATTATGGTGGTAGGAAAGTGATGGAAAAAGGGTAGGAAAAAGGGATGGAAAAGGATAGGAAAAAGGTGGAAAAATAAAGCTCCTTTTTGTGGATTTTGGATAGTATAAAGTTGGGCTTTTTGTGGAGTTTTGTGGTGTTTATGTAGAGATAAGGGGGATCATAAGAATGGAGATCGGGGGTTTAAGAAAGTAGAGGAATGGAGATGGTAATGATAAGAATATGATGGATTTTAGGGGGGAAAAGATGATAGAATAGAGGTTAGGGATGATGAGAGAATGAGAGAATGGAAGAATGAGAGTGTAGGGAGGATAGGAGGGAATGAATTAGTTGGTGTCTTTGGCTTTGAGAGGAGTAGTATTTATAGGCTTTAAGAGAGGCTTGAAGATACATACATACATACATACATACATACATACATACATACATACATGAATGCATGCATCCACATTTATGCAGTCAACCTTGCACGGATTCCATGGTGGCAAGGGGGTGTTTGTAGTGGTGGGCTACACGTGGCTGAATGAACCCAATGTGGGACTCATTTAAAGTCCGACCGGCCTTCAGCATAGGGGAAGATGAATCTTCTCTCGTCCATGCATCCATGGTCGACAAAGTGTGAAAGAGTTTGCATCGAAAATAGTTGTTCACACCTTGGGTGGTGAAGGCTTATTTGAGCTAAAATGTGTGCCTTTGTGAGGTTTTGAACTTGAGACCTCTTTGCATGTAGCTCCTACATGGCTTGCATGGCTTGCTTTTCACGTAAAAATTGTGCATGCAACCATCAAATATTTCACATGTGATCATGCATGTGTTCTTATGTGAATTTGTACATATAGAGTGCATGTTACTACGCTGTATTACCCGGTTTCTTCTTCTTTATTTCTGTTTCATACCATATAGTTTATGCTATATATTTATGCACAAAATACCTGGTGTCTACATTAATTGAGATATGTTGAGTTATTTCAAGATGTTAATTCATGAATGATGGGAACCCTATAGTGTTCCTAGGGCTGGGTTAAGTAGAACGTAGTTAACACTAACTCCGAAGGGCACGTTTTAATTATAGTAATTATTCTATTTTAGGCAGGATCTAGATCGCGTCGTTCTAGTGAGTTCAAGTGTGTTAGAGGAAGTGAAGTGAAGAAATCCAGGTAATGTCTATGTCCTAACTCCCCTCTTGGATGCTCTTTACATGTTTTGGTGAGTTGCTTTGTGTTATTAATCACTGTTGAGCAAAAAATTTGGTAACATAAAATTAAATTAAATAAATTGCCCACACAATCTCCCGACATATTTTTGTATATATCGGTTTATTATTTTCTTTTAGTACGACCTTATTCAAGATGATGAACCTCCTTAATTACGTCCCCGTTTGGGATACCACCTTTTGATTCCGACTCACTTCGTTTAACTGTCTTTCCTTCTTTTGTTATATTTTTAGTCGAGGTAAATTCACATCAACTTTATGTCTGACCCGTAACTTAGTTGCATAAGATAGTGGACGAATAGGCACCTTCTAGGAAGGGTACTACCCGTACACATTCTTCATGTGCAGGTTAGGGGGAAACTTTGATTTAATTTGGAATTTGGGTTGCACTCACTATTTATTGTGAGCTGCCTACGTACCCCTTTGGAGGGGATCAAACCGATCGTAGTTAGTTGGGAGAATTTAATATTTATTTGGGTTTGATTTAGGTTAAAATGATAACCAATATTTTTTTTGACCCATTTTTGTTATCTGTTCGGCTAAATAAATAGCCGAGACAAGGACCTGAATTTGTTATGGAATTTTGGCCAAATTAATATTATAGCCTTTCCGTCATTTCGATTATTTTCCGACTTAATCCTTCATGGGGTCGGAAGATTTGATTTGACTTGTCGATTGCACCCGTAGTACATGTACTTGTTACGGGCTTCCTACGTACTCTTATTGAGATCAAATCGACGTAGTTCTAGACCCGTTTTGAGTCTACCGCTCGAATAAAAATTCGAGAGAAAATTTATGAGCTCGGAACTTTTTATTTGGATGAAGTTTAGTTCATTTGATGGACTTGGGATTTGGAAGGTATAATTTTGTGGAGTTTGGATTTAACCTGTTTTGGTTACAAAATTATATATTATGTAACCGTAGGCTATATAAATTTGAGATTTGGGTTTTTAGGAAAGAGGGGGAAATTCTGTGAGCTAGGTCTTGTGTTTGGCTTGGGGTTTAGTCCATTTGACGGACTTGAAACTTAGAACGGGTCATTTTGTGGGACTTGCATTTGGCCAGTTTCAGGTTACGAGAAAAATGTATCATATAACCAGGAGTCATTAGATTTTGAATTTAGCCCTTTTAGGATGATGGGACAACATTGAGAGCTTGGACTTTGTGTTTGGCTCAAGTTTGGTCCATTTAAGGGACTTAAAATACAACAGGAAAGACCTGTGTCGGAGTTGACTCGTTTTGGTTACTGGAAAACATTTCGTAACTGTAAGTTGTAAGAAGCTTGAAATTTGGCCATTTTACCAAATGGGGGAATATTTTCCAGATTAGACTTTTTGTCTGACTCGTGTTTGGTCCCTTTAGCGGACCTGAAGTTTGACATGAAACTCGTAACGGGGTTGTCATGTCTCAGTTATAGGAAGACATTTTGCTGTCACAAGTTATATATTCCCGCAATATGACCCCTTAATGAGTGGGGGGAAAATTTGGTGAGCTCCGAAATTTTATTGGAGTTGGTATGAGTCCATTTGATGAACTTGGCTATTTGACAGGACAACCTGTATCTTTGAACGGATGACCTGTTTATCTGTTTATGTCACATATAATACGTAACATAGGGTCGAAAATAGGCATTTTGAATTTTTGTGAGAGAGGAGCTTTTTGTGAGCTTGGGTATTTTCATTTGGCTCGAATTTGGTCCGCACGGAGGACTTAAAAATTTGACAAGGGTCGGTTGACGTTTTTGTGGAGCTTGGGTCATTTTGGCTCGCAACACGTACATAACCTGACCATGTATTATTTGTCCATCACAAAAATAAAATGACTCGAACATCAACCCAAAAATAATTTGATGATTTTGGATTTGTGACTGAACCCGAAATATTTGATATCGAGCCTCCTACGTACCCTTCGTGGGATCAAGTCTACTTAGTTCTTGGCCAAATTTGACTGAAAATATAATTTAACAAGGATTTTGAGTTTGTGACTGAACCCGAAAAATTTAATATCGGGTTTCCTACATACCCTTGATGGGATCGAGCCAACGTAGTTCTAAATGGTTAAGTGACATAAGTACACCATAAGCACATACGGTGGCTTCACCTTTTGATAGTGTGTTGGCAACTCATTGTTTCATGGGATGAAATTAGTATTCCAACCCTTTCCTTTTCCTCTCCTTATTTAATTAAGGTAGACTATTTTTAATCAAGGCTTCTCTCACAGTCATCATGACCAAATTTTTCCATGCACACATTATGGGCAAAGAGAACAACACGAGAAACCAAATTGTACTTATGTTCCTCATCCATTTCCGTCTTTTATTATTGCATGCATACAGTAGCTTTGTCAAGCTTTAGCATGCATGTATTTCTCGCTTGATTCACAACATAGCGAAATACCCAATTTGTAACATATTAGAGGTAGCCAACACCACTTTAACATAGCTCTCAGACCCTTTCATCTTGTATACAAAAGGTTAAGTCCCCTTTTTATCCCCCATCATGGAATATGAGAGGGAGTAATAACCTGGTTTGCATTTATGCTTTATATGAATGTTGGTTTTTATGCATTGACAGTGAAATAATTACCTTTGCACTTTCCTATATCCATTTGATCTCACATACAAGTCAATGTTTACCAAAGTCAAAGAACCATTTTTTTTGTTTCTTGTAGCTCCACTTGTTTATGAACCCTTGTGACTTGCTACGGATTCATTTTAATACCAAGAACAGGGGGCTTGATGACAGGCCTCCATTAAAAGAAAATTAAGTGGTCCTTCTGACTTCTTAATCAAAACTTTTTCTTTTGAATATTTGAATGACGGTTCTCATAGGCCACAGTTCTTAGGGTTCTGGCATGAAACAAGAACTCTAAGGCTCCAACCTTCATGAAATCAGACCCCTAAGAATTCAATTCTTGTCTTTCTATCACGAGTCGAATCCTTTAAGGTCCAACTTTTTATGGGTCCCAAAGGACCCGGGATTCCTAAGAATCCACTTTTTATGGGTCGTTACCAACCCGAGATCCGCAAGGATCCAATTTTTATGGGTCGTCACCAACCCGGGATCCACAAAGATCCAAAATTTTTATGGGTCGTCACCAACCTGGGGTCCGCAAGGATCCATTTTTGTGGGTCGTCACCAACTCAAGTTCCGCAAGGATCCAAAATTTTTATGGGTCGTCATCAACCCGGGATCCGCAAGGATCCATTTTTGTGGGTCGTCACCAACCGGGATCCGCAAGGATCAAATTTTGTGGGTCGTTAAGGACCCTGATTCCTAAGAATCTGATTTTCATGGGTCTTGAGAGACGTAGGATTTTCATAGGCTGTGATTTGGCAGGCTCACTAGGATCCTGAAGGAGCCGGTTTGATGGCCCCCCGGTTAGAATCGGGGTTCAGTTTAGTCGGTGACTTTTCACTCCAGCATGATCGGGGCATGCCTTATGTTTCGAGGACGACGTACCCAAGTCTAGCATTAGGAGGTTGAAGGTACACTGATATCCGATTCGTATGGCAGAATATGTTTTCCTTGTACTTTAACCATGAAACAACACTCTTTTATTTAGCTACGGAAGACTGAGGTTTGAATGAACAGAAGGATGAATATATGAGAAGAGTTCCGTCAGATTTTCTATTGGGAAGGAACTATTATACCTTTGAACTGGTAGATCGTTCGGATTTCCTTCACACTTCCTTCTTGCTTTATTCCATAACCCTCAAATTTTCTCCTATGCCCCCAAATCTGCTCTTACAAAAAAAAAAAAAAAATCCCTTTTAACTGTTGTGCTTTTGGCCTCTTTTATACAGAGTTTAATAGCAGTTAATTCCTCCCAGATTCAACCCCGTGATAGCGGCAGAATAGGATAGTGGGGAATTAGTTTGAGTAACCGTCAAGTTGCATTTATTTCACTCATTTATTTGTATTTTTTTTATCCACTCCAAAATTATTTTTTTAAAAAAAAAAACATTGTCATGCACTTATTTGGTTACCTTGTCCCGGACCAACGTGTTTATTTTTTTCATGTGAAAAATACACATTCTGTCATTGCCATATCATGGTTATTACCCCATGCATGGAACAAATATAGGGGTTTAAAAATTCAAGACTTTAATTGTACTCATAATATAATGTTAACCCATTTTAATGAGTTATTTTCACAGTAGAGTATAAAAAAGAAAAAAAATTGACATATCGATATTTGTCAAAATTTTACCTTCAACAGTTGCCCCCCGAACATTGCACGTGTGAGTTATCACGAGCATGTACCATGTTCGTCCTCGTATTGAACAACTCCACCTTTTACCTCGCTTTTGGTTACACATAAAATTATTTATACAACCATATTTATCGGGGTTGGAGTTTGGTTATCTCCCAAAAGTTGTTACAGCATCAGAGAGCGTTAACAAGTCACCTTCTAGGAAGAGTCCATGTCCCCACTCGACATCATATGCTAACTTTTGGAAGAGCTTTTAGACTTTGTCTTATTTGACAAGCCAAATTTATGTCAAAATTGTTGTCATGGAACAAAGCGAACCATGGTAAGATCGTGTTATACATACCATGCATTTTATTGCTTTGTAATATTTTCATGACAGAAAGAAGATTTATTTTACTCTTCCCTTTTTCATTATTCCTATCCAATAAGGAATATTTTTCCCCCTGTTATTTTTTTTTTGGGGGGGAAGGGAATTTTGTTTGTTTTTGTGGCTGGGTCTGGCGTTAAGGCCAGATTGCCTACGTACCCCCTTCTGAGGGATCAAGCCTTCCGTAGTTCACTTGAAGTCAACAATCACCAACTTCAAGTAATGTTTCTTCACAAATTTACTGTTAACACATGAATAGGTCACTTCTCCATCAAGGTTTAAGAGCACATAGGCACCCTTAGGAAAGGTTTAGTGACAACGCATGGGCCTTCTCACTTAGCCTCATATTTTTCATGTGTCTTTCTCATGCAAAAATGGTATGAGCTCCTCATGAGCAAGTTGTATTTTCACATTGCATGCTTTTGAAACCAGAGCGTCAAAGCTTTGAGGCTCAGCGGTGCCAACAAATGTGGCAATCGTTGGGAGCAAGTTGCTAGCACAGATTTGTACCGCTGATTCTTCACTTAATTTTTCAGGGCATTGTAGGCTTAAACTTCTCCACCGTGTGATGAAATCATTTACGGATTCATTTGGCCTTTGGCTCTCTTCGGTGAGATCTATTATGGAGATCGCCCGTTTCGAGCTCACAAACTGAGCCAAGAACTCTCTTTGAAGATCGTCCCATGTATGGATGGACTCAGGTTGGAGTTGAGTGTACCATGTAAAGGCCGGTCCTTTAAGAGATTGCACAAACTGCCTTATAATTAGGGCATCATTGAGTGCAGTTTCTCCACAAGCGGAGTAGAAGTGAGCCAAGTGTTCATGTGGTGAACCCTTTACACCATCAAACTTCTCAAAATTTGGCTTTTGATAGCCTTTCGGGAAAGGAACCGAGTCATAGTGACTTGGATATGGGTTCCTATATCCCAAAATAGGGGCTTTCATAGCCGCTTGATACTCTTGTATTCCTTGAGCTATTAACTCCTTTATTTCTTGTGGAGTAATAACTGTGTTGCTACGCCTGTCCTCTTCAGCCTTCTTCTCGTTTTCCCGAAGTCGAGCGGTGAGGGTTGCTGTTTCAGCTTCCTTTTCTTCGAGCTTCTTTTGAAGCTCTTGTATTTGCTCTTCAAGAGAAGGAGTACTGGTCACGAGGACTGGCATGTTTAGTGATTCTTCGTCTTGGGTATTTGTACCTTGTGAGTTGATGACATAAGTTTTTTCTTCTTGAAAAAGAGTCTTTAATCCATAATAGGTTGGACTCATATCCTCTCCCCCTTCCACGAACTGGTCTTCTCCATTTAGGATGATGGAAATGGTAGGAGGTAGAAAATTTTCCTCGGCATGGGTCATAACCTTGGCTCTTGATTTGTAATCGGGTCGCTGTTGGCTTGCCATTCGACACTTTGGGAGTTCGAAGCACATTGACATTTTGAAGCTGCCCCCTTTCCTTTTGTAGAAACTTGAGGTTCGGTTATGGCGGCTTCCTTGGCCAACAAAAGCCTTGGCACCATGTTTGAGGCACTTGACCTTAAAGGTTTAATGAATTTCACCTTCGGGGTTTTGATAGTGATTTCCTCCTCCGCGTAGGAGGTCATCATCACTTGTGCCATGGGAGGGTCTTCCGTTATCGAGATGTAGATGGGTATAGTCCCGATGAAGATCTCCTTCACTTGGCATGACTTAGGAGTGTTTTTAAATCCTGAAGTCCCTCCCTCAAAAGAAACGGGGAGACCCCTGGTAAATCCTGAATTAGGAGGTCGGTTATTCGACCATGCCCCCTGTTTCGGGACCTAGACCTTCTTTTGGGAAGGTGTGTTAACCTTAGATTTTCTTGGAATCGGCGCGGGGATCCTAGCCTGCCTAGGTAGGCTTGTGACCTTGAGTTTGAATGGTTGGGATGTCCATTGACAAGTTCCCCCTTTGCGTTAGAATTTGTCTTGGATGGGAAGTAGGCACTTGGTAAGATGAATCGGCACTAGACGGGCATGTCTTGGGTGACGACCCCTGCTGAGAGACCCTCCTCAAGACTGCCTTGGCCAAATCCAAGGCCGGTGATGGAGCTAGGCGGGGTGCGTTAGACCTTGCATGACGCTTATCGCTCCGGCGCTTGTTGCGCTTGATGTTCTTGATCGCCTTCTTGGTCAATGACGAGTTGGTGTCGAGGGCGAGCCTAACAGCCCTTTCGAGTCCCCTCAACGGCTCCCACGTATTTGAAAGTGAGAAATCCATTAGTAGAGATCGTGCCCCCACGGTCATCACCTTCTGAACATCCCTCATGGACTTGGTTACCCCGCGTTTCACTACAACGGTGAGAGGGAGCTCCTCAAAATTGATTATCACTTTGCGTGCCATTTTGCCTGCAAAACAAACATAACAAACACAAAAGAAAGAAAAACAACATATATAAGTTATAACAAAGTAAACCGGAGATGAAAAGGAAAATAGGGTCCCACCGAGCGTGCCAAAAATTATGTTGAGCAAAAAATTTAATAACATAAAATAAAATTAAATAAATTGCCCACACAATCTCCCGACATATTTTTGTATATATCGGTTTATTATTTACTTTTAGTACGACCCTATTCAAGAGGATGAACCTCCTTAATTACGTCCCCGTTTGGGAGACCACCTTTTGATTCCGACTCGCTTCGTTTAACTGTCTTTCCTTCTTTTGTTATATTTTTAGTCGAGGTAAATTCACATCAACTTTATGTCTGACCTGTAACTTAGTTGCATAAGATAGTGGCCGAATAGGCACCTTCTAGGAAGGGTACTACCCGTACACATTCTTCATGTGCAGGTTAGAGAGAAATTTTGATTTAATTTGGAATTCGGGTTACACTCACTATTTATTGTGAGCTGCCTACGTATCCCTTTAGAGGGGATCAAACCGATCGTAGTTAGTTGGGAGAATTTAATATTTATTTGGGTTTGATTTAGGTTAAAATGATAACCAATATTTTTTTGACCCATTTTTGTTATCTGTTCGGCTAAATAAATAGCCGAGACAGGGACCTGAATTTGTTATAGAATTTTGGCCAAATTAATATTATAGCCTTTCTGTCATTTCGATTATTTTCCAACTTAGTCCTTCATGGGGTCGGAAGATTTGATTTGACTTGTCGATTGCACCCGTAGTACATGTACTTGTTACGGGCTTCCTACGTACTCTTATTGAGATCAAATCGACGTAGTTCTAGACCCGTTTTGAGTCTACTGCTCGAATAAAATTCGAGAGAAAATTTATGAGCTCGGAACTTTTTATTTGGATGAAGTTTAGTTCATTTGATGGACATGAGATTTGGAAGGTATAATTTTGTGGAGTTTGAATTTAACCTGTTTTGGTTACAAAATTATATATTATGTAACCGTAGGCTATATAAATTTGAGATTTGGATTTTTAGGAAAGAGGGGGAAATTCTGTGAGCTAGGTCTTGTGTTTGGCTTGGGGTTTAGTCCATTTGACGGACTTGAAACTTAGAACGGGTCATTTTGTGGGACTTGCATTTGGCCAGTTTCAGGTTACGAGAAAAATGTATCATATAACCAGGAGTCATTAGATTTTGCATTTAGCCCTTTTAGGACGATGGGACAACATTGAGAGCTTGGACTTTGTGTTTGGCTCAAGTTTGGTCCATTTAAGGGACTTAAAATACAACAGGAAAGACTTGTGTCGGAGTTGACTCGTTTTGGTTACTGGAAAACATTTCGTAACTGTAAGTTGTAAGAAGCTTGAAATTTGGCCATTTTACCAAATGGGGGAATATTTGCCAGATTAGACTTTTTGTCTAACTCGTGTTTGGTCCCTTTAGCGGACCTGAAGTTTGACATGAAACCCGTAACGGGGTTGTCATGTCTCAGTTATAGGAAGACATTTTGCTGTCACAAGTTATATATTCCCGCAATATGACCCTTTAATGAGTGGGGGGAAAATTTGGTGAGCTCCGAAATTTTACTGGAGTTGGTATGAGTCCATTTGACGAACTTGGCTATTTGACAGGACAACCTGTATCTTTGAACGGATGACCTGTTTATCTATTTATGTCACATATAATACGTAACATAGGGTCGAAAATAGGCATTTTGGATTTTTGTGAGAGCAGAGTTTTTTGTGAGCTTGGGTATTTTCATTTGGCTCGAATTTGGTCCGCACGGAGGACTTAAAAATTTGACATGGGTCGGTTGACGTTTTTGTGGAGCTTGGGTCATTTTGGCTCGCGACACGTACATAACCTGACCATGTATTATTTGTCCCTTACAAAAATAAAATGACTCGAACATCAACCCAAAAATAATTTGATGATTTTGGATTTGTGACTGAACCCGAAATATTTGATATCGAGCCTCCTACATACCCTTCGTGGGATCAAGTCTACGTAGTTCTTGGCCAAATTTGACTCAAAATATAATTTAACAGGGATTTTGAGTTTGTGACTGAACCCGAAAAATTTAATATTGGGTTTCCTACGTACCCTTGATGGGATCGAGCCAACGTAGTTCTAAATGGTTAAGTGACATAAGTACACCATAAGCACATACGGTGGCTTCACCTTTTGATAGTGTGTTGGCAACTCATTGTTTCATGGGATGAAATTAGTATTCCAACCCTTTCCTTTTCCTCTCCTTATTTAATTAAGGTAGACTATTTTTAATCAAGGCTTCTCTCACAGTCATCATGACCAAATTTTTCCATGCACACATTCTGGGCAAAGAGAACAACACGAGAAACCAAATAGTACTTGTGTTCCTCATCCATTTCCGTCTTTTTTTATTGCATGCATACAGTAGCTTTGTCAAGCTTTAGCATGCATGTATTTCTCGCTTGATTCACAACATAGCGAAATACCCAATTTGTAACATATTAGAGGTAGCCAACACCACTTTAACATAGCTCTCAGACCCTTTCATATGAATGTTGGTTTTTATGCTTTATATGAATGTTGGTTTTTATGCATTGACAGTGAAATAATTACCTTTGCACTTTCCTATATCCATTTGATCTCACATACAAGTCAATGTTTACCAAAGTCAAAGAACCATTTTTTTTGTTTCTTGTAGCTCCACTTGTTAATGAACCCTTGTGACTTGCTATGGATTCATTTTAATACCAAGAACAGGGGGCTTGATGACAGGCCTCCATTAAAAGAAAATTAAGTGGTCCTTCTGACTTCTTAATCAAAACTTTTTCTTTTGAATATTTGAATGACGGTTCTCATAGGCCACAGTTCTTAGGATTCTGGCATGAAACAAGAACTCTAAGGCTCCAACCTTCATGAAATCAAACCCCTAAGAATTCAATTCTTGTCTTTCTATCACGAGTCGAATCCTTTAAGGTCCAACTTTTTATGGGTCCCAAAGGACCCGGGATTCCTAAGAATCCACTTTTTATGGGTCGTTACCAACCCGAGATCCGCAAGGATCCAATTTTTATGGGTCATCACCAACCCGGGATCCACAAAGATCCAAAACTTTTATGGGTAGTCACCAACTTGGGATCCGCAAGAATCCATTTTTTTTGGTCGTCACCAACTCAAGATCCGCAAGGATCTAAAATTTTTATGGGTCGTCACCAACCCGGGATCCGTAAGGATCCATTTTTATGGGTCGTTAAGGACCCTGATTCCTAAGAATCTGATTTTCATGGGTCTTGAGAGACGTAGGATTTTCATAGGCTGTGATTTAGCAGGCTCACTAGGATCCTGAAGGAACCGGTTTGATGGCCCCCCGGTTAGAATCGAGGTTCAGTTGAGTCGGTGACTTTTCACTCCAGCATAATCGGGGCACGCCTTATGTTTCGAGGACGACGTACCCAAGTCTAGCATTAGGAGGTTGAAGGTACACTAATATCCGATTCGTATGGCAGAATATGTTTTCCTTGTACTTTAACCATGAAACAACACTCTTTTATTTAGTCATGGAAGACTGAGGTTTGAATGAACAGAATGATGAATATATGAGAAGAGTTCCGTCAGATTTTCTATTGGGAAGGAACTATTATACCTTTGAACTGGTAGATCGTTCGGATTTCCTTCACACTTCCTTCTTGCTTCATTCCACAACCCTCAAATTTTCTCCTATGCCCCCAAATCTGCTCTTACCAAAAAAAAAAAAAACCCTTTTAACTGTTGTGCTTTTGGCCTCTTTTACACAGAGTTTAATAGCAGTTAATTCTTCCCAGATTCAACCCCATGATAGCGGCAGAATAGGATAGTGGGGAATTAGTTTGAGTAATCGTCAAGTTGCATTTATTTCACTCATTGATTTGTATTTTTTTTATCCACTCCAAAATTATTTTTTTTAAAAAAAACATTGTCATGCACGTATTTGGTTACCTTGTCCCGGACCAACGTGTTTATTTTTTTCATGTGAAAAATACACATTCTGTCATTGCCATATCATGGTTATTACCCCATGCATGGAACAAATATAGGGGTTTAAAAATTCAAGACTTTAATTATACTCATAATATAATGTTAACCCATTTTAATGAGTTATTTTCACAGTAGAGTATAAAAAAGAAAAAAAATTGACATATCGATATTTGTCAAAATTTTACCTTCAACAATCATACATCCCGAAGGAGACTTTATGTGGTAAATTTGTCCGTCTGTTATGATTGTTGTTTATCGATGTTGCTTTCTAAGAGAGGAATTTAGATGGCCTTTCGCAAGGGGATATTGTAACACCCCCAGGAGGTTAACTACTAGATTAAGCTAATAACTCACTTAACCTAATGATTAGCGCAGCGGATATTGCACCCGAGGGTATTACCGCCATCCACAGAAGTGAACAAGGCTATAATCTAACCCAAACACGCATCTCTAACATAAATCCAACCTACACATCACAACCCATCATAGTCTACTTACTTAACATCTCTACAACATAACTCATAACTTAAATACAATACATAACTATCATGGTAAACAACTCCTTTGAATACAGGTCAGTTTGCTCTCCCAAATCACCTTCATCGCCTTATATGAGCCTAGGGGTTCGTCCGTCACGTGCCTTGCTTTTTTCCTTAAGCCGAATGTCCTAAAACGGAAACAGAAAACTTTGAAAAGTGACATAAATCTCAATACGTATTACCCCTATAATGTAAGAATCAATTCGAAATACATTTTATTTGGTTATTTGCACGGTTCCAAAACCTTTAAAACCCACATAAGTAACAGATGAACAATGTAATATAAATATAACTTACATAATATAATCCATAACTTAACCTGTACATGGAAATATGACTTAACTTGTATCTTAAATCATAACTCGAGTGAAAACACACTTATGAGTTCCTTCCTTTAAATATAACATAACATTGTTAAGAAGACAAACCTAAATCACATGTACTTGACATAAAATACACATGAAACCATATCATAAACTTGACCTTAACCCTCTATAAATCAAGACTTATAAACTTTGGTATGTAACTCATAAAGCTTTACTTTGATTCCAATAACTTAGAAAACTTAAGATACTTAAAACTTGGTTGCCATATTATTATCTTGAAGGTCCCCTACTTGCGATCATCGGCTAAGCCTCCGTATGCGCATACCCGGACCGATCGGGAGATCAGGATGGTGGGACAATGTCCTATACTGGCCAGATTTCCATGGGCAGCACTTATGGCACAAAATATCCTGGTGTGCGCTGAGGCACGGTTTGCATGGTGTGTACTAAGACACGATTTCCCTGGGGTGCACTATGGCACGATTAACATGGTGTGCACGAAGACACGATTTCCCTGGTGTGCTTTACGGCACGATTACATGGGCGGGGCCTTTATTTATGTGTGAAAACTTGAAAACATTTCTTGCTTTTAATCTTATTATTTTTGGGTTTCTTATAAGACTTAACTATGGCGTAAACTATTCATAATATACGCTCAGACGAAACTCGCACTTGTATAGTAACTCCCTCATGAAAATCCTTAACAAAATCTATACTTGTTACCATAAAAATATCTAGCCAAAAGTACTAGCATGAAATATAAATATATAATTTATCATGAAGACGTGTATTTACAAACTTAAGTAAGATATTGTACGTAATAAACCTTACTTTGGTCCTTAGAACCACATAGACCTTTTTATACTTTATCATGACATATAGCATTGAAGTAAATAATATGAAACTTAAGAACAACATAAGCTTTATAAGACATAAAAATAAATCGTGTATTCATAAATATCTAAGTATGATGCTTTACTTTATGAAACTTACTCAGTACATAAAACCATATAAAATGTACTCATACTTCAACATGTCATATTGAAATGGAATAAATAACATAAATCTTAAAAATAAGCATAGGATTTAAATGACATAAAATCAATCATGAAATAACGTAAGAAGGGTTACAGGCAATATACGTACCTGAGTACCCGCTACTTACACACTGAATTTGCAAGGGACTTGAACAGTTGAGCGCAACCACCTCTTGGGATTACTTAAAAAGAAATAAGAATCATAAATTAAGACCTAACTTAGGTGGAAGTATTGAAGAGTAATTTAATGAAATTCCAAGGTGGCGTAATAAGGAACTTGTTTCCTAACGTATACTCGGAAGGCCATAACTTCTCCCACAAGTATCGTGTCACGGTATAAGAGGACTTTCTGGAAAGCTCAGCTTATAAACTCTAACTCTTTAGTTGACCATGAAGATAAAAAAACGTGATTAAGAAGGGTAAAAATCCCTGATTCAAAAAGCTGCCTGGAAAGTTCGTGAAAGAATGCCCGTTTTTCGGAAGGTCAAAACTTGAGTTACAAACATCGGTTTAGGACGTGTAAGTATCTATGGAAAGCTTGATGAACGTATTAAAACTTTCATTTTGATCATGAACTGTTTTGAACATGGGAAAAGGCCGGAAATTGACCCAGAATACAGGACAGTCACAATGAGTCTCTGGGCAACTCAGATTATTACCCTCCACTTGGGACTCATAACTCTCACTTCTGATATCCTATGACCATGAATTATACCTTTCTGGAAAGCTTAAAGTGTCCTCTCCAACTTTTATTTCATTGTTTGAACCAAAAAGAACTCTAACCCTATGAGAAATACACATCTTTGGATTGACATCAGAACATTCTCAGTTTTACGCCATCCTACGGTTTTGGCCATAACTCTCAATATACATTTCTAAATGACGAGCTACAAAAACCGAGTGTTAGCTAACACTTTAAACTACCTATCATGCCATAAAATAGCTCAAAATCACAATTCATATTCTCTGGAAATATCAAAAACCAACCAAATTGCAATGTTACTTCACAATGCATGATTAACCTCATGATTTTCCTTAATCGCTACTCAAAGCATATCCTTCCATCATAAACACAAATTTCCAGAATCATAAACATGAAGAAAACCTTCATCATTTATCAAATCTCATACATGCAAAGCCCAATTCAATATGTATCATGCTCCTAAACACTACACTTCACAAATTCAACATTAAAGCCATAGAAATCATCTTCTTGCTAAACAAATCCCATCCTAAACACATGCATCCACACTTTAGCTACGAACTCAATCTTTTATAAGGATTTAAACTTCCTTGACCACATGCATGTCACAATATAACATTAATCATCCTTGTTCAACCCTTTTAAACACAAGAACATCACAAACTTACCCAAAATCCATCCTTTGATGCTTTGATTCCTTCACTCTTCACTTGTTGAACTTAACAACACTTGGTTTACCTTTGAAACAACATGAAAAACATACTAAAAATCATTTTACACCTATGATTTTTCATTAGGAAGAGAAAGGAGAAGAGGGATTATATTACACTTGAAACAGGAGAAGGAACGGAAGGAAAGATGATGGTGAAGGCGTGGTGGTGCGTCGGCGGCCAGAGGGTGGCCAGGAAAGGCGCCGATGGCGGCTGGTGGTGGCCGGAAGAGGCACAGCAGTAGGGGCGTGGGGGAGGTGGATGGTCACGAGGGAGAGAGAAAGCAAGCAAGAGATGAGGGTGATTATCTTTCCAAAAATGATAATCACACCCCTACTATCATATATATACATACATGTACATGTTTAAGCCCAAAAGAGAGCCTCCCCTCTCTTTCTTCCTTGAATGGCCGGCCAACACAAGCCCAAATGGGTGATTTTTGATCCATTTAATCCCCCCTCTTATACTCATATCTCCCTAATTCCCAAATTACTTAAGTTTATTAACCGTAAAAATATTATTGGTAACCCAAATAAATATACTCATATACCTCCTTAAAATTCTTCATAATTATATCCTAAATTAACTCGACTAAAAGAAGGACCCGATATATCGGTCTCGAAACAAGAATTCGTAAACGATCCTGATCACTATAAAAATTATCGAAAGAGATTCATTAAGAAAAGAAATTTAAGACGGATTTATTGACGATCGTTGCACTGTTCAAGTCCTGCAAAACACACACTTAATTAGAAAAGATGGAACATGCGCTTTAATTATTCGTGATTTATACTTAATCTTGAGTGTCTAAACTAATTAATATGTATTAAGGGGTGGTTTTCTTTGGGTTGTTACAGGTTTTTATTATTGGCTTTGGTAAGTGGGGTTGAGTTGGTGTTGAGGACTAAGGACTTGGAAAATTATAAGATACTAAGAATTCAAAGTGGAACATTAAGCGGGTTTCGGGGGATAACCTAGAAACCAAGATTTGGTATCCTACAAGGTTATGGACTAAAATATCAAGGGGTGCCCTGATATAGTTTCGATATTGATAAGTGAATTACGGGGGATAACGGAGAGACCAGGATTTGGTATCCTATAGAGTTATGGACCAAGAGATCAGGGGTGCCTTGATATAATTTTTGTGATTGATAAGTGAATTAAGTGAATTGCGGGGGATAACCCAAAGACCAGGATTTGGTATCCTGTAGGGTTATGGACTAAGAGATCAGGGGTGCCCTGATATAATTTGATATATGAGTGATATGTTACGTTAAAGGATTTGGCATCTCGTCCGCATAATAAAATACGAATTGGTTGTGGTTGAGGAAAGTTCACTAGGTTCTGGTTGTTGATAGAAGGCTCATTTGTACTTCTAGGAAGGCTTAATGGTTTGTTAAATGGTTTGACTTGTTCCCTTCTCCCCCTAAATGAATTGAAATGAACTTTAACTTGTTTTGACAGTTAGTGGTAGACATTATTGAGTCCTCCTTATGTTTGTAAATGTTTTGTTTTCAAGTGAAGATCTCTATGTTAGGGATGAGAATTAGAAATGAGGATGGCGTGCTTAGTTTTCTTTATATTATGTTCCAATCAGAAAGACTTGGAGTTAGTTTAAGTTGAGTTGTTTGATTTCAGGATTTAAGTTTGTTTTGTTTTGTTTTAAAGTTGAAAATCAGTTGTTAGTTTCTCCTTCTTGCCTTAATTTCTTCGAGGATACGACAGTGACGCCCAATTAAAGAATAAGACTTTCATTGAAATGTTGGTCAACGTTAGATTTTGACTGTATAATTGAATTTTCAGGGCGTTACAATTAGACATTGTATAATTTTAATATGGGAAAAAGTAGCTTTGTAAACAAACTGGTGCTAACATTTGTGAAATTTTAGAAAATTTGTATTAATATTTATGTTGGTTGTTTATGTAAATAAATCAAATAATAGGTGCAAAAAAATTAAGAAACTAGGACTAAAAATTTCCAGGTTGATTTTCTACTCCCAGCAGGAACAAGAGTGGGAGCAAATCTTTACTCCCGGTTATAACCGGGACTGAGAGCGGGAGCAAAACTTTGTTTCCGGTCACAAACAAGACCGGGACCAGGATTGGGACCTCTAAAAATTACTGGGGTCCCGATCCCGCTCACCCCTAATAATACTGGATCGGGACTGGAAATGGGAAATGAGGTTAAGTCCCCCTCACACTCCCGGTCTCGGTTTAGATCAGGACTTCGTTTTTTGTCCCACTCTTGATCCCAATAGAAGGTTTTGGGATTAGAACTTGACCAGGAACGAGAAGGGACTGAGAGTCTTCAAATTTTTGCTCACCCTTCCCAAGGTGAGTATAAGAGAGACCAAAGTCCCAAAAGAAAAAGCTTGGCTTGTTTTTACCAAAAAATTGATGGGTGGTGTCATGTATTTCTAACAACTGATTGGAAATGGACCGCTTTTTTATTTTTTATTTTTTAATGCACTTGAAGGAGACCAAATCTCAAAGACCTAGTTGCGGGGTGATTTTCTGGTCGTTTTGACTATTCCGACGATGTTTATATGAAAAGACAAAAATACTCCTATATTTTTATCAAAAAGTGCCAAACATTTCTAAAATTTGGCTGGAAGGAAACCACTTTTTTCATATCTCTTCTCTACACTTCTCTATCCTATTGTAAATATCAATACAACTCACCTAGACCTGTTCAACAGGCCGAGGAACCCGCCTGGAAAAAATGCGGGTCAAAGCCACAATTTTATAAGGTGACCCAACTCCACCCAAAACAGTCGGGACCTCGAAACATGATCGGCCGGGCTCCGGCAAGGGGTGAACTTTTAGGTTTTAGTTTTTTGTGACTTGAACTGGCTCGACCCGACGACCCGACTAAATACATAAATTAAATGCGTGAACTTTTAGGTCTTTTAGGATAAGAGCTCAGGTCAAGGGTACTTGACCTGAAGGTCAGGCTAGGTCGGGCTCAGGTCGATGGGTGAGAAACTTCCCACCCGACCGGCCAAGCCTGTGACCCGACCCCATCCGATTATTGAACAAGTCTAAACTCACCCATCAAAACCATAAACAAACCCATCTTCTTCTTTTCCAATCATCCACCACCCGACCAGCACGGTAGCACCACTATCAGCAATCCAACGACCACCAACACCATCACCACTTCGGCACTCAATTACTACCGAGAACTACCATGACCATTTTTGATAAAATATAGGGATATTCTTGTCTTTCCATATAATTATCGCGAGAATTAGTCAAAATGGTTAAACAATCATCCAACAGTCAATTATTTGAAGATTTGGTCCCTTTCAAGTGTATTTAGAGAAAAAGTGACCCCTTCCGATCAGTTATCATTATACAAGTAGAAGGGACACTTGCCTTGGTACGTGTGCAAGCCCTTTGTGTTGTGTTGTGATGACTTTTTATTTTTCCTGTTTTTCCTTTTTCTTTTTTGTGTTTATTTCTAATTATAATTTTGCTTAATTTTTTAGTAAGTAATTATTTTTTATAAAAAATAAATGAGGTAAAAACCTTTTTTCATTCATTCAGACGCTATTCTTTAGTCGGGTTAGGTTCAAATTAGGTTAGGAGAGGAAATGAAATGAAAGGAAAGAATAGAATAAGAAAGGATATGATAGTTTGAATTAAGTTAGTTGTCGGGTGGAAATATTTTATTAACTTTTACAAGCTTACTTTTTGGATTTATATAATCGGAAAAGTATTAGGGAAATTGGATTCTAATAATACGAACTTTTGGCTATATAAGACTTAATAATACGAACTTTCGATTTGGTAATGAATAATACGAACTTTGACCCTCTGTTGCCCCGAACAACACGCCACCGAGTTAAGATTAACTTAACTTGGTGGCGATCCTAGCTGGCAGCGGAGGAACATATTGACCTTGTCATGTCATCTCGTTGACTCCTTCTTCTTCTTCTTCTTCTTCTTCTTCTTCTTCTTCTTCTCATCACCATCACCATTAACAATCTCACCCTCTCCCTCTTTCTCTCTCTCTCTCCCCCCCTCCCCCCCCCCTCCCTCTCCTTCCCCCCCCCCCCTCCCTCTCCTTCTCTCTCTCTCTCTCTCTGCTCTGCTCAATTTCATTCTCCCCTCTTATTCTTCCTCCACCTTCATTCATTCATCCTCCTCCTCTCACTAAACCCCACAAATCCAAAAAATCAAAATCAATCAATACCTCCTTCAAATCTAATGAACCAAATTTCTTAACAGAAAAAAGAAAAAACAGAACAGAGAAAGAGAAAAAGAGAGCAACAATGGCGGATTACTCAAGACCCCATTGAAGATATCTACAGAAAATCTTTGTCTTGAAGATGACCCACTTCAGAAGTTCCTCAAACTGATGATGAAACAATTAGACAAATTTCCAACTTAGAATTCCAACTTCCAACTAACAAGAAAATTATTGATATACCTGCTTTTCAACACCAATTCCAGTACAAACCCCAAGTACTTCTATTCCACCTTCACACAAAGAATCAGAAGCAAAGCATTCGAGTGAATTCATCAATTCAACAGTAGGAACAAGCTAAAATTCAGAATTTTGAAGAACAAATCACGCCTTTTTCACCATAGCCCTAATTAAATCAACCAAAAAAACATCCTACGTCTGGAATCGTCGACATTATGAAAGGTCATAGAAAACGAGTGAGCTCACCGAAATTTGAGTTTTGAATTAGTGTTTTGATTACGAAATGGTCACAAATTTTCGCCTATCGAAAAAAAGAAAAAACCACAACTAATTTTTAAATGTTTTTAAAAAAACTGATCTTCCATAGCTGGAATTGTCGACATTAGGTCATTCCGATTCTGGAGTAAGCTTAGCTTCTCTTCGGGTTCTAGAATCTTCTTCTTCCGGGAAGGAGAAGGAGACTCATTTGGCTGCTTGCTGTCTGATTTTCGTAATGGGCTTCCTCTAATTCCGTCCATTTCAATGGAGTTTCAGAGCAATTCCTCTGTATGCTCAGAAATTCAAGGGATGAATTTCAGAGAAGAGTTCAAAAAAAGAGTTTTAGAGAGAGAGAGAAAGTGGAGTGGGTGAGGACTGAGAAGGGAGAAGATACGACATGTTTTGGAAAATCTAAAAGGGTAAGATTAAAGGTTTGAATTTGAGGAGGGTTGTGTACTTGTATTGTATTTTGTCAACTGTCATTCATGGCTGTGAATGGGATACCAATTATCTTCCTTGCTGCTGAATGTTGCACCGTCACCGCGGTAGTTCACGGAACTGACGTCCACGGTAAGATTTTCTGTAGATATCTTCAATGGGGTCTTGAGTGATCCACCATTGTTGCTCTCTTTTTTTTTTCTTTCTCTGTTATGTTTTTTCTTTTTTCTGTTAAGAAATTGGGTTCATTAGATTTGAAAGAGGTATTGATTGATTTTGATTTTGATTTTCTGGGTTTGTGGGGTTTAGTGAGAGGAGGAGGATGAAATGAATGAAGGTGGAGGAAGAATAAGAGAGGAGAATGAAATTGAGCACAGAGAGAGAGAGAGAGAGAGAGAGGGAGGGAGGGAGGGAGAAGGTGAGATTGTTAATGGTGATGGTGATGAGAACAAGAAGAAGAAGGAGGAGGAGGAGGAGTCAACGAGATGACATGGCTAAGGTCAATATATTCC
This sequence comes from Portulaca oleracea, assembly GCA_029582165.1. Classification (NCBI taxonomy): domain Eukaryota; kingdom Viridiplantae; phylum Streptophyta; class Magnoliopsida; order Caryophyllales; family Portulacaceae; genus Portulaca; species Portulaca oleracea. Next base: position 36,672,926 of record CM055887.1, read on the forward strand.
TCCGTTTCCAGCTAGGATCACCACCGAGTTAAGTTAATCTTAACTCGGCGGCGTGTTGTTCGGGGCAACAAGGGGTCAAAGTTCGTATTATTCATCACCAAATCGAAAGTTCGTATTATTAAGTCTTATATGACCAAAAGTTCGTATTATTAGAATCCAATTTCCCAAAGTATTATAATTTACTAATTTCGTTATACTCCATCCGTCATTTTTTATTGGGAAATTGGATTCTAATAATACGAACTTTTGGTCATATAAGACTTAGTAATACAAACTTTCGATTCAGTGTTGAATAATACGAACTTTGACCCCCTGTTGCCCCCAGTAACACACCACCGTCTTAACTCGGTGGCGATCCTAGCTGGCGGTGGAGATGTGTGACTGGGATGAGTTTAGTCAATTTTGACTTGTCCAGTCAGCATTCACCCTCTCTAAAAATCTATTTCCCTTTTCCTTTTTCAATTCTTCCCTTTTAATATTTTCCTTTTCTTTTCTCTTTCCTCAAACACCCCTAACTTCTTCTTCCTCCTCTTCCTCTTCAGTAAATCTTCTGGGTAAGCAAAAACACAAAGACGATCTGAGTCTTCTGGGTAAGCAAAAACACAGGAAATGTTAATACCAACATTTGACCCATTAAAACATTGAAATCCTTCCCAAGTCAAACATGGGTCAAATTTAATCGGCCATTGCTTGGCTCTCAGACCCAAAGACGATTTGAGTCTTCTGGGTATCACCAAAACCAACAATCACTGTTGAATTGTATTATTTGGTGGGCATCTTCAAGCAGAGAAAAAAATAGAACCTTTGAGGGGGGGTTGAAGATGAAGAAACGAAGAAGCTATTATCTCAATCAATATTCATAGGGATGACTAATACCCACCAAATTTCTGCCCCTAAATTTGCAAACACAGATCTCAGAACACAAACAATGGAGGAGAATTTGGTAAAAGATGAAACCCAGAAAAACCCAGATGAAGATTGAAGAAGAAGCTTGAAATGGGTAAAAGGGGTTTAAAATTGAAGTGGAAAATTCACAGTGAAAAGCTCCAAAAGGGGGAGTTCGTGGGGGAAGATTTGACGATGAATCGGTCACCGAATTTGAGGACTGCACACAACGAACGAGAGTGCAGAAGGCGGATGAGGAGGAGGAGGTGGTGGAGGTGGTGGTTGTGGAGTCCTCCAGATTTTATCCCACTTTTCCCAGCGGCGTGTTCGGTTGTGGAGTGCTAATGTTCGGTTGTAATTTTTGTGGTTTTACAAGTTAAGGTTGCCGGTCCACAGGGATGGGTGTTAGGCTTGATTGAGGTAATCGATTCGTGTTAAGGTATTTTCAATGTGGAAAGCTATAAATTATGTAAATTAAGCAATAAACTAACCTAGACATGATAATAATCAAGAAAGCAATTAAAGATGAAAGCAATTAAAAGCATGAAATTAAGAAAGCAATAAAATTATAACTAATTAGGAACAAGAGATTATACCTTCGATGAACTAACTTCTTCACTAATCTTCAATCTACTTGGAATTTCTCCCGAACAAACAAGAAATCGTGAATTGGATTACTAAGAATCCTCAAATCCTCACTTTGAAGTAGGATTTGTGACTCTTAATCCTCCTCCTCGCTAAATGTTGATTGGGTGTTTTTGTGGCTAATCTAATAGAACTTTAATAAAATCTCACTTAAACTAAACCCTGATAAAATCTAACCCCTAATAAAACCCTAGACGGAATTAAAACTTAAGGACTGACCTTAACAAGGACAAAAACCAAAGAAACCTAATATCTAACCCTAATCTAACCCTAAAATTGGACTCACAAAACCCTAACAGAACCCTAATGAATTAATCCCTACTAAAGTCCTAACCCTAAGCATACCCTACTGTCCAGACCAAACAAAGGGAAAAGGAAAAGAAGCAACTAAAGACCTAACCCTAAGCTCTAATCTGCGCCTAAAACAACCCAAAAGAAAAACAATACCAACTTCCCAATCAAAACACTACTGACCAAAACTAAAGGAAAAGAAATGAAAACAAGAAAACAGAGAGAAACAAGGTACTGAGACTGAATGAAACAGAGCCAAATTCCAGAGCCGATCAATCGAACAAAAACGCATCAAATACCAATTCATTACCAATTCCAGAACATAAAACTTCAAATCGATTACATTCAAACCAAATCAAATCCAGAATCAAACAGAACAAAATTCGAAATCATTCAAAAGCAAACCCAAAATCGATTGAAAGGAAACTAAAAATAAATATTCGGAACAGGAATTCAAAGCATGAATAAAGACATAAATTAAACCTAAATCTAATTCTAACCCTAATTCGAAGGCTGACACCTTCTTATCTCTTCAAATCGGCTCCTCTTCCTTTTATAGTCAAGTTCGTCCCTCTCCCTTCAATCCGAGTCCTCAATCTTCTCCCATGTGGATGGTTGAGATGAAATCGGTGATTGAAGATGAAGATGGTGATGGTGGATGTGTCAATTGCTTCGTACTTCTTCAGTTACCAACGGAATCTGCACAAAAATGAGAGAAAGAGAGTGAGTGAAGGGAGATATCGCAAGAATTAGAAAGGAGAAGAGAGATGGAGATGCGAGAAAGAGATAAGAGATGGAAGAGAGATGGAGTTCGAATGAAGAAAGAAGGAGATGGAGTTGGAGATGGTGGTGTTGGTTCGGGGTTGTTCTGCTTAAAGAGAGAAGAAGCAAAGAGAAAGAGGGACGAAGGAGTTGAGAGGAAAGGGGTAAAAATGAATTAGGTTTTAGTGTTTTGGGGAGATGTTAAGTAATCGGCTGAAGGAATTAGGAGAGGAAATAAAAGAAATGGGGCGGGTTTGGATTAGGGTATTAGGGTTTGGGTTAGGCGCTGGGTATACGGGTAGTGAGGGATGGGTTTTGAGGAATTGGGCCAGGTTTCTTTGTAGGCCGAGTGTGAGAGAAATGGAAGAAGGGGAATTTGGAATTGGGCTAATTAGAAAATTAGGAATTAGAATAGGTTTTTATTTATTTATTTCTAATATTTACATTTTGGTTCATATTAATAATAATAATAACTATAATAATAAAAAGCTATAAAATCTAATAAAAGAGTAAAAACATAATAAAAATACTAAAATAATTAAAGACAAGCAAAAATACCCTATAAAAGAGAAGAATTCGACTCGGAATGAGACCGAACAACACTCCAACAAAAGGGTTTGCTTGCCCTGAGCAAACTAAAAAGAGGACTAGAAAAAGAAACTAAGAACCCTAACTCACTTTCGCAGGAATAGGGGATGCATTTAGCGTATGCATCAAGCCCTTTAAACCCCCCGGTAGCCCGGATGGACGAGGTTGGTCTCGCGAGGGTTTATAACAACTATACCCACAAAAGCCAAAGAAAAAGGAGAGAGGGAAAGTGAAAAAGAAAACAAGTTTGAAAAGAAAGAAAAGAAAACTGCTCGTCTCAAGAATCGAGTTGTTTCAATCAAGAAAACGATGTTAATCCTCCAAAAGGAACCGTTATGAGCACCTTACACCTAACCCAAACAACTGCCAATCTTAGGGGTTTTCGATCCCTTACACCTCATGTAAAGTTAAATCCCACTTGCGTAAAAGTTTAGAAAGTTCTACTGATTCCGATCGACCCCAAAGACTCATGCCCGAGCCTAAAACAAATGAACAACAGAAAATAAACATAGAGTTGCCCTCCCCCGCATTTGGTCGCCCTTGGCTTGGTGAGGGCCGCAGGTGATGCAAGGAAAGACCCCTCACTTTATTAACACTTCAAACTTTCTTTTTGGGTTGGATATTCTCAACAAAATTTTCTTTCTTTTTTACCTTTTAATGGTCAGTATTAGCCTTATTTTCGAGAATTGGACGGCCCAAAATGGGGTTTACCCTCCCAACACAGTCTTTTCCATTCACCTCTTCGTCGCGAACGATATAGAAGGAGGTTTAAGGGGTAATAGCGTCGTACCGCTAATACCGGGCCCGTGTAGGTTGGCTAAGTGTATGGTGGTTGATGTCGTAAAACCGACACGCCTCACTTAATCAATTTATTTAACTTTGCTTCCTTTTTTCTTTCTTTTGCTTTTGCTTTTTCTCTCTTTTTTTTCTTTTTTTTTTTTAGAAAACAAGCTTGGATATGAATCCCTAGAATCTCCCAGTTTCAACCAGAAAATAAAAAGAAAGAAATGGGATCTCGCTAGACAATCAATGAATGGAATCTACTTAAAGTGAGTCATGACAATCGCTCGAAATAGGGTCGAAAATGCTCAAACCGGTTTCTTTTAAAGAAGATTAAGAAAGTCTTCCTAATTTAGACAACAAAATCCAAGAAACAAAGCAAAAACAAAAACAAAACGAAAAACGAAAACTTTGGAGGTTTTTCACTCCCTTTTTTCTCCTTTTCACACAAAAATTTTCAAATTTTTAGACACAAACTACGAAAAACGAAAACAAAAGACTCAAAAACTAGGTGATCTACCCATGACAAATGGAAAATAGCACCCCCCACTCCAACACAAAACATCACAATGTCTCCATTATGAGAAGGGTGTCTCAAGTAAGGTAGAAGACCTAAAAACACACAAACAAACACATAACAAACAAAATGGTGCGACCCGAGCCCACACGGCTCCAACAACAATATATATCCAACATTCACACTCAAGGGGTTCGCCATCCAAAAAGAAAAGCAAGCATGCATCATGGATCAACGATATATTCACATAAAGAGAGTGGAAAGAAGTTACCTCGAAATCTTCAATCAAGCATATTCAATCCACGATCCAAAGAACATCACACCAAAGGTTAGAAATAAATAAGAAAAGCATACTATGTGTGATGGTTCACATGCAAGATAAAAAAAAAAAAAAAGAAAAGAAACACAAACTATACAAGACTCTGAGGACTAAAGAAAATCAAGAAACTAAAATAATTACAAAACAACTCTCACTCTCTTTTTCTTTTCTTAACCTCAAAAATTGGAATGCAAACTACCCTCCCACTCCAACACAAAGAGTTTGCCAAGTCCTCAAAGGAAACAAAAGTAGGTAAGCAAGCACCCCAAAATAAAATAAAAAGAAACAAACAAAAAGAAAATAAAAGAAGAAAAGAAAGACCAACTCACTAATTATACAAGAAGGGTGAGGAAGGATATTACCTGGAAGGCTTCTTATCAAGAAATTCACTCCTTCTCACCTCAAGATATCGGGCACCAAGGCAGAACCATTCAATGCCCGGAGTAACAAATCATGCATCTTCTCATTCATCTCAGAATGGTGTAGGTAAGAGCACACTCGCAATGGCACATACACAAACATTAGTGCCCTTAACAATTTATCAAATGCCTTAGAATAGTCACAGAAAGAACAAACTACAAGAATGTACAAGACTTTCCTAGGCATAGTGAAAGAAGACATGACAAATGGATCCTCCCATTGACTCGTAAATGGAGATTGGGTATACAAATCAACGGGAGGGGGCAATACAACACATTCTTTAACCTCTTCATGCAACGACTTGGATGCAAACAACGACTCATAAAGCATATCACCATAAAAAATATCATTGTCACAAACCAAGTTCAAACACTTAGGATCATTCCCCATAGACTCAAGTTCATCATCACAAGTATGCACATCAATGGATTCACAAGAAAGGGTAGCTAATGCCTCACTTATGCAATGATTCTCAATGACAGTGAATAAGTCCGTATCTAGCACACATTCAATCACAAAGGATTCAACTTCACTCTCAACAAGATCATGTTCAAATTGATGACAAGCATCATGGCATTCATCAAACTCAACCTTTTCTTCACACAAGGGTATGGACACTGGTGTGGACAATGGTTCATCATCAAGCATGTAGTCATTAAGTTCTTCATCATCACACACAGAATCATCATGTTCCTCATGCTCACTAGGTGGGGCTAGAGCTAAGGAGTCATTAAGTAGTCTAAGGCATGATCGGTCATAGTAATCATCATCCTCATCATACACAGAAGAATCAACATGCATTTCAGGACTCAAATATGACAAATGATCTACTTCAACATTCAAATCAACCATTTGTGAAGAAGGAATTTCTACCCTATGATTACTCTCATGGAAGGATCCACGCACATACTCATTCATGTTCGCACATAATTTTTCCGCTTCCGCATTAAAGGTAGCCATTGTAGCTTTCAAACAAGTAACAGAGCTATGGCACGGTGAATCACAGAGGAAGCACACAGAATGAGACTCATCATCGGCACATTGGGGAAGATCATAACAATTTTCTACATAACGTTTCTCATAGTGCAATTGAGCATGAATAGCACACGGATTACCAAAACAAGAACCCAATGAATAAAAAGTCTCCCCAAATTGGGCAGTATCCGTGTACAACCAATCGAATAATTCCCAAGCCCGATACTCTTTTTCAACATTGAAATCAAGATAATTCAGAAGAGAATGGGTCTCGAAGTTCAATCCCTCATTAGTAACAACTAACACTTCCCAACTAGAATAAATATAACCATGAGGAGCCCAATAAGCAAGATAATCATTTAATCTATCATGATAATCACAAAATAATTCTTGCTCACTTTGAGGGAAGCTAAAACATGCCATTTCTTTTTTCTATTTTTTTTTCTATATTTTTTCTCTTTTTTTTTCGATATTCAATTTTTTTGACTATATTTTTATAGCTTTAACGAGAAAGCAATAAACTATATACACATAAACCAATCACCTAATCTACCAAATAACGCCATCCCCGACAACGGCGCCATTGTTCGGTTGTAATTTTTGTGGTTTTACAAGTTAAGGTTGTCGGTCCACAGGGATGGGTGTTAGGCTTGATTGAGGTAATCGATTCGTGTTAAGGTATTTTCAATGTGGAAAGCTATAAATTATGTAAATTAAGCAATAAACTAACCTAGACATGATAATAATCAAGAAAGCAATTAAAGATGAAAGCAATTAAAAGCATGAAATTAAGAAAGCAATAAAATTATAACTAATTAGGAACAAGAGATTATACCTTCAATGAACTAACTTCTTCACTAATCTTCAATCTACTTGGAATTTCTCCCGAACAAACAAGAAATCGTGAATTGGATTACTAAGAATCCTCAAATCCTCACTTTGAAGTAGGATTTGTGACTCTTAATCCTCCTCCTCGCTAAAAGTTGATTGGGTGTTTTTGTGGCTAATCTAATAGAACTTTAATAAAATCTCACTTAAACTAAACCCTAATAAAACCTAACCCCTAATAAAACCCTAGACGGAATTAAAACTTAAGGACTGACCTTAACAAGGACAAAAACCAAAGAAACCTAATATCTAACCCTAATCTAACCCTAAAATTGGACTCACAAAACCCTAACAGAACCCTAATGAATTAATCCCTACTAAAGTCCTAACCCTAAGCATACCCTACTGTCCAGACCAAACAAAGGGAAAAGGAAAAGAAGCAACTAAAGACCTAACCCTAAGCTCTAATCTGCGCCTAAAACAACCCAAAAGAAAAACAATACCAACTTCATAATCAAAACACTACTGACCAAAACTAAAGGAAAAGAAATGAAAACAAGAAAACAGAGAAACAAGGTCGAGGTAGATGAAACAGAGCCAAATTCCAGAGCCGATCAATCGAACAAAAACGCATCAAATACCAATTCATTACCAATTCCAGAACATAAAACTTCAAATCGATTACATTCAAACCAAATCAAATCCAGAATCAAACAGAACAAAATTCGAAATCATTCAAAAGCAAACCCAAAATCGATTGAAAGGAAACTGAAAATAAATATTCGGAACAGGAATTCAAAGCAAGAATAAAGACATAAATTAAACCTAAATCTAATTCTAACCCTAATTCGAAGGCCGAAACCTTCTCATCTCTTCAAATCGGCTCCTCTTCCTTTTATAGTCGAGTTCGTCCCTTTCCCTTCAATCTGAGCCCTCAATCTTCTCTTATGTGGACGGTTGAGATGAAACCGGTGATTGAAGATGAAGATGGTGATGGTGGATGCGTCAATTGCTTCGTACTTTTTCAGTTACCAACGAAATCTGCACAAAAATGAGAGAAAGAGAGTGAGTGAAGGGAGATATCGCGAGAATTAGAAAGGAGAAGAGAGATGGAGATGCGAGAAAGAGATAAGAGATGGAGTTCGAATGAAGAAAGAAGGAGATGGAGTTGGAGATGGTGGTGTTGGTGTTGGTTTGGGGTTGTTCTGCAAAGAGAGAAGAAGCAAAGAGAAAGAGGGACGATGGAGTTGAGAGGAAAAGGGTAAAAATGAATTAGGTTTTAGGGTTTTGGGGAGATGTTAAGTAATCGGCTGAAGGAATTAGGAGAGGAAATAAAAGAAATGGGGCGGGTTTGGATTAGGGTATTAGGGTTTGGGTTAGGCGCTGGGTATACGGGTAGTGAGGGATGAGTTTTGAGGAATTGGGCCAGGTTTCTTTGTGGGCCGAGTGTGAGAGAAATGGAAGAAGGGGAATTTGGAATTGGGCTAATTAGAAAATTAGGAATTAGAATAGGTTTTTATTTATTCATTTCTAATATTTACATTTTGATTCATATTAATAATAATAATAACTATAATAATAAAAAGCTATAAAATCTAATAAAAGAGTAAAAACATAATAAAAATACTAAAATAATTATTAAAGACAAGCAAAAATACCCTATAAAGGAGAAGAACTCGGCTCGAAATGAGACCGAACAGCTAAGCTCAGAGTTGAAGTGTGAGAGTGAACAAACAATTCTCAACTCCTTCTCATCTGTAATTGGGAGTGTGTTGTTTCTGATTCTGGGTTAATGGTGATGAGAGGAAGAAGAAGAAGAAGAAGAAGAAGAAGAAGAAGAAGAAGAAGAAGACCACGAAGAAGGAGGGAGAAAGGTGTCTGGGATTATGAGAATGATGAAGAGGAAGAGAGAGAAAGAGAGGAGAGAGAAAGAGGCTGATGTGGACAAAATAAAGCTGACTAGGACATGCCTCCGCCGCCACGTCATCTCGCCACCGGGTTAAGTTCATCTTAACTCGGTGGCATGTTAGTGGAGGCAATAGGGGGTCAAAGTTCGTATTATTCATCACTGAATCAAAAGTTCGTATTATTAAGTCTTATATGGTCAAAAGTTCGTATTATTAGAATCCAATTTCCCTTTTTTATTTGTTTATTTAACTAACTTTTTTTGTTCCTTATTATTTGTCACAATTACGTTTTTAATCATTGATGATATTTTGTCATTTAATTTATTTCTACCTAACTTGTTTTACATTGATTTCTTCATTTTTTTTAAAATAACAGATAAAAAATTACTAAAACAGTAATAAATAAATATAATTTAAAAAATATAAAATAAATGCCCCGCCATTGGCCGGAAATTTAGCTAGTTACTACCTCCGTCCCAAAATATTTGTCCTTTTACCTAACTTCTTTGTCCCATTTACAATTCCAATAACTGTAATTCTTTTTCTACCCCTAATTAATAGATTTATTTATCACTTTTTATGATTTCAACAACTATTATCTTCAATTAAAGTAGGGGTAATTTGGGTAAATTACAAACTTTTTACCTCAATTTCTAGTACACATTGATTTTCTCGAGTTAGGTAGATGACCAATAAAATGGGAAGGAGGTAGTACTTATTAGAAATGTAGGCACATTCCAGTAATTTTTTTTTGTTTTTATTTTTACAAAGGAGTAAAGTAAAAAGTCGACAGTCCCGTGGTGATCTCCCTGTCCGCTGCTGGGTAGGGTTTAGTCGAAAAGGTTTGGTTGTATGGTCTGTGAACAAGTCATTTTTACTAAGAGCAGAGAGAGAAGAGGGAGAGAGAGAGAGAGTAACAATGGCGAAGGCAAGCCATGGACGGGGGGCATCCCCGTCGGACTCGGGTTCTTCTTCAAGGTCACGCTCTCGTTCCCGTTCCCGTTCCCTGTCTCGTTCTCGCTCCTATTCTGCTTCCGATTCTCGCAGTTCTCGTTCTCGTTCTCGTTCTCGTTCTCGCTCCTTCTCATCCTCTTCTTCTCCTTCCCGCTCCTCCTCCACCTCCCGCAGTCGCAGCCCCCCTCCTCCTCGTAAAAGGTTTGCCTCTCCCCTTTTTCTTTTATTTCTTTTGCTATTAGGACTTTAATATCCTATGCTAGGTCATAGGAAATAGCTCTTCACTTGCCCATGGGGATTTTTATTGTATATCCCTCGAAAACTATAAATATTATGTCTGAATGCTAAAATTGTTTACAGTCCAGTTGAGTCATCCAAGAAAGCTCGTAGTCCTCCAGCACAGCCCAAAAGAGCTTCACCACCTAGGTATGCTGTTTACTATATTTCTATGGAATATGATATGTGGAAATCATCAAACTGTGTTACAAATGGAAGCTACTTACATATTCGGACATGGGCATGGCTATGTCTATACCATGCGCTGTTTTCGTTTTTCTCAGGAAAACCTCCACAATTCTAGAGTCCAAAGTCCTTCATGTTGATCAGCTGACAAGGAATGTGAATGAGGGCCATCTCAGAGAAATTTTCAGTAAATTCCTTTCCTCTTTATTCCTAGGAATGCTCATTGTTTTTCTATCAAGTTTCATTTCTTAGGTGATATATTCTGCATTGTCTGGTAATTTAAACTTTGGTTGTTTATCCTGCAATTGGTTTGCATTTATTCAATTATATTCTCATTATTTAATGACAAATTCAAAGCATTGTCTTACAATCTGATGATGGTTGTCTGCTTATCTGTTCTAGTGTAGAGAACCTTACTCTAATGGGCATCAATAATGGTTGTCTGCTTATCTGTTCTAGTCTGTGAATGGTGAGGTATTTCGAAACATTCACATGTTAGAAGCATTCTTTATCTAGTGCAGACATAGTTTACACCCCTCCTTTGTTGATGCGACTATTCCTGTGGTATGTGAAGCTTTTTCGCTAATCCCTCAGGGATAGACTCTTGTAGCTGCACTAGCTCCCTATGGAGTTCAAAATTCTAATGCAAAATCAGCAGTGTGGCCTAAGGGTTGCTGTGTTTGATTGTTCGGCTATCTATTTCTATCTGATATGTTATTCTCATTTGTGTTGGGATTGAAGAGCCATGAGTTGCTTCAGATATTGTAACTGTGGGTGTTGGTTGTATCTTTGTGGGCAGTGATAAATTGTAGTAGTTCCTACTAGCGACAGTATTCGGTCATCCTTTTTTAGTGAACAGACATAGCTAGTTTATGAATACTTGTCTAATAATATAATGCATCAGGTTCATCATTCCCTTTTTAGCCCCAATGAATTTCATATTCACCTAGCAGGTTGTGGCTCTTTTGGGCTAGTGGTTATTAGAGAAGGGCAATCTTTGGAGGAGTGTGATTAACGTCAAATTTAGTAAAGCTGGTTTTGGGTGGTTTTCCCTCAATACCGAATGGCTCTTATGAGTTTAGTCTAAAGAGGTTTATTGCTAAGGGTCCGAGCATTTCTTTCCACAAGTTTCTTTGTGGTCCATGATGGTCCTGCCACTTTTTTTTAGCCTGACCATTGGTATATTGAGGTACCTTTGGAAGAACTTTTCCCTACTCTTTATGTTCTCGCAGTGGATAGAAGTGCTTCCATTGCTGATACTCAGGAGCAACTGTGAAGGTTTTATCTAAGATGGTTTTGATTATGATGCCTCTTTTGGTTATTTCAATAAGCTTGATAAGGCCATATTAGGGGACTCCTCACTTGACAAGATGAGAGGGGATCTGTGTAAGACAAAGGACTGCATGGTCAATTCATATTATTTGAAGTTCCTTCATATGCAATTTTCATCATTGTGTAAATTGGTGGACGGTGTTCTCCCCTTGAAGATCTAATGGATGTCATTTGCCCATTAAAGGCTTCTTTTTTGTTTGATAAGCTATGCATGGGAATATTTTGATGCCATAATTAATGAGGAAGAATATTTTGTTTTATAGGTGCTTTTTGTGCAAGGGTGATCTTGAATCATTGGATCATGTGATGCTAGGTAGGTCTCTTTGGGGTAATGGGTAACGAGTTCAGAAAATCAAAAGAAATGTTTTTATTTATTTAATTTTAACGGCACCACCATCCACCTTTTGGCTGCTTAGGTGTTGCTTTCGTTGTTTCTAATTCGATTAGAAGCCAATCTTCTTGCTTGGGAGGGTTTCTTTGGGAGGAAACCGAAGAAGAATTAGAATGCCACAATGGTAACATTTTTTTTTGCGAGTATTGGAGAGAGATAAACCAAAGGTTTTCTGAGGGAGTTAAAACTCTATAACCTCTTGAATGATAATTTCATCAAGCCTCCCTAATAGGAAGTCCAGCTGTTTCTTTTGATGTGGCCGACTTTATGGAAAGTCTTTATTTTGGATGTATGTAATTTTGTAGGGTTCTAGCTGTGCATCTAGTCTCTGGATTTTATTAATATAGTCTCTGTCCCTCTGAACTATCAAAATTTCAACCTTTGAATGTCCCATAATTTTTATAAAGTTAGTATTATATTTGTAACTTCATTTATTACAGCCTAGAGATCATCAACTTTTCATAAAAAAAGAAATTATCCACTAAGCGAATATTACTGAGAAGTCTTGATCATTTATATGAATGGCATAGCATTAGTTCCGATAAGAACAATAATTGGAGACATGTAACTAATTAGGGCCCCCTTATTTTTGCAGTATCTCAAAATTTCTAAGTTTTGGTGGGATGGAGAGCAATAGCATTAGTTTCAAAAAGAACAACTGGAGATGTGATTAATCAATGTTCCATTGTTTTTGTAGTATTTCATAATTGGAGGAGTATTAATTTTTTTTTTCTTATAAAAAAGTACTACAAATTTTTTCAACTTTTCTCAATGTGATATACAATGCAATTCTTTGTTTTGTTTGATCGTAAATTTGTGGTTGGAGGGTAGAGTCCCTTTCTTTTCTTTTTCTTCCATTCTTTCTTTTTTTTTTTTTTTTTGGGGGGGGGGGGGTATTTGGGAGAGTTTTTGTGGTACTCATTTCTTCTGCTCCCTGATTCTTTTTCCTTGGAATGTTTCTTTGTATGAAAGTAATGGGTTATGAACATATTACAAACAACTTTGTTTCTCTGTACCTTTAAATTTTAGGTAGCTCTTGTATTGCGAGCTACGTTCACGCTTTTTTTTCCCTTTTGATCTGTTGGTTGCAGTATAATCTTGATCACCATTTCAGACTTTCTGACTGTGTCAAATTGAATTTTAAGATGTTTCTTTGATACAGAGAGGTTGTAAATTTTGAGAATGTGCTTCTGTTATGAAGCGGTTAAATTGAAAAAGCAATTATGCAACTGTTGCTAGTGAGAAATCAGGGCAGCCAAGATAATCTATTTGAAGATGGTTGGGTTGTGGATATAAAATTGGTTGCCAGTATATGCTACTGATATCAAAGATTAGAAACTTTGGAGATTGTTTTCTTCGTTCATGATGTGTATTCTATCAGAAAGGATCAATGGCTGGAAGATGGGAGATGTGTGAAAGATAAAAATGGATTTGCACCAAGTATGTGTGGATGCCCTCTGTGGAAGGTACCCATCCTCCCACAGAAGCACAATCGGTTACTGCAAGGTTGTCTTTCCTCACTACAAATTCTTGGACTGCCACAAAGGTCAAACTTTAAAGATCAGAATGCCAAGCATAACCATTTCAGCTAAGGACTATAGTCCTATTTTATCATCTACTTTATGCTGTGACCACGAGTTTAAAATGGAAAGGCAAGTTGGGGGTTGAGTATGCGTAATTGGTATTAAGAAATGGGAAAGTTAGCTTAAGGAACCTCAAGGTGCACTAAATTGCTAAGAGTCCTAGAGCTTGTGGCGCAAGCTTCAAGGCGAAGGCGTGAGCCTTTTGGGCACTAGGCGCATTTGTACTAATGCTTAAGAATCATACCCATTCCATAGTTTTCTTTTTTGTTTTTTTCTTTTTCTTGAAATAAGTTAGATATGGCTTCAAAGAAGTGACTACACATCATTATAATTGTGAAAGATACCACTTTGGATTCTTATGCATAATTGGTATTAAGAAATGGGAAAGTTAGCTTAAGGAGCCTCAAGGTGCACTAAATTGCTAAGAGTCCTAGAGCTTGTGGCGCAAGCTTCAAGGCGAAGGCGTGAGCCTTTTGGGCACTAGGCGCATTTGTACTAATGCTTAAGAATCATACCCATTCCATAGTTTTTTTTTTTTTTCTTGAAATAAGTTAGATATGGCTTCAAAGAAGTGACTACGCATCATTATAATTGTGAAAGATACCACTTTGGATACTTATGGGTTAAGGGGGATACAAAGAAGTGACTGCACGTTGTTTAATTGTGAAAAATACTACTTTGCATTTTTTGTAGGTGTGTCAAATTCATGCGTAAATTGGGTTGGGTAGTTTTTACTTAAATTTACCAAAATTTACCAAAACTTGCCAAAATTTACCAAAGTTAAAAAAAAAAATTTTAATTTTGATCTATTAGAGTAAATTTGACAAAAGTTACCAAAATTTACGAAAAGTTACCAAAAGTTCAAAATTTAACTTTAACCCAATTATTTTTTACCCATGAATTTGACACAAGTGGGATAAAAAGAGGAATAAGAGAGAAAGAGATAAAGAGAAAGGGAGAAAAAAATATCGCAAAAATAGAGAACAATCATGAAAGATTTGTGGGGGACGTGGTCTTAGTTTGAAAAAAGGTTTTCTCCACTTGGTTTAAAGTGCTTAGAGCGTGGGCTTCCCCTAGCAAGGCGGAGAGTTGTGGCTTTCGGGAGCCTAGGTGTGCTTTTTTAACCTAAGATTTGGGAAAGTACATTTCAAAATAAGTCGAGCTACTTTGCTAGAGAGGAAACCATATTGTCTAGCTTCCTATTCTGCAATTTATAGAATGCCTCTCATATTTTTGGTTTCTTAAGTAATCCAATAAAGTTCCTTTGGCGCAAAGAAGACATAAGTTGTCTGATGTAGGTTTTCTGAGTTCTTATAGAATGCTAGGTGCTCACTGGCTGCTGCTACTATTGTCAGCGTGTTTAGTTGAACCTACACGCTTCTATCACATGCATGGAAGTTACCAACAGTTCATGGGATGTTTAATATGTCATCTGAGCTGTGGTCTGTCCCTTTTGGTGACCATATAGATATGATGAGGTATGTCTGATGATCATATAATGTAGGGTGTTCAATTGTGGGGAAATTATCTATGAAAATTTGTGCTTTCTGGTTATAGAGTTATAACTAATATGTTAAATTTAACTGTTCCTGAGATGGCAGTTAACTGTTTGATAATCGCCTCTGGCTTTTGGCTCTTATTGAAAATTTACATATAGATTAGTTGTACAGTGTATGAATTTTATTCTGTCTGATGGAAGTTTGGGCCGTAACTTAATTTGCTATTCTGATTCCCAGGCAATTTTGGCGAAGTTGTGAATGTTGAACTAGCTATGGATCGCATGGTAAGTGGTTCTAGCTTATTCTTTTTTGTTGAAACCAAGTGCTACCTTTGGCATAGCATTGATGTATATGTGACTACAGGTCAATCTCCCAAAAGGATATGGATATGTGGAGTTCAAAACAAGAGCTGATGCTGAAAAAGCACAAGTGTACATGGATGGGGTATGTTCCTGCTGAAGCTTAAGTAATAATTGGGTAAAGTGATGAATGGTTCTTTAAGTGCACTTTTATTCTTTGTTGTAGGCTCAAATAGATGGTAACGTTGTGGGAGCACGGTTCACCTTACCGCGGAGGGAAAAGGTTTCTCCCCCAAAAGCTGCCGCTCCCCCTCCAAAGAGGGATGTTTCAAAAAGTGATGGTGCAGATGCTGAGAAGGATGGGCCAAAACGAAGAGAAGGTAAATTCTCAAAAGATTTAGTAGGAAATGTTCTGCCTTGTTGTCATTTACTGGTCATTTTCATATTTTTATGCTTCCAGTTTCTCCACGTCCAAGGCGATCCCCTGTTCCTCGTAGAGGTGCTTCACCCAGAAGAGTGGATGCTCCACCTCGTAGACGACTAGATTCTCCTGTCCGTCGTAGAGATTCCCCTTATCGCCGTGGGGAATCTCCTGTGAGGAGGCGCCCTGTATCACCAAGAGGTCGATCTCCATCCCCTGTGAGGCGCCTGAGGTCACCTTTGAGGTTAGTGAGTTACTTGCTAGTGATTTCTTTAACTTTCATCAGAATACCTGAACAAAATACTGAGTTGAATAATTTGGAACAGGGGCTCTCCTCGGAGAGCACGGGGAAGTCCAATTCGTAGACGATCTCCCTTACCCCCGCGACGTCGGTATGTGATCTTTTATTTGCTTTGCTAATTACGCATCCACCCTGAGCAAATGCCACAAGAAAGCAACACAGAGGGGAGCTAGCCATGCAAAGATTGATAGGATTGTTGTTAATTCATCTGTTGCTTGGACTTGGTTGTTGTGCCTGTTGATTTCCTCAGATTTCTGTATATTTTTTTGAATGCTTGAGAAAACAATTCTGCATGTTGTAAACAAAATGACTGGCGGAGTATCCTGTGAATGTCAGATGGACAAGTACTTGAGGAGCTTGAGGTAAAATGAAGAACCGAGTGCCAGTTGCTTGTGTTATCCCTTAAGAATGGTCTACTTGTGACTTAAAGAGTGGCCAGCTTGTGGAACACATCTCTCTTTTGTTTGACCAGTCGTGAATCATCATCTAGCTAGATCCATGTTTGTGCCTATTGTCTGGAAAAGAATAATTCAAATTATTTGATTATAGTTATGGCCATGTATCTAGTTAAGTAATTCTAGTACATACAGCCTTCAGCTGTTTCTAAAGTTTGAAATTTTTATTTATGATTGAATCCTAGAAGAAAAATGTGTGAAAGTTGAGGAGGACATCTGTACTGCTAGCTAGTGTGTGTGCAAATCATTGAGATGGCTATGAAGTTGGAAACAAATACTGACAACAAACATGTAGTTGCATTCTTCTGTAAATTTGTTGTAGACTTCTAGCCACTATTGTCAGATTACTGTGTTGGCTGTTGCTTGTTCAAGTTACGATATGGCTGCACATGATACAAGTAGCTATGTTTTTGTCGCTAAGTTTGACCTTAATCTAGTCTACGGGTTGTATACCCTCCAGCCATTTAAACAACTCTGTATTAGCATTCACTTGTTTGTTTGTATGCTCCTGAGCCATCCAGCCATACATAGATTGCTGGTTGTTCCTCCAGTAGACAATCTTTGGTAGAAATGTTTTCACAATCTAGATGTAGGCCTTCATGTTTACAAGATGCCCCACAAAGTCTTTGGGATAAAAAATGTTTTTAGTTGCTAAAGCATTGAAAATAGGTTGTAGATTATCTGAAATGTTATTACATTTTGGATGTACATAGCTTTTGCAGGATGACTGTGTATCCGTTTTTTGTTGATTTATAAATATGTGTTTTTCCTTATATAAGAAAGAGTTTATCCACGGGAAACCACATAGATCTGGACAGGACTGTAGAGTCCCACTATTGTGGGACCCAAGTACAATGGTGTGTAAGTAATTAGTTGCTGCCACAATATTATGACGTATGTGACCCGTCCATTATCTTATGCTCTCCCTGACAAGTTGGTTGAAAGTAATATTGGCTCTCTATAAGCCGAATGAATTAATGAATAATGAATCAATGTCTAAAGACTTCATCTAATTGTCTGTTACATCTACACTTCATGTCATATGAGAAACTCCAACGGTTGGATGTTAAAATGATAACGGTGGCTTCAGCATTTTTGGCTGGCTGTGTTCTCAAGAAGTATTGCTTTAAGAACTTTGTTCGACTACTTGTCTAC
This sequence comes from Portulaca oleracea, assembly GCA_029582165.1. Lineage (NCBI taxonomy): Eukaryota > Viridiplantae > Streptophyta > Magnoliopsida > Caryophyllales > Portulacaceae > Portulaca > Portulaca oleracea. Next base: position 36,690,695 of record CM055887.1, read on the forward strand.
TTTGATGGTTTACTGTTTAATTCCTGCAATGGGGACATGATCAGCTTTAAGATGACATTGCACTTGAATCTTCTGAGTTGTGTTGGTGGTCCTTGGATTTGTAGGTACTCTTAATTTGTTTACCTATATATTGAATTAGAGGGGAAAAGTCTAATTCTGCGTACTTAATTCAATGTTTTGCAGTTCGCCCCCACCTAGGAGGCTTCGCAGTCCTCCCAGGAGGTCCCCACTTGGTCGTAGACGTAGCCGCTCTCCCGTTCGCAGAATAGGCCGCTCGCGTTCTAGATCAGCCTCACCCCGGAGGTAATTCTATTGCATGCTTGTGTATCCTAATGTTTGTTATTTACTGAAACATTGCATCTTGGTCAGTGATTTATAGAAGCAGCAAATTAATGAGGCCTGTTGCCCTCAGGAGAATTAATTAAGAGAAACTATATAGTGTTAGAAAGTCTTACTGGTCCTCTTGTGGGATGAGGGCTGATCGCAGGAACACATGCATATGCTGGTTGATTTGGGAGTTTTCTGTGCTATATGCTAATCGGTAATATGCAAGCCATAACGTTACTGAGTCTTGACATCTGGGTTTTTGCTATGTGAGCCAGCAAAGGCCATTTGCTTTAGACTAGAAAGTGTAATGTCAAGCGTTATCAATTGACTGCATTACTCGGTGTGCACCTGATATCTTATTTTGCTACACTATGTGTTTAATGAGTTTTTTTGGCACTATTTATCAATCAAATGATCTCCTAGCCATCTTGATGTATGTATGCTCAAGATGGGTTCAAGAACACGGGCAACACTACATCAATGGAACCAGCAAGACAAATTCATTGGCTATCTCATCTAAATCAAGGCTTAGAACAAAGCATCAAGGAAAGAAAATCAAATGAAATGAAAAGGATAGGCTAATGATCTCGTTTGATACAACACCACAAACGATTTCACTAAGGCCGGTACTTGTAATCTCACTCTTGGATATAGAAACACCACCAAAAGATAAAAAACAAGCTCTACATAACACCACTTGATTAGCTAAATCAAGATACTGAAGTAGAAATTTTGAGCTCACAAAGGAAAGGATGAAAGCTTTCACTCATATTCATCAAAGTCATATGCTACAAATGAGAGTCCAATATGCATATATAATAGCCAAGCTAGCAAGCAAACTAGCAAAGCACCTCACTTAATTACAACACTTTAGGTTTCCTAATCATGAAGAAAAGTGTAAAACATGATTAAACAAGCTAAGTATGCACGAATTCAGCTAGGACATTGCTTCAGCTTGAGGTCCAAAATAATTGAAGAGCTAGCCTCTAATGTCATGCCACATGGTAGCTCTCCATTGGACCAGCCTACACACTTTGCTCCATTCGCACCGAGCCACCTCCTACTTGCTTGCTTACTTAGCAAACCCAAGCCGCTAAGAAACCTCCTTGGATCAGCAAAGAAGAGGGGAATTCGAAATAGTGCTTGAAAAGACCGAATTACCCATGAACATACCCAAAAATGACAACCGAGCCAGATTAAGCTCTATCGAGTACACTGATTTTGCAAGGACTGTTGGGAATGCAAACAAACTCCAAATTGGACGTGTAAGAGCTTTTTGGAAGGCTTATGCAATGCTCTTCAAAAGTCTCCCAGGGCAAGATCGGAGTAGACGTCTCAATTTTGAGATATAGACACAAATAGAGTAGGTACCAATCGGGATGAATGACACTTTAAATTATAAGTGTTTTGCTTGAACTTGTGGATGATCAAGTAGCTTGATTGCACCAAGTTGGCTGATCTCTATCAAAAAGATAACTCATTTTAGAGTTAATCACACCAGAACGTTAGCATTCTTGTTGGTTGCTAACGTTGGTTTTGCTTGATTCTTTGGTTGGCTAAGTGACATCCTTGTGCCAATATGGTTCCAACGTACCCTCCATGGACCTTTGATCCCCAAGTGTGAGACTAAGGCATGATGAATCTACATCACATCTCTTTTCTTTTTCTGGAGTGGACATGTCTTTGTGGGTTTATATCGAAACCTTTTTTCTGCTCTTCATTGCTTGTCTGCTGAAGCAAATTACAAAATCATGCATCACTCTTCCTGTAACCCTGCTGACCAGAATTTCCCTTCAGATTGCGTTCATCCCTTATTATAGGGAAGCACTCCTGAATTAAGGGAAACTACATTTTTGATAAGAGTCTTGTTCATGCCAAATTATTTAAAACTCAGTCTTCAAAACCTTGGGAGAGTTGATGCAAAGTGATTGGGGGCCTCTTTTTTTTAATTTATTTATTTAAAAAAAACTTTGTTTTTTACCAGACCCTGAATCTGACCTTGCTAGAGTTTTTTGTATAGAAAAAGAAGAAATGGTTCATATGGTAGTTCAGCTAACTTGGTGGCAGCCTTTGTGGTTTTGAAAAGTGCCATTGCACGTGTGAATGAAGGAAAAAGGTCCACAGCGTTTTTAAACTGTGAGAAGTTTGTTGGATTTACAATCAAAAAAGTGAATTCATGTGATGTGTGATGCATCATTACTTCTATAGTTCCATGTGTCCAGTTTTGCCATGTATGGTTTCATCGTAAGTTCGATTGTGTGAGGAGCTGCTTTTTTTTTAAAAAAAAAAATTTAAAAAACGTTAAATTCACATGTACATGGTGGTATAATGGGCTGGGGACTTTTTGTACACTGCAGAAGACCAGCACCACCTAGGAGGGGAAGATCATCATCTACTTCTGCATCTCCAAGTCCAAGAAGGGTAACATTCCAGTTTAAATTTATTGATTTTCTTACCAAATTAGTTGTGCTGTGTCTCATGCACTGTTGGTTTTTTCTATCTTAATTTTGTTATCTTTTTTTTTCTCCCCACAGGGTCCCCGTAGGATATCAAAGAGTCCTAGAAGGTAATTCTTCTCTAGCTGTTTTAGAGTGAACTTTTTCAAGAAAAAGAAAAAACAGTGCTTTGTGGCAAATTGAATCTGCAGGAAAGTTGAGTATACTTGGACTTGATGAAATTTTTATCTTAGATCCACCTAGTTTGGCTGCCTATCCTATTGAATCATATTGTCAATTGTTATGCAAAACGTCATTTTATGGAGGTTTCATGACTGATGGTTGCAATGATTTTGAGGGAGGAATTTAATGCTGTATTGTGTGGATGCAGGCCAGTGAGAGGAAGGAGCAGGAGCAGCAGCCGAAGCCGCAGCAGCAGCGGGTCCCCTCCCCCTCCCCCTCCCCCTCCCCCTCGTAAACCTTGAAGGCTGCAGATGCTCTATTACTTGAATTGAACTTTTGCAATGGAACAGTTTCCAAATAGATGTTAAAAACTGAGACTGCAGCTGTGTATCTTTTTTCATCTTTTGTTGAATGGGATTTTTCTAGATTCTACTGGGGACCTTAGTCTGAAACACGTTTTGCTTGCAGGATGTGTATTGTACACATGGTTGATGGGCTCATCTTGATTGAGCCTGTGTATCTGCCTTCGGCATTACATTTTAGTTGTGTTACCAAGTCATCACCCATCGGAGAATCCAGTCGAAATTTGCTTGGCATTTGCTGCAAAATATTTCTGTTTGTGCTCTAGCCTTGGCTCAATGGCATTTTCTTACATCATATCCTGACCCTTACTAAGGAATGGTGGGCCTTGCTGGTGAGCTTCTGAGCTTTAGCTCTGCCCAAAGGCCAATCTCTCTCTCTCCCCACCTTAAACAAACCTTTCCAAAAACTTGTGATATGCTTGCGGAGAGCATAAATTCATTTGATGTGAACTCTATAACTGTGCTACTAGAAATTTTGTGGCCACCTCTTGTTAGAAAATTTAGACATTTAGGGGTTACATATCAAGCAAATGGGCATTGTACCTAGCAATCAATCACGGTGAAGAGAGCCCCGCTATAAATCTTGAGTGGTGTAAAAGGAGCTTAGTGATGTAGATTCCAAACCCACATTAGCTTTGATTCAAGGTGGTTTTATGAATTTTTTTTTTCAATCCCACATTCCAGGCAAATCCTGCATTCTATTGGGCTATACAGGTTATGTATCATTGAGTTTCATAACCCTTGTTTAGCTACTTTGAGGCATCTATGAAGGGAAGGCCCCAGGGGACGGTCAGGTATGAAGGAGTAGCTTGGCCTTAGTCACAACTCCTAGTTTCTTAAATTGAGTTTTTGCATAACCCTAACTTTAATAGGAAGGGTTCTTGAGGCTCGTGCAAGCTGTAGAGACCATCTTAATGGGAGCTCTTGGCTTCCTGGTGTTCCTTGATGATCCTTGTGTTCATGGTTGGAGAGTGCAACCCACTGCTAGGCTTTGAAAATCTCGTGGCATACATCAATCCCACGCCTAAAGCATGAGTTATATGTCTAATCCTTTTTAGGTCTCCTGATTGCTTCAAGACAATCAGATTCGCCTAAGGATATGCTATGATTCATGGAAATTAATCCATTCTTGAAGCACATTGAACTATTTAACACATTATCAACTTTGATTCAACCAATAAAAATCTTTAATCTATCATTATAGATCTTGTCTCCAAGAAAATTCTTAGCTCCACCAATCCTTCATTTTGAAGATTATTCCCAAGTCAACCTCAGTAGATTGCAACATAAGAATCTTCTTCTCAATAGGCAGTATGTCAATCACATACAACATCAGGAACACATTGCGCTCACTGAACTTCTTGTAAACATAAATTTTTTTAGCACTTCTTAGTACATCAAACCATTTGATGCCCTGGTCAAAGTGATCGATGATTCCAACTCTTAAAATCTCCCTTAAGACCACATATGGTCTCTTGAAGCTTACAAGGATTCCAACCAAAACCCTTTTGTTGTGTCAAGTATACATCCTCCTTCCAAACTAATTTTGAAGGTGGTTTTGAAACCTATCTGCGACATCTCACAGTCATTCTATGAAACTATGGTAGAAGTATCTTAATGAAGCCATGTTTTACCTTATTCCTGACAGCTCACACTTTCGGCAAGTCAACCAAGTTCTAAACTTGGTTTCATACATAGAGTCTATCTCGGATTTCACAGAATCGTGAAATGCTAAAACTTCTTTGTAGTAGGTAGAGTCATTACTTTCTAAAAGTAATATCTCACATGCGCTCATTCCTAGAGATCGATATCTCTGTGGTTAACAGAGTTGTTTACCTGACCTTACTTAGAATAGGGTCCATGGCACCTCATCCACAACTTTTGAGGAACTTCTACTACCTCAACCTCGTTTTTAATTTCCTAACTAATAGGAAAATTTTGAACTGGGATCAGGTAGTGGAGTTTGAGGTGATGATTATAATGTTTGTGTCTCTTGAACTTCAGTAAGTTCAAAAACTCTCTCACTCTTTCTCTAACATACTAACATAATCTCTAAGAAGAAAACATTTTGAGATACAAACACTATGCTCTACAACAGTTTGTAGAATGGATGCCCCTTTCTTTCTAAAAACAATTCAGGAACCTTTCCTCTCCATATTGTATATGTTGTCTTCTCTAGTGCTTTAAATAATTTTTGTTCAATATTTAGAGTTGTGGTTGATAGCGTTTGTCCCAAAAGGTAACTAGTAATGCTGACTCAACCACCATCCATCGCGCTATATCTAATAGGATGTGATTCCTCACTTCAGACTCACCATTGTGCCATGGTGTTCCCGGAGGAGAGAGTTTTGGAACAATTGCACACTCTGGAATGGTTAGTGGAATTTTGGCTCAAATACTCACTTCCTCAATCTAATTGAAGTATTTGGATTTTCTTGTCAAGTTGTTTTTGTACTTCACTTTGAAACTCTTTGAACATTTCAAAGGATTTGGACTTGTGAAATATTAAGTGGACATATCCATATCTACTAAAATCGTCACTGACAGTGATGAAATAATACGATAAACCCTCTTCTAACACTAGTGCTCATAGGCTCACATACATCAATATGTATGCATCCTAACAAGTCATTAGCTTGCTCACCAATTCTAATAAGAGGTGATTCAGTCATCTTGGCATGCTATACAAACATCGAACTTTTCGAAGTTTATGTTTTCCAAAAGTCCTGCACTATGCAGTTTTTGAATGCATTTCTGATCAATATGACTAAGCTTACAGTGCCAGAGTTATGTTTTATTTGAGTCATTTGTTCAAACTCTTGGCTCAACCATTAGCACCCTTTCGATCATATCTAGGTGCTCTCGCTGTCTTACCAAGACTACTTCATTTTGGAAATCTTTAAACTATTTTAACATTCCAACTCCAAATACTTCTCATAGACATGAATCATCATGTCTTATTTTTGTTCATCTTTGAAAATTGAAGGGATGAAAGGACTACATACATCCATATGTATGAATGTTTGTTTTCACGTTCACCCTTTCTTGCAAAAGGTACAGTCATGCTTTGTAGACATCATATGTTTCAAAGTCTGATTATTCGAAAGTCTATCACTGTGACCCTTCCGAATGCACTTTGATATGCATGACTTAATAAATAGTTCCAAGGTTATGTTTGGACATGAATTCTTTCTTTTAAACCTTTTGGTTTCGATGTGTTAGATGTGTTTATCCGAGATCCTCTCTCTCTAATTGAGAGCTTGAAATCAAATTTCTACTTATAATAAGAACATAGAATCACCTATATATTTATGTTGTAAGTCTTGAAGAAACGGATAAACAAGCAACTCTACATGAGGAGCTACAACTATTTGCATGTTCCTATTGTAGGCTGACTCTCATCCTTCCAAACACATCTACTTTGCTGTAGATCCTGCACATTTGCATAAATGCGAGTTTCACAGCCGGTATCTAATACCTAAAGTGGGTTTAATAAGGGTAGTGTGTATCATATATGCACTTACCTCGAAATAAAATCATATTACTTGTTCCTATACTTAGAAGGTGTTTCTATGACTAAGTAGAAGAACAACAAGCCATAGGGATTCAACTTGTGGTGTTTCTGTATCAAGTTCAATTCCCTTGAACTACCCAAATTATCTATCCTTATTCAGCTATCCTACAAAAGGAAAAGTTTGTTCTTTAATTCAGTTATCTATCCTTATTCTGTATCACGTTCCAGAAGATCAACAATAACGAGAAGCTATCTTTCATTCTTGGTGCACTGCCAAAGGAAAAGTTTGTTCTTTAATTATTGATGGTCGAAGTGGTACTAACGCAGCTTTTCTTACTATGGTGAACAAGCTCAAGCTACAAACTAGCCCTCACCCTACGCCATACACCATCCAATGGCTCAATCAAGGCAAAGGTTTACAAGTGAATCAACGGTGCTTGGTAAGCTTTTCCATTGGTAAATCTTATCAATATTCATTATGATGTGACGTTATTTTAATGGATACCTGTCATATTTTGCGTGGAAGACCATGGTTGTTTGACAAAAGTCTGACGCATGATGGGAGAACCAATACTTACACCCTTGTGATCCACAACAAGAAGATACCACTAGCCCCTCTTAAATCATCCCATCCGTCCTTACCCAAAGAGAATGAGCCTAATCTCGTTACCTTTATGACCACTGAACATCATGAGTTTAGGTCCATAAGGAGTCAATTCATCCAACCGAGTTTGAGGGTAAACTCTTTGCAACCAAGGGAGAATGATGGAGATTCGCCTTACCTTGGTCTCACATTTGGAGACCCAAGGTTCATGGAGAATAATGGAGATCAGCCCAGCTCGTCTAATCCACCAAAGGAGGTCCAATTCATATACATTGAAGTGGAAAAGGCCTTAGAAGATCAATCGAGTAAGGCCCAACGACCAGCCCAAGTATTTTGCTCCATAACACAAGATTACGTCCAAGAGAACTAAAGGAAGCAAGTCACGTGCAAGGGACGTCCTAGAAAAGAAGATATTTGTGTTTTCCTTATTAGTAGCTAAGTTTGTTATAGTAGTTGTATTTTCCTTGTTAGTAGCTAAGTTTGTTATAAGGCACAATTCCAAGTATTATTTAGTAGAGTAGGCATCAAGTTAGAAGAGTTTAGAAGAGTCTAGAAGGGAAGAATCCTAGTAGGATTCAATCCTAGTCTTGGACGCCAATTTTGTCTAATCCCATCAGGATTAGGAAAGCCAAAGGGAATCCTAGAAGGATTCATCCTTAGGTTGCTTAGGCGCCAAGTTTAGTAATCCTAGAAGGATTAGGTCTTAGTCTAGTATAAATAGGGGATAGCTTGTAACATTCAACACACTGCTTTTGATTATGAATACAAACAAGCTTTTGCTTACCCTGAGAGTTTTCTACAACCCTCTTTCCTTTTCTACTATTGTATCTTGAATTGGCTATTCAAGTGGTGAGGTAGAGCTTGTTCCTATACTTAGAAGGTGTTTCTGTAACTAAGTAGAAGAACAAGAAGCCTTAGGGATTCAACTTGTTATGTTTTTGTATCAAGTTCAATCCCCTTGAACTATCCAAATTATCTATCCTTATTGAGATATCCTATAAAACCCTAGGCTTTCGTAAACCCTACATTCCATATAGATTGGTTGCACGTCACTCCCTTGATGTGTAATTGATCAAAACCCTAGCTTTGCATCAATTATACATCAAATGCTCTTTTGGGCGTAAAATTGACGCATGGTTCTTGATTTAAACTCTAAGCCATTGTCACTTATAACACTACTAAAAATATGTCTATTACTAGCCGGTTTTTCCAACCAATTTAAAATGGTTGGAAAAACTAACTATTTTAGCAATCATTTCATATTTTAACCATTTTCAAAAATTTTATCTAGGAAGAAGGGTTGAAAATTCCAACCAATTTTTCTAAAATGGTTGAAAATTTTTCCTACCATTCTTTTTCCTGCTATTTGAAAATGGTTAGTAATCTGACAATTTTTTCAATCATTTTCAAATAGTAGGAAAAATGATGTTATGAAAAATTTTCAACCATTTTAGCAAAAGTGGTTGGAGTTTCCAACCCTTTTTCCCTCATAAAATTTTTTTAAAATAGTTGGAATATGAAATGGTTGGTTTTTTAAAATGGTTGGTTTTTCCAACCATTTTAAATTGGTTGGAAAAAAGTGGTTGGTAATACATATATTTTTAGTTGTGTAACCACCTTAACTTCTCTCTCAAATTGTCGGTGCACCAAAACAGTTGAATTTTTCAATTGTTTTTCAGTTTCATTTTTTCCAAACATCAGATAGACTCGAACACTTTTGCTAAAGTCATCCATAATATTAAGAAAATAATGAGCACCACAGAAAGAAAATATTCTATATGGAACCCATATATCGACGTGAATAATATCAAAAATTAATTTAGCTTTATTTTCACTATTAACAAAAATGTTATAAGTTTATTTTACTCTAAAATAAAGTTCACATGCTTCATTGTTTCTCATAGCTAAGGTAGGAGGTTGCAAATACTTATCTGAAAAATGCATAATTTCCTTTGACAGGTGCCCCGATCTCTGGTGCTAAAGTGTCCGGTGCAGACAGTATTGATGTCTATCTTCCTTTGAGGCTCATTGAAGAAGTAAACCCCGTCAAGCTGTTTACCAGCACCAATCAGAATCCCCAAGATACAGTATCAAATGTGGCTGTGAAAGTTAAGTCCTTACATAAAAGATGAACCGAAATAAGATTACAACTCATGGAGGGAACAAGAAGAGCTCAATCCAGATAGATATTACTAGATGAATATTTTCTACTTCTTTTAGAATTGCTCCATATCTAGTCATATGAGCTGCGGTGTTGATGTTAATTAGCCATGACAATTTTGAATTACCTTCGATGCTTTCTCCAATTTTTATTCGTTCAATCAGACTCAATAGTATATTTACTTGGTCTTGAGTAAAGAATTTGGTTGGAATAAGCCCATTATTGATAGGCCCAAACAAATGGGTGTCATGTTTGTAACACCCCCAGGTTACTAATCACCAGATTAAGCTAATTCACTACTTAACCCAATGATCAGCAGCGAATAATTACCTGAGAGCACTACCGCCGTCCATGAACATGGACTAGGCTAAGACCCCAACACACCACACCAAAAGGCTTCACCCAACCACATAACTAGACCACCACACAAGACATCACAACCATCGAGTTCTAAAACTCCTAGAATTATACAACCCGAAGAAGTATAAACACCTTAACATATAAATCGTTCTTAACACATGCCACAAGACCAAAATAACAACAATTTCTCATTAATCCTATTGCTTCCACTAACCAAGGCTCCTATAAACTTCAAAAAAGGAGCTCCAAGATCACCTGAGTACCACCTAGGTAGCTTTTGGGTTCCGCCCTTCGATGACTTTGCCCTTGCCTTTCCCTTGTGGCCCTAAAAGTAACAAACAACTTAAAGAGGTGAGTTTTACTCAGCACGTATACTAAAAGAATGGAATAAAACAAGCAAAAGTAAGACTTAGACTTTATTATCCCTAGGCGCGCGGCTCCGTTTAATAAAACATTGAAGTGAAGATTGAAAGAGAAGATTCAGTAAACCAACTTACAAGAACTCCAAATTTTAGGTAACTTCCTGACTTCACAATACAAATGTCAACTTAACAGTGTTCCCACCACAGGGTGATTAGACATGTAAAGGCAACAAATGCTTTTCTATATTAAACTTGCAAGGTTAGGAATACAACCACAATTTATAAATAAGCATAAATTCATGTGAAGCTATAGAGTTATTTGAAATTAAAACAACTTATAAACGCAAAAGTTTACGAAAAGAAGATAACGTGATATGGTAGAACTTAACATGGATGCCCCTACTTGCGATCATCGGCTAAGCCTCCGTATGCGCATACCCGGACCGATCGGGAGGTCCGGATGGTGGATGTCTATCCTACTGGCCAGATTTTCTTGGTGTGCATCTAAGGCACGAAATAAATTCTCATGGGGTGCTCAAGGCACGTGAACATGGTGTGTATTTAACACTATTCCTTGGTGTGCTTTTACGCACATAAATCATGGGCGGGGCTTTATTACTTAAAACACCTGCTAATACCTTGGAAAACTTTAAGCCGTAAGGTAATCTTTAATTAAAACTCGACAACAAGCATGAAGAGAACGTTTCCTCAAGTAAAGTTAGCTTATAAAAAGGGCTTCTTAAGAGGTAAAAAAAAAATCCTTGATTTTTGTGTTCGATTGAAATCTAGCTACTTACAAAATAAAAGAAATTTTCCTCTTTAATTTCATAAAACCACACTAGTTCTCAAAGCATGAAGCTCACTTCTAAGATCCAAAATTTTACCTATAAAAGAGCATCTTCCTTGTAGGAAAAATATTTCGGCATGTAAGCATATATATAAGAACCATTTCGGCGCATAATTACGAGAATACAGGAGTAAATAATTTAAGTACATGTATATACACGACATAAAAACTAAGTAGTACACGTACCTGACAACGAAAATTACCAACGAGCAATGACTTGAACAGTGCACGAGTAACGATCACTTGAGCGAAACTTAGAGAGGAAGAGAAATTAGAGTTAGACCTTCTTGTCTAAATAGGAGAAAGGCGAGGAATTTTTGAAGGACAAAACCGGTTCGTAAACTAAAAGAATTTTCCTACTTTTACAAAGAGGAAGGTAATTATTGCTATAGATATCGGATTGCCACTTAAGAGTACTTTCCGGAAAGCTCAGGTTACGCTCTACAACTTTATAGTTAACTCTGGAGGCTAAAAACATGATTAGAGGGGTTAAAACGCTTAATTACACAATCTGCCCAGAATTTGTACAAGCCGGGTAACGTTTTTCGGAACGCGATATCTTGAGCTATACTACTCGGTTTTGGGCCTATAAGCTGTCTATGGAAAGCTTAAGATTCAAAATTTAATTTATCTTTTTATCATCACGCGATTTAAGTTTGGGAAAAGGCTCAATTTTAACCCAACACACGAGCAGTCACTAACTTCTAATTCTGGAAAAATTCCAGAATTCCTGTCCTTCAAACAAACAACTATAACTTGTTCATCCGACGTCGTATGAACGCAAACCAAACCATTCCGGAAAGCTTAAACAATCCTCTAAAACTTTCATGTTCAGACCCGACACTATACTAAACTTTAACTAGACGAAAACTAGCCATTTTCATTCTGCCGTCACTTAAATTCCAGATTTGCACCATTCTACGGTTTTGGTCATAACTTTTAAAATACACATCGAAAAGTCGATCCGTAAAGCCGGGTGTTAGCTAACACTCTTGTCTATCTAATTGAATCCTAATATCACCGAAAATCCTTTTCTTTATTTCCTGGAAAACACGAATCCAACCAGAATGCAAATATAGGTTCAAAACTCACATGCATGCCTAAATCTTTGTGATTTAGCCAAGGATCCTTCACAAGCCATCATGTTCTCACCATATATTCAGAAACTCAGCCTTAAATAGTCCAAAGAACATTAAATACCTCTCTTTTAAACTCATACATCCTCAAATCCATATTCACTTTAACTATCTAGCATAAATTTCCACATGCAACTTCCTAATATTCCTTTAAATCCCCATTTACACCTAATTTATTAACATGCAACTTGAACACGTCGAACTTTCCACATTTCCACAGAAAACTACAACACTAATACTACATGCATGCTTATTTTCACAAAAAGATTACTTGAAACAACCAAAATAACAAGGATCTAACATAACTCACCACTTCCTTTCTTCCAATTTGAAGATCTCCTTTCTTTCTTTGAAAAACTCAAGGATTCCCACACTATATTCTGAAATTAATCCCAATTAAAACAAGGAAAATCAGATTTGATTTATAAGAATTCTAAAGATTTGAAGAGGAGAATTGAGATGGAAGGATTTACACTTGAATGGGAGACGAACAAAAGCAACAAGGGAGCAAGGGGGGAAAACGGCCGACCGGTGGTGGTCGGAGGTGGCGGCGGCGACGCCCTGGCGGCGGCGGTGGTCACGGCTGACGGTGGTGGCCGGCGGTTGTGGGGGAGGAAGGCAAGAGCACACACACTTGAGTGAGGACAATGGAGAGAGAGTTTGAAATGTTTTTAAAACTTAACACTCCCTCTTCCTTCCTAATATATATAATATCAATCAAAAAAAAAAAACCCAAATCCTTTCCCCCTCCTTCTCTTGGCCGAAAAACAAGGGTCCAAGGCCCAACTATTTTCTTCAATTTAATCTCCCATACTTAACTTATAACATTCCCAAAATATAAAACCCATAATAGAAATTATCTATGGTGACTAAAAGTAACCATAGTTCTTGTTTTATTTCTCATGAATAACACCATAAGACATCTAATAGGATCACCCTAAAAGGAGGGTTGAGTTTGATGAGAGTATTTTTAATCTGATCGAGAAGGGGTACTATTAACGGAAGGAAGATTCGTAAGAGATTATAGAAGAGAAACGCGTTGCACTGTTCAAGCCCTGCAAAAACGTACACTGGTTATAAAAATAAAATAAATAACGTAAAATCATAAAATAAGGAGCACGCGCTTTATTTAATCTATAAGTTAATTCTTTCCTAATTTTTGATTACGGCTTAATCACACGTATAATAAAAGGGGTTTTTTCTTGGGTTGTTACAATGTTGTTGAGTAAACTACCCTAACTACTCACATCTATCTCGAACCTCTACTGTCAAGATGTCGTTTGCTGCAGACATGTCTGTTTGCTATAGAGACATCGGCTGCTGCGCTGAGGGGAGGTTGTTAATGATAACACCGACAACTCCATGTTGTTATCGAGAGCCCCAATTGCTTCCTCTTCCATCGCCAGTTTATCCACCTCGTCCTCGGTTGTTTTGACTCCTGCCACTGTATGCGTTGCCTCGTGAGCTCCTATTTTCCGAGTACCCTATTAACTTAAACCACCCAATGGCATCATGTCCATACTTTACACAGTGGCTGCAGGTGGGTCTTTCTCCGTTGCGAGTATCTTTTCGAGCACCTACAGTGAAGGTTGCGGCAACCTCTTTCTTCTCGTGTCCTTTGAGCAGTTCTTGATGTTCCCTCTCTTGCTGCACAAAACTGAAAATTTTCTCCAAAGGGGGAAGAGGATCTGTGGCTAAGATTTGACTCCTCAAGTTAGAATACTTGACATTGTTCAACCCCATAAGAAATTGATGTGTTCGATCCCTTTCTAGAAAAGCAGCGAGATGGGCCCAAGCTTAGAGGTGCACTTCCCGCAACTGCACTTAGGTATTAGGGGCGGATCCACATGTATTGGATAACACCACTAATTTTTTGAAAAAAAAAAGAAAAAAAGAAAAATGTTTAGCTTATATACAATTTGACACCACACAAAATCAAAAAAAGATTGTGTAGCTCGCTGGTGCCTGCACGTGCAAGAAATAGGACTTGTCAAGTTGGTCGCTGGTTCAATTCTTAGTGCAAGAAATAGGAAGGTTAACGATCACGCCACCATTCCTATGATCGCGAAGTGCAGTGCTATCATCGACAATAAGTCGTTGAGGAAGATGGTTGATCCGGAAAGCTTCTCTATCCCGTGCTCCATAGACGATTTGGAGATTAGTCGCGCCTTACTTGAGGGCGAGTGTGACGGTCATGCCATACTCGGTGTGCAAAAGGCTCAACTTGGATGACCTCAACCCCACTTCTGTTACTCTGCAACTGGCAGATAGATCCATTCGCCGCCCGGTTGGAATCATGGAGGATGTCCCGGTGCTAGTTGTTTGAAGCACCTACGGATGACATCATGAATGATGATGTATTGGGATGGTGGAGATTGAACGGGCCATGATATCCCATTGTTGCTCAAATGGCTAATGATATTTTAGCTATGCCCGTTTCTACCGTTCCATCGGAGTCTGCCTTCAGTACCGGGGGATGCCATCTCGATTCATTTAGGACTAACTTATCTCCAAAGGTATGCAATTCATTTCAACTTAATATTTCTTTATATTTTATTTATTAACTATTATTACATTATTATTTCTTGTATGCTAACTAATCATGGATTTATTACTATTTATATGTGGACCTATGGTTGTATAAAGATGGTTCAAGTACTCATTTGTACTCGAGATTGGCTCATGGCAAGTACAAGGATCAAGGATATTAATGAAGTCTTGCAAAAGTGCAAGAGCAGCGGACTTTAATGATTTAATGATTTATTGTTCTTTTGCATTTAAGTCTTTATGTGAATAACTTTGTTATATATTTATTATTTGTACGCTTCTTCATGCTTGTATATTTTAGATCTATCTCCTACAAGCGAGAAAGATAATGTCATAGATGTGGCTGACAAGTTAAATTAACCTAAGGTAATTTTATTAGTTAAAAATTATTTTCATCACTTTCACATTTCATTTCCACCATTTTGTTGATTTTTTTCAATTGAAGGATAATGTCATAGTCATAGATATGCTTGATAACGTTTTCTAATTTAGTTATTTTCATTTTGTTAATGCAAGATTTGAAGCGAAGTAGTAAATCATTGAGCCAAGTGCACAAGAAGGCAAGGATGAAGATTGAAGAATCAAAATAAAAACTTTAAAAGTGCATGATGTGAATATGCGTTGTATGCGATGAACTTTGTGATTTTGGACCTTATAGTTATGGTAGTAATTGTTGTTGAGTTGTTCAGCTGCTGGACATTGTCACTTTATTATGTATATTGTATGTGATGAACGTTGGACTGTAGTCATGTAAGAAGTAAGAACATTTAGGCAAAGGAGTGAAAGGATTTTGTCTCTTTGGCCTTTGATTTTTGGTTTTGAAGATTGAGACTTTATGAAAGTTGCAACTTGGATGACAATCAGGCAAGGTAAAAGGTCGGTTTTTTAATTTACAGATACATGGACTAGTGCAAATACTGGGTAGTAGGTTGAAAAATGCAAAAAATACACTCCGGGCTTATTCTTATTCGGTTTTAATCAGTTTTTTCAGTTTGGTTATTCAGTCTGGCTCTCGTTTTCAATTTTTGCTCTTATTGGGTTTTCTCGGTTCGGTTCGGTTTTGAACCGATGACCAACATCATAACCCATCATAAATATCTTCTTAAGATTTGAATGTGAACTTGTATCAACTACATATTTTCTCCAATCCTGCCAATCTGTTAGGGGGCGTTTGGTTGAGAAACTTTCCCGGGAAAGTTTCTCAACTTTTCCAAGTTAAAAAACTTATCCATGTTTGATTGAGAAACCTTCCCGGGAAAGTTTTGATGTGGGACCCATAATTTCCCTCACAAACCCATGAAAATGTTTCCCAAGGAGGGCTAGGGAAAGTCTTTCCCGGGAAACGACCAAACGCACCATTAGTGAAAGGAATTTCACGTAGGGATACTGATGCTAACCCAAGTTGGCAAGTTTTGTACAGCACTAGCCATCAAGTTCACAAAACATTCTCATCTCTACCATTCTCAACCTTATTGGGGTCTGATCAGGTGACTCAACCAGCTGTATGCCTGTAAAACATTTGTGCGTGCTTTGTACTACTTATTATCCTTTTTTTTCAAGACTAATCATAAGTTTACTTACTGAGCCTGTTCCATAAGCCTGATGCACTGCTATTAAAGCCTGTTCCAAAACTATAAGCAATGATGTATTGCATTGAAGTGTTATTAGACATGAGGATAGGAAAGTTCATAAAAGCCCAACATGGACATGACTATGAGGGGGTCTCATTTGCAAATTGAAAATTATACATTAGCAAAACTTTGCAAATTGAACAAGGATCAGGCATAAACAAAAATGCATAACCCAAGTTTGCATTAATCAGTGAATTCATAATAGAGAAGCTGCAAGCCGAATAACACACACAACCAAATGTCAAACTTCTAAAATTTACAGCAAAATAAACAAAACCAAAATCCCAAAAAGACAAAGTTGAGCAACAAGATAGACCAGAACACATGAAATAGACAAATATCTGTAGAAAATCAACCAACACAATAGCTGATAGTATTCATCAACCAACACAATAGCTGAAAATCAACCGGATCTGGCCAATAGACGTAGTAGCAAAATGTGAAAACGTGATCAGAGGAATATTCATCATAGCAGCAAAAAACATCTATCTTCTCTAGAGACGGGTTGAAAGGCATGATAGTATTCATCAAAACCATTTTCTAATTTTCCCAAACAAAACATCAAAGTGAACAAAGCGTATCACAAAAAAGCAATGAATAACACTAAATAAGATTTAACTTTTGGCATAAGCATATGGGAAATGTAAGAGAACACAACTAAAGAAAGCATACTAACTGATCCATCAATGAAACCACTGTGGTGTCTGGATCCGGAACGAACAAAATTGTATATCAAATCCCTAACCTTTCGAAACGAAACAGAAAAAGAAAACGAACTGGGTCTCACCAAAACTCGACAAAAAAAAAAAAAACTAAAAAGAAGAAAAAAAGTTGGTCTTCTGAGGCTAGAACCTGAGCTTGGAGAAGAACCACCTGTTCTTGCCAGTGTTGAACCTCTCCTCAAACTTCTTTTTTGTCTCCTTAGCTGCCGTAACCTTCTTGTCACGAGACTGAAGGGAATCAGGGCTAACAATGTCCTTCAAATCGAGATCAAGGGCGTATCGTGTGGGCATGATGTGGTTGTAATTGACGAGCTTGACGAAGCACTTGACCCTGGACTTCTTAGCCTGCTTTTTGGCGGAGTCCTTGCGAATGACCTTGCTTGGGTATTTTGAGATCCCCGCTACCAAGCAGTGGCCATATGGACGATCCCTCGTACCCTCGTCGAATTGACGGACTATGACGGCTTTGCGACCGGCATACCGCCCTTGCAAAAGGATTACAGCTTTCCCAGGCTTCAAGAACTTCACCATCTCTCTCTCTCTCTCTCTCTCTCTCTCTCTCTCTCTCTCTCTCGCGGGAGGTAGGGGGTGTTTTTATCGGCGCAGGGTTAGGGTTTAGGGCAAATATAAGGGAGGGCCACATGAGAATTGAGAACTGATACTAGACACAACAGACGGGTCCTAGTTTCGAATTCCTCAACCTCATTTTTCTTTGCCTCCCCTTTTTCCAAAAAAAATTGTTGGAGTGTCACACATCTTTCGTAATTCACTCGTGGGTTACCACTTTTATTTAATGTATTTTTAGGTTATTTAAGTTGCTGGGAGTAATAATTAGGCAAAGTTTGGCTGGAATCTGATGACAGTTGAAGAGGGTATTGAAAATTTTAAAAATCGTGTCAAAGGTAACTGTTTGCCTCTTCTTTTTTTAAATTCTACTTAAACCCCTTCAACTGCCCATTGCTTCTCTTCATCTTGTTCACTTCATCAATGAGAGGGAGAGAGAGACAGACGAGCAGCAAGGAGACGATCGAGAAGAAGAAAGAGTAGAAGCTCACTTGAAAGCAATGGCAGGTATCGAAAATCATTCCCTCCTCGTCTGTTCTTGTATGAGCATGATGTTGACGAATTTTTTGGGGACCTTCGGGGATTTTCGGGTCTGGGTTTTTGTATTATTTAAGGTTTTGCGTTGATTTTGTTGAAGAGTTTAACATGTTTGGTTGATGCTTTGTAATGCATGTAAATGTTTAAAAAATTGTGATGTGTTCTTCTGGGTTTTTGTTGTTATGGGTTTTTGTTGTGTTGGTTGATTTTTGGGGGAAAATTTTATGATTTTCACTACTGTGTTTGGTATTTTTAGGGTTTAGATGTCTTTTGGATTGTGATGTGTTCTTCTTTAACCTGTAGACGTGGACATGAGGGGGATGGAAGGGTTCAACAAAATGCATAACTGGTCTCATGAAGAATTTGTGTGCAAAAAGTGTGGGCTTGATGATGTTCTTAAAATATCAAGGAGCAGTGAGAATCCAAACCGTGTGTATGGTAAATGCCCAAGTATATGTTATGGCAAATTCCTTAGTTGGCTGGATGACTGTGAAGAAATGCCAAGCAAGACACTTGCCATTGTGGAGCCTCCATTGCCATTTGACAGCAGTGCTGAGTTGTAAGAGCTCAAAAACAAGGTTTTAGAGGCAATGTTGCTAGTGTATATGTGCAAGAACGATGTTGGGGAGCTAGTGATGACCAACAATACTGCAATTGAGGAGGCATATGTCATGAAGATGGAGGTTGCTGCCAGTGTGCTGGAGGTTGCTGAGGTCAGAAGGGATCTCTCTAATGTAATGAAGAAGATTACAGAGTTGATGGAGAAGGCTACAGAGTTGAAGGCCATCTAGGACAAGGTTCTAGGATTGATGATGCTGTGTGGGATGGGCATAAGGACTATGGCTATCCTTGTGTTATTCATTGTACACGTGGTTTGTATTAACCCGTTTTGTCGTTCTTCTCAGGGAGCGAGGGGCCTTGGTCTTAAGATCTAGGTCGAGGTCAGGTTAAGATTGCTATGGGATGAAACAGGTCAAAAAAGGGATCGCAACCCAACAAATAAACCTAAGGTCGGTCAAGGTGAGAAAATGGGCTTCGGAGCCTTTTCGGGATGCAAACGGAAATAAGTAAGTAGGTTTCAGCAATAAGGGAGTGAAAACGAAGGAATTCCAAATGGAGATTCTGTTGAAGAAAGGCCACGGGATTCCCTTTCTTAAGGGTAATCCAGATTAACTACCTCGAAATCCACCACGGATTCTGAGGGTTAATGCGCGGCCCATTAGGGGGTTACTCTCCTAGCGTGGCTACAATCCATACGTAAACATTGTACTTAAGGGACGAAGGGCCGCTACCCCCCACGCCTAGCCACATTGGTGAACCAACGAATTTCGAGATTTCAGACTTTTAGGAGTTTTGGATCGGTTTTTCAGGAATTTTCACGGCCCTCCGAAAAGGGGTTACCCTACCAACTCGGGTTGCTCCGTACGTAAACAAAGTACTTAAGGGGCAAGAGCACCGCCCACTCATGCCGACCCTTGTTGGTTTGCCGACTTTAATTAGGTTTATTAGACACGAGCAAGAGCATTAGACTACTAAGATCATCCAACTTTGGCAAAGAAATGAACAAAGATAGGCGTGTAATAAAGTAAGGAAATCACTTTCTCATTCAAAAAGGGGGTTTATTAAAGGTAAATCATGGCAATCAACCAAACTAAGGCCTATTATCGTTCATATCGGCCGCTTCTAAACGATTAACTTGGTCGATTAGGCAACTATCTACACAATTATGAACAAGAACATCTCCTAAAAGAAAAACAAACTCTTTTAGTCTTTTTTCACAACTTTTTCCCATTTTCTCTTTCATTTTTCACCACATTTTTCGATTTTTTTTCACATTTTAGCACTTTGTCACTTTTCTTTTTCTTCTTATTTTTTTAAGAGAGAAAGAGAAACAAAATAAAGCTAGGTGAGCTACCCCAAATCATACAGATCTTCCCCCACACTTAAAATCCACAATGTCCTCATTGTGGGATGGGGTGTCACATGAAAAGGGTAGCAAGCAAGAGTGAACATATATACAAACACCTAACAAAAACAACGGGTGGCGACCCGAGCCCACACGACTCAATCAACAAGTGAATCCCAACATATAGCATAGTAGGGGTGCGCCACCAAAAGAAGAAAATCAAGGATGCAAAAAAGAAAAACAAACTATACAAGCTAAAATAAGGAAATATTTACAAAGAGAGAAAGGTGGAACGAGGTTACTGAATAATCTTCAATGTATAAACAAGAAATGCAACTGGTTAGCCTCGATCACACTTGGAGCATCAGTTACTCCTTATTCTTCAAGACTCGCGCCTCCAAGATCGGAAGAATTCAACGCCCAGAGTAAAAGGTCATGCATCCTCGAATGCATCTCACAGTGATGATGTATGAGAACACATAAAAGAAAAAGTCAGAATAAGTGTTCTCACCATCTTATTATCAAAGGCCTTAGAAAAATCACTAAAATGATGAAATAAATGAAGAATCATGATTTTTCTAGGTGGGTCCTCTAGGTAAGCAAGATAAGGGTCAAGGAGGGAATCGTACCCTTTAAAAGGACCTAGGGACTCAAGGCATGCATGGTCGGATGAGGGAGTGATAAACAGTGAATGATGGGGGATTACATAATCGGGAGAGGGGGATACATTATCACATTCAAAGCATAAAGAAGAGTCATCAACTACCTCAACAATATCATCACTAGCAAGTCCCAACCCAAGATCATCATCTAACTCATGAACATCATCAAATGTATGCAAAGAAAAGGTAGGATTGTACCACATGAAAACACTTTCAACATCACATAAAGTTGCATCATCATCATCAACAATCTCAAACTCACCACATGATGAATCTAAATATGAAGGAAGGGTCGGGATTGCTGATAATAAAGATGCTTTATCTTGAATATCAAAGGTGGAAGTGTAACACTCGGGGTCATAATCCATTGAAAATGAGTCATAATCACACACATAAGCATCATGAGAAACAATTTCTAATTCGTGAGGAGGTGGCACACAAGTCAAAGAAGGAGAAAAAAAGTCATTATCACCATAATCACACAAAGGGGAATCATCATGAATAGTAGGGGATAATGGGGGAAAAGACTCAATTCTACTTAAAGACTCATGACCATTTTCAAACAAATCCGGTCTCATTTCCCGAAATAAAGAAAGTAACTCATGAAGCCTTTTTTCCACTTTTTCAATTTTTGCATTAATATCATCATCTTGTTGCACATAATTCACATCATTTTCAATAAAGTGCAAATGAGCAACAAAAGTGGAAGACATGGTAGCGTGAGTAGATATTTCAAATTGCGCACGTGGGAGGGGACATGCATGGGAATTAAAGGAGGACAGGAAAGAGTACTCACATATGAATCTTCATGGTGCATAGTAGCATGGAAAGTCTCCTCACATTATTTGTTCTGTTCATTAATCCGAATGCATTCTTGAAGAATTGCAAGACTACAAGCATTCACATCATGATTAAATGATTGGCAATAAGAGCAAAAATCATGAGCATTTGATGAATCAAGCATATAAGGATCCCTAGGTTGATCTACAAATGGAGATTGAGTATGAAAAACAACACAAGGGGATGGGGGACATGCATTCACACATGAATTTCCATAGTGAGATCTAGCATGATAAGCACATGGATTATCAAAATAAAAATCTACAGCATGACAACCCCCCATAAAACAATGAGTACCATCAGTCAACCTATTAAGCAAATCCCAAGCCTCATAATCATTTTCAACATTAAAACCATAATAATTTAGCAGATTACGAGTTTCAGAATTCACATCCTCATTAATAACACATAACACTTCCCAATCAGAAAAAGTATAACCATGATGAGCCCAATAAGCAAGATAATCATTCAAACTATCATGATAATCACAAAATATTTCTTGCTCATCCTGAGGGAAGCTAAAACATGCCATTTCCCTATCCTTTTTTTTTAGATTTTAAAATTTACGAATTTTTTTTTAGAATATAGAGGGAATGCTCAAGAAAAACTAAAAGGTCGGTAGGCGCAACTCCTCGGCATCGGCGTCATTTTGTTCGTATCGCAGCATAGTGCGGGTGTATTGTCGTATCCACAGGGAGTTGTGGCTACCGAAACCTAAAAGTCTACTCAAACTCTCACCAACTAGATTGGATTTTCATAAAGGTTGGAGTTTTGAAATTAATAAAGACACAATAAGATCTACAGAAAAAAGAAGAAAAAGGTCGGGGGTTGATTTTAGTCGCCTAAAGAAAATCTAATCGAAGGAAAATCGAAAAGAGAAAGCTAAACTAAGCAAGGAATGGGTCACTACTAAAATTAAATCACTCTAAACACCTTCTCCCAAGGATAACATTAGATTAACTTCCTAAATCTTACCCTCACTTTCATGAAGACTAAAACTTAAGAGTATAAAGTGTAACAAACCCTAATTAAATCAATCCTCACTTTCCATGAATGACAGTCTAATTATCCCACTAAAACCTCAAATCGTTTTGTTAGAAAAGGTCTAGCAACCTCCCAATCAACTAAAACTTCCAAAAAGATAGAGAATAATGGTGGAAAATCCTAAACTAAGCTAGTCATTCCCTTCCAATCAAACCTCAAATTAAACCCCTAATAAGAGTCTTAATCACCCCTTAACCTAAAATAACTACTTACTAATCATCTTAATTAAAAACCTAATTAAACTAACCAAAAACACCATTATCTTGAATATGAATTAAACTAACATTATGGGCTATACTAACCTAATAACCTAGAAAGACCAATGGCCCAACTATCCTAACCTAGAGACCCAAAGAGATTTGACACAACTAAATTAACCTAAGGGAACTAATCTAATCTGGCCCAATTAAAAGAACAATACTAACCTAATTTTGGCAATAACTAATATTCTAAAATAATCACTAAACTAAACTAACCCAACCTAATAACAAAACAAAAGAATAAAAAAAAGGAACTACTACTACTGCTACTGATGATGCCGAAAAGGGGGAAAAAGAAGGAAAGAAAGAAGAAATAGAGAAAGTCGGACAGAGAGAAGAAATTAGAGAAACAGAGCAACAATCGAATACAAAAATTAGAGCAATAAAAAAGAGCAAATCAAACAAACCAAGCAGAGAAATCAAAGTCAGATAAAAACCAAATAACAATTCTATAAACATACAACTCCAGAAAACGAGATCCAGAACAAATCCTAAAATACGATTATCGAACTAGAGATTCAATGAACCGGGCTTACCCATTCACTATTTGCGATGGGGAAGATGATCACAGCGGCTAAAAGCTTGACGACTTGTTTCTTTACCACTTCTTGCATATTAGGATTCAACCTATGTTGTGGTTGCCTAGTTGGCTTTGCATCTTCTAATAAATCAATAGAATGCATGCATATGGAGTGGGAAAAACCTTTCAAATCCCCAATTCTATAACCTAATGCACCCCTATGTTTTCTCAACAAATCAAGCAACTTAGACAAATCAGAATCATGCAATTTAGCATCAACAATAACAGGACAAGACTTTTCATCATCCAAGAAAGCATATTGTAAGGAAGGGGGTAAAGGTTTAAGCTCTAAAGAAGAAGTAGAGGATTTAGTTTGGGAAGAAGACGTGCCCTTGTAGATAACTTCTTGAATTTCATGCGTTGGTGACGAATCAAGAAGGTTGGTGAGAAATGTGATGTCGGTGCCGTCGGACTCGTATTAGAAAGACTCCAAGAGACATGTTCCCAAAGGATCATCGCAAGTAGATTCAAGTAGATGAGATTCTTCAATATATTCGTCGACTAGCACTTCCATCACATCGATAACATAACATGAATCCCCATAAGAAGGATTTTTCAAGGACCCCTCGAGGTTGAAAATAATGCTCTCATTAGCGACATTCAATGACATACTACCATGCTTCACATCTATTATTGCTCCGGCCGTAGCAATAAATGGCCTTCCCAAAATAATAGGAATGTTGGAATCTTCATCCATCTCTAGAATCACGAAATCACATGGTATCAAAAATTTTCCCACTTGGACCGAAATATTCTCCAATATACCCAAGGGTCTACGCACGGAACGATCGGCCAATTGAAGATTAATGGTTGTGGGAGTTAAATCGTCAAGGTTCAACTTCTTGCGTATAGAATGAGGAGGAATAACGCTCAGGCTAGCCCCTAAATCACAAAGAGCATGACTAATCCTCATGTCACCAATAGTGCAAGGAATGGAAAAACTCCCGGGGTCAGCGAGCTTCTCCGGGGTTTTGTTGTCAATAATAGCAC
Organism: Portulaca oleracea; assembly: GCA_029582165.1. NCBI lineage: Eukaryota > Viridiplantae > Streptophyta > Magnoliopsida > Caryophyllales > Portulacaceae > Portulaca > Portulaca oleracea. The sequence goes on from CM055887.1 coordinate 36,715,269, forward strand.
TACAATCGGCCCTCAAGTGGATAATAGTCTTCTCTTGAATTCTCCTCTTGCTAGTAAGAAGTTCCTTCAAGTGCTTCTTAAAGGATGGAACCTCGGAAATAGCATCTAGGAATGGGATATTCACTTGAAGTTTCTTGAGAATTTGTATGAACTTTAAAATTTTAGACTCCGACTTGGGCTTCGCTAACCTCTCGGGAAAAGGAACTGGCGGCAACTTCGGCTTCTCAATAACTTGAATTGGTTCTTCTTCTATCATCACTCCTTTCCCTTTTCTTACTTTCTCCATCTCTTTTCTTTCTTTCTCAATCAGATCTTGCTCAATACTAGATTCTTCTAACTCCTCCTCATGAACTCCCTCATTTCCCTTCACAAAAACAAACTCACTCTCCCTTTTCTCTATCAAATCCTCCTCATCCGTGACATCCACCACATCACCTTGTTTTTCTCCCAGAACACCCTCCTCCACCATTTTAGGACCTTCAGTCTCCCTACCACTCCTCAATGTGATTGCATTAAGTTGCCCCTTAGGGTTGGGTTGAGGTTAGCTAGGAAGGGATTGGACTGGCTTGGCTTGTTGCGCCATTTGAGCAAGTTGTAACTCAAGATTCTTAATGCGTGCTTGGTCTCTATCTTGAGTCAATGAGATCTTTTGTAATATTTGCTCAATGGAAAATTCTTGTTGTGGTGGTTTGGATACTTGGGAAGATTGACCATGGTGAGGGTTTTGTTGATGCATTTACGCTTTGATTTTGGAATCCGGGGGGTGGGTTTTGGTTTTGTGGGACTAGTTGGTTATAGGCATAATTCCCACGAGGACGAATTAGATTTTGAGTGGAATAGGAAAGGTTATTATTGGGATAAATTGCTTGAACTTGCTCGGATTGGCATTCACCACATTGTTGCAAAGGGTGTGGTCCTCCACAAAAATCACACACAACAACTCTGACATCCGGAATAAGCATCGGTACCTCTTGAGCTGCCTTTACTTGCCTTGTAGTCTCCTTTAAGGCTTTCTACTGTTGCATCTCCAATACGACATTCATAAGAAATTTAATTGTAGGGTTACTCTCTAAAGAAGCGCCTCCATCTCTTGGACCAGGGCCACCTCCCCAATGTGGAGAGTTTTGAGATAACTCATGAAGACACACGTTTGCCTCATCCGCCGTCTTTTTGAGAAACATGCCACCGGAGCGAAGATCGATAGATTCTCGCAAAGAACTACATAATCCCGAGTAAAAATAGTGTAAAAGTAGCCAATCTTCCAGATTGTGGTGAGGACATCTCCGTTGGAGACTTTGAACCTCCGCCATGCTTCGAATAAAGTCTCACCGGACTCTTGTTGAAAATTCATAATAGCTTGCCTCAAATAACATGTCTCATCATTGGGAAAAAACCTTTGAAGAAAATCATGACTGAGGGCGTCCCATGAAGAATAAGTACCCGACGGACAAGTGTTGAGCCACAATAGTGCCTTCCCTTTCAAGGTGAGAGGAAAAAACTTCAACTTCATATATTCAGCGAAAACTCCATTCATTTGCACGAAATCGATACGTTGCTCGAACCTATTGATGTGGTCAATGGGATTCTCATGTTCACCTCCATGGTATGGAGTATTCTCAAATATCTCAAGCAAATATGGTTTAAATTCGAATGATGCGTTTAGTGGTAATGTAGGTAATACTATGGGGTCGCCTCCCGTACCCGATGATGGTTAATGAATATGAAGCCAAGGTACGGGTTGATTTTGATATCCGTCAGCCATTGGAATTTCACCCCTCTCTTGCTCCCTTTGCTGCCTTTCTCGTCTCGAGCTAGCGTTTGCCTTGCGAATAATACTTTCCGGATTTGAAATCGGTGGAGTTTTAGGCATTCGGCCTCGTCAAGATCGAGTCTACATGCACAAAAAGAACAAATAGAAGAATCAAAATCTTAACAACTAAGGATACCAAATCTCTAGCAAAGGAAATGATCTTAAACAACCTAAAGAAAAAGAGCTAAGCTAGGTGCGCTTGCTCCCCGGCAACGGCGCCATTTTGTGTAACGTGTTTTTTGTACCCCGGTTTTTGTATCATTCTTCTCAAGGAGCTAGGGCCCTTGGCTAGGACAACTTGACTCTAGGTGAGGTTTAGGATCATAAGATAACAAGAGGGTTTTTAGGTGAAGGACAACGCAAACGGAACACAAACACAACTAAGGTTCGGTCAATATGGGAACAATGGGTATTGGGAGATTTCCGGACGCAAACGGTAATAAGGACGAGGGTTTTGCAATTAGGAAGCAACAAGCTAGTAGAATCAAGTGACAATCCCATTAGAATAAACCCACCGGATTTCCTTTTTTAAGGATAATCCAGATTAACTTCCTACAAGCCCACCACGCACCCGGAGGGTTAAAGAAACGGGATTCTGTAGTTAACCTCATTCCACTTTCGTGGGCGAGCATTAACTATTCCATTTCATATCTTCCAACACAAGTGTTGGATGTATTCAAGAACTTTCGATCTCGAATACATCCCACTTGAGGGAAGAATAGGAATGGGAAATTGATTCCACTATGAATTACCTCCTAAACTTGTTAACCCAATCCAAACAACCATTCACATCCTTAATTTCTCCCTAACCCAAAAAGGTTCTAGCCTCTAATCATCTTAATTAACATTCTAACAACAATAATAACTCCATCATTCATGATTGAAACAGAGAATCTAAGAATTGAAGCAAAAATCAAATAACAACAAACACCAAGCAATCCAATAACAAAAACAGAGATTGAAATGTAAATAAACAAATTAAAGATAGTAGGGATTTCACGTTTTGAGTAAAAAATTCCAAAATCTACAAAATAACCAAAAACGTATTAAAAGTTATGAAATTAAAACACGAAACGAGTCAAAAGTTTAAGAATTAAGGCGCTATTTAGACACAAAATTGGGTCTAAACAGATGGGACACTCTATTGCCCCATGCTGAATTTCATTCAATAGAGCACATTCAAAGGCAACTGGCCTTTCCTCATTTCAGGTTGTATATGGGAGAAATCCTATCACTCCTTTGGATTTATCTCCACTAACCAATTCTATAAAGTTTAGTTATAAAGCAGGTACACATGCAGAGAAGATCAAGAAGATTCATCAGCAGGTTTGAGAGAAAATCATCAAATATTCTGAATAGGCAGCTAATTCAGCAAACAAGCATAAAAGAAAAGTGGTTTTCTAGCCAGGAGATCTAGTGTGGATACACCTTAGGAAGGACAGGTTCCCAGCAAAGAGGAAAGGAAATCTAGTCCCAAGAGCAGATGGCCCATTTGAAGTCTTGGAGAAAATAGGAGACAATGCATACAGGTTGGATCTATCAAATGACTATGGAGAGTGCTACCTTCAACATTGCAGACTTAAGTCCCTATTTTCTAGAGCATGAAGACCTTCCAAGTTTGAGGAAAAACATTCCTCAACCTAGGGAGGATGATGGAGACCATCCAGCATCAATCACAGCAGTAGAAGCAACGCAAGGAGAATTAGAGCAGGAGATAGAAGGTGATTCAGCAACAGCAGCAGCATGAGAAACTTCTACATCATCTTCATCACCAAAAGCAGCTTCACCAGCACTTTCAACAGCAGCGTCACTAGTAGTCAGCCTTGTTGAGAAAAACTCGATGTTTGAGGAGCAATTCCAAAAACAAAGCAGTTTCCAACACCAACAGTAGACCAAGGAGATAACAGCAGTCACCAGCCCACGAACAACATCCATCCAGGCTTGTTACACCCTAGTGAAACAAGTCTTGGCCAGCACAGCCATCCATTCCATCAGCATTGGTCATTCAGACCAAATCCAGTTCCCAGTTGCATCAGTCCAAGCAACCATCTTTCTCAATTTTGTATCTCTGAATTGAGGGAGATTCAGCAAAGGTTCCCTAGGAGGTTTTTGTTCCTTGACATGCATTTTCCAAGACCAAGCTAAGTCTCAGCATGATCGAGAAAGATTTCATTGAGTTTCAAGCTCTAGAACAAGGCATCCTACAATGTTTGCTTTTATCAGTTTTTCAGAACCCCAGTTCTGGGCTAAGTTATTTTGTTATAGCTTCAATGAGGGTTATTTTAGTCCTTTCCCACCTTCCTTAAGTTGTTGAGATTACATCCAGCTTAGGGAATGCCCGAGAAAGTTACTATGGTAACTTAGAATTACCCTCCCAGCTAGGAAAGGTTCTAATTGGCTCATTTTGCCAACTTTTGGGTTTTGGTCCAATCAGAAGCCAGCTTTGTTTTTATTTTATTTCCAAATGTATCCGGGTAAGTTAGCTAGATTAGGATGTAATGTAATGTATTTATTTAAGTTCAGCAAGCTTCAGATTAGTAAGGGAGATTAGCAGGTTATTATAATTAAGGATCTCTAATCAAATAGTTTAGGATTAGCTATATATAGCAATGTATTCAGCTGCTTGAGAATTTAATAAGTGATATTTTCAATACCATCTCGAGTGCCTTAGTCGAGCCTCTTGTTTGTGAGTGTCAGTAAACTCTCATTTGGTTGAATATACTTTAGTATCTAGGATTGGCATTCCTAGTGATGTGTGTAGAGCTTGATTGCTTCTGTGATGGTGTGTTTGTATCTACTGAGGTAATCAAGTCCTTGCAATTGTGTTTCATTCTATGGCGTGTCTGTATTAGATTGAATAGAAGTCTATCCTTTTCATTTCTCATCAGTTTGTCATCTATTCCAGCTAATTGCATCCAATTAGCTTTGTTTAAGTCATCAGAAGTGTGTGTGTGATCTATGTGGTGTATTGTAAGGTCAATACTCTGATCTTGTGACCTAGCATACATCATCTTGGTATCAGAGCTGTGTTCTATCTTGGAGAGGAGCTTGTTTATGAAATTTAAGATGGCTGGAGCTAGTAGAACACCTCAAGAGGTAGTAGAACAGGCTTTGAAAGACAAAGAAGAAATGGAGCAGAAAATAAAGCTATTAAGTGATCAGTTGCAAAACTATATGCAGTTGCTAGGGCTGAGCTTAATAGGGAGACTGATGAAGAGTATGCTGAAGAGGAGGAAGAGAATCCTTTCAGTAGAACAGGGAGAGGAGGTCGAGATCCTAGACATTATTATAGAAGGAGGAGATATGTTAGGAGGTTACCTAGGCATAGTGAAGCAGAGCCTAAGAGTTAAAGTGACAGAGAGGAAATGAGAGGAGATAGGAGAATCGAGAAGCTAGATTTCAAGATAGATATTCCTGAATATGCAGGAGAACTAGATCATGATGTTTTTCTTGATTGGCTCCAAACTGTGGAGATGGTGTTTTATTTGAAAGAAGTATCAGAAGATTGGAGATTATTTGCCATAAAATTGAAAAAGTATGCTACTACATGGTGAACTAATTTGTAGAGGAGAAGAATGGAGATAGGTGAAGAAAGAGTGAATACTTAGGTTGAAATGAGGCAGAAGGTGAAAGAAAAATTCATTCCTGACAACTATATGAAGGAGAATTACTCGAAGTTGCAACATTTGGTACAGCGAAGCAAATCTGTAGAGGAATATACCAAAGAATTAGAGCACCTTCTATGGAAGTGAAATATGCAGGAGAATGAGGTGCAAATGTATGTCAGGTATCTTGCAGGTTTGAATGACAGTATTAAGAATGTTGTTGAGTTGCAGGTCTATGATTCCCTTAATGAGCTAAGCTCTTTGGCTCATAAAGTGGAACAATAGAAGAAAGCTCGAGTGAAGGAGTATAACAACAAATATCCAGCCAAGCCTTTTGCCCAAACCAAGCCTAATCCATACAGCAAATCCTACAATCCCCCACAAAGAGCCTATCCACCCCCACCCCGACCTCAAGCCAGATATCCAGCCTTAAGACCACCTCAAAACCATCCACAAAATGCCCCACAAAGAACCCCGACCCCCACCAGCAAAGCTTTTCCTGAAAGGAGATGCTTCAGGTGTCAAAGACTTGGACAGATAGCATCTGAATGTCCAAACAGGAGAGTAGTCATCTTGGTTGAGTTTCAAGCAACACTCTTCCTTGATCCTGAGCCATTAGATGGAGAAGTTCAGTATGAAAAGGCCTATGGAGATCCTGTATTTGATGAGGAGGAGGTTGAAGCAAGGCCTGATGAAGGAGAGTTACTTGTGATCCGGAGAATTTTGAGCAGTCCAGTAGTGGATGAAGCAACAAAGCAAAGGGAGAATATTTTCCACACCAGGTATATAGTTGGAGGGAAAATTCGTTCCTTGATCATTGATGGTGGCAGCTGCACCAATGCAGCATTAGAAACAATGGTGCAGACGCTCAATTTGGTTTCCAGCACTCTATACCATTCAATGGTTGAACCACAACAAAGGTATCAGAATTTCTTCTAGGTGTCTTGTGAATTTTTCAATTGGTTCAGCTTATAGAGATGAAGTCTTGTGTGATGTGATTCCTATGGATGTTTGTCACCTATTATTAGGAAGACCATGGATGTATGACAGGTCTGTTAATCATAATGGGAGAGCCAACACATATTCCCTTTGTTTGAACAATAAGAAAATCACCCTTACCCCTCTTAGACCATCCCAGCTCACAAAAAGACCCAAAAACCTCATTGTTGATCCATCTCTTGACATCATTTTGCCAGCTGAACAACATGAGTTCAGTGAGTAGAGTGAGCTCATTTTGCTTGACATAAAGGAAGACCTAGCCCCACAAAATGATCACCCCCTATTCTATCCTATCCTAAAACAGTACCTACATGTCTTTCCAGAGGAAATGCCCCTAGGCCTGCCCCTTAAGAGAGACATGCAACATAAAATAGACCTTGTTTTAGGGTCTGTTTTGCCAAAAAAACTTGCCTACAGAATGACCCCAGCTGAAACTACTGAAACACAAAGACAGGTTGATGAGCTACTAGAAAAGGGTATGATAAGGGAGAGTCTGAGTCCCTATGTTGTACCAGCATTGCTAGTACCTAAGAAGAATGGCAATCAAAGAATGTATATTCACTGTAGAGCTATTAATAAGATTAATATTAAGTACAGGTACCCAATTCCAAGGCTTGAAAATATGCTTGATGAACTGCATGGCTCAGTGGTGTTTTCCAAAATTGATTTGAGAAGTGGTTATTACCATGTTAGGATTTGTAAAGGAGATGACTGGAAAACAACTTTCAAGACCAAAGGAGGGTTATTTGAGTGGTTAGTCATGCCTTTTTGTTTGACAAATGCACCATCTTCATTCATGAGGCTGATGAATCAGGTTCTAAAGCCACTGATTGTAAGTGTGTTGTTGTCTATTTCGTTGACATACTTATTTACAGTCAATATGATATGAAGCATGTTGACCACCTAAAGAGTGTGATGGATATTTTGAGTAGGGAGTTGTTATATGGGAATTTGAAGAAGTGCCAGTTCTTTACAAGCCAAGTCACCTTTCTTGGCTACATTGTGACAGCAGCAGGGATCCAGGTGGATGAGGAAAAGGTCAAGGCAATCAGGGAATGGCCTATTCCTAGTTCTATTCAGCAAATTAGAAGTTTTCATGGATTAGCTTCATTCTACAGGAGATTTGTGAGGAATTTCAGTACCATTCTAGCATCAATGACAGAGATAGTGAAGGAAAATAGTTTCTCTAGGACACCAGCTGCACAAGGAGCATTTGAAGAGATCAAGAAGTAGCGGCACGATCCTGGATTTGCCTAGCTTTTCCAAGGTTTTGAAGTGGAGTTTTTTCTCGGTTTTGGAAAGGGTGTTCATCCATGTGTTGAGTTTCTTTTCAAAGGCTATGGTTAAGGAGAAAAGAAAAGAGAACGGAATGGGACAGGTTGTAACGTTGAATAGAAGCAAAGTGGTGCTTATATAGTAGGTGCCATGGCTGTGAGGAAATGCGTAAATACATTCCCTGCGTGTGAAGTCCGAACAGACTACAGGGAGGAACAGTGGTTGGCAAAACGCGCATACGGATGACCCGCAGTGGTTTGCACCGTGTGATGGGTGACTGACCTTAAGCAGGGGGAGGAACTCGTTTTGTGAGTTAACACCCCCACGTACATGTGTACATGGGAAGAAAACACGGTTTAAGGGCCCTTTACGTGTTTGTATTTTTATACATTAGTATTCCTTTTGTTTTTTTAAGTCTTGTTTGGATTGTTATATTATGTACTTCTTTTTTCTTTTGTGTATACCTTATCCCTTGTAACAACCTGAGATTGACATGTGTAATAATAATAATAATAAAAAATTTGGGCTTCCGTATATATTGCATTGTTAGAAGTCAAATCACTTGCTTGCATTTTTTATTTTACATTTTAAATTATTTGTTACACTGCATTGCGTTGGTTACTACTGGGGTAAAGAAAAGAAGGCCTAGTAGTTCCCGCTGGAGCCACCACCCACCGTCAAAGATGCTCATGAATGTTGCATCTACAAAAGAACTCGGCTGAAATTCATCCTGAGTGCCAGAAGGGCCGGGTAAGAACTGGCTGGAAGGCATGTAATGAGGGCCAGGGCCTGAGTAATCCTGACTATGGCCAGGGGGCTGGCTATAGGGAACAATCGACTGAACATGATATTAAGGTGCCCATGGACTAGGCACCCTATTCACTAAACCTTCGAACCCACTAGATTCCGAGCAGTCTTCCACCATAAACTCTGGAATACTGGGAGATCTTCTTCTACATCCTGAAAGATGAGCTCTCAAGTTTGATCTAGGGATAGCAATGGGTCCGGGACCCACCCCAGACCAGCTCGGACCCGCCCCTTTAGGCGGGTCTAGGTCCAAAAATTTTGGATCCATTGGGTCCGGGTCAGGTCTGGGTCCAATAAAAATTTGCCGGGTTCGGGTCTAGGCATGGACCCATAGACCGTACCCATCAACCCGTCAAATTATATATATACATATATATGTACATATGTATATATATGTACATATGTATATATGTTAAATGAAAACCCTAGCGTATTTGTATTCTTAGAGTTGTATAGTGCGATAATCATGAACTTCGTGATTTTTTTTTTGTGCATTTTAAGTTATATAATTGCATTCTTAGAGTTGATGTGTGGATGATTTTTTGTAATGTTTTTATGTTGAATTTTGCTCATAGCCTTGTACAATGAACTAGATGTTTTTATTGTGTTGAAAATTTGTGTATTTATATAGAAGTCATTATTATACAATTGGGTACGTATAAAATTGACCTGAAAAATTGATAAATTTAGTAAAACAATACATAAGAGTGTCGGACCCAATAAGAACCCGCTAGGGACCCGTGGACCCATGGACCCGGGGTTAAGTTTTTGGGACCCACCGAGTCTCAAGGCGGATCTGGGTCCAAAAAATTTGGCGGGTCCGGGTCAGGATCCAGCTGGACCCGCCCCAAATCCTGCCCATTGCCATCCCTAGTTTGATCCCTTCTGGAATAATTGCACGAGGAGCTTGCTGCTCTGGGGATCAAGTTTGATCCCTTCTAAAATATTAGCCTTCTCCCTGATCGCCGCGGCGAGCTCTCCTACTAGTCTCTCCTACCGAAGAATGGCGAGGAGGTCGCCTCGAGGAACTCCCTGAACGTGGCAGACTCACGTGAGAGTGCGCTTTACCGCTGATAACTGCGTTTCATGACTATGTTTTTGGGGGTTTTCAATAGTGAATTAGGGATAATTTTGTGTGTGAACCTTGATTTTTATTCCAATTTCCCTACTACACTTGGTGTTGTTGTTTTTTTATGTGAATTTGTATGTTTTGAGGCCAAAACACCAACTTTCTCTCAACGTCAGGCAAGAGTGAATATACCACGGACCTCTACATGTCAAACCCAAACCGTGGTACAAATTTGGGATGGAAAGGAGCAAGGAATAGCCGGGCAGCAGCAACCTTGGGCAGCCCGTGGTGGTGGCCACGGTCCGTGGCGGACTTGCCCAGCTCATTTTGGCGAAGGAAAGAAGAAAGAAGCGGGACAGTGGCAACCTCGGGCAGCCCGTGGTGATCACCACGGTCCGTGGTGTACGGACTGTACGGACTGTACGGACCGAGGCGAACTGCCTATGCAGGTCGGTTATTTTCGCGAGTAGAAAAGGGAGGAAGCGACGGTTTTTCGAGATTCATTCATTATCTATCAGTTTTCCTTCGTTCTTTGGCCGTCAAGAAGAGAAAAGAGAGCCCTAATACTTCCATTCTACTCCTCTTCCCTACCATCAAGATTCAAGACCGAATCGATTCAAGAGAAACCAAGATCAAGATTCGCAAAGGAAAGGAGCGACGTTCGCGGAGAAGGTTCTACCCCGAGATCGAAAGGCTCGACGGGTTGTATTCTTCGCAATTCTATTCTTTCTTTTTGATTTCCTTAGTTTTGAGATTCGATTATGATGTTTGGAACTTGTTTTGTGTTTTCATTGAATATGAGCGAGTAGATTTCTTGAATTCTAGGGTTTTGCAACCCGAAACAATGTAGTTTGATTGTTTGTTATTAGTTTGTGCATGAATTCTTGATTAGAATCAATAGAAGATTGTGTTTTCCATGTTTATGAGTATTCTTAAGGCCTTGAATATTTGTAAGTTTGAGATTAACCTGAGAAGTACTGAAAGGTGAATTAGGGTAATCTGACTACCAACCTGTCTACCTAGGCTTACGAAAGTTGAAAAAGAAGTAGTAAACTAGGGAATCATTAGATAACCTGACTTTTAAGACCTTCAATTCTGTTTAACCTAAAAGCAGACGAAAGTTGTTGATTAGGTTGTTTAGAATAATTCTATTTAGCATCGAAAGGGCGATAGAATTAAGAGGTTATCGATTCTTGATTCATTCTTGAATGTATAATTGTGCAGGCTAGGTTTTAGTAATCGAACTCGTTGTTAGGTTAGCATCTCCCTAGAAGTCGTTCTCTCTTGATATAATTTTTGATTGATTTTCTTTTTCCTGCTTTATTAGTTTTAATTATTTTTTAAAGTCTTCCAAAACCAAAACCTGATTAGCTTAGCAATCGAGTTAGAGATTAGTTTTCTGTGCTGCTAATTGAGTCCCTGTGGGATCGACCTTGACGTGCTACACCGCAGGCGCTGCGGCCTTGTCAACCGCCATCATCCTCAGCAACCGGCATTGACCCTCGATATTGGGTATTCACAAAGTTCCGATCAATGAACTCCCGAGCTGTTATGCCCTCCCTTAGTAAAACACGAATGTGGGCATATGCTTTCTGCATAAGAAAGAGGATCAATGAGAATCAATGCAAAGAGGAAGGATGTGCAAGACGAGTGACTTACTGGATTAGAGTTGAAAAATTGTAAAACTTCATGGTCATTTGGCACCAGAGGGATGAAACCGAACAACATGTCTTCGCCCTCAGCATGTTCAGGACCTTCTGCATGTTGGTTTAGAGAGGATCATAATATCCTCCCAGCTATGGAAAGGTGAATGATCAGTAAGAAAGCAAGAACAACAAGTCATGGGTAAGAAGTAGGAAGTCATACCTGAGCAAACGCCAAACGTCCTCTATGATGGTCGACCACTTCTGCCAAATCCTCGGTAGGAACAATGAAGTTGGCGGTAGGTTCCCCAGCCATCATCCGAGTCATCTCATCTGCAGTCAAAGCCTGCTTGTCAAAAATGAGCTTGGGAAGATCCATAGGCACCCTCGGGGGCCATTCCCCGGTGTGCTGAAAGAAGAAGCGCTCTCCCAAATAGAAAACCAGGCCGGAAGGACTCTCCAACAGCAAACGGGATTGGCTCGCTTCCCTCGTGAAACGAATATCAAAATGAAGGCCCTCTAAATGAAAGTCATTCCATGGAGACCGGATGATGTCCTCCTGTCGAGATTATTATCAACTGAAATTCAAAAGAAAAAGTCGGACAGGAGTAAAAGAAATGAAGCATACCAGTCGAAGGTTGTCAATGATTCTTCTAAGACCATTCAGGTCCTTGAAATTATATTTCGGACGACGGTTGTCTTTCAACTCGGACCATCGGCGAGCAGCGGGAACACCCAAGTCATTATTGTTAGTCCCACCAACCACGGGAAAAAAATATGCTAAGACCCACACTTGCACTACGAAAGGCCTTAGTAGGATTCAATGGAAATTTACACACTACAAATATCTGAAAGAAATGTCTCGGAGCATACCTCCAAGACCAGCTAGAGACTGCTGCCCAGGTTTAGCAATTTCGACTTCGTATTCCTTGGGTGACCCACAGTGTCACAACCAGTACGACGACAGGCGACCCACATTCCTCTCACCAAGTGAGCGTAGGCAGCAGCTGCCCAGTTGAAAGTCCTCACCTCATCGTAGTCCAGGAGGTGATGCATCCAAGAAAGGGTGATCGTGTCCCCTTGATTTGTGAAGATGGTGGCATTAATGAAATGCGCCAAAACAAGAATTTGGCACTGAGGAAGGGGAAGGTTCTGAAAATACTCACTCTTCAAAACCTCCACCAGGTGAATGTACTGCAAAACGCCATTCCGCCCTACCAATGCAGTAGCAGGACACAACAGCTCATAGATTCGAGGGTCAGCATTCTTTTGAAACTCCAGCAACTGGCCACCCCAGATGAGGTCAGTAGTCATCTCGAAGTCAACTGGAGTGAGCATCATCTCGCCAACAGGAAGGTGAAACAAATTGTTCGTATCCCAAAAACGTTCCACAATAGCGCGTCCAAATATTCTCCTGCTGCGAATCCTCCAAGAATCCAGACAAACAAAGAAAAGGCCAAAACCCACATTCCTTATAGTGGTTGTGTAAAATTTCCCCACCTTTTCGTGTTTGGATAGGTCTACTACATTTTGCATACTCCCACAGGTTTTAAAGGAGTCATCCTATGGTCAACAATCAACAAAGGGAAGAAAATTCAAGTGATCCCCAATGATAGTAATGTGCTTCAAGTAAAGTTTAGAGTAACCATCCTACTTTAAATTCAACTTAAAGCGCAAAGACAAGCAATAGCATGCAAAGCATCTTCAAAGATAACATGCTATGAAAATAAGCTTGTAAGAAGAATAAAGGCATACCGAAGTGTCAGAGTGAAAGAACAATGCATGCTCATCCTAGCGAAGACCAACTGCGCCGGTGTGAATTCCCTACTGGGATATTCTCTTTTCACCGTCCATGTATACAGGCGTTCTTGAACAGTTGTTGAGTAGCACATCGACGTCCTCTGCACAAGAAAGCCATTACTTTGCCATAAAACTCAAAATACCCAAAAGAGTTTCTAGAGAGAGAATAAGAAAAGAAGTTAAGAAGAGCTCGGATTTGAAGTTGTGAACAAGGCCGAATTTCAAGCTCCATTTATAGGCATTATGGCTTGACCCACATAGCCACGTGTCAAAATCTGAGTGAATAGAGCTAAAGTCCGATCGGACTTAAGGCCTCACATAATTATTGTGGTTAGCTTGGTCTCCTCCATTGCCTACAAAGGCTGAATTGTACAAGGAAAGATTCCTCTCCGTTATTGAAATCTGATCGGCCTAGGGAAGGAGGGAGTGCTTGTATTTTCCTCATGCTTGCTTCCAAGAGCCACGAGTGCATATTTTCAAGGAAAGGCATGGCTAAGTGTGCCCAATGAAATAAAATGGGTCTTTTCAAGATTGAAGTATCAATTCCCCAAATAAAAAGCATTTCCTAACGATTATGCGGGCGCATTCCGAGGTAAGTTGTCCGGATCAAAATTTAAATTTCATAAAAACTGACAAAATATGTTTGCATTTTGCATGAAAATAAGAGTTATCGACATCAGTTCGATGAAAGCTTAACAATAAGAGCCACTGGCATCGCGCTCGGTGAACTCTCTTGTCATTGAATTGCCATCAAAATCAAGCATCAAAATCAGAGCCATCTGCATCGCACCTGGTGAAGTCTCTTGGCATTGAATTGCCATCAAAATCAGAGCCATCGGCATCGCGTCTGGTGAAGTATCTCGGCATTAAATTGCCAGCAAATTTCAAAATCAAACATCAAAACCCGAGCCATCGGCATTGTGTTCGTTGAAGTTTCAACCCCCAAGGCCATCGGCAGAGCATCGGTGAAATCCCTCGGCATTGAATTGCCATCAAATATTAAACCCTAGAGCCATCGACATCGCAATCGATGAAGTCTCCCCAACAAGTAGGGCGTCATTCTCGCTTGAGATCATTGTGAAGGCACAAGTCGCCAACGGCGACACAAGACTTTAGCTTTCAAGTGTCAGCCCACAACTTCAAGTAGGGACGTCGTCAACGCTCGAGATCATTCCAAGTAAGGTGTCATCAAACACCTGAGACCACTAACAAGTAGAGCGTCATTCTCGCCTGAGATCATTGTGAAGGTGCAAGTTGCCATCCGCGACGCGGGCCCCAGCTTCCATGTGTCACCCCAGGCTTTGCACTCTACAAAGTCATATCCTAACCGGTATCCATCAAATCAGTACTACTTTGATTCTCATCATATCCAAGACTCAATCAAAATGGGTGCTATATGTAGACACCGGGTACTAGTACATAAATATATAGCATAAACTATATAGTACAAATTGAAATAAAGAAGAAGAAGAAGAAGAAGAAGAAGAAGAAGAAGAAGTCAGATAATAAAGCGTAAATACATGCACTTACATGTACATTATTCGCCTAAAGCCACATGCATGATCACATGTGGAGTGTTTAGACCCGATTTCGTGTCTAAATACCGCCTAAATCCTTATGCTTTTGACTTTTTTCGTAGTTTGTTTTCATAAATTTTAATGCGTTTTAGTTACTTTTGTAGTTTCCGAAGGGTTTCACTCAAAACGATCCTAAATGGGCCAATTTTGCACCAATCTTGGGAATCCCGAGATTCCCCAAGATTCCCCGAGCCCTGGTCATGTCAAAGGCAGAGGATTAGAAGGGTTGGTCATGTCGAAGCGGAGGCAACTACCAAGAGTACTCAAGGAAATCGTGGTCGAGATCGCCACGGTCATATTGACCGTAGCCACAGTATAATGGAGCCAAGACCAAAGTGAAGAGGCCTTGCACCCGAACTAGACCGTGGTCACGGTGGGATCTTCACCCTGCCTAAGGAAGAAGCTGGCGGAACTAGACCGTGGCCACGGTCTCCCAAGACCGTAGCCACGGCGGTGCGAAGGAGCGAAAAGTTGTCAGCCCTAATCGCCTAGACCGTGACCACGGTGCATGGGGACCGTGCCCACGGCGATGCGAAGCGAAGAGAAGAAATCGCCTGCCTTACGCAGGACCGTGGCCACGGTCACCCTAACCGTGGCCACGGTCCCCTGCGGGCCAGTTTTGTCTGTTTTATAAAATAATGAGTTTTGAGTAACAACCTTGATTACTATTTAATATTTTTAGGTCATTTTAGCTAGAGGGGAGATTAGACAGCAGCTTTAGCTATCTTTTATGATATTTTTAGCACTCTTTATCACATTCTAAAACTTAGATTAGAGGGATTAAGGAAGATCTTTGCTGAGATTATTAGTTCTTGTATTGGATTCTCTTGATTATTATTGGAAGTTTTAAGATTATTCTCAACTTTGGAGGATTGGAGCTTTATTATTCTGAAGTTTTCTCCCTTGTCATCACAATCAATGAGCATTTCTTAACCTTTCTCTCTCTAATTTATTGCTTATTTACTAATCTCTGTTTTGTTTTTATTGATCTTGTTGGTATTATTGAATGTATATTGTCTGCTTGTTTACTCTTTTAAGCATGAATGAAGTTTTTGATGTTATTATCATGATAGTTAGGATGTTTAGCGGCTAGAACCTTAATGGGTTAGGGAGATATTAAGGGTGTGAATGGGTGATTAGGTTTGGGTTAGCAATATTAGTGAGTAACTAATTAGGAAATCAATTTCCTAATCCTATCCTTCCCTCAAGTGGGATGTATTTAGGTGCGAAAGCATCCCGAATACATCCAATGCTTGTTGGAAGGTAGGAATTAGGATAGTTAGTATTCTAGTTCGCGAAAGCGAATAGAAACTAACTAGGAAATTTCGTTCTATTAACTTTCCCGGGTCTGTCGATGGACTTCGGGGAAGTTAATCCGGACTATCCTTGAAAGAGGAAGTCCGGTGGGCGTTTTCCAACGGAATTACCATTTGATTTCCCTTTCTCGTTACTCTCTTGTTGCGAAACCCATTTTCTCATTCCCGTTTGCATCCCGAAAGTCTCCCGACACCCGTTGTTTCACCTTTTTGACTGAACATAGCGTGTTTGTGTTGTTTTCACCCTAAGTTCTTTCAACCTCTCATGATCATAAACCATACCTAGAGTCAATTAGCTGCAGCTAAGGCCCCTAGCTCCCTGTGGAAGAATGATAAAACCGTGGTCTTACAAACCACGCTACTAACAAAATGGCGCCGTTGCCGGGGAGCAAGTGCACCTAGCTTAGCTCTTTGTGTTTAGGTTGTTTAAGATCATTTCACTGCTAGAGATTTTGTTATCCTTGGTTACTGGAAATTTGATTCTTTTGTTTGTTCCTTTTGTGCATGCGGACTCGCTCTCGACGAGGCCAAACTCCTGTAACTCCACCGAATCCAAATCCGGAGAGTATTATTCGACAAGCTAACGCCGGTTCGAGACGAGCTAGACAACAAAGGGAGCGAGAGACGATCGACAATGGCTGAAGGAGAGCAAGTTCCACCCCGTACCTTAGCATCATATTCCTTACCATCGTCGGGTACGGGAGGCGATCCCATCACATTACCAGATTTACCATCGAATGCATCGTTCAAGTTCAAGCCATATTTATTGGAGATATTTGAGAACACCCCGTACCATGGAGGAGAGCATGAAAATCCTATTGATCACATCAATATATTCGAGCAACGCATCGACTTCGTACAAATGAATGGAGTTTCCGCCAAATACATGAAGCTGAAGTTTTTCCCTCTTACCTTGAAGGGGAAAGCATTATTATGGCTCAACACGTGTCCGCCCGGAACTTATTCAACATGGGATGCCCTTAGCCGCGACTTTCTTCAAAGGTTTTTCCCCAATGATGAGACGTGTCGGTTGAGGCAAGCCATCATAAGCTTCAAGCAAGAGCCCGATGAGTCGTTATTCGAAGCATGGGGGAGATTCAAAGGTCTCCAACGGAGGTGTCCACATCATAATCTTGAGGATTGGTTATTATTGCATCACTTCTATTCCGGATTGAGTAGCTCTTTGCGAGAATCCATCAATCATGCCTCGGGGGGCATGTTCCTCAAGAAGACGGCGGAAGAAGCAAACGTATTTCTTCACGAGCTATCTCAAAACTCTCCTCATTAGGGAGTCGGTCGTGGTCCAAGAGATGGTCCTCCTCTAGAAAGCAACCCTACCATTAAATTTCTCATAAATGTCGTTCTTGAGATGCAACAAAAGGCAGCTTTGGAGGAAACCACGAGGCAAGTAAAGGCGGCCCAAGAAGTACCTATGCTTATTCCGGATGCCTGAGCCTTGGTATGTGATTTTTGTGGAGGGCCACATTCTTCGAAGCGATGTGAAGAGTATCAAACCGAGCAAGTCCAAGCCATCTATCCCAACAATAACCTCTCCTATACCAATCAAACCCCCATTCGTCCCTGTGGGAATTACGCCTACAACCAACAAGCTCCCCTAAACCAAAACCCACCCCCCGGTTTCCCAAATCAAAATCGCCGCCAATACCACCAAAACCACCACCAAAATCCTCACCAAGGTCAGTCTTCCCAAGCACCCAAACCACCACAACAAGAAACCCTTGACCAAACCCTCCAAAAGTTAGCCCTAACTCAAGAGAAGATAGCCTTATCTCAAGAAAAGATGGCCTTAGACCGAGAAAAAGACCAAACTCTCATTAAGAACCTCGAGTTAGTTTTGGCCCAATTGGCACAACAATCTCAACCTATCCAATCTTTGCCTAGCCAATCCCAACCTAACCCGAAGGGGCAACTTAATGCGATTACTTTGTGGAGTGGCAAGGAGATTGATGGACCTAGAATGGTGGGAGAGGAGGTCTTGGGTGACAACGAAGGTGACGTGGTGGATATCTCGGAGGAGGAAGATTTGTTGGAGAAGCGGGAAAGTGAGTTAGTATTGGGTGAGGAAGTTGAGGGAGCACATGAGGATGAATTGGGAGAATCTAGCAAAGAAAGAGAGGAGATGGAGAAGTTAAGGAAAGGGAAAGGAAAAATGGTGGAAGAAGAACCAATCCAGACTATTGAGAAGCCCAAGCTACCACCGGTCCCTTTTCTTGATCGGTTACCAAAGCCAAAATCCGAGGCAAAGTTTTCAAAATTCATTAAGATGCTCAAGAAGCTTCAAGTGAAAATTCCATTCCTTGATGCCATTTCTGAAGTTCCGTCCTTCAAGAAGCATTTGAAGGAGCTTCTCACGAGCAAAAGGAGAATTCAAGAGAAATCTACGATCCATTTGACGGTGGATTGTAGTGCAATTATCGATAACAAATCACCGGAGAAATTAGTCGACCCCGGAAGTTTTTCCATTCCATGCACCATTGGTGATATGCGGATTGGTCGTGCCCTTTGTGATCTAGGAGCAAGTGTAAGCGTCATGCCTTATTCAATATGCAAGAAGTTAAACCTCGACGATCTTGCTCCTACAACAATTAACCTTCAATTGGCCGACCGTTCCGTGCGAAGACCGTTGGGAATATTGGAAGACATCCCGATTCAAGTGGGGCGGTTTTTGATTCCTTGTGATTTTGTGATTCTGGAGATAGAAGAAGACAACAACATCCCCATTATTTTGGGAAGGTCGTTCCTTGCTACGGCGGGAGCCATTATCGATGTGAAGAATGGAAGTATGTCATTGAATGTCGGGAATGAAAGCATAATTTTTCAACTTAAGGGGTCATTGAAAGGTCCTTTGTATGGGGATTCATGCTATGCCATTGATATGATGGAATTCCTTGTTGATGAGTATATTGAGGACTCCCATCTTCTTGAATCTATTTGCGATGATCCCTTGGGAGCTTGCCTATTGGAGTCTTTCCAATTTGAGACCGACGGCAACGACATTACTTTCTTCACTAACCTTCTTGACTCTTCACCCATGCATAAGGAGATTATTATTGATGAGCCTTATATGGAGCGCATGTAGATTCAAGATGCGATCTTCAAAGGTATGTCTTCTTCTCAAATTGAATCTTCTACTCCTCTAGAGCTTAAACCTTTACCCCCTTCCCTCCAATATGCTTTCTTGGATGATGAGAAATCTTATCCTGTCATTGTGAATGCGAATTTGAATGATTTTGAATTATCCAAGTTGCTTGATTTGCTTAGGAAACATAGGGGTGCATTGGGTTATAGGATAGAAGATTTGAAAGGTTTATCTCCTTCCATATGCATGCATTCGATTGATTTGCTAGAGGATGCCAAGCCTATTAGGAAACTCCAACGTCATTTAAATCCCAACATGCAAGAAGTGGTTAAAAAGGAAGTAGTAAAGTTGCTCGCTGCTGGGATCATCTTCCCCATCGCAAATAGCGAATGGGTAAGCCCGGTTCAGTGTGTGCCCAAGAAGGGTGGATTGACCGTAATTGAAAACGATAAGAAAGAACTAGTTAGTACTCGGACCGTCACCGGTTCGCGGATGTGTATCGATTACTGCCAATTAAACAAAGTAACAAAGAAGGACCATTTCCCCCATCCCTTTATTGACCAAATATTAGAACGATTGGCGAGTCATTCGCATTTTCGCTTTTTGGATGGGTACTCGGGGTTCTTTCAGATTCCAATCCACCCCTCACACCAAGAAAAAACCACCTTCACTTGCCCTTATGGGACATTTGCTTATCGTCGCATGCCATTTGGTTTATGTAATGCACCTGGGAATTTTCAACGTTGTATGATGGCTATTTTTAGCGATTTCATTGAGAAATGCATGGAAGTCTTTATGGATGATTTTTCGGTGTACGGTAATTCTTTCGATGAATGTTTGCTAAATTTGGAGAAAGTGTTAACTCCTTGTGAGGAAGTGGATCTAGTTCTGAATTAGGAGAAATGCCACTTCATGGTGGATCAAGGTATCGTTCTGGGTCACTTAATCTCTTCTAAGGGCATCGAAGTAGATAGGGCTAAAGTTGAGGTTATAGAGCGCCTACTACCCCCAGTTTCCGTTAAGGGGGTGCGTAGTTTCCTTGGCCATGCCGGCTTTTATCGCGGTTCGTCAAGGATTTTTCAAAAATTGCTCGACCTCTAACTGACCTCTTATGCAAAGATGCCCCTTTCATTTTCACTGATGAGTGCCTTGAGTCGTTTTATAGGTTGAAGCAGGACTTGATTTCCGCTCCGGTAGTTCAACCTCCGGATTGGACGCTACCCTTCGAGATTATGGCCGACGCGAGCGACTTCACCGTGGGAGCATGTTTGACCCAAACAGTAGATAAGAAGCCAAGGGTCATCTATTACGCAAGCCATGCGCTTGATAGCGCCCAAAGGAACTACACTACCACGGAAAAGGAGCTTTTAGCGATCGTTTTTGCGCTCAACAAATTCCGACAATACCTCATGTTCTCTAAGGTGGTAGTCTACACGGATCATGCCGCTATCAAATACTTGATGGGAAAGAAGGAGACTAAACCGAGACTTATACGGTGGGTCTTGCTTATGCAAGAATTTTATTTGGAAATCTGCGACAAGGCGGGCACGAAGAATGTCGTAGCGGATCACCTTTCGAGGATCCTTGTCGACTTGGAAGACACCCAACCAATTGTAGATGCTTTCCCGGACGAGCGACTCTTGGCTATCAACTCGCCTCCTTGGTATGTGGATATTGTGAATTATTTGGCGAGCGAAGTGATCCCTCAACACTTGAACCATCATCAAAAGAAGAAATTCCTCCACGACATGAAGCATTACTTTTGGGATGACCCTTTCCTCTTTCGTCTTGGAAATGACGGGATGTACCGGCGATGTATTCCCGAGAGTGAAGTGCAATCTATTTTGACCCATTGTCATGAATTTCCGGTGGGAGGTCACGGTGGCCCCCAAAAGACGGCGGCGAGGGTTTTGCAAACCGGCTATTGGTGGCCGACTCTTTTCCGTGACGCCCACTTGCATGTCAAGCAATGTGATAGGTGTCAAAGGTTCGGTAACATCTCCCGGAAGAATGAAGCGCCATTGAACTATATTCTTGAGGTGGAAGCTTTCAATGTATGGGGATTGGACTTCATGGGCCCTTTCCCGTCGTCAAGAGGTTTCCAATACATCCTAGTGGCGGTAGACTATGTCACAAAGTGGGTCGAGGCCATACCATGTGTAAGATGCGATGGGAAATCCGTTTCGAAATTCTTGAAAAAGACCCTATTCCCAAGATTTGGCATTCCACGGGTCATCATTAGTGACAACGGCTCCCATTTCATCAAAAAGAGATTCGAGTCTCTCTTGGAGAAGTACGGCATCAAATGTAAGAAGGGACTCCCTTACCATCCACAAACACAAGGTCAAGTGGAAATCTCAAACCGTGCCATCAAGGAGATCTTAGAGAAGACGGTTAGCTCTTCAAGGAAAGATTGGGCAGAAAAATTGGATGAAGTCTTGTGGGCATACCGCACCGCTTTCAAGACACCGATTGGCACTATTCCTTACCGTCTTGTCTACGGGAAGACATGTCACTTCCCCATAGAACTTGAGCACAAAACCATGTGGGCAATCAAGAAGTTGAACTTCGATCTCAAGGCGGCCGGAGGTAATCGGTTATTTCAATTAGAAGAACTTGAGGAGTTGAGGCGTCATGCATATGAGAACAACAAGATCTACAAGGAGAGAACAAAGGCATCGCATGACAAGAGGTTGAATCGACGTGAGTTTGTGGCAGGCGATAGGGTTCTCATTTTCAACTCAAGGCTGAAGTTATTCTCTGGGAAATTGAGGTCACGGTGGTCCGGACCATTTGAAATAGTGAGAATTCTTTCCGCCGGAGTAGTTGAGTTGAAAGATGCCCAAGGAAAGTGTTTCAAAGCAAACTCATCGAAACTCAAACCATACATCATGGGCGAGGAATATGTCGGGACGGTTGTGACATACCTCGCGGATTTTGAAGATTGAAAAACATCGAAAAAGGTCGAGCTAGGACCTACAAAACAAGCACCCGGGAGAGGTATAAAATACTTCCCCCTCTTTTAGTGTTTTTCTTTCAATTTTTAGTTCTTTCATTTTTATTTCCTTTATTTTTGTGCCTCTCTTCTTCCTTTGTTTTATCTTATTAGAAAAGATTTTTGAGTTAAAAATGAGAAAAAAAAATCGAAAAAGTTTGAAAAGAATGAAAAAAAAATCGAGAGTGGTTCCATGAGAGTCGAGGTTTGAAAGTGTTCTTGAGCGATTGGAGAGTGTCCTTGAATGATAATTGAGTGAAAAAGAAAAGGGAGTAGACGACAAGAGGGTAGATTTTAGGACTTAACATTTTTTCTCCAAGTTTTGAGCCTTGTAGATGCTAGAGATGAACCGAAAAGGACCGTGCCCACGGTGCAAGTCACCGCAGCCACAGTCAGCATACTCAAAGTTGCTCCTAGTTTAGCCAAGCCGAAGATCACCATGACCACGGTGAGGTTCACCGCAGCCACGGTCTCGCCGCTTTTCCCTTTTTTCCCCACTGAATCACCGTGCCCACGGTCAAATGGACCGTGGCCACGGTACGTCGAAAACCTGCGATATGTCGGGGGTTCCATATCATTTCCCCCTCATTTCTCTCTCACTTTCTTCCTCACTCTCACCTTCAAAAACCCTCACCAAACCCTAAAACTCGAATTCTCTTCCAAAATTCGACAAACCCACCTCCAATTACTCCATTTCTCCCAACTTTCTTCTACAATTCGAACCCTAGCTGCTGTTGCTCGACACTTTTTGGGTCTTCCTCAAGCAAATTTCAGGCCTTGTTCCTTGTGGGGGCTTGAATCTCTCAAGGGAAGCTCTCAAAGTTTTCAATCCAGGTATTCCTTGATTTATTGGTGCTTAAACACTAGATTTCTTGTCTATTTGGGTTGAATATAGTGAAATTGCTTGTTGGGTCTTGGTTGGGTGAGTAAGTGGAATTTGGGGTTGAAATTTTGATTGAATTTGATTGTTTGGAGTGTTTTTGGTGAACTTGTGGTTGAATCTTATGTGAATTGCTTGTGGGTTTGGTTGGATGAATTGATTGAGTTTGGAGTTTGAGTTTTTGGTTGATATTGCTGAGATTGGGAGTGTATTGCTTGTATTTGGGATTGAACCTTGTGGTTGATTGTGAATTCGTGTTGCTCCGGATTTGTGGGTATTGGTTGTGTTGTGTTTCGGTATTTGGTGGTTGATTTTCTTGCAGAGTATCCAATGGGTCGAGCGAAACGTTCCCAGACCGAACCGGAATCAACCCCCGCCCCATCAACCTCGGTTGAGCCCGATAAAACTCGGTACAAGGGACAACCGGCCTCGATTATCCAATGCGACCCGAAAATTAAGGTCAATTTTCGGGACGATATGCACAAGGCCCGGTATGAGCGGCTAAAGAAGCGAAAAATTTGTGCTCCGGATCTCTATCATGAGGAGACGGCAAGGGATGTTTTCTGTAAACCAAGCATGGACTTCTTCATCAAAGTCATGGGATGGGAAGTCTTCGCCACAATCAACGAACCGATCATTGAGCAACCGGTGCTCGAATTCCTCAGCTCTTTGGTGGTAAAGGAAGACGGCACATCCAACGCCTCCTTTTCATACATCATGAACTAAAAGGAAGTTGAGTGTACGCTCAAGGACTTATGCAACGTTCTAGGCCTTCCCGAGGACGGCATACCCTACGGCGAATGCGTCAAATTCGATGAACAAGAAGCTATGAAAGCACTCACTTGGTGGAGGAGACGTTACCCGAGGGTTCGATCGTAACGAGCAAAGTACTATTGCCCAACCAACTCCAAGGCTAGGGATTTCTGTAATCTGAGCGTCCTCATCTTCCACCGCATCATCTCGAACTCTGTTTTTGGCCGTGACGCCGGGCGTCAAGCATCCGAAAAGACGACCTCTTCGTCCTTTTTAATGCGATCAACGGTCGCCGGGTCAACACTGGCTCGTGCATTCTCCATTGCCTTCGGGAAATAAGTCTCGAAACCCGGAACATGACTATTGGTATGGGTCACATCATCACCCATTTCCTAAGGAAGCAAGGGTTCGAGTCCTATCTGAGCAAGTGGACTCCTCGTTTTTTCCCCGATCCCATCGACGGTGTTCGCCTACGAAAGATGGAATTCTTGGAGAAACACAAAACGCGAACACTATACCGTCACGGGAACGAACCCCAAAGCGTCGTGATCCATTTGGGCAACGACAATGCCGAACAACGCCTAGATGTCTCCGACCAGCGCAATTGGTCGTGCGGCCAAACCTTTGGGGATCGATTTGTGGTGGGTGGTCCCGGGGATCGAGTTGAAGAAGGTGAAGGAGGGGACGAAGAAGAGGATGAAGAAGAAGAACGTGAGCAAGCACAAGGGGATGAAGCCGAGCCGATTCAACAACGGGACGCCACTTTTGAGCATATCAGCGAACAAATCCAGGAGCTTCATGATGAGTTCCAAGTCCAACGGGAGCTCATCCAAAACCAGCAGTTATTGATCGAAAACTTGCAAGGATTGCTTAAGATCCAACAGGAGACGCTGGCTAGCATCCTGTCGTACCTCCAACCCCGTTCTCCGCCGGGAGGGTCCGCTTGAGGACCGTTTGTAAGCACCCCCACCCGACCTTTATCATTATTCCATTTACTTTATTTTGTAAAGTATAAGTGTGGGGGAGTGCTTCTTCGGGGTTTTGGATGTGATATCTGGTGGTTTTGGATTGTTGGTTTCTCGTTTTCTTTTGGCATGTGTTAGCATATTTTGGGGTTTGTTCGGATAGGTTGCTCAGGTTTTTCCTTGTCTTGTTTATCATTCATGTTTTTCGGGTTGTAGGATGGTTGTCTTAGAGCTGTTTGTTTGTTGTTTTTTGTGGTCGGGATGTTGTTTAAGCATTTCTCGCTTGTATTTTGGGCATTGATGGGATGTAACCGACTGTTATTGGTGATTAATGCAATGAATTAGTTGTTTCGGTTAGTATACATCGAGTTTCACCCTTATTTCCCGCCTCAACCAGTGAGATTCGGGGATAAGGTAAGTCACTGGCAATGTATATATTGTTCATATTTCAGTTTTTCATCTTTTTAATTTCTTTTCATAATCTCTTAAGTTAGTTTTTCCTTTCTTTTGCTTTTGGTCTCGCATGCGAATTCTATAACTGAAAAGTCATCTTTTACTCTAACGTTGATCTAACTTTCTCGACCGACGACCTCGGATCGCCATTTTCAACGCTTATGAAGAGCTTAAGGTAATATCTTTCCACCTTACTCTTTTTATGAGAATTCTTATCATGATCCGTCGCATGCTTGGTTTTCTTTTGGGTGGCGAACCCCTATGAGTGTCTGTGTTGGGATTTCGATTGCTGTTGGAGCCGTGTGGGCTCGAGTCGCCACCATTTTCTACCTGCTAGTTGTTTTGTTTGTTTGTGTTTTGTAGGCTCTCTACCCTTTTCATGCGACACCCTCCCACAATGAGGACATTGTGGAGTTTTAAGTGTGGGGGGGGGGGGATATTCTATTTCAAGGGTAGATCACCTAGTCGTTTCGTTCTTTGTTTCCTAGTTTTTGCTTAAAATTTAAAATTTTTGTCTGAAAATGGAGAAAAAAGGGCGAGAAAACCTTTTCGTTTTTCCTTTCGTTTTGCTTTTGTTTTGCTTTGTTTCCTGGAATCTCGTTATCGAAGTTGTGAAGCCGTTCTTAAACTTCTTTCTAAAAGTAATCGGTTGGAGCATTTTTTACCCTAACTCGGGTTCTAGTCGAGACTTATCCTTAATAGACTCCCTTCATTAAGTATCTTGTGAGACTCCCGTTCCTTTCTCGTTTTGTTGGGAACCCGGAGATTCTAAGGGCTTGTGTCTGAGTTTGTTTTGTTTCTCATTTAGCAAAAGCAAAAAGTGTAAAAAGAAAAGAAAAGAAAGAAAAAAAGAAAAAAAAAAAGAAGAAAGCTTCCATAAGACATAATAACCTGAATAAGTGGAGCGTGTCGCTGAAGACATTAACCACCATACACTTAGCCAACCTACACGGGCCCGGTATTCGTGGTACGGCACTGGATACCCCTTAACCCTCCTCCTATATCGCTTTGCGACGGAGAGGCATATGGAAAAGACCGTGTTGGGAGGGTATACCCCTTATATGGGCCATCCAATTCTCGAAAGTAACGCTAATACCGACTTTTAAAAACCAAAAAGAAAGAAAAAAAGAGAAAAAGAAGAAAGAAAAGAAAAGTTTTGCTTCTAAAAAGAGAGCGGGGCCTCCCCTTGCATCACCTACGGCCCTCACCAAGCCAAGGGCGACCAAATGCGAGGAAGGCCAACACTCTTCTCTGTTGTTTCGTTGTCTTCAAATTCGGACGCGAGTTTTTAAAGTCTTTTGGTTCCCGTTAAACCCTTGTTGTGCTTTTGCTGTGGGGTTTTGCTTGTTACGAGGTGTAGGGAGTTAAAAACCTTCAAGATCGACCTTTTTTCTGAGTTTGGCGTTTGTGAGATGCTCCTAACTGTTACTTTGGGAGGTTTAATCGCGTTTTCTTAGTTTGGATTGCGAGATCTTGTGAATCATAGCCCTTGTTTTTCGTTCTTTTTGTTTTCTTCGATTTTGTTTTCACTTTCCCTCTCCCCTTTTTCTTTGGCTTTTGTGGGTACAGCCGCTACAAACCCTCACGAGTCCATCTCGTCCACCCGGGCTGCCGGGGGGTTCAAAGGGCTTGGTGCATACGCTAAATGCACTCGTTTCTCTCCCACGACAGAGAAGTTTGTGTTTGTTTGTTTTGTTTTGTTTTGTTTTGCTCGGGACGAGCAAAGGTTTAAGTGTGGGGGGTGTTTAGACCTGATTTCGTGTCTAAATACCGCCTAAATCCTTAGGCTTTTGACTTATTTCGTAGTTTGTTTTAATAAATTTTAATGCGTTTTAGTTACTTTTGTAGTTTCCGAAGGGTTTCACTCAAAACAATCCTAAATGGGCCAATTTTGTACCAATCTTAGGAATCCCGAGATTCCCCAAGATTCCCCGAGCCCTGGTCGTGTCAAAGGAAGAGGATTAGAAGGGTCGGTCGAAGCGTGAGCGGAAGCGAGGCAACTACCAAGAGTACTCAAGGAAATCGTGGTCGAGAGGGCCGCGCCATGGCTACGGTATGATGGAGCCAAGACCAAAGTGAAGAGGCCTTTCACCCGAATTACCGTGGTCACGGTCACTTTGACCGTGGTAACGGTGGGATCTTCACCCTGCCTAAGGAAGAAGCTGGCTGAACTAGACCGTGGCCACGGTCTCCCAAGACCGTAGCCACGACGGAGCGAAGGAGCGAAAAGTTGTCAGCCCTAATCGCCTAGACCGTGACCACGGTGCATGGGGACCGTGCCCACGGCGATGCAAAGCGAAGAGAAGAAATCGCCTGCCTTACGCAGGACCGTGGCCACGGTTACCCTGACCGTGCCCACAGTCCCCTGCGGGCCAGTTTTGTCTTTTGTGTAAAATGATGAGTTTTGAGTAACAACCTTGATTACTATTTAATATTTTTAGGTCATTTTAGCTAGAGGGGAGATTAGACAGCAGCTTTAGCTATCTTTTATGATATTTTTAGCACTCTTTATCACATTCTAAGTCTTAGATTAGAGGGATTAAGGAAGATCTTTGCTGAGATTATTAGTTCTTGTATTGGATTCTCATGATTATTATTGGAAGTTTGAAGATTATTCTCAACTTTGGAGCATTGGAGCTTTATTATTTTGAAGTTTTCTCCCTTGTCATCACAATCAATGAGCATTTCTTAACCTTTATCTCTAATTTATTGCTTATTTACTAATCTCTGTTTTGTTATTATTGATATTGTTGGTATTATTGAATGTTTATTGTCTCCTTGTTTACTCTTTTAAGCATGAATGAAGTTTTTGATGTTATTATCATGATAGTTAGGATGTTTAGTGGCTAGAACCTTAATGGGTTAGGGAGATATTAAGGGTGCCAATGGGTGATTAGGTTTGGGTTAGCAATATTAGTGAGTAACTAGTTAGGAAATCAATTTCCTAATCCTATCCTTCCCTCAAGTGGGATGTATTTAGGTGCGAAAGCATCCCGAATACATCCAATGCTTGTTGGAAGGTAGGAATTAGGATAGTTAGTATTCTAGTTCGCGAAAGCGAATAGAAACTAACTAGGAAATTCCGTTCTATTAACTTTCCCGGGTCTGTCTATGGACTTCGGGGAAGTTAATCCGGACTATCCTTGAAAGAGGAAGTCCGGTGGGAGTTTTCCAACGGAATTACCATTTGATTTCCCTTTCTCGTTACTCTCTTGTTGCGAAACCCATTTCCTCATTCCCGTTTGCATCCCGAAAGTCTCCCGACACCCGTTGTTTCACCTTTTTGACTGAACATAGCGTGTTTGTGTTGTTTTCACCCTAAGGTCTTTCAACCTCTCATGATCATAAACGATACCTAGAGTCAACTAGCTGCAGCTAAGGCCCCTAGCTCCCTGTGGAAGAACGATAAAACCATGGTCTTACAAACCACGCTACTAACATGGAGTTAGCTAGCTGCTTGCACATTTTTTACGTAAGAAAGTGAGCTATGCAAGCCATGTAAAGCTACGTAGGGTCACGAGTTCAAAGCTTCACAAAAGCACCTCAAAAAAGCTTATGAAATGCAACTGCCGTCCAGTGTGAAACACCAGTTCCCGATGCAAACACATTCACACACCATCATCCATGGATGCATGGATGAACCAAAGTTCATCCCCCCCTGTTGACGGTCGATCAACCTTTAATGTTGCCACACTAGGTTCTTTCACCCATGTGTTGCCGACCATCCTCATGCACCCCCTTTGGCACCTAGGAACATGGTCAAGTTAATGGCAATTGACTATGAATCGTGTAGGTACGTGAATGTATGTATATGTATATGTATGTATCTCTACTCCCTCCTAAAGCCTATAAATACTACTCCTCTCCAAGAAAAACTCACTCAATCCTCACTCCATCATTCACTCACTCTCTTGCTCACTCACCAACTCATTCGTTCTTTCTCCCCTCACACCATCACTCACTCGCTCTCTCAAATCTTTCATTCTTATTATCTCAATTCTAGTTATTCTTCTACTATCTTTTCTACTATCTTTCTACCACTTTCTTACCTCCATAATCTACAATTACATCTTACCTTAAGTTCTTAAACCCTTACCCTACTATATTTCACAAAAAGAACCACAAAAGCCTCACCTAAATTCTACCAAAAACCCTACAAAAAAAGCCACCTTTTACCACCCTTTTTATTCCTTTTTCAATCCATTTTGATACTACTTTGGTACTTTCAAAGAGGAGTTTTCAAAGGCATCTTCAAGGAGGAGTTTCAAGCTACAACAAAGGCTAGGCAAGGCTTCTTTTTCAAAAGGCACAATGTAAGCTTTGAGTGTTTCTTTTCATATAAATAAAGTGTTGTACATGTACTTCTTTCTTTAATCCATTTTGCATGTTAATTGAAATAATTCTATAAAGTTGTTATTTATCTCCCTTCCATACTTTATCAAAAGCACACTTATAACTTTTAGTAGAGTCTTTCCTTTTGTGAGAGGCGAACTCTTAAGGTTCCTACCTTTCGAGTTCGTAACCTTACCCCCGTATCTATTCTCAGTTTCATAGGCGGAGTCTTTCTTTATTTTATTTTCGGTTTTGTCTTGGCTTTTCTCTTAAAAAAGTAGGGTGGCGACTCCTTTTCGAAATAAAATACATCAGGATTGCCTAAAATATGTTTAACATGGTTTTACAATGTATCGATACAACTTTAAGTTGATATGGTATTATTTCTAAATAATATTGGCCTAAATTGCTTTCTTCTGACCCTAACATCTTGTGAACAAATTGAATTAATTCTTGAAGAGTTGGAACAAGTGGATGTTCACTCCTAAAGGTTTAATTTAATAATTCACGAGATGCACAAAGTAAAGGGAAAGTGATTTTACAAATATTATTCATGAAATGTGCAAGTAATCCTTAAAGAGCTTTTTAAAGTTAAACCCCAACACAAACCTCAAATTCTGTCCCGCAGATATTTAGAAGTCTGAATGACGAGAAAAAATGTCTACAAGATTTTTGGCGACTCCACTGGGGAGTTTTCTAAAGTGAGTAAAACTTGAAAAAAGTTGGTTATTTTAAATTTTTGGAAGGAAAATAAATTTTTTACTTTATATTATTAAGTTATTCCTTTTTAGGCACAAATGCATTGCATATACCGAGCTACTCCTTCGCCATGTATTTTGGCTTGGGTGCACCAAAAGTGGTGGTTTAGGTTTTCCTTTTAACCACATAAATAACCCATGGGATGCCGGACCGGCTATACTCATTTGGTGCATTTGCACTGGTTTGAGCCTTAGTCACAACATCCACTCATGCATCACTCTACGAGGTCTCCAAACGAGCCTCCAAGAGCAACACCCCACACATTCAAGTTGAAATTACCTGTAGAGATGTGTTTAGAAGCCTTGTCACCTACCTGTAGAGCTTGAGCATAGGGTTGGTGGGCATTAAAAACTCTAAACCTTGACTTATCTAAAGCTGGTGAGGAGAGGAAGCTTGTATTGTGTGAGCTTGAGGAGTTGAGGAGAGAATCCTATGAGAATGGGCGATTGAGTAAGGAAAGGTCGAAAATTCTGCATGATAAGATAATACATAGAAAGACCTTCTCCCCGAGACATAAGGTACTTCTTTATGATTCCCGGTTGCATCCGTTTGCAGGGAAATTGAGATCTAGATGGAGTGGTCCTTTTGTTATGAGCCAAGTGTTTCCTTCAGGTGTAATTGAGATAAAAGATCCATCTAGTGAGTTTGTGTGGAAAGTGAATGGGCATAGGCTGAAACCTTTCCTCGAGTACCCAAGAGCTACAGATGTGGAATGTGTTACATTCCAAGACCTTCCCAATGCTTGAATTGAGTGTAAATTGAACAATTTGTACAACTGTAAGCATATCATTTAGTTCTGTTTTCGTTCCTTTTGTTCACTTGAACATTTGTTGATAGTTTATTTACATTGGTATTGTTTATCCTAATCGTACTTTGTCTTATGATTCTGATTCTGGAATGAGTATTAACTTATCAGTTGACATGCAGACTTTCCAGGTAACCTTGTTCCCTTCTCTTTTCATTACTGCTAGTTGTATATCAAGGTTGTTTTTTTTTTCTTCGCTTTCTTTTCTTTCTTTTTAGTGTGTTTTTCCCTTTTCTTTTGGATGCATGCGTGCCTCTATACCCAATGGGGACATTGTAGACCTTTTTTGTCTGTTTGGGGGGGGGGGGGAGGGTGGCACACATGCCAATTTTGTGTGTTTTTTTCTTTTGTGAAGTGTCATTCTATACCCAATGAGAACATTGTAGAGTTTTTGTGTGGGGGGTGGGGAGGCACACGTGCTTATTTTGTGGAAGAGAAATAAAAGGTACAAGAATACAACGGAGAGAAGGAAACTTTTCAAAAAATTTCTAACTGGAGGTAGTTTGTATACATATATAGTTGATGACTGCTTGAATAGCATAGTTGCTTAGCTAGGAATGGTTAGTGAGTACACATTAGGCTCCTTGCGTGGTTGTCGGCTTGCCTGAATGTAATAACCTCACCTGTATTTGCAATTATGCGGTTTCCTTAGAACTTTCAGTTCTGGCCTGTTAATGCGATGGTCTTAGTCTAAGAGGGAAGTCTTGGCTTCTTGTATATCTATGCTCTAAGTAAGAAAATTGGGGAAAAAATTGTTGGTGCTCCTACACGGGTTGTGTCAGTGGTACGACACTCTCACCCCTTAAGCACTTTGTTGCGTATGGAGTAACCCGTGTTGGGAGGGTAAACCCCATTTATGGGTCGTGCTACTCCTGAAAAAGTACTGACACAAGCAAAAGAAGAAGAAAGAAATTAACGAAAAAGTTAGTTGACCAATATGGATCGGCATGAGTTGTATACCTTGTATGTGTATGGAAAGGATCTGTCTTGAAAGATTAAACCCCTCTTAAGACCGTTTGAATCTCGAATAAGCCAACACCAAAAAGAATTGAAGTAAATAAATGTGCAACACCTCCTTATGTAACCTACGACCCTTACCAAGCTAAGGGTGACACAAAATAGGGAGAGGAACCACACAAGAATAACAAGTATAAGTTAAGCAGGGGTACATGAGTAGCTAGGATTAACCAATGAACCTTGACTTAAGCAAAAGTAAGTCGTAAACACTGCACTTGAGCACAAGGAACACATCCGGGATATACATGAGTGGAGTGAAAAATGTGAAGTTTGGTAACGAACTTGCAAGGGGCTTTAAAAGTGCTTATTAGCTGTTCTAAGCTGAGCGGTAATGCTATTTAAGTAATTAACTTCGCGACCTTGTGTTTAGACCTTCTCCTGTTATTCCTTTAATAAGTTTGCCCCTTGCTCTCTTTACTTCGCCTCCTCATCCTTTTTCTCGGCTTTTGTAGGAATAACTTTTGTAAATCCTCACGAGACCTTCCTTGTCCACTTGGGTTGCCAAGGGGTTTAAAGGGGTTGTTAACGCTAAATGCAACTGTGATTCTAGTGAGTTAGGATAGTTAGTTTTCTTTTTTACTTTGTTTTAGTTTACTCGGGGCAAGAAATCCTTTGTGTGGGGGTGTTGTTCGGTCTCGTTTCGAACCGAATTTAGGCCTTTAATAAAGTATTTTGCTTGTTTTGTCCCCGAATTGTAAGTATTATGATTTTTGTGTTCTTGTAGGTTAATAAATCATGGGAAAAGGAGCCAAAAACCATTAGCGTACAATATTAAAGGAGACGCTACCCGCACCTCAACAAATGCAGGCAAGACCAAGACAGAGGGAGCGGGGCTAGGTGCTACCCGCACCTATTTACCGCTAGTCGCACCTCAACTGAAGCCACATGCGCTCAACTGGAGCCAGTCGCGGCTAGAGCCGACAACGAACAAAGGAAAGACTAAGAGACGCAGCCAGTGTCCCCCAGGTGCTGCTAGCGCCTCCTAAGACGCCACCGGGGTCTAAGATAGAGAGAGATGAAAGTGTGAGGGATAGAGTGTCTGAAGAGGCGCGACCCACGTCTAAAAAATTTCCACGACCGACTTTGTGGGTCAAAACGCCGCGTTAGGGTTTCTGGTTCTGTTATATATATACTCTCGTGACACGGTGATATTCATTAGTTAGTTTTCAACATTTATTTAGGGTTCGTTTTAGTTCGATTTTTTTCCTAGTTTTTCCTTCTTCGGCTATCGTTACTCGTTGTTAAATTAATGTAAGTTTCAATTTTTTCGCAATTTTCTTGTTCTAGTATCTTTTTTATGCATTGTAATTGTCATTCTTTACTACTTGAGATTATTGTTATTAGTAGTCCCCAAAATTCTAAATTTTCGTGAAAGAGGAGGATTAAGGATCCCTAAATTCTACCCTTAGGTGAGGATTTGCGGGTTCTTCGTAATCCGAATCACACTTTTTGTTTGTTCGTGAAAAGTGTTGATGCAAAGGTTAAGGGAGATAGAGTGAAGAGAAGACTGCTGGTATACTCCACCCATTTGTTCCTTATTTCATTGTTTAATTAACTTAATTAGTAGTTTGCTTTTGTTTATGGTAATTTAGTATTTTAGTTTAATTACTTCTTCATAATTAGATTAAATTATGTCTTTGAATTCATAGTTACTTTAATTTAGTTGCCTGAACTTATTTATTGTTTTGGAACATTCAACCCGACCAATTCCCTATTGCCTAACACACCATCCCTGCGGATACGACAACCCTACTCAACCCCAAATTTCTACAACGAACACTTTGTGCATGCAACAACACAGATTGATTAACAATAGCAGGGTTAGCGAACCCGACCAATTCCCCATTGCCTAACACACCATCCCTGTGGATACGGCAACCCTACTCAACCCCAAATTTCTACAACGAACAGTTTGTGCATGCAACAATACAGGTTGATTAACAGTAGCAGGGTTAGCAACAAGTACCCTTATACCATCCTACAATCTCACTCTGATTTAGCATCATAAGTCTAGATGGTTTAGTTAGTTGACTTAGGAGCTACTAGGTCTAACCTCTACAACGAAAAGTTTGTGCATGCAACAACACAGATTGATTAACAGTAGTAGGGTTAGCAACAAGTACCCTTATACCATCCTACACTCTCACTCTAATTTAGCTTCATAAGTCTAGATGGTTTAGTTAGTTGACTTAGGAGCTACTAGGTCTAACCTGGAGCTTAGATACCACTCTGTGACGCCCCAAATTCCATTATCTTAAATTAACATTGAAAACTAACTTTATTGGTGGAATTTAGGCCACGGCATCATGTCGTACCTTCGCAAAGGTGCTAAGAAAGTGATTAAGGGTCAAACGGAAATAACAACCGAAGAAAAACTTTGAAGTTACAATCCCAACAAATTATCTTCAACAAACATAACTTCCAAAAAAAATAAAAACCTAACAAGTTCATTCATTAAAGGATGTTCTCACTCTATGCCCGTACCCAGCAACTCAATTTTAAATTAGAATAAGACACACATATGAGTGGAACTCAGTAATACATAAACCCTAATGATAACACTAACAGTTACATAAGTAATAGAAGGAAAAAAAAATAATAATGAACAACTTATGTTATTCTAACTTCCAATAATTAGACCAACCAACTTAGACCCAAAATCTACCATTTTTTCTTAGAGCGGGTCCTTATGACCTTAGACAGACATGTGTGCATGCATCACCTCGGGGAATGGTTCAGATATTTATACCAGGGCATCCCCTATCTCTCCATAACCGTCTGATTCCAGTTACGGTCTTTTGGATATCACCTGACAGGCTGACACTTACTCATTATGATTTAAAGTCCTTTATGATTCAGACTCATTAGTTCTTACTGTTAAATTCAACTTAAAAAAGAAAATAATCTGCACAAGGTGCTTACAAAGAAGACGATCAATCACAGAGAATTCACGTTAACTACTTCTGTAGAAGAATAAATCACACAACACATCCACATCATCACATAGGAGTATAAGTATTACGTGGAATTTCTTGTAGTTAATAAACTAACTTGAGCTCTCTAGCATTCGGTCTTTCCCGCTCCTAACACGCAGTAGAGCTTAAACAGTGACATGTGTACGAAATTGGTTTAATAAGGGTCAATCCAACCTTTTTTATTTTAGAAGTTTAGACATTAACTAACCTTGGGTTGTCAAAAGTATCCCTACATATCCCTTTATACTTAATACAACAAGAACACATTTTTCGTATCTAATTTAGCAAGACAGATTCGCTGAATCAGATTCCGGAGCCTTTATCTCCAACTCCTAACCTCGGATTGGTCTATTTCTTACCTTTCTGGAAAACCCTAGGTGCTTATTACAAAGCTCTAGTTCATCACGAGACTCAACTCGAACCCTAAAAAGGTCGAATTTGTGGATTTCGGGAGCTGGTCCAGAAGAGACCAATTTTGGTAAAACAACTATAACTCCCTCTATACTTAATGAAATTGAATTTTTCCAAATTCTTCTTACTCCTAACACTTGCAAGTACTCCCAGTTCAAACAGTTTGGTCAGACTCGAAGTGTTATTTTATACCGATTTTTAAAAACAAAGTAGTAAATATGTCCCAAATCAACTCTTACCAAAACCCTATTTTTGCTTGTTTTTCCCTCTCTATTCGACTAAGATCCCTCCTTTTTCCCTTCTAAGCATGTTAACAACATTGTTATCCAGATCCAAGCATAAAAAAACCATGCTTAATAACTTAGACATAATAATCATGCAGTTAAACTTGTAAATATCAAAAGAGTGTACCTTCCCTTTATGAATGCAAACAATATCCCAAGGTTCCATTCTTTTTGAATGAAAAGCTTAGTGAAACCCCTTAAACTCATATTATAAATCTAAACCATGTAGAATCTGATTTGGAACTTAAAAATATCACAAATTGAATAACTTATAACTCAAGAAGAATGATAAACAATAGGGTTTAAGTTTTTACTAATGAAAGAGCAAAAGAGGGGAAGCGGTGTTGGGGCTGCCAGGCGATCTTGATGGTGTCCTCTTGCTATGGTCGTGGTGGTCGGTGGGGCAGGTTGCTAGAAATTTGGGGTAGTGTTTGTACGAGAGGGAGGGAGAGAGAAAAGAGAAGTACAATTTTGAGTTGCTAAATAATATGCTAGGTTTGATGCTATTGTGTTATTTATACCCCTTAAGTAATTAATAAAAAGAACCCAAAATTTAAATTAAGACTAGCTAAAATAATTAACAGTAGCTACTAATTATGTTTTTCCAAAACATGATATAATTTATCTGACCTAGCTAGTACAACACCCATAATAATAATAATAATAATAATAATAATAATAATAATAATAAATAAATAAATAAATAAATAAATAAATAATAGTACTAGGGTTACTCCCGCTAATTACCAATGCACCCCTTCACCCATGCAATATTCAGGTCCAACATTCGAAGTCACTGTTCTACTCTTTATTATCCAACAATCACGGTCATAAAGCTCCACTTAATTAACAAACCCTTAACGAACTTTATAAAAAATAAACAAATTTTCCTTGTTTGCCACCTATGCCTACTCCTTTTAAGTCGGTAGAAGGAGGTCACCGCCGTGACCTATCCATAATGAGGCGGTAACTTAGGGGTTTTTTTTAATTTCTCATTGCACTATTTAAGGGGACTATAGTAGCAAACCTAAGGTAGAGCTGTTGTGAATTTTCAAGGAGAGAATTGAGTATCATTTTCTTGAACTCTCCTCTATCGGTCCATCAATTCCTGAATATCTTGTTCATGAAACAAGCATCAGTCAAGTCCCAAGTGTAGTTGCGTGGAATGGAGGATTCCCTTTTGGTATGTGAACCGTCAACATCTACATCAATCGAATCACGTTAGATATATAAGTTAACAACAATATGTAAATTCACGAAAACCATTCTCCTACAAGTATGGTCGCTAAGTGACGTACTATAATTTTTCAAAATTTTTATAAATTTCTATGAATTTATAAAATTAGAGAAGTAATTAATTTATTTCTCTTCATATCTGGAAAACTCAATTAAAAAATCTATTTTAGTTAAAAAAAATCTATAAAAATTAAGAAAATTCCTGAACACTTCCAAATGCCTCCAGTAATTTTCTTAGAATTGTTTGAATTTGTTTTTATATCTTATTTTGAATTTTCATTATATTTACCGTAAATAATCTAAATCAAAAAAATAATTCTACAAAACTATATTTTGTGAATTAAATTATTCCAGATATTGCCTACTGTTTAACAACATTAAACATAATCATTTCCAAGACAATCTAAAATTATGCCTAGTTTGTGCTAATTTTAACAATTACATAAGCATTAACCGCATAATTGAAGCAACAAGGGATTAAATAATAATAATAAAATATGAAACTTTACAATAAAATTCCAGATTTAATATTATGAGTAATAAAGATTGAAAGTTTTATTAGGCTAGTTAAATAAAATGCGGAAATTAAAAGATAGACACGGTAGTTGTTTACGATGTTCCTCCGAACTCAATTTTGGAGTCATCACCGCCTAGAGTTCTCCAACTCTAGGATTTAACCTCGAATTATTATTAGGATGGATTTTGACAACCGATCTTAATTAGATCCTTCTCTACTCTCAACATCTCACCACTTGATACCGTCTCTCAATCAAGTGTGGGGAGTTGACCTCTCAACTCTTAAATCCTCTCCCTAACAATAATTATCTCAATCACTCAACTCAATACAATTTTATTTTAATCTCACACTCAATAATAATAAGAAACAATAATGCTCAAAGTGAGATATTTCCTTGTGTGTCTTCTTGTCTCTTCTCTTGTTCTCTTGAATGACCAAGACTCCTTGTATTTATAGTGTGACAGGCTAAGAGCCGAATGACCAAACTTGGACAAATCTTGATCAATCACAACATAATCCTCATAAGGATCGATGGACATATGATCTTCTTGATTCTTGGCATGTATGATCTCTTGGTTGCCTTGTATATACCTCATCAAATAAGCCAAGATACTACAATATATATATATAGATGCATATATCTTAGCACGTAGAGAATCAAGGCAATGATCATTGATCGACTACACATGTGTATTATTATTGATCTTAACCATAGTCTAAAAATACTTGAATGATATGATATAATCATATGATTAAATCAATTAAATTAATATCCATATTTATTTTTAGTTTCAATATTAACCAAGATTATCATATCACAAATTTGTCCAACCAAATATTATGGTATCATATAAAGTTACTCTCTTAAATATTGTAGTGTGATATGATTTACATAACAAGATCCAAACAAATATTCTCAAATTAATATATTGGACCAACATGAGTATCATATATGAGTAACATAATAATTAAAATTAATTCAATTTCCAACCACATATATAAAACTTATTTTATTGTTTATTATCATCAAAATCATTATATGCCTCATAGAGTCAACAAAGACTAAAACTTTCATAAAGTTTCAAAATTTAGGCATAATATCTAATCTAGTAAATTCAGAATACAATTCAACGATTGACAAATATATATATATATATATATATATATATATATATATATATATATATATTTAGGCATAATATCTAATCTAGTAAATTCAGAATACAA
Source organism: Portulaca oleracea (assembly GCA_029582165.1). Lineage (NCBI taxonomy): Eukaryota > Viridiplantae > Streptophyta > Magnoliopsida > Caryophyllales > Portulacaceae > Portulaca > Portulaca oleracea. Next base: position 36,753,879 of record CM055887.1, read on the forward strand.
TTCAACGATTGACAAATATATATATATATATATATATATATATATATATATATATATATATATATATATATATATATATATATATTAAGGCTTAAAACATCAGCATGCAATTGGCGGCTTTGATACCATTGTTGGGTTTTAGGTGATCTATTTCCTCAAATGCAGATTAATTGATGGAATATTCATAACAATTACAAAACAATTAATCACCCAGGAAAGAAAACAACTGCAGAGGCTTAGTATTATACCTGATCGCTAATCCGACTGATGAAGAGGTTGACCTTTGAGATTCCAATAGAGAAATCCTCTACTGTAGGTCCACGCAGCACTCTGAGAACTCGATTGCTAGGTCAACCCGATTGAGACTAATATCAATCTAAGATGTATGTGTTTACAATATATTGTGAATTGTTTCAACAAACAATAACTGTATACTAGGAGAGAGAGGAATTAAGGAAATCACCCTGGTATCTCTTTAGAAGTCTCAAACAGTTGATAAGATTAAATCTCTTAGAGAGACTCCCCTTTTATAGAGTTGGATGGCTTGGGGAAAGGGTTAACCTAAACCCTAATAACCAAATTCTCTTAAAACAGTGACTGAGGTGAGGATGAGGAAGATGCTGGGGATAAGCCATCTTCGCACATCGCCATTAGACAGGTCAACGCTCACCTTGAGCAATTGACCTCAACTGCCAACAACAACAAATCTTCTCCAGAGCCAACATAATATGCTGTAGAGTCAACAATCTATGTTGAATACTCAACAGTCTATGCTCAACAATGTGCTAGCTCATTTGAAAGGCACGAGGAGTATTTTCAACAGCAAAACCAATATATGCGAGACTGGGGCTACTATCGTTATATGGTTGGCGGTCACACACCCTCCCTGGAAGATTATTAATACCCCTACTACCAATCATATTACCCGTACTACCCATATTTGCCTCCTCCGGGAGGCCCGAGCCAATGATTTGTGAGTTTCCCGCCCCCACTTTAAGCTTTCATTTATTCATGCTTGCATTGTGTACTTAATAAGTGTGGGGGGAGGGGGGTACCTAGTCGGGAATGGATGATCATAGTATTGGTTTTGTTGCATCTGTTGTTGGTAGGGTGTGTTACGTTGTCCCCTTTGCATCGTTTTCACCTCCTCCTTGCATCAAACATATTTGTCATCAAATCTTGTGTTGTAAATTCTTTTGGTAGGTTGTGGTGGTTGGTTTACACTCAGCACCATTGAGTGTAGGACTGGGTTAAGGCGAGTTTCACCCCAATTCTCGCCTCAAGCTTAGTGAGATTCGGGGTTAAGGTATGCACTAGTCAATGTACATATTGTTTATATGCCTTTTAGTTCTTTTCCTTTAGTTCTTTTGCATTCCTTTTCTTAGTTCTTTCTTTTGCGTTTAGAGTAGACGCATCTAGATAGGCATGCATTGTATACTCTAACCTCTTTTACTTTCTTTTGAATCGTGGATTGAGTTCTATTATACTTTCAAAGACCCCGAGATAAACTCTTTCCATTATTCTTCTCTTAGTTTGTATATACTTTTGTTGCATGCTTGATTTTGTCTTTTTGGTGGCGCATCCCTTATTGTGCATTATGTTCAGGATATATTGTTGTTGAAGTCGTGTGGGCTCGGGTCGCCACCCTTTCTATGTGCTAAGTGTTGTTTATATGCTTGACCTAGTTGCGACCATTCTTGTGACATCCTATGAGGACATTGCGGAGTTTTAAGTGTGTTCGGGGGGGGGGGGGGGATTATCTATTGATTTGGTACCTCACCTAGCACCTTAGGGCTTTTGTTAATTTTAAAATTTTAAAAAAAAATTGAAAAAAGTATAGTGAAAATGAAAGAGAAAATGAAAAAAAAATAGTGAAAAAACTCAAAAAAGTGTTTTTGTTTTCGTTTGGAGGATGTCTCTATGCATAATCATGTAGATAGGTTTTTAATTTGCTTAGTTAATCGTTAGGAAGCGGCCGATATATTCAAAAATAGCCTTAGGTTGGAATGTTGTTGAGGCTTATCTCTATTAGACTCTTTTCATGGAATGTTTAGTGGATTCCTCATCTTTTTCACGCCTAAAAGTTTGGTTATCTTAGTTGTTTAGTGGTCGAACTTGTGTAATTAGCTTAATAATGTCTAGGGGTGGGAATTGATACCCATATATTGGGTGCCCACCCATACCCACCCATAATAGATAGGTAAAACCCATTAGAGATGGGTAATGGGTAGGATGGGTATGGGTTACCCATAATTTGGTGTGGGTATCCATTATCCATGGGTACCCATATACCCATTGATGTCTTAACTATGTGCATATCGAGTTGTATTGCGTTTATATACTGAAATTTAAAGAAAAATTCAAATTTATCCGTTTGACATGAAACTTTGTAATACGATAGCATTGATTAAAAAAAGATCAAATATGAATTTTGAGCTACTAAGTTTTTTGTCTGATAAATATTTATCGCGACATATATAAACATTTTTTGCCGCAAAAACTAACTGAAACTTTAAATTAAAATTCAATTTTAATGATTTAAATTGAAACTTTATAATATGATAGGATAGATTAAAAAAAGTTTAAATATGAATTTTGAGCTCCAAATATAAATTTTTTATCTAAAACGTTAGAATACAAAATAAAAATAGTTAGTTGAACAGTTGGATACCCACAAATACCCATGGGTAATACCCATGGAAGTAATACCCAAGTGGGTATTACCTATGTGGGTGATACCCATGTGGGTATTAAGAGGCATGGTAGGGTATGGGTAGGGTCTTATAATTTTTGGGTAAAACATGGGTATGGACAGTACCCGTCCATGCCCACCCAATTCCCACCCCTAATAATGTCGGAAGCACCAATGAGGGTTGGTGTGAGTGGACGGTATCCCTTAAGTACAATGTATACGAATGGAGAAAACCCGAATTGGTAGGGTAGCCCTTTGTGAAGGCCGGCCCAAATTCCCGAAAAACCGACACCCTTAAAATTCTGAAAAGAACATTCGAAAAAAAAAAGAAAAAGAGAAAAGAGAAAGAAAAGAAAAATTTCTAAGTTTTTCGGTTCACCACATGGTTTGGCGTAGGTAGTAGCGCCCCCTTGCCCCTTAAGTACCTTGGTATGCACGAAAAAAAGCCACATTGGAAGAGTAACTCCTCATGGGCCGCGGTTTAATCTCGAAAACAACAGATCCTTCTCTAAAAGAAAAAAAAAGTAAATAAATTGGTGAATAGGGTCGAGTTTGAGCACAAATATAGTTTTGGTTTCCCTGCCTAGGGCCCGCTTGCACCCTTGCACAAGGTTTCCGTGAGTCATTAAGTGGTTAGGGTCGAAAATCTCAAAGAAAGATAGCTTTCTAACTTAAATGTCCATGTTTGTGCATATTCGTCTCTTCCTTGTGATTAATAGGGCAAGTTGATTAGTTAAGTGCTTGATTGTGAATATGGATGTTTTCCCCTTTTCTTTTTGTAAATAGTTTTGTTTTTCACTTCCCGTTTCTTTCTCTCTTCCATTTTCTCGTATGGCTTTTGTGGGTACAGTCACTATAAACCCTCGCGAGACCCACCTCGTCCACCCAGGCTGCTGGGGGGTTTAAAGAGCTTGGTGCATATGCTAAATGCACCCGATTCCTCCCACGAAAGTGGAGTAGTTGTCTTTAGTTTTGTTTTGTTGTTTCTTGTTTCGCTCGCGACGAGCAAAAACTCAAGTGTGGGGAGGGGGTGTTTAAGCCCATTTTAAGGCCTAAACTACTCCCGGCCTTGAAGTTTCCACTCGATCCCAGGGTCTTTTTATGTTTATAACTCGTTTTTTAGTTGTTTCGTTAGGTACTTGGAGTTTAAGAAATAAAACAAGGCAAGAAAGCAAATCAAGACCAAAGAGGGAATTCCGAGAGGATTCTCGAGCCAAGGTAGGTAAGAAAAAGAAGTAAGATCGGGTCGAGAGGGTAAGTTCATCATGGAGGAGCCGAATCAGGGTCGCCGCACCCGCTACGGGCCTTGTAGCGGGCATGACCGGGTCACTCTGTAACGCCCCGGAATTTCAGATCTAAACTTAACGGTCAAAATCAAACGTTGACTAACATTAATAGCGAAAGTCTCATTTTTTTTCTTTTTATTAACTTGGGCGTTACTGTCGTACCTCCGAAGAGATACAAGGCAAGAAAGGAAAACTAACCACAAACGATAACTGTTTACTTCAAATTAACAACGAAAGGAACTTAGAATTCTAGAACAACAAAACACAACATTAACTAAATTTCAAGTCTAAACATAAACTAAACTTTATTCTCAAACTTCTAACTCCAACGTCCTCACTCTAGTGCCCTTCCCCTTCACATAATTGATCTTCACCTGAAAACAAAACATTCACAACATGAGGGGGAAAACCTCAATAATGTCTACCCCTAACGGTCAAAACAGTTCAAAGTTCATTTCAAACCATTTTAGGGGAGGGGAACAAGTCAAACCTTTTTACAACTCATTTGAAACTCAACCCAGAAATATCCAGAGATCAGAAATAACCAGAGTTTCAGAAATCACAAAACTTATAAACCAACAGTACCAACTTCCATCTCAGAAAAACACAACGTTCCAGAAAATCTCTTACTGACACTTTTAAACTCAGAATCAGACATCAGAAATCAGACATCAGAAATCAGAAACCAGAAATCAGAAACAGAGTAATCATTTCCTCAAAAAACAATCAGAATTTTATTATGCGGGCGGGATTTGCCTATCCCCAGAATATCAGAACTCAGAATCAGAACAGGATCTCAGATCCTCAGAATCAGAATGGATGGCAAGTCCGAAGCGAGAATCGGTGTGCACAATCTCAGAAATAATATCGGGACTCCCCGATCTCTTGATAACTCCCCTGCAGGAACAGATCCTGATCTAAGGGTCGTTACCCGCAACCCGCTTATGGTTTCACTTTGATTATTAGTATCTTATGAATTATCAGGCGTCAGACTTCAAACAAAACCCAACTCAGTTTCCAAAATCAACAGAATAAAACTCAGAGTTTAAAAAGACTGCCACGTTTTACTCAACTCAGAAAAGAACTCACAGACATCCAAATCAGACAGTCTAACTTTACAGAAAGTCCCCGTGCGGGATGCAAGCTTCATAAATCATATTAAAATCACAAAACAGATAAAAGAGCATCCCAAAGGGGATTAGGACATAGACATTACCTGAACGACTTCTCTTTACTGCAACACTTACACACGGGAGCTAACTATCGCGTCGTCTCGCTCGGACTTAGAATTCGAATATAAACTACTAAAATTAAAACTCGACTTCTACGAAAGTTAGTTACGCACGAATCCTACCATACCCCAACCTTAGCCTTCAATTAGCCATGTATTCAGCATTTCAGCATAACTATTGCGAAAACACTAACATCACAACACACATTTTCTAAAGGTAATATAATAAAATCGAAACGACACATTTAAAACCATACTCGATATTAATACTTTAATAATACTATTAACGTAGGGTTTTGAACATAATATTCATATTACCACATAACATGATGACTTTATAACAACTTTAATATCAAAGTATATGAAACTTTAACACTAAGACATATGAAACTTTGATACTAATAATGTGAAACTTTTTAATAATAATAACAATAACACAAAACCTTATAATAATAACATGAACTTTATAATAATATCATGAAACTTTAAAATAAAAATCATGAAACTAATAATAATATGAATCTTTAAAATAATATGGAAACTTAATAAAGTCATGGAAACTTTATAATAATACATCAACTTAATATGAAAACTAACGATACTTGGAACTTAATAATAATAATAATAATAATACGAACCTAATAATAATAAAATGAAACTTATTACTAATAATAATAAAATTACGAAACTTAATAATAATAATAGTAATACGAACCTCAATAACTTATGAAAACCAAATAATAATTTACGAAACTAAATAACAAAATTACGAAACTAAGTAATAAAATTAGGGTTTAGGGTTAACATGGATATCAAAACATTTATAACTTATGAAATATCAAAACATTTAAACATCATTAAACCCTAAATCAAACAAGGAATAGAAGTAATTTACTAACATCAACTAATATGAATAACTTATTATTAACATGGATATTATACATGAACCCTACTAACAACCTAGGGCTAAACATGCATCTTTGGGTCATAATATCAACACATAAACATTTAAACTAGGAGTGTTAACTTATAAAATTAAACTAATCATACCCTAGTATTACACTTAATATACTAACATGTATTTATCCATTATTAACAGTATATATACACAAGTTTATCTACTCTAATAACACATTAAAAATATAATAGTATGATTAAACTAATCCTAACACAAATACACCCATATTAACTTGTAGAGAGAGAAGGAGAGAGGGCACAAACAATGGGTCCAAGCAAGAAGAGGTGGGACCAGGGTGGTGCTCGGGGTGATTGGTGGTCGACGTCCGATGGCTAGGCAGCGGCAGCGACGGTTCTCCGGCGGTGGGTAGTCGACGGCGGCGATGGCGAGCAGCTGGCGATGGCGACTTCAAACACAGAGGGTCGGTTTGTCTTCCCCGGAAAAAGAGCGGTCGTCGCTGGTGGCTGGGAGTGTCATCGGAGGTCGTCGGCTCCTGATGGTCACTGGATGCTGCGGTGGTCGACGGAGAACAACGGCGACGGCGACGGTGGTTCGGGAGAATGCGAAACTAGGGCGCGGGAGAGGAAAGGCTTGGAAGATCGGGGTGGGCTCGAGGTGGTTCTGGCGTGGTGAGATGCGGTGGCCGGATGGTGGTCGGAAAAGGTTGGGGTGGCGGCCGGCGATGAAAAGGAGGTGGTTGGAGGAAGAAGAGGAGTGAAGAGGGCTTGTGGTGGCTCGCGGTGGTGCAAAAACAGAAAAGGAAGAAGAAGAAGGAGAGAGGAAGAAAGGATGGAGGAAGAGGGAGGAAGAAGGAGGAAAAATGGAGGAAAAGAAAGAGGAAGAAAATGGAGGGTTTTGGGCTGGGGCGTGCGTCGGTCCAGAGGGAGGAGGAAGAAGGATGAAGGTGAGGGGGATGGGGTTTTAGTTACTTGAAGCAACGTAGAGAAGAGGGAAAGAGAAAAGAAAAGAAAGAGGGGGGGGGGAAGACGCGTGTCAGGCAGGGAATGGGTAGCAGAGTGTAGTATACCCAAGTAGTGGGTGCATGAAATTGCAGAAGAAACAGTTGGATCAACAACCAAAATATCCAAAACTGATAAAATTTTACGAATGATGTCACCTAGGTGACATCATAAATCTACTCAAAAAAATTTCCAAATAAAAATTATATTACCTCATAAATCCTATAACAGCAAAACCTAAGAAAAACTGATAAAAACCCTCTCAACTGATAAAAAGATTTTACACCCGAAGTCCCAAAAATTTCTAACTGATATTTTTAGAACTCTAAAAATTCTAACGAAAACACTCGTGGTCCTAAAAGCTCCGTGTGATAACAGATAAACAATTAATAGGATAAAACGCTCGTTAGAAAATTTAACGGTAAACACAATTGAATTTTTCAGAGTTTTACATCATTACCCCCTTAAAAGAAGTTTCGTCCTCGAAACTTAAACTCTTACTTAGCGATTCTTCAGACGGAACTCACGGTTACCTTAACCAAAAACTCGGGATTTTACACACTCTTTCAACCCAGTTTCGTAGCCCCCTGCCACATCTGAGTAGCGGGCGCTACGCCAAGAAAAGAAAAAAAGGGGAGAAGAGATCGAAGGTCGTGCCACCCGTGATAGAAGAGGTGGCACCCGCGACGAAATCCCGAGAGAAAAGGCGAAGGGGAGCTGAAGTCAGGGAGGTCGTGCCCGCGACCATCCCGCACGCCCGCGACCCCGCAAGATTATGGAATCGCCTTCTTCGCTCTCCAGAAGGGTCGCGCCTGTGACCCTTGCTGTCGTACCCGCGACGACACTATTTTTAAGTGATTTCGGTTTGAAACGGTTGCGTTTTGATGGTTTTCTTAACCTTGTATAAATAGTTTTACGTCATATTTTCTCAACAACGTTTTCTAGGTTTTAGAGAGGTTTTTAGGAGAGTTAGTAGGAGATTAACGTAAGTGTTAGTGCCAAGTAGACCTGTCAATACGGGCGGGCGGGCGGGTTACGGGTCGGTCATATATCGGGTTCGGGTAAATACGGGTCGGGTGTATTTCGGGTCCGGGTAAATACGGGTCGGGTGTATTCCGGTTTCAGGCAGTTTGGGTCGGGTTTACGGGTCATGACCGCCCTTTTTTTCAGTCACTTACAACTAATAAAATTTATTATAATTGGTCAAAGACACCTGTGTAATATACCATTCCATTCTAAGTTCGACCACCACGATATGTCATAGTTGTATAGACATATTACTTTACGCCCAAGGGACAATATTTGGCAATCTTCAAGTCTACAAGTATTATGCGGTTTACATCAACAATCCACGAATAACAGTACTTATAAAATATATAGGATTTTGGGATGCTAATATACTGAACTTTTAGGGTATTGGATAATAATGCACTGAACTTTGACATTTGACAATAATACACTATTTTACTGAAAGAGAGGAGAGCGGCGGGACTGCAGGAGTTAGAGGGTTCACTGAAAGAGTGAGTGAGTGACAGTGTTAGGGTTTTGTTTCGGTCATTTGTTATTTGATCATTTCATTTGTATGTCTCTTTCTACGCAGGGGCGGATCCTACATTGGTTCACGTGGGGTCACATGACCCCGCTTTAAAAAAAAAAGAAAAAAAAATTTGTTTGTAAAATTAAACCGTTTGAAAAAAATATATATACAACATAAAACAACTAGGAATCATAGCTGAGGGGCGCGCGCGTACATTGGAACAATGAAGGGTGCCACAGGTTCTGTGTTCGAGTCCTACAGGCCTCAAATTTAGTGTTTTTTGTTGGACCATGATACAATGAAGGGATCCTAAGGTTCCGTGTTCGAGACCAACAAGCCTCAAATCTAGCATTTTTTTTAGACCATAATACACATCATGAGTCAAGATGTTTATGAAAAAATATTTATAACTTTTAATAATATTTTCTTTAATAATTATATATATTTTATCAACTATAAGAGTATAATATTTATTAGCTAGGTCAAAAAAATATAATTATAGCTTAATTTTATCAATCATAGTTGAAAAGGCACATTCTACGCATAATTTTATATTTATGAAAAAATATAAATAAATAATTTTTTAAAATTGTTTATAAATTATAATAACTCTTAAAGTAATGAAACATACCTTTATAATCATTTAAATATAATTGCATTTAACTTTATTAGTAATTTAAGTAATATGCAAGATGATTATCATTTACTAACTATCTTACGTCAAGATGTTTATTATTTTGTTTTTTTTTTTAAACTCAACCTAGCGGCAACAATTACAGTTCAAGCCTAGTGTTGTTTTTAATAGTCTCAGACAAATTTTTGAAAAACACTGTTATTACTTATTTTGAGGATAAAATTTTCAAGAAAGTACCAAATGATACATCATATTGGAATACTTTCAAGTCATGGCGCCTTGTCTGGGACAGCTACCCAAAAGAAAATAATATTGTAAGTTTTTTGATTTGTGGTTTTAAATTTTTATATTTGACTTTGAACCCACTTGTTTTCATTCCTGGATTCGCCACTATTTCTACGCATAACTTTCCAAAGCCACCCAATATTTTATTTTTGGGCCTTAATTTTCACGAAATGGGCCCATTTTTTTGCACAAGGCCAAAGTAGACAAAACACTTAAAATTAAAGTATCTGACCCAACGGGTCGACCCAAACTCGACCAGGCGACCGTTTTTGGGTTCTTTGGGTTGGGTCATTTTCGGGTCCCAGGTCAGAATTTCGTGTTCAAAACCCATTTTTTACAGGTCGGTTTGGGTCGGGTTTCCGGGTCGGGTCGAGAATTGCCCGGTTTAGTGTCAAGTTCATTTGATTGAATTACTTTGGATTGTTTTGGAGGATTTTGATGATTCAATTGAGAGATTGAAGATTCTATCTCTATTATTGGCCATTATGTTCATTCCATCAATTGATATGTGATATTTACTCTTCCCTCTTTACTTTATTGCTGTTAATTAGTTGTTGATTGCTTGATTAATGTTGATCTTCTCTTAATTTGCTTAATTAGTGGTTTTAGCTTGATCTTGATAGAATCATGTCTAGGTTTGGATTTGGATGTGTTAGATTAGTTTTTATTATTATTAGTGGCTAAGTTCCTAGAGGGTTATGTTGTGATTAAGGGCTCTAATAGGTGATTAGTTATTGGGTTAAGTGAATTAAGGGTAATTATTGGATAAATCTCATTTCCACCTTATTCTTTCCTTAAAGTGGGGTGAATTAAGGTCCGAGAGTTTTGTAATTCACTAATCACTTGTTAGGAACGATAAGGATGGAATAGTTAATCATATTCCCATGAAAATGAGAATAGGCTTAACTAGGGAACTTTTGCAAGCTTAACCCTCAAGATCCATGGTGGATCTTGGGGTAGTTAATTCAAGCTTCCCTTGAAAAAGGGAGCTTGGTGGCCATGTTCTTACTCCTTATCAAGAAACCCAAGTAATTATAAACCCGTTAGTTGCCTAAACCCCTTGTTGGGTTGAATGTGGAGACCAATTTTGGGTTGGTCTCTATCTCTTGGGGAGCAAGGTAGAAGAGTTTGAGTGGGAATCAGATTGTTGATTTGTTCCACTTTTTTTTTGTAATTCCTTTGCTGTAGGGACTCTATTAATCCTAAAATTGTGCCAGCCTTGTACTATAAATAGAGCCTAGGTGCTAGGTTTATTTGCATAACAATTGAGAGTGTTTCATCTTATACCACAAGAGATTGACCTGTAATCTCTGTGTCCCTGAGGGAGTTGTGTGAGGCTCATCTGTGAGTGTTGAGTTCTCATGTTGTAACTCTAGGGAGGTTGTGAGAGATTGTGGAGGTCTGGGTATCTCTGAAACACTATTGTAATCCTCTGATAGTGCATCGTTCGTGGTTTTTTCCCGGTTTGGGTTTTTCCACGTTAATTCCTTGTGTCGAATCTTTATTTATTTTTCGCCCTTATTATTGTTTGTCTGCTAACTACGCCCTGAGAATCCGAACACCCCTAAAACCCTTCTTTTTGTGATTGAAGCAATCTTATCTGTATGCTTGATTATCTAGTAGGTAAGTAGCTTAAACCAAAATCGTGTTTTTCTTAGTGATAATCAAAACCAGATGTACAAAACCCTGAACAACGATTTATACCATCTATATTTCGTTTCTAGTAATTATGTTGGAGTTGGGGTTGAATTGCATAGCAAGAACAAACTATTATGATTGCAAGAATGAATATATTTCAACTTTGTGCAAAGCCTTTATAGATAAATATAGTGAAAAAGAAACAACCAGTTGCAATTGGCTTTTCTAGTTTCATAAAGCTGAAATTTCTCCTCACACGTTGCATAGTAATTTGCTATGGCACATAACTAATGCGATAAAAAAGAAGAACCTGATCAAGCATAATAATAATATAACTACAAATACAAGATTGTAGGTCGATAACTGCAAAACCAGAACGCGTCATGGGATACATAAGTAGTAGAAATCATTCTGAAACAGTTGAAATGATCCGAGATTCTTCATGATCGTCACTCATTGACCACAGTGACATTGGTTAACGGGGAGTTTAAATCCAAGGTAGTTATTGTGCTGTTAGTGTTGCGAGTGAAAGCAGTCCTGGAAGCCTCAGATGCATTACTAGTCATGAAACTGGAGTCGTCGAAATTCCAATCTGCCAAGTATGTTGGCTTAGAAATATTCGTTCCAACCTCAACGTCCCCAGTAAGCATAGCCAGCGCTCGTGACATTGTGGGCCGCTGTGCTGGTGCTGTCTGTGTGCAGAGTAGTGCGACTCTTATCACTCTCTTCACCTCTTCCTTGTCCATTTTTGACAACCTTTTGTCCACAAGTTCTGTATCTTGGTTCTTCTCATGTAGTTGCCATGCCTGCATGTGCAGAGAAATGACTTCTGTTATTTTAACTAGAGACAACAATCTCTTGTTGGGGGAAGCCATGTAAGTAAATTCTAACCAAAATGATAGGAGTCTTAGGGCAAGACACATTTTAAGTATCTTATACTTTTTTTCATTATGTTTTGTATTTCAAAAAAACGCCAAAAATATGCCTACCGGACAAGGTCGATAAAAATACTAATTTTGGTGAATGGTAATTTGTGCAAAAGATTGTTCTTCAATACATTTTCTACCTTCTTATAATTGAAAATTAATACTTACTATTAAAAAAAATTGTGCCAAAAATCTATAGAAATACTAATTTTGATGAATGGTAAGACACTTAAGAATGTCTTGGAACAAGACACGTATCACCACCCATCTTCTAAATATCAGTCTCAGCAGGATCTGTAATTGTTTTGTTTAACAGAAATTTTTCTTTATATCAAGTGAAATAGTTCTTGCATACATTATCTACTTTTCCCATAATACTTCAAAAATGAACAAAGTGAAAGATCAAGAAGCAGATGTGTTGCTTAATTATTTATGCCGCAGAGGCGAAAGAAATGGAAGCTAATATTTTCTTTTACTTTGGGTAAACTTGGCATGCTCATTGGGCCTCTATTTCAAGGTAGCCACAAGTAAAATTTACAGGCGGTACTAAACTATCCATGGCAAGTATGGCCCATCAACTCCACAATTTCCGCCTAATGGGAAATTTTTGGTTCCACCAAGACTCGAACCTTGGTAAAACAGAAGCTAATAGTCTGGTTTATTGGTTTGATTTAGTTGGGAAAGGATTGAGTTAAGTAACATACCCATTCAAGAAGATAAACCTTTTCTTTCTCCAAGCTCTCGTCAGAGTTGGAGCGCCCACTGACAATTTCAAGAGCAACAACTCCAAAACCAAACACGTCCACCTTCTCTGTCAGGTGGCCACGCATGGCATACTCAGGAGCAAGGTATCCACTGGAACAAAGCAACAAGGAGACTATTGAGTAAAGACGAGTTTCAAAAGCTACTTGATGTCAAAATTAAAGCGCAACCATTCATCTACAAAAAAAAACAGAAACTGACAAAGGAAGAAGGACAAGCAAAATAATGTCAATATGTAAAACAGAAACTTACATTGTCCCAGCAACACGAGTGCTTATGTGGGTCTTTTTGTCATCGTACAGTTTGGCCAACCCAAAATCTGAAATTTTGGGGTTGAGATCTGAGTCCAGTAGAATATTACTGGCTTTAACATCCCGGTGTACAATTCTAAGCCTTGATTCTTCATGAAGATAAGCAAGGCCTTTTGCAACTCCGAGGCAAATCTCAAAGCGTTGAGCCCAGTTAAGTTCCAGCTGGCTTACTCCTGTCTCACCAATATGCATAAGAGACAATGAGGAGGAAAGAAAAAAGGATCTAGTGTGAAATTTCAGGGCGTAATTAAGTCATACCAAATAAAGCTTGATCAAGGCTCTTATTCTCCAAGTATTCATAAACAAGCAAACGCTTTTCCCCATCAAGGCAACATCCATATAACTTAACAAGGTTTCGATGCTGAACAGCAGATATCGTAGCTATTTCTGCTATAAATTGGCTCTTTCCATGGTGAGAAGCTACTGACAATTGTTTCACTGCAACTAGTCTTCCATCACTCAATGTTCCCTGCAATAAAATTCTAGTTGTTATTCAACATGAATGACATGATGATTGCAAGTTACAAGTTACAACAGTGACTTGGATTGAATCACCTTATAGACAGCTCCAAAGCCCCCTTCACCAAGCTTGTTGGAAGGATTGAAATCTCCAGTAGCTGACCTTAGTTCAGCATAACTAAATGTGTATGGCTTTGCATCAATGCCAAGGAACTCTACAATTAAGTCCAGATATGTATATATATCAAGAAATAGACCATAAAGTTAAGTTTTGAATGCTTGGATTTTACTGCTATAATGACACAAAGAATCAAACAAGAAAGGAAAAATTCACAGCCAATTCGTATTGCAAAAGCCATACCTTCCTCTGCTGCACGAGCTCTCTTCCTTCTTCTAACAAACCACCATGCAGCCAATAACAGAAAAGCAATAGCTGCCGCAGGCACAATGACTCCCACGATTATAGCAGTCCTTTTTGAATTTGTTGATGTGCTTACAGGTTTGGGTTGAAACACTGCACCAGACGTGGACATACAGTTCATAAACAAGATCTGTTGAGAAAAAGGAAAAAGCATATTCTGACAAAGTTCATATCAAATTACATGGGGTAACATTGATGGCTGATATCAAAGGTCCATATGTTCCTTGAAAAGGTATGCAGCATGTCCCTTTTCCGGCCCAGAAAAAATGTATTTCAAGGAAGTTTTACATCACATGAGCGATATAATTTTTACGAGCAGTGCATGTTTGTTGTCACTTTGCTGATTAGGATATTGAAGTCCTTTTCCACCCGATTGCCCTGGTCAAAGACATCTAATAATGAGATCAAAAGCAGAAACTACAAGCAGTGAAAATTAACAACATTGCTTTTCCATCTGACTATGTTAAGATGGATTCAACAATTATGAGACAAGTATCACCTGGATATAAATATCAAAGACACGCCTTCCAAGACTTTTCCATGTTCTGCCATTTTCGATTAGTATCTCAGCAAATTGGAGGAGCACGCTGTAATTACCGTTTTGAAGGCCCAATCCATAATACCGCAAAGATCCAGCAGTTAGCCGAGCTGTTTGGAACAGCTCAGAATCTAGGCTAGTAAACTGGCTCAGAGAGTTAGCAATATATGACACATTGCTGTTAGAAGTGAACAGTCCTACGTTCTTGTGACCCATTTATGCGACCGAGCACAAAATAATTTGCAGGGCCTAGGGTTTCACTGTCACTTTCATATACAACTTGATTGGATGATCTGATCTGAGGACCACCACAGTTTACTGCAAAGTCAGAATCTGTACAAAAGTTGAAATAATATATATTAATAATTTCAACCCATGCAGTGTCATCAGCACTGCATAAATCAAATTGAAGGAGAGTTTCTAAGAGTTACTTACAGCGCCCTACACCATTGTTGCAAGGGAATCCATTCTGCACACAATTCAATCCCGAGGGCAAACCTCTTGAGAAATTATTCGCCACGAAGTTACTGCATTTACAGTTTAACCAGAATCAGAAGACAGCGGTGATGTTTGCAGATCGCATTTGCAATAATTGGACAAAAGGAAAACTCCAAAAAGTTTCTTTAAAAGGAAAGAAAAACAAAAAACCTATAATGAACCGAAGACATACAGTTGCAAATTTTTCCCACTGGCCCAAGAAGGGAGGCTCCCGGATAGCTGATTGTGAGACACATCTCTGCAGGCAAATGGTGCCAAGCTAATTAAATGGTAGTTTAACTAAAACTCATGTTAATTAATCTCAACAGTATCTGGATTGTCATTTTATCATCCCACTTAACAATTTCTTCATCTGTCTTCTGACAAATAAATTTCTTATGGACGAAGCTTGTAGGACTTACATATTAGCCAGAGAAGGACTTTTCTGAGTTGGCACGCTGCCACTCAGCTTGTTATTTCCAAGAAACCTACACAAAAAGACACAGTCCTTATTCAATATATTATTGGATGAACCTTAATAATATACAGCCAAAAAGCTCAAATACGTCATTTACAAGTAAGATTCAAAGCAGGATTACTGACAAGTAAGAGAGGGAGCCGATATTGAACAGCGAGCTTGGAATTTGACCTGTTATGCTGTTGAAGCTCAGATCCCTGTCAAACATAGAATTTCCTTCATAAGGACTAAATGAAGGACAAAATATAAGATCAATAATCAAAGGAAACAACTGACATAAGTATCCCGGGGGGAAGTGACGTGAATTCAACCATCATACAACTTACAGTTGCAACAAACTTTGGAGTTGTCCTATGTCATTTGGTATGGAACCTGTTATGTTGTTGTTCCTTAGCGTTCTGCAGGGAATAATAATAATTAGTTGAAACTAGTCAGAACAACATTGAATATGGAAAAAGACATTTGATGAATCAAGCATACAATGGAATCATGTTGCCTTACAAGATATTCAAGGACGTTAAATTGGTCAGAAAATCTAGTGTAAAGGTGCCATTTGACAAGCCACTAATCCTCCTGCATGTAACACAAAGTTAAGAAGTTACACTTATAGTTTTTGCCCCGAGATTACAATACACACATCATAAACACAATTTTGCATTTACGAGGAAGTATCAAAGAGAGACAATAACAACTCTTCCTAGTATGGGTCCAGTGTACAAGGGGTCTGAGGAGATCCATGATGTAGGTAGCCTTACCTCAGTAAACATAGTTGCTTGCAAAAAGGCTTTCCAAATGACCCACAAAAACAGTTTTGAAAAAACCGTGAAAAGTTGAGAACCTTGATTGAGTAAAAGTTGATTAAACACAAAGAATACCAATAACAATCCAATATGAAATAAAAATGCAAAGGCTGTGACATTAATAATTCAAATTTAGATAAAGAGAGACGCAACTCACAATTCTGTCAACGAGGTTAGATTGGAAAGAGCTGATGGTATTGGTCCCACAAATGCATTTCCCTCAAGCCTCCTATGTTTGCAGTAAGAATTCAAAGCATCTTAAGCTTAAAAAGATAGATCTAAGGAGATGAGAAAGGATAAACAAGATTTTATTTTTGCTTTTACTTTTTGACCAAGGAATAAACAACTTGAACATGTGGAATTAGTCTAGAATGAAATTCTTACAGGGTTTGAAGCTGGCTCCAGTTCCCTATGAACTCTGGTATGGATCCTGTTAGTTCATTGTCTGATGCCCACCTGAACAACGAGAAGATCAAAGTTATACATACTTAGTAAAACAGCTGAACTAGAAGCTTCAACATGAAACTTCCCTACCATCTATATGGTAGTGGAAAATACACATATGTTAAGCTCTTACAATATCTGTAGGTTTTGCAAATTCGCAATTGACGGAGGGAACGGACCACTGACTCCAGCACTGTCTATATATCTGTGAGAAAGTGCAGAAATCAGGGATAAGCACCTATTCATGGGGAAAATACTGGTAAATATCAGCTAGATATGAGAACTTACAGCTGTTGTAGGCTCCTAAGATTTCCCATCTCAGATGGCAACGGGCCAGAGAAATTGTTTGAACCAAGACCCCTACAAATTCATAGCATCCTAAATGGGATAAGATCATAGACATACGGAAAAGAAAAGGCATTCCCAGCTTCCACAGGACACAAATGGACAGAGATAAAAAAAAAAAAAAGCAACACTATAAGCATATGGAAACTCAAAACTCACAATATCAGCAGATTTGTCAGTTTCCCAAGCTCTTTTGGGAGCGGCCCATTGAATGCATTGATACCAAAGTCCCTAGATTTAAAGTGAAATAAGATCATAAAAATTAGAGTGGCCGATCTTCATCTGAATCATAGACTAAAGGAGAAGAAACTGATGTACGTACAGGTATTGCAAACGGGTTAGATTGCCAACACCTGATGAGATAGGGCCTGTCAAGAAGTTCTGCCCTATTTTCCTGTATAGTATAACAAGAAGATTTCACATAGTAGAGTGAAACGTGACTCAAAAAATCAGAGATGAAAAACTAACTACAAGTAACTAATATGATTATGACTTACAAATTAGTGAGGTAAACCAAATTCCAGAGCTCATCTGGTATGACACCGATAGCATCAATCGCATAAACCTTCCTGTGAAGAAGAACATCAGTTATGTATGTGTGTATGCACATGAATTGAAAAGGGTAACCATAAGTTTAAGTTATTAGTTGACACGAGTTCAAAGAATCCTTGTTCCATAATTGAAACCAGGATATATATATTACTAATACTATACTTACAAAGCAGTAATGTGGCAAGTAGTGTTAGCATCATAACTACAATCACATTTGATGAAAGGGTTGTATTGTGTGTTTTCAATGGTGATGGAGGCATCAATGGCCAACCCGGTACAAGGATCTCCCGTTGTATTCCATGCTGTTGTATTTGCGTGCTTTCCCCATTTTTGCAATACTGAATTTAATGCTTCCACTACATCAAAACAACAGGAAATTCAGCAAAACTCACCTTCAAAACTAATTTTGTTTCGCTTCATTTCAGGCTACGTTTCTTTTGCCCTGGATTATATAGTAGGTGTCTATATTACACTTTACATTTGTAGGCCTACAATAGCCAAAATGTTCTACTTTTTGCTAGGAAAAGTATATGAGTCTTGCCACCTATTAAGTATCTTCCTTTTTTTTCTGAAATGGACAATAATGCCGGTCTTGAATCAAGATGGTTAATAACCATCTTGATTCAAGACCACTCCTTATCATTTTCATTTTCAAATAACTTATATTTTTTTTCAAACGGAAGAAATAATCATATCTTGCTTTAATTAACGTAAAAGTTATATTGAAACATATTAAATTAAAAAATAATATAATCAAATATGTATGTATAATAGCGTATATAAATTGTATAAAATTATATTTTTTATTCGCAATTTTGTAAATTTACAAAAAAAAACTTAATAATAATAATAATAATATTAATAATAATAACAACAATAACAACAATAATAATAATGATAATAATATTAATAATAACCAATTTAAATTAATATTAACAGTTAATTGATTATTAATAATAATATCTAATCAATCAACAATAAAAATCCATAAATCCTGCAACCTATGAGAAATTCCTTCATTTTAAACAAATAACTATATTGGCTAATTTTAAAAATAAAATGGATTAATGATAATAATATAGCAATATTAATAGTAATAATAAAGAAAAACTTATAGTCGTTGTCAATCATGACAACCGCCACAACGAAAACAAATTTCATGCATACATGTGTCAACTTTTATCATCATCGTTTATTCTTTTTATTTAGTGCAAAATTATAAAATATATTTTCTTAATTAAATTTTTTTTACAAAATTTTAAAAAATGAAATATCATAAATCTAAGTTTTAGCCTTGTAAACAAGCATATTTTAAAAAATATTTTTTTTTAAATAAACTAAAATTTAAAAAATATATTTTAGAATTTTATGTTAAATAAAAAAAACTAATTGTCAAGACAAAACTTAATACATATACTTAGATCAAAAAAAAACTTAATACATATATATGTAAGATTTATTTTACTTACACTGATTATCATGGTTGACAAACACTATATGTTCATCCGTAATAATAATATCTTGATCCTATTAAAGAATTCTATGATTGTTACAATATTATATCTCATACTTGAAGAACTTATTAGTTTGCAGTTTCATTTAAAATATAATTTATGAACGTATTTCTCTTTGTTTATTTTTTCTATAAACTTCTATCTGGATTCTGGAGTGATAACTGGGTGATTAATGAGACATGTATGACTACTATAAGAAAGAATGTTTGATAATGCAAGTATACACTTGATTAGAGCGCAATAATATATGCAAGTATACAAAGAGTGTGATTATAGAAATACTACCTCCATCCCATTTTATTTGTCCATCTACCTAACTTAAGAAAATCAATATGTATTGGAAATGGAGGTAAAAAGTTTATAATTTACCCAAACTATCCCTACTTTAATTAAAGATAATAGTTGTTGGAATTGTAAAAAGTGATAAATGAATAATATTAATTAGGCGTAGAAAATGAATTACAGTTGTTGGGATTGTAAATGGGACAAATATTTTTGAGACAAAGAAATTAGATAAAAAGACAAATATTTTGAGACCGAGATAGTACAATATAATCACTTTATTCTCCTACCAACGTGGCCTCGAATTAAAATATAGCTAACTATATTATAATGTGGTCTCTAATTAAATTATTAGCAAACTTTATCACGTATCCAATGATCCACGATTAACTTGTTTAAACTTTAAACAGGCCTTTGTGCCGCAACTTATAAAAAAAAAAAAAAAACACGATCAACATTCATCGCAACCTTTCGGCATTATATTGGTCATGTGTCTATTAAATTTATGGATAAACTAAATTTATCAATTTTTACCTAAATGTACCAAATTTTACTAAAAATTACCAAAAGTTAAAAAACAAAAAAAAAATGATATGTTAAGGTAAAGTTACCAAAGTTTACTAAAAGTTACTAAAAATTACCAAAATTTAACTTTTACCAAACTACTTTTTTACCCATAAATTTGACACAATTGAACTTTTTTTTTTACCTCTACATGTCTTTTTTTAAAAATAATGTTAGTAGTAGATTTGATTATTGGACTTTTATTTTAGAGATAGTAACAATTAATAAGTATAATAGACTAGAGATAAGAAAAATCAAACCGTTAAACATGACTTTTCAAGTTTCAACTATATTGAATTTTCATTCACATGAAATATTTTACTTCGATCAAAAATTAAATTTTACGGGCACAAAAATTGAATCTTGGTATAAAGTTTTGTAAGTGAAAGTAGTTACCAACTTGTCAAGTGGCAACTATTTGTTTGGCAATTGGCATTAAGGAAGTCAACTAATATGGCAAACTTATCGAAGATGTTGAATATTGATGAAGGGTAAGCTCACATGTTAGACCAAAATTTTAAAATGGCCAAGTCAACAAATTCATCTCTCCAAGACGGAGAATATTTCCTCTATGGTTCGATTGCAGAAATAGTATTTATTTTCAAAATTTATTACGACGCTGTTCTTTTTGAGTGTAGAGAAAGTGTAGTTAAAATAAGGTAAATTAAAATTAGTTAAAATAAGGTTAGGCAGTAAAGATAAATAAATGTCAAAGCACTTTTTTTTACTTTTAGGGTATTCTATGAGTTGAATAAAGTATTCTAAATATAAATTATCTATAATTTTACAAAACTAATGTACAACAAATTGAATGAAAATTTTATACATCACCAAACATATTCTTAAAATGTTATTGGATTGCAGTCAAAAAGTTTATTGATTAGGAATAGAATAAATATTATAATTATTAAAATTACAAAATTAGGTAATTTTTCAAATAAATAATTTGACAAACAAAAAGTTATGAACGTACTCCCTCCTTCTCATTTTATCTATCACATAGGTTTACGTATTAGTCAAATTTTAAAAATTTTGCACCATTAATTTTTCAACATATATACTCCCTCCTTTCCTCAATAATTGTCACAATTGGGTTTTGGGGAGATTTTAAGAAAGAAGTATTGAAAATGATAATTTTATTGGAAATGATAAAAATAATAAATAAATTTCTATTTTGGTTATATACTTGTATTGGTAATGTAAAAAGTAAGAGGTATATTTAGAAAATTGACATTAATATTGTATTGGAACTATAAAATGACTGATATTATGGAAAATAATAATTTAGTTAAAGTGACAAATATTGAGGAATGGCGGGAGCAGTATTTTATGATACAAAGGTACTATCATTATATTCGTAATAAGAAATACTAAGCATAGTGTTGTGAATTTTTGATAAAAATACTATGCAGGAAGTTGTTAGTCATAGACATTAAAGATTGAGACACGATTAATACCAGACAAATCATATAGAAAGAAGGGAGTACTATAAATAAAAACAAGCATTAAAGCTTCGAATAAGTATTTGAGCTTTCAAAGTTTAAAATTTTCATATGATTGTCAATTTTTCAATGTCTTTCCATGATAAATAAAAATATAAAAGACAGTTAATGGAATCTAATAATATCAACTTTGGCGATAGACTTAAAATTAGGAAATCATTTTTAGCGTGTTCAATTTCCAACATATTTTTTCTAGCAGAAAATCATCATATTTGACTCACCGAAAAAATAGCCTAATGGTTGAGCATGATGTAGACGTGAACTTGATAAATCATCATGTTTTTTGTAGCATGTGCACATGCTCACTCTTAATATCAGTTTTTTGTGAGTCAAACATGGTAAATTCCCGTTAGAAAAAACATATTGAGAAATTGGGTATACTAGAAACGATTTTCTAACTAGCCCCAAAGTTCGTATTATTGTTAGACTCCATTAACGTTAACCCTAAAGCAAACTCAAAAAAAAAAAGGAGGAGAAAGCTCAATCCTTCCAAACAAGAAAAGAAAATACGGGGTGCATTTCTGGAAAAGTTATAATATAATTTTAATTTTAGCTGGCTAGTAGTTTCAACTCCTTCGCAAATATAAAGAGATCATTTTTGCAAACTTTCTTAAATGAAGATTTGTTGAAATGCATATTTTACTTTGAAAAAATTCAAAATTAGCGTATATTAATCAAAGTGATTTGTTGCTCCAAGTAATGCATGTCATTGATTAAGATACAAATTTTTTACAAAATTTAAAACTTCTATGGAGATTCTATTGGAAAATTTTCAACTATTACTGTTAGAAAGTATAACATCTATTGATTTTACTTTAAATAATTGAAATAAATATGTTTTAACCAAAATAACTTATTGTAACAATTAATCGTATTGATTGACGCACAAGTCTTTTTAATGAATGAAATTTATTTTATCCAATTAATAATAAGGAACTTTCAACAAAAATTTTCAACTGTAATAGAATTTTCATAAAAAATATATATCTACGTTTGCACTTTACAAAATATTTATTCTTTTGCTAAAATTCTATGCAAGTAAAACCAAAGAATTAGATGACAAACCACCCCCCCCAAACCAAAAAACAAAAATAATGTCTTCCGCAGTTTATCTCTGCCTCTCTACTTTCATCGTTGTGTTATTTAAGAGGAAATATATATATATATATATATATATATATATATATGGGAATTGATATAATGAGAAGAAGGATTTTGTGAGAAGAGAAGCATAGCAAATCATAACCATTAGTTCAAAGATCAAGGGTGTGTATTAATCTTGCATTTTTCTTTTTTTTTTTGGTTGGGAAATGTGAATAATAAATGTTGCAACCTTTTTTTTTTTTGTTGGATGGGAAAAAGATGGCAATTAATACAGTGTGTTTTCCAATGATATGCTAATTAATTCGCAGCTCTACAGAAAACCATCTATACCCAGAATGAACATCAACTATACCATAAACGAATGTCAACTATACAATAAATGAACACCACATATACCCAGAATGAACATCAACTATACCCTAAACGAACATCAACTATACCATAAATGGATTTGGTAAAGGTGAGGACGAACACAAAATTATTTTTCATCTCATGGCATGTGATGTTCATTTATGTTATAGTTGATGTTCGTTTAGGGTATAGTTGAAGTTCATTCTGGGTATATGTGGTATTCATTTAGTTGACGTTCGTTTATGGTATAATTGATGTTCATTCTAGGTATAGTTAATGTTCATTCTGGGTATATGTGATGTTCATTCTGGGTACATGTGGTTTTCTCTAGAGCTGCGAATTAATTAGCATTTCATTGGAAATTACACTGTATTAATTACCCTCTTTTTCCCAGCCAGCAAAATAAAAAATGTTGTAACATTTATTATACACATTTTCCCAACAAAAAAAAGAAAAAAAACAAGATTAATACCCTCCCTTGATCTTGGAACCAATGGTTATGATTTGCTGTGCTTTTCTTCTCACAAAATCCCTTTTCTCATTATATCAATTCCATATATATATATATATATATATATATATATATGTTATTTTCACAGATTTTGAGTTGTATTTTATTCAAAATTTAGTACAACACTTTACCACGATCTTTAATCAATTTATGACATTTTTTCCAATATTTTTCATTTTTTATGATTTTTTACGATTTTTTAGCTTTTATTCCTTTTAAGATTAAGAAAATCATAGTAATGGCTCGAATTCTCAAAAAATTAATTGAAAAATTCTTTTAATAACTATACTTCGTTACCTTTTCGGAGAATGAAGAAAAACAAAAATAATATGGGGTAGAAATGGAAAAAAAAAAAGAATGTCCTCATTAGAATAACTATACTTCGTTACATAATTTTTTTTTTAAAAAAAATAAATATATAAATTATAAGTTTCTCAAAATGCCCTCATTAGAATCCACATATTTCAATCTTACCCTTCGTACTCAGAAATATATATATATATATATATATATATATATATATATATATATATATATATATATATATATATATATATATATATATATATATATACACTAGTATCTTAGACATTCACGTTTTAATGCAAGTAAACCATATTTATTGTCGAAAATATTACCGATGTTATATTTAAAAAAAATAAAGAAAAAAAACATTGAAAAATAAAAAGAATAGTTTTCTTATTTAAAAGAATAAAGAAAAAAGAATAGTGCATATGGAAAAAAAAGGAAAAGAAAGAAAGTCAACAATACAAATATACACACATTAATATTACATGATTTTTTTAAAAATTAAATAGAATTAATTATAGGTTTCCCAAAATGCCCTCATTAAAATTCACATATTTCGATCCCACCCTTGTACCCAGAAATATATATATATATTTCTACTTTTGGATATATATATATATATTATAGAGAGAGAGAGGGAGAGGGAGGAAAATTGGATTTTAATAATCCCTACTTTTGCAAATTGAATGATGGTGGTCCCTACTTTCACTTTGTATTCTGGTTATTCAAAAGAAAATAAAATTGGATTATAGTTGGACATTTTCAAGAGTATACCCTAAATATCATAGATATTGTGTTGCACTTGATTTAAAACTTAGTATAACATTTTACCATGATTTTTAATGAATTTACAACGTTTCTTCCAATTTTTTATATATTTTTTAACTATTTTTTACGATCTTTTCACTTTTATTATTTTTAAAAAATCATAATAATTTACTCGGAGTCTAAAAAAAATAATTTAAAAAATGATTTAGAAACTACAATTCATTAACTTTCTAGGGGCAGGAACGAAAAAAAACAAAAATAATATAGGGTAGGAATGAAAAAAATAAGAAGAATGTGAATGTGGATTTAGTACCACTACAATCCAATTTTATTTTATTTTATTTGGATCACCAGAATACAAAGTGAAAGTAGGGACCACCATCTTCCAATTTACAAAAATAGAGACGATTAGAATCCAATTTTCAAATATATATAGACATTAGACACACACAATTGTACCCCAGCTGGAAGTTCAACGCCAAAGTAGATGATCCCCCATTCCTTTATACGAAAAACTTGACCAAATTGGATTTTAAAAAGTCCAACAAATATTATAGATCAATTTTTGCAATTGAGTGAAGAAACAGAATTTTGATTTAGGAAAAAATAATAGTACGTCGATAATAATTGATTTTTGTAAGAAATGTGGTAAAATATTATCAACTGAATTAGTATTGAAAATAAAATTTGGAGGCTTGTCTAAAATTTGAATAAATACTCAACTGTAAGACAAAGACTTATAATGAGTAGAGAGGAAAGGACTAAGTGAGGGAGATGCATCACCTTCAGCAGGGGCAGTGGTGGCAGTTGAAGTATTTTGGGCTTGAACGCAGCACACCATTAGAAAGGCAGCGATGGAGTTACTCAAAACGAGGAGCATCGGTGGCCACCTCCTCCTAACTTCCATGTCTCTGAACTTGTCGGACATCAAATCATAAATCTAAGAGAAGAACCAAACAAAGAGAGATATTGTGTGGAGAGAGAGAGAGAGAGAGAGAGAGAGAGAGAGAGAGAGAGAGAGAGAGAGAAGATAGAGAGAGAGAGAGAGAAGTTGGTGGATTAGTGGAGAGATTCAGATAATATAATGGAGCATATGTGTGTATATGGCGTAGGCTAGTGCCGCGCGTAGCAGATTAGCTGGTTTCTTGGTAGTTGTAATTATTTAAATTAAAGATTTGTATTGAAAGTGAAACAAGCCGACGACCGAAGTCAACACTTGAACCGGGCCCATTCATAACCAATTACAATTTATGTATATATATATATATTATATTAATGATAAAGTGTGGGTCCTGCAGAGATTTTAATAGGAGCAAATGTAAGTAATCAAAACTATCTCTTAAAACCTGTACAAAATTGTCATTTCTTTGCAAGTTGCAACAAGAAATGCAAAAAGGAGGAATAAGTTTTGGGAACTTTTTAGAGTTCTTTTTTTATGCTAGTACGGGGTTCACTGTTGATTGGCCCGTTCGTTTTTACGGTGCAGTTGAGGTGTGGTTGGTTGTAGTCATGGGCGGATCCTCATGGACGCCAAGGACGTCCACGGACACCTCAAGCTCCGAAAAAAAATTAAGCAACCTACTGTATTTTAGGGGCTTGTTGTATATATATGTTAAATGGACACCCTAGAAAAGACCCAAAAATATTAATAAAGGGTGTCTAATTCAACACAACAGTCCAACTAAAATAATGCAGTACAAACAGGGGCTCTGAAGGTGACCACCCACTTTCCCCTTTTTTATGTGATCCCATCCCGAGGAATACGACAAGGTGACCCAATTTCCCCTTTTTTATTCAATTTTATCACTGAAGGACTGTCGGCTTTATTAAATAATGCAGTACAAACAGGGGCTCTGAAAGGGGTCCGTATCTGTAGAGATGCCCCTATTATTTCTCATATACTATTTGCAGATGATTCCATCATCTTCACCAAAGCCACTATAGAACAAGCCCATTTGATCAAACAGCTCCTCGGTACGTACAAAGCAGCATCTGGCCAGCAAGTCAACTACACAAAAACCTAGGTGGTATTTCACAAGGATGCCCATCCGGATTTGAGAAGAGACATAACAGCGACCATAAACATCAAGGAAGTCCTGTCTCATAGGAAATATCTAAGACTCCCTACCCACATAGGGAGATCGAAATACAAGGACCTCGTTGGAATCAAGGACATGCTCTCAAAAAGACTTAAGGGATGGGATGAACGTTTTCTAAGTTGGGCTGGGCGAGAAGTGCTTATCAAGGCAGTGGCCCAAGCACTCCCAGTTTACGCTATGGGCATTTTTCAGCTTCCAAAGTCTTTGTGTGCGGATATTGAAAGGCTCATCTCAAAATTCTAGTGGGGAGCAAAACAAGGAGAGAAAAAGATGCACTGGATCAATTTCTCAAAGTTATGCCTCAATAAGGAGATGGGAGGAATGGGGTTTCGCAATATAGAGGAGTTTAACAAGGCCCTCCTCGCCAAGCAACTATGGCGCCTGATGAATTCTTCAAACCTGTTAGTGTCCAAGCTCCTTAGAGCCAAGTACTACCCCAATGGAGACATCCTACACGCGGGGCTGGGACACCGACCCAGCTTCACTTGGCGGAGCATTCGGAGTGCTAGAGATCTTATAATTCGCAGGAGCAGATGGGTGATCGGTACAGGAGAACATGTAAACATAGGGATGGACCAGTGGCTTAAGCGGGAACCCACGTTCAAAGTTATTACCCCAGCCCAAGCTCACCCAACCCATGTGTCGGAGCTGATTGACCACACCTCAAAGTCCTGGAACATGGAAACTATTAACCAAATATTCATGCCAGTAGATGTGGATGAGATCTGCGCCATTCCGATTAGCTCATTGGAACAACAAGACAGATTAATGTGGCACGACACGAAAGATGGGGAGTACAATGTAAAAACTGGATACAAGGCCCTGCAACAAGCGGAGACACTCAACCAGCCTGGTTCAAGCAGTTCTGGGGTGGGAAAAATGTGGAAAAGAATATGGGCACTTAAAATTCCCTCACGGGTTCGCTCCTTCACTTGGAGACTGGCCAGAAATATACTGCCGACGATGGCAGCGATCCAATCTCGAGTCAAGGTAGCAGACGGACATTGCAAGATATGTGGTCATGAGGCGGAAACAAACACACACGCCATTTTCCATTGCCCCCAGGCCAAGAGGTGTGGAATGCCGCCGAAGTTGACCCCCTACTTTGGGAGAGTCGCTTCTATCACCCCGAGGACTTCATATTCAAAGCTTACTCAACCTTGGACAAGGAAGCATTGGGAAAATACGTGTTGATAGCATGGCAAGTTTGGAACAACAGAAACAACCTAGTCCACAAAGGCACCTGTTGTCCGGTGGAGAAAACCATCTCATTGATCCACCAAATCGAGGAGGATTATCAAAGCCTGCCCCAGCTTGCATCGGCATCAAAAAATCCTAGGGACAGAAGTTGGAAACCCCCCATGGATGCCCCATGGAAACTGAATTTCGACGCTGCAATAATAGGAGATTGGGGGAGAGGATGGGGCTTTGTAATTAGAGGAAAAGATGGATACATATCAGCTGTCGGAGTGCATCAACTACGGGGAATACCAAATGTGGAGGAGGCGGAGGCAGAAGCATGTCTGTACGGGCTGAAAAGGGCATGGGAAACAGGATGCCGAAACTTGGAGGTGGAAGGCGACTGTCTCAACCTCATTCAGAAGCTCAAAACAGGTTTCAAAGGACGTAGCAGCCTCGCATTGATCATAGAGGAAATAAAAACTCTTGCTTGTCTTTTTGATTTTATTTCTTGGAAACATGTATGTAGAGAGGGGAATAGGGTGGCCCATTCCCTCGCTCACCTACAACCGTACGATTCTTGCGAAAGAATTTGGTTGGAGGAAGGGCTCGAGGACATCATCACTTTGGCCCGAAACGATTTGATCCAATCTATGAATGAAATAAATTAAGCTTGCCCGTTTGGGCATTTTTCCAAAAAAAAATATTATTAAGTGGACACTGCTAATTTCATAGTCTAGATCCACCACTGGTTGCAGTGTGGTGGATTGTGGAAAGCTGTGGTGGAAATAACAGAAGGTGGTTTGATATATTTTAATTTGAAAATAATAGTAGGTGGAAATAAAGTGAAAATTTTGATTTTTTTTGGATATATTCATAATTCAAAGTTGGATTCCTTTTAAAGGCTACAAGCCTAGCTATTTATACAAACTAAGTCCCATACATATCAGGACTCTAAGGCTTGGCGTACAAGGCATCTATTACTACTCCTAGATGCCATCTCCTCCATCTCCTCCTTGGATTAGGACTCCTTATCCTAAGGGGAGTTGGTTACAAGAGATAATAATCCTTTTAGGACTTGGCTTTCCTAATCCATGATGGATTAGTTACAAAATAAGCCAACCTTATCTAGGACTACTTAGCTTGACGCCAAATCTAGCACACCACGCGTCACACACACATACCACACACCTTCTAGATCATTCTAGAATAATCTAGACTCCTAAGACTTGGTGTCCAAGTATATATATTACTTGGCATCTCACACAACTGGAAATGTAAATAAAACCCCAGAAATGTAAAGAAATACATCAAAAGGCCAAAACCGTGAACTTTAAATCCAAAAGGCCAAAACTGTGAACTTCATCTTGAAATGGTCAGAAATGTGAAATTCATCTTGAAATGGTCAGAAATGTGAAGTTCACCTTGAAATGGTCAAAACTGTGAAGTTCAACTTGGGCTTTGTACTTGGGCCTTTGACGTGGACTTGGACTCTTCCCTAGGACGTTTGGACGTCCTCTTGGAATAAGGAGCACAAGATATGGGTTGGCCTTTGGGCCTCCATAATGTATTCTTCTCCTTTGGCTTTTTTTACCCTTTTGTAGTTGAGGTGGATCCCCTTTGTTGGGCTTGGCATGATATTTTCTTCTCCTAAGGCCTTCTCCACTTCCATGTAATCAAATTGGGCCTTCTTTGTTATTGGACTTGGTGTGAAGGCCCAGGATGGGTTTTCATCATTCTCCATGAATCTTTGGTCTCTAAAGGTGAGCTCAAGGCTTTGTGAATCTCCATTTTCTTCCATAAACTTAGGGTCCCCAAAAGTGAGACCTAGGCTACTTTGATTTATTTCAGGCGTGGGCTGAAATACATCATTCCCCCCTTGTTGGAAAAAGTTTGTCCTCAAACTTGATTCTAGGAATGAGATCTTCTTATTGGTTGAGCAGGGTTGGCCTCAATTATCTTCCATGAATCTAGGATCCCCAAAAGTAGAACTGAGACTAGGTGAATTTCCCTCAGTTAAGGGATGACTCTCTTGAATTAGTACAACTCTAATTCCAACTCCAGAAGCATCACACTCGACCTCAAACTTCTTATCAAAGGTTGCTAGGACTAGGACTGGTGCGGTACAGAGTTTACTGTTGATGAATTCGAACGCTTGCTGGGCAGCCTGAGTCCATGAGAACTCCTTGGATTTCCATAGCTCGGTTATAAGAGATAAAATAGTATTGAAATTCTTCACAGACCTCCTATAGAGAGAGGCCAAGTCGGGGAAGCTTCGATCATCATGAGTTCTAGTTGGAGTAGACCACTCCTTGATAGCTTTGACTCTTTCTTCATCAACCTTGAACACTTCAGGCGAAAGAGCATAGCCAAGAGAGACTATGTTGTTGATGAAGACGCCATACTTGGGTAGATTCTGATGTAGATTCACGTGAGCTAAGGTCCCCAAAACAGATTGGAGGTGAAAGATGCGACCTTTCTAACTCTTGCTATTCACAAGTATATCACCCAAGTAGATAACAATACACTTGCTAATAAGGGGCTTCAAAACCTGATTCATTAGTCTCACAACAGTAAAGAGAGCATTAGTTAGACCACGAGGTGTGACTAACCATTCATAGAGTCCTCCTTTGGTTTTGATAGCAGTGCCCCCTTCTTGAATTCGAATCTGGTTGTACCCACTTCTTAGATTAACCTTGGGGTTGACTTGGGTACCAAACAGCTCTTCCACCAGATCTTCAATTCTAGGAAACCTGTACTTGATAGTGATCTTGTTGGTGCACAGACGCTGGCTTCCATCTTCTTTTGGAACCAAAAGGGTAGGAGCGTCACATGGATTGCAATTTTCCCTGATCATACCCTTTGTTTGAAGATCATCAACTTGCTTTTGAACTTTAGAGGGTCACTAGGGTTCTCGTGAGTTGCTTTCTCATGAAGCACGACAGGTCTACGGACCAAATCAGCTTGAACATTACGTTGGGATGATGAGGTGACAAGATGGAGTTGGCTTGGATTTTCATGGGTTGGGTTCTCATCGGTAGGCTCTTTGTGGCTAGGGTTTGTGTTTGAATCTAAGGGAGTGATCTCCTTATGCTCCTAAACTCAGGGCGTTCAGTGGTCATAGAAGTGATGGGATTTGGATCACTCTCTTGAGGTGGGGGCGATTGGGCTATTTTGAGTGGAGTTAGGGTTATTCTCTTGTTTTTCATCACAAGAGTATAGGTGTTGGATCTTCCATCATGCTTCATACTCCTGTCAAATAACCATGGTCTTCCCGGCAGAATATGACAAGCATCCATAGGCAGAACGTCACACCATAAAGATTCTTGAAAAGATTTGCCAATGCAAAAGCTTCCCAATCATCGTTGAGTAACTTGTAAATCTTCACCCTGATTGAGCCACTGGATGGAGTATGGCTTTGGATGTGGACTCGTTTCCTGCTGAAGTTTGTCAACCATAGTAGTTGACGCCACATTGGTGCTGCTTCCTCCATCAATGATCAAAGAACAGACCTTTCCCTTGATTGTGCAAGAAGATTGAAAGATGGCTTCTCGTTGTTGTTGGTCTTAGAAATAATTGAGTTACTAAGAACTCTCCTCATAAGGAACATCTCGTGAGCCATGTTGGTGGATGAATGAGAAAAACGTGTTTTGGGGCGTTTGGGATGTGTTTGGGACGTTTGGGAACATGGGGTTGATGGGGATGTGTTTGGGGTTGCACAAGACAACCTAGGCTCTGATACCAAAATTATGATGCATAATGGGATCAAAACTAGGGCTTGATCAATTACACATCAAAGGGATGACGTGCAACTAATCTAAGTATAGGGTGCTTCACGAGAACTGGGGCAAAAAGGGGATGCTTCACGTGAGAAAAGGGAGGAGATCTTGTGGAGTTGGATGATTAGTGAGGGATTATGGATTAGGGTTTGAGGAAGGTGGATTCTTTGTGGGGTTTGAGAGAGGGGATGGACGAATTGTAGGGGAGGCTTTTGGGAGTTGGCGCGAGGCCTTTGTGGAGGGAGGGTTTGAATTGAGAGATTTGAGAGAGGGAGAGAAATGTTAATTTGGGAGAGAGAAAGCGGGAGTTGACGTGAGCTTGAGAGAGAGAAGAGAGAGTGACGTGAGGGGTTTATCTAACTAAAAGGATAGAAAGATAAAAGTAATCGGGATAGATCAAGGGATCAAACTTGATACAGAAATACCACAAGATGAAACCTTAGGGCTACTTGTTCTTCCACCTAGTTACAGAAACACCTTCTAGGTTTCAGAAACAAGCTCTTCCTCACCACTTGGTTGCCAAACCAAGTTACAATAGAAGAGATCAACGGGGTTCTCACGAAACACTCAAGGGATAAGCAAAAGCTTGGATATATTCATAATTCAAAGTTGGATTCCTTTGAAAGGCTACAAGCCTAGCTATTTATACTAACTAAGTCCCATACATATCAGGACTCTAAGGCTTGGCGTGCAAGCCATCTATTACTACTCCTTGACGCCATCTACTCCATCTCCTCCTTGGATTAGGACTCCTTATCCTAAGTGGAGTTGGTTACAAGAGAAAATAATCCTTTTAGGACTTGGCTTTCCTAATCCAAGATGGATTAGTTACAAATAAGCCAACCTTATCTAGGACTACTTAGCTTGGCGCCAAATCTAGCACACCACATGTCACACATACACCACATACCTTCTAGATCATTCTAGAATATTCTAGATCATTCTAGACTAATCTAGACTCCTAAGACTTGGTGTCCAAGTTTATATATATTACTTGGCACCTTACACAACTGGAAATTTAAATAAAACTCTAGAAATGTAAAGAAATACATCAAAAGGCCAAAATCGTAAACTTTAAATCCAAAAGGCTAAAACTGTGAACTTCATCTTGAAATGGCCAGAAATGTGAAATTCATCTTGAAATGGTCAGAAATGTGAAGTTCACCTTGAAATGGTCAAAACTATGAAGTTCAGCTTGGGCTTTGTACTTGGGCCTTTGACATGGACTTGGACTCCTCCCTACGACGTTTGGACGTCCTCTTGGAACAAAGAGCACAAGATATGGGTTGGCCTTTGGGCCTCCACTATGTATTCTTCTCCTTTGGCTCGTTTTACCATTTTGTAGTTGAGGTGGATCCCCTTTGTTGGGCCTGGCGTGATATCTTCTTCTCCTATGGCCTTCTCCACTTTGAGCAGAATCTCCTTTATTGGACCGGGCCTAGTTGGATTTCCTTCTTTAAAGACCCTATCTTTATACTCTTTTCCCCCACAAAAGACCTCACGTCACAAAAGCCTTCCATAGATCCTGGTTTCTCACGTGATTCCCCTCCCTAATTCTTCCATATTCACGTGAAGCATCCTAACCCTCAGATTGGTTGCACGTGTCATTGATGTGTAATTGATAAAGATCTAATCTTTGATCCCATTATACATTATTGAGTATTGGTCGATCGCTATCAGGGAAGACGCCCATCCGAGGCTCACCCCATCCACCCTGAGAAACCCGAAGCTTATCTTGGAGGGAGTAGCTACGAAAGTTAATGATGGACCATCGTGTATGGAAGATGGCCCCTGGATCCCAATTAGCTTAGGCCCAACGATTAGATTCCAGGGTTACCCTTAATGACAATAAGGCTGAAAGCTTAACAAGTTTAATACTCCTCCTAGTTTGCTAATATTTGGTTGTGGGTCATGATATTTTCATAAGTTTTTGTTTTATAATGCCTTGAGTATTGGTAGATCCGTCATAGGGATGACGCCCAACCAAGGCTTACCCGACCCATTATGTGAAACCCGAGGTGCATCTTTGAGGGAGTACCTATGGGAGTCGGTGTTGAGCCTTAGCGTCAGAAGATAGCTCCTTGGATCCCAATCATCTAAGGCCTATCCCATATAGGTATACATCTTCTACCTATTTACTCAACAATGATAACACTTAGACATATGAATGGTTATAATCAATGATGGGACCCTGAAAAAAAAATTGGGACGTTACAGATGGTATTAGAGTACATGTTCCTTAGCCCCGATCTTCTCCGCTTTGCCACTTGAGTTCCAACAAGAACCCGAAAAGCCAAAGGTTTCTGGGTAATGATTAACTTATGCTAATTTATTATAAGCATGTGTTATGGGGGGAAAAAAAACTATAACCTGTAACCTCATGTGTGAATGATGTTATAAGAAACATGCTAAATTTTTTTGCAAATGGTTATGATGAGTATGAATGATGTTATGAGAAACATCTATTAGCTACCTCATGTGAAAGGTCTATGATGAGCAATATGCTTAATTGCGAGCAAAAGTTATGATGAATATGTATGATGCTATGTGAGAATTTATATGCTACCTTATGTGAAAAGTTTTGACGCGTAATCTTGATCTATAATGGGTCACAAAGCAACCTCTTACACACCAAATGATGTAAAACACACTCAAATACACGAAAAGATTTCCAAAGTAACAAAGATAGAACAAGTGATTGTGGCTTGATACAGATTCACCAAAAGCTACTCTCACAAGGGCTATACTTGATTCACTTTTATGGATACAGATTCACCATCATAAGAATGAATTCAAGCACTCCCAACTCCTACTCGAATGCCACTTCAAGTTACAGTAGTAGAAAGGGACGAGGGTTTAGAAAACACTCATAAAGCACAAGCTTTAAGGGAATTGATAATTTGATTCGGATTGTCTTTCATTCGATACATCCCTTAAGTATTTACAATAAAACAACTAACAAAGACTCCAACATGCACGTTCTAATCATAATTACATAGTAAAGAACATATTAAAGCTGAATAATAACTTCTAGACACAATTACAATGCATTGATTCAGCCGTTACAAATGATTAAATCAAATACAACGGTTACAAGTTTGTCTTCAAAGCTGATTTGTTGACTTCATGAATGTGATGTCACTTGCTTAGCTCATGCTGCATGTCATCTTGAACACTCCCTTGGGCTTTCATCATAGCATTGGGCTTTAGATAACAAAAACAAACACAAAGGACCCAAAATGGAACCAACTGGTTGAAATGGAACTCCATACGCATGGGCTGAATTCTTGGACTTGTAGAAGACTCAAATAAACTCCAAATGCTTCATATGAAATATGCTTGGAAAGCTTATTGAATGAAGAACAAAAGAATCCTAGGACAAATTCTGAAGTGACGCATCATTCTTGAGTTATAGACACAAGAATTTGACCTTACAAAACCTCATCAATGGAAATGGCTCTCCATGTCTGAACAAGCTTGCCAGACTTGTAGGACTTGATTGGGCTGATTCCCATCATCCCCCCCGCCCCCAAGTTGGGAAGAGTTTTTCCTCAAACTTGGAAGGTCATCTTGCTCCTCATAGTAGGGTTTGAGATCAGCCACATTGAAAGTTGCACAACCTCTATAATCATCACTCAAAGCAAGCTTGTATGCATTATCTCCAACTTTCTCCAAAACTTCGAAAGGACCATCAGATCTAGGGACAAGTTTACCTTTCCTCCTTGCTGGAAACCTTTCTTTTCTCAAGTGAACCCATACTACATCTCCAGGTTGAAAAATCACTTTCCTCCTCTTCTTGTTAGATAAGCTAAAAGCTTGTTGATTGAACTTAGCTATTCTCTCCTTTACTTCATCAGGTAGTTGCTGGATCTCTTGGGCTCTCTTACTAGCTTCATGGATAAACCTCATGGTAGTAGTAATGGGCGTCAAATCTATTGGAGTGATAGGACTCCTCTCATAGACCACTTGGAATGGTGAATGACCTATAGCCTTGCTAGGAGTTCGATTGAATGCAAATTCAGCATAGGGCAGCAAAGTATCCAACCCTTTCTTGTCCTTGGTCACCAAAGATCTTAGTAAGGCACCAAGAGTTCTATTAGTGACCTCCGTTTGGCCATCTGTTTGGGGGTGGCATGCGGTGCTGAATTTGAGCTTTGTACCCATCTTCTTCCATAAAGTCACCCAAAAATGACTTAGAAATTTAGCATCATTATCCGAAACCATTGATTTTGGAATGCCATGTAACTTAACAATCTTCTGGAAGTACAACTCAGCAATTCTCACGGCATCATAAGTAGTATGGCATGGTACAAAGTGTGCCATTTTAGAAAAACGATCAACAATAACCATGATAGAATCTTTACCTCGTCGTGTTCTAGGCAAGCCAACAATAAAGTTGAGGCTCACATCTTCCCAAAGACCTTCAGGAAGAGGCAATGGGGTATATAATCCTTATGGTAATGCATGGCTCTTGGACAAATTGCACGTAGAACACCTTCTCACCAAATGCTCAACATCCTTGGACATCTTAGGCCGATAGCAATGGTCTTTCAACATTATATAGGTCTTCTCTATCACATAATAACCTGCTAAGCTTCCTCCATGAACTTCCAAGATGAGAAGTTCTCTTAAACTGCTCCTGGCAATGCATAATTGATTTCCTTTGAAAAGAAAACCATGCTCCATATAGTACTGATTATAAGGATGTTTCTTGCAAGCTTCAAATATCTCCTTAAAATCATCATCTCCTGGATAGAGGGACTTGATTTGCTCCAAACCAATCGCTCTTGCATCAAGAACATGTAATAGAAGAAACCTCCTGGATAAGGCATCTGCTCCTTTGTTCAAGTGACTCGTCTTGTGATGGATCATGAAATGGTTCGCTTGCATATACTCCACCTATTTAGCATGATGTAGGTTAAGTTTATGCTGGCGTTGGATGAATTTCAAAGCTTCATGATCACTATCCAAGATAAACTCATTACTAATCAAGTAATGCCTCCAATGCTCCAATGCACGAATGATTGCATAAAACTCTTTATCATAGGTGTTATATTTCTTCATTGCATCACTTAGCTTTTCACTAAAGAAAGCTACTGGTCGGCATTCTTGTGATAGAACAACTCTAATTCCAACACCTCATATTCAACTTCAAAGATTTTGTTGAAGCTTGGTAAGGCAAGCACAACTTCTATAGAATAAAGCTAATCCATGGAAACTCCTCACTTGCTGAATATTGGTAGGGACCGGCCATTCTTTGATCACTTTGATTTTCTCCTCATCAACTTGTATTCCCTCGACGGAGAGCACATAGCCAAGGAAGATAACTTTGTTGGCGAAGAAATGACACTTCCCAAGGTTGCCGTAGAGCTTCTCTCGGGCCATAATCTACATTACGAACTTCAAATGTTCAACATGCTCCTCTTCACTCTTGCTATACACAGGTATGTCATCAAAGTAGACAACAACACACTTGCCAAGGAGAGACTTCAAGACTTGGTTCATCAATCTCGTAAAAATAGATGGTGCATTAGTTAAACCAAAAGGCATAACCAACCATTCATACAAACCTCCTTTAGTCTTGAAAGCGGTTTTCCATTCATCTCCTTCATGAATTCTGATTTGGTAGTACCCACTCCGAAGATCAATCTTGGAAAACACCTAGGCACCATGGAGCTCATCTAACAAGTCTTCAAGCCTAGGTATAGGAAACCTATACTTGATAGTAATTTTGTTGATGGCTTGGCAATCTATGCACATTCTTTGACTCCCATCTTTCTTAGGAACCAATAAGGCTGGTACAGTACATGGGCTAAGACTCTCCCTTATCATTCCTTTTGCAAGAAGGTCATCAACCTGCCTTTAAATTTCTTGGGTATCACTAGTGACGTATAACTTATGCAAAGCTAGGGTTTGATCAATTACACATCAAAGTGGGGGGGGGGGGGGGGGACGTGAACAAACCTAGGGTATAGGGTAGTTCACGAAAAGCTAGGGTTTTGTAAGGAAAGTTCAAGAAAGATAGAATCTTTGGATAGTTCAAGGGAACCAAACTTGATACAGAAACACCTTCAAGGTTTAGGGACAAGCTCTACCTCACCACTTGAATAGCCAATTCAAGATACAATAGTAGAAAAGAAAGAGAAGACTCTCATGTGAGCAAAGCTCATTTTGTATTTCATCGTAATAAAAAAACAGTGTGTCTAAAACGTTACAAGCTATCTCCTATTTAAATTAGACTAAGACCTAATCCTTCTAGGATTACTTAGATTGGCGCTTAAGCAGCCTAAAGGTGAATCCTTCTAGGATTCCCTTTAGCTTTCCTAATCCAACTAGGATTATTCAAGATTGGAGCCCAAGTAATGAATCCTACTAGGATTCTCCTCTTCTAGACTCTTCTAAACTCTTCTAGACTCTTCTAGACTCTTCTAGACTCTTCTAAACTCTTCTAGACTCTTCTAGACCTCTCTAACTTGACGCCTAAGCTAAACTAGGAAAAATGTAAAATTAACTTGGCAAACTTAGCTACTAAATAAGGAAACTAACTTTCCTAATAAGGAAAATACAAATACTATTGTAACAAACTTAGTTACTAATAAGGAAATATATAAATATTATTAAAACTTCTTAAGAATTCTTTTTCACGTGACTTGTAGGACTTCTTTCACGTGACTTTGCCCCCCTTAGCTTGCTTTGACGTCATGTACCCTCCATGAACCTAGGGTCCCCAAAGGTAAGACCAAGGTTAGGCGAATCTCCATCATTCTCTATGAACCTTGGGTCCCCAAACGTGAGACCAAGGGTAGGTGAATCTCCATCATTATCTATGCACCTTGGGTCCCCAAAAGTGAGACCAAGGCTAGGGAAATCTCCATCATTCACCCCTTGTTGCAAAGAGTTTGTCCTCAAACTCAGTTGAATGAATTGGACCTTCTTATTGGGTGAGTGGGGCTGATCTCCATCACTCTCCCATGGTTGCAAAGAGTTTGCCCTCAAACTCGGTTGGATGAATTGACTCTTTATGGGCATAGAGGTGGTTTCCTTCTGGTTGGGCATGAAGGTGTAAGTATTTGTTCGAGCATCATGAGGTATGGATCGATCAAACATCCATGGCCTGTCATGTAAGACGTTGCAAGCATTTATATGGGATTTCTCCAAACATCTTATGGTCTCATGAATGCCCTTGCTTTGATGAACAATGGCCTCTCTTGGATCTTCTTGTTGTTCTTCTAACTCCACAAGATTTTCCTCCTCATCATACTCATCAAAGATTGGAGGTTGGTCAAAACAATTTGAGGTTTCATCAAATCTTGGAGGAAGATTAAAATCGACCTCTGGCTCATCTTTTAAACATTGGACTTCAAAAGGCTCAAAAGGGACCTCACGAACTTTTGCAGCATCGTCAACTTCTAGAGGGAGATTAAGATTAATCTCTGGTTCCTCTTGAACTTGATGTTCCTCCTCATGAACCAAGGGGGGTTCACGTGACTTCCTGGAATATTCATACCAAGCTAGCTCGAATTGTAGCACCGTGAGTTCAAGGAGTTTAAACTCACGTCTCAATCTCCTCAATCTCCTTTTCTTCTTCAAAATCTGATCACTCTCTTGAGATGAAGGTTTGCTGGACCACATGGCTAAGGTTCTTTTGTGGGGGGAGGGGGGAATAAAAAGGATTGTGTTTAGGCTGAAATGGAATTAAGGATTAACCCACCAGGAGGGTAGGCTGGCTCTGATACCAATTTTGATGTACAACTGATGCAAAGATAGGGTTTGATTAATTATACATCAAAGTGGGGGAAACATGTACAAACCTAGGGTATAGGGTAATTCACAAAAAGCTAGGGTTTTGTAGGGAAAGTTCAAGAAAGATAGAAACATTGGATAGTTCAAGGGAATCAAATTTGATACAGAGACACCACAAGTCGAATCCTAGGGCTTCTGATTTTTCCACCTAGTACAGAAACACTTTCTTGGTTTAGTGTAAGATCCGGGAGTTTTATTAAGAGTGATTACCTCAATTAAGGGTTTAATTTGGGTTTAGTTATTTATTTATGAGATTTTTCTATTTTATATGATTATATACATATTTAGTTATTTAATTATTTATGAGACTAATTATATAATTTTCCATCTTATGTGATTATACCCTATTATAAATTAGTTATTAGAATTAAAAAATATAAGGGAGGAGTATTATATGACTTGGGATTAGACTGAAAAAGGAAAGGAATAAGGAAAGGGGGTTAATATTAATATTATTATTTGTGATAAAATAAGGGATTAACCTCCTCTCTCTTGTGGTTAATGACGGCAACAAAAAAAAAGGGACAAGCCCTTCTTCTTTTGGACACAACAGACGCGTAGAGATAGAAAGAGAGAGAGAGAGAGAGAGAGAGAGAGAGAGAGAGAGAGAGTGGCGGCGCGCAGCTGTCGATCGCCGTGATGCGTGCGAGAGGAGAGGTAGACGGAGAGAGGGTGGTGAGGGGGATAGCAGAGGCGGCGACGACAGGTGGTCATTCGATCACCGGTTCTGTCACTTGTTCTCCTCTTTTCTGGCGGTCCAACAAGAATTAGAGTGAGAGGAGGGGCGGTTGAGCAGTGGCGGAATGCCGCTTGATGGACAGCGGTGGAGAGTGTGGCGCCGCTTAGACTGGGACGTCGACGATAGCTGTGCGCAAGGTTGTCAGGATCGGGATTCTAGTTAGGATCGATAGGGGTCCTTAGAATCGGGATCGTA
Source organism: Portulaca oleracea (assembly GCA_029582165.1). Lineage (NCBI taxonomy): Eukaryota > Viridiplantae > Streptophyta > Magnoliopsida > Caryophyllales > Portulacaceae > Portulaca > Portulaca oleracea. The sequence goes on from CM055887.1 coordinate 36,794,311, forward strand.
GAATCGGATCGAGGATCGTAAGATTCTAGAAATAAAGTAAAATTGTTATAATTGACCTAAAGTTTCCCTAGAAAAAACATTATTTTTTTTAAAAATTGTACAAAAAGCCATGATTTTCACCGATCCTAATGCGATCCTAAACGATCCTAACCGAGTCTGGTACGATTTTAAACGATTCTAGGGAGATTGTGACCATTCTAACAAAAATAGGCTATAGTTAGGATCGAGTCGATCCTACCGATTCTGACCGATCCTACCGATCCTGACCGATCCTGACCGATCCTGGTCCATCCTGGTACGATCCTTACAAGGTAGTGATCCAGGAACGAGTTGGATTGTTTGGTCATTTTTGGATCGTAGGATCGTACGATCCTACGATCCGGATCGCGATTTTAACAACCATGGCTGTGCGGCGGTGACTGAGGCTCGGTGCTCCGTGGTCTGTTTTGGATGGGTTTGGTTGCAAAATTCAGGTCCGAAATTGAGATGTTGAGTCCGAGACTAATCAAATCATGTTGGTAATCTCTGTCCCCTCTTAATAACTATTAAGTTTTAGGTTTAATTAGTAGACTTTGAATACTGAGTTTATACCTGAAGTTGTTAATTATATTGGAATGGTTGGATTGAATCATGTAACCGAGGTGGAAGTCGGATGGTACTTGGGTTAAAGATTGAGTGTCGAGGCCCATTTGGGTTGGTATATGTGAGGAGGGAGCTCGGGTTGATTTGTGAAATTAGAATGTTTTGGGTTGAATAGGTAATTGTATAGAGGGTTATTTAATGGTTTTACTTATTACTTCCGTTGCAATATATGTCGATATTACCAGGTGACCTTATATATATGTGAATATGTATGTACCGTGTTAGAATGGGTGGATTATGTTTAAAATGATGTTGATTTGATGATTATGTGGAAATTATGCATATGTGAATCGTGGATGAGTTATATGCTTAAAGAATGAGATTTAATGCATAAGGTTGAGTTATATGTGAATTTAAGCCTCTATGTACATACTTATATCTCTTTGATTATGGGCTTGTAATTGAAAGGTGTTTATATGATTTTTGATTCAAAGGAAAGGATTTCAAGTGAATATTTTAGGGTGTGTTGAAAAGCATTTGCGTTTCCAAGTCGTTAATACTTATTAAATGGATTTAACGTAATTAAAGAAAACTTATTTGAATTATTGGAGCTTTTGGATTTCTTGAATGGAAAAAGGTTGGAAAATTGGCCAGTTGAGCTATTTTAATTTGAATGAAAGGTGTACTTCTACTTTATATACATTTATATACGATTTGGAAAGCTATTTGGATGAGAAGTGTATAGTATGGAATTGTTATGCGATTTACGAGTTTGAAATGGTTTTCGGGGTAGGTGTATTGCACTAGGTACTGTGGACTAATTAGAAAGTCGGGGTTACCACCTGTAAAGGGGAACCGAATCGGCTAGGTATATAAAGTTCATTGACGTTAGAACTCCTGTGAAGTTAAACTAACTGTCTTAAGGGGGAACCGGCCCCGACTGGAAAGTGCTGAAAGTACCCTATGCCCATGGTATTAATATTTTCGTACAATGGAAAGAAGGAAAGATTATATGAAACCGTTGGTTTATTGAAACGGTATATACTATGGTTATGGAAAGATGGAAAAGGAAATTTGAATAATTTTTAATATATGTTTTAAAGTGCGTGAGTTATTCTTTATATGTTGAAAGTGTTATGCTGTTATTTAGAATGGCTTTGAAAGATTTTGAAGTATGAATGGTTTCCTACTTGAGAATTGTGAGTTGCGAGTTGTGAGTTGTGTTTATTTATGTTCAAACTAAGTTTCAAAAAGGGTCTTGTGATTTAAATAAGCAACTTATTTTGCTAGTCATGAGTTATATATGTGATATTGAAGCTCTTCGAGTGTGTCTCTTAATTAGACTAATGCATGGCATGTGAATCCCATCTTGATTGCCACTATGGAGGCTAAACGGAGTGTATGAGTCACTTGATGGGGAATTAAGTTAGGAGGATGATGTGTATGGAGTTGGTTGCAGCTACTAGAACCCTAGGGTACTTAAAATGCTCCTCTGATGGTTTCCTGGTTGTTTTCATGGCTAAAAAGGCTGTCTCATTCCCCTGTAGTTGATTTGGAAGATATGAATCTTTTTAATTACCTCAAACGTGACATGCAGGTGCTTGAATGGAAACCTTATACCTATTTTCCTATTTGAGAAATCATGAAGTGACCAAGGGATGCATTTATGTTTTTAATTGTACTTTGTGAATGCAGAACTAGGGTGACTCCCGTTCTTAGGTTGCTTGAATCTCAACGGTTGTTCCAGGGTACAAGTTACCCACAGAGATGTGGTTTGCTCATACCCCCTTTTCCCTCCCCCTTACAGGTCAGTATGAAGATCAGGAGCTGACTGCTTGTTTGGAGATCGAGTATAACTAGATGTTTATGTATACAGAAAGTATTTGTTTCGTAGTTTGAATTCTATTGTAAATGTATTTGGAATGCTTGGGATCGGTGATGCATTTAGACTGTAATCCGAGCGTGTGTCTTGTGATATGCTCCGACTTGTGGCCGTTAAGTTCTGTTTTGGTTTAGTTTGTTTATTTCAGGGTTGTAAGGCTTTAAGCCTGAGAAACGTCCATATTACAGAGGGAACTCTGCCAGATTTTCCTCAGAAAATTTTGGAAATTAGTTTCTAAAATCTTCTTTTTTCCTTTCTCAACCTTAATTAGGTTGAGATTGACCTTAACAGCCCCTATTAGGGAGCGGGTTGTTATAGATGGTATTAGAGAAAGGATTATGCGACATTAGGTGGTGTATTCATTCATTACATGCTTGCTTGCATGAAAATATGTGACTTACGTGAACTTTATGTGCATTATGTTCTCAATGTGATAGAATTGCAAGTCTAAAACAGTATTTGTGTTGGAAGTGCCTATATTTCGCTTCTTTTCTCTTATTAGATCTTCTGTTAGTTGCGCGGTTAAGCGAGTTGGACTTTAGCAATCGTAGCTTGGTTTTCACTTAGGTGATGTAAGTTTACATTATTCCGTAAGCAATGAGCGTAAATTATAGTATGGCGTTATGTAGACGTGGTTTTGTGAGACCTCGATTTTTATCGTTCTTCTCAGGGAGCGAGGGGCCTTGGTCATAGAAACTCGGTCTAAGGTCGGGATGAGATTGCTAAGGTAAGGATATCGGTTGGGAGGGGTCACAACGCAAGAAACAAAGCTAAGGTTGGTCAAGGGAAGGAAATGGGCTTTGGAGGCTTTTCGGGATGCAAACTGGGATGAAGAAATGGGTTTTGCGACTAGAGAATAATAAGGAAGGAGAATCAAGTGGCAATTTCGTTAGAAAATACCCACCGAGCTTCCTCTTTCGAGGATAGTCCGGATTAACTTCCCCAAAGTCCATCACGGACTCGGAGGGTTAATGAAACGGAATTCCCTAGTTAACCTCCTTCCACTTTCGTGGGTGAGCATTAACTATCCCATCTCCAACCTTCTAACACAAGTGTTGGATGTATTCGGGAGCTTTCGGACCCAAATACAACCCACTTGAGGGAAGGAAAGGAGTGGGAAATTGATTTCCCAACTAATTATTCACTAAAATTGCTAACCCAAACCTAATCACCCATTCATACCCTTAATTACCCCCTAACCCATGGGGTTTCTATCAACTAATCATGATACTAACTACACTAACAACATTCAAACCAACCCTAAGCATGATTTCTAACAACAACAATCACAAACAAGCCAAACAATTGAAATAACAAGCAAGAACAATTAAACAAGCAAGAAAGTAATTAGAAAAGTAATTAATAAAGAGTTAAGGGAAGAAAATTCTTATCAAAGTGTTGTAGATGAAAAAGGAAAAGCAATAAAAAGATGATGCAACAATCTCTCAATTGTTTGAATCCCCAAATCTTCAACAACAACTCAAAACCACCAAAACCCTAGAATAATTAAGGCTAATCTCTCTCTAAAACAAGCTGAATGGAAAAGTCTAAATCATAAAAGCTAACCTAAGATGGATCCCCCAAGAAAATCGTCAATAGGAGTATACATACAAGGCAAAACAGTTGGGCAAAACGCGCCGTTTCAAGCCGAAGAAGTGCGCAAAAAATAGGGAGACCGCAGGTGCGGTCTCAACGAAGTCTGCCCAGGCGATTTTGGCGTTCGAGAGACAATAGGTGTTGTCCTGGAGACCGCAGGTGCGGTCTTCTTATGGACCAAGAGGTCGCGGGCGCGACCCCTATGGTAGCTGGCGCTACCTTCTTCATCTGACAATCAATGGCTGACTTTGAGCACAGGTCGCGGGCGCTACCTACATGTTAGCGGGCGCTACCTACAAGGTAGTGAGTGTCACCAGTAGGGTAATGGCGTTACCCTCCTGTTTTCTTCCCTTTGTTCTTTCCTTTTCTCCAAGGCATGTAACGCCTGCTACAAGGATCGTAGCGGGTGTTACCTCACTGATTTGCACCAAATGAAGAGAAAGTGGTCTCGGGTCAACTCCGCTTCGACTCTAGATCCGGCTCGGCTCGGGAAATCACCAAAAAGACTCAAAAATGGCCTGTTTTACCTTGTTTTTGTGTAAAACGCCAAAACCTACAAAATAACCAAAAACATACTAAAACGCACGAAAATAAACCGGAACCGAGTCAAAAGCCTAATAATTAAGACGTTATTTAGGCCCAAAATTGGGTCTAAACACCCCCCACACTTAAACTTTTGCTCGTCTCGAGCAAAATAAAACAAAAACAAACAAAAACTAAACACCAACTCCTCTGTCGTGGGAGGAAACGAGTGCATTTAGTGTATGCACCAAGCCCTTTGAACCCCCCAGCAGCCCGGGTGGACGAGATGGACTCGTGAAGGTTTGCAGCGGCTATACCCACAAAAGCCAAAGAAAAAGGAGAGAGGGAAAGTAAAAAAACAAAACCAAAGAAAGAAAAGGAAAAGGCAAGCGGCTTGCTTCAAGGAATCATGTAATCTTAATCAGGAAAACGATATTAATCCTCCCGAAGGAACCGTTATGAGCATCTCACATACACCTAACTTAAGCAACTGCCAATCTTAGAGGTTTTCGATCCCCTAGACCTCATGTAGAGCTAAATCCCATGTGCGCAAGTGCTAGTGGGTTCTAATTGATTCCGATCCGACCCCAAAGACTGACACCCGAGCTTAAAAACAGAACAATCAAGAAAAGCAAAGAGATGCCCTCCCCCGCATTTGGTCGCCCTTGGCTTTGTGAGGGCGGCAGGTGATGCGAGGAAAGGCTTCTAACTTTATTAACACTTAACTTTCTTTTTGGGTTGGGTATTCCCAACAAATTTTTAAAAGCTTAAAGGTCGAGGTTAGTTTTGCGGGAATTGCACGGCCCATAATGGGGTTTACCCTGTCAACACACGCTTTTCCATACACCTCTTCGTCGCAAACGATATAGAAGGAGGTTTAAGGGGTATTAGCGTCGTACCGCTAATACCAGTCCCATGTAGGTCGCTAACTTTATGCTGGTTAATGTCGTTCGACCGACACGAACCAATTAATTCATTTATTTGAGAATTAACTTCTTTTTCTTTTTTCTTCTTTGTTTTTCTCTTTTTTTTTCTTCTTTCTTTTTAGAAAACAAGCTCGGACATACTTACCCGTAGTCTCCCAGTTTCAACCAGAACGTGAAAAGAATCAGGGATGTCTCTAGACACTCAATGAAGGGAATCTAATTAAAGTGAGTCATAACAATCGCCTGAGATAGGGTCGAAAATGCTCAAACCGGTTTCTTTTAAAGAAGATTAAGAACGGCTTCCCAATTTTGACAACAAAATCCCAAAAACGAAGCAAAAACAAAAACAAAAACAAAGCAAAAAAATGAAAACTCTTAAGGTTTTTCACTCCCTTTTTTCTCCTTTTTCACACACAAATTTTCAAATTTTAGGCAAAAACTAAGAAAAACGAAAACAAAAACTAGGTGATCTACCCTTGAAACAGAATATCTCGCCCCCCCCCCCCACACACAATTAAAACGCCACAATGTCCTCATTGTGGGAAGGTGTCACAAGAAAAGGGTAGAGAACCTACAAAAACAAACAAACAAAAACAACTAGCACATAAAAGTGGTGGCAACCCGAGCCCACACGGCTCCAACAACAAAATAATCCCAACACAGACACTCAAAGGGGCTCGCCACCCAAAAAGAAACTCAAGCATGCGACATGGATCAGGATATATACACAACAAAGAGAGCGGAAAGAGGTTACCTCGTGGTCTTCAATTAAAGAACGAACCAATCCGCGATCCAAGAAAACATCCCACTTGGGGTTAGGAATAAACAAGAAAAACATAATAAGTGTGAATGTTCGCATGCATAAAAGAAAAAGAAAAACAAACTAAATAAGACACTAATGACAAAAGAACGAAAGAAAAACGAACATATGTACAACATATACATTGACCAAGACTAAACTCAACCCCGAATCTCACTCTTTGAGGCGGGAATTGAGGGTGGAACAATTCTCCTATCCGGCCTTACTGATGATGAAGCAATAGGAGCAGTTGAACACGAGTTCAACCAGGAGGATCAGATCTTGCTCATCAAAACGAACAATACACACAGCAAAAAAACTCACAGTACCAAAACCACATACGAACACAAAGTCCAACGCAAGAATTTTGTGATCCTGGATAAAAATCCATAGTGCAACAAGAGTGTGTGTGTATTGACAAATGAAATGTAGTAGCTAATCACTCAACACACTAATGCAAGAGCAAAGCAATCGAATTCAGCACACAACGAGGCAAAATTATGTGTAAAAATTGACAAAATCTATCCCTAACTCAGCTACAATGACGAACAAACCAATTGCAAGAGAGAAGGGAAAGAATTTCGCACAATGATACAATAAATACCTCACTTAGATGTGTAGAACGAATGCTTGAATAATGCCACACACTTGGAGTGAATCTGGGCAAAAATTGGATCCCTAGCAGTCGAATTTCGCAGCAAAGGAGAGGAATTAAGGTTTAGATGTACGAAAGGAAGGAGAGGAGAGATGTAATTGATGATTGAGAGTGATAGAGAGAGGTGTGAGGGTGTTCGTCGCAGGTGTTAGGGCTATTAGAGAGATAAGGAGTCGAATTGAGTGGGAAAGGGAATGAGAGAAGTGAGAAAGGGTCGGGATTTAGGGCTGAAAAAATAACACGCTGACAGTCGTCGTGGTCGCGGCGCGACGACTTGTTGGCGCAACCGGAATGTTGGGCGTTTGATCGTGCATCGCAGGCGCTGTTTTCCTTGGTCGCAGCTGCGATGAGCTCCTGGAGCGTTGCTGCTGCTGCTATTGCTTAGGCGTAGCGGCTGCTACGTCTGAGGTAGTGCCTGCTACCTCTTGCTGATAATTCCAAACTTCCAATAAAATCCAACTCCTAAAATCTTCAACACTTCAACACTCATTTTTCTATACTTCCTCACATTCAATCCAAAAATTTTCTAACTTTCAAATTCTCCCTCAACACTCATATTCTTTTTCAAAAATCACTCACTCACACTTCTTTCACTCCAACTTCAATTTTCTTATTTTTCAACTTCAACTTTTTCTATTTTTCACCTCATTTTTCTCTTATTTTTTTCAAACTTTTTCTTTTGAACCTAGAAATAATACCTCAAAAATACAAAGGAAAGAAATAAAGAAAAATTAAAAAGACAAGAAAAATAGAAAAACCTAAAGAAAAACTAAAAAGAAAAATTAAAAAGAAGAAAAAGAAACAAAATTAGAAAAATGCAAAAATTTAAAATTTAAAAGAAGAACCTCAAAAATTATAGGATGCCTCCCATAAAGCGCTAGTTTTAGGTCCCTAGCTTGACCTAAATACTTACTTGATTCTTGGAATCCTTGGGACACAAACCAAAAACAATATGATCTTTGTGGGATTTCACTCTTGAAGGGTCGATATCAAAAACAATATGATCTCTACCCACATGAAGAGACAAGCGGCCTCTTTTCACATCTATGATAGCTCCTGCAGTGGCCAAGAAGGGTCGACCAAGAATAATGGGTATATTCTAATCTTCCTCCATCTCTAAAATAACAAAATCACAAGGAATGAGAAAACTTCCCACTTGAATTGGGACATCTTCAAGTATCCCTAGTGGCCTTCTAATACTTCTGTCGGCAAGTTACAAATTGATACTCGTGGGGTCAAATCATCGAGATTGAGCCTTTTGCATATGGAGTGAGGCATGATACTCACACTCGCTCCCTAATCACAAAGTGCTTTATCAATCCTCATTTCCCTAATCGAGCATGGAATAAAGAAACTACCAGGATCGGCTAGTTTCTCGGGAGTCTTGCTTCCCATAATGGCATTGCAATGAACCGTGAGATGAACGGTCGATGACTCCTTGACTCTTCTCTTGTTTGTCAAGAGGTCATTGAGATGCTTCTTAAATGAAGGGACCTCTGACATGGCATCTAGAAATGGTATACTAACTTGAAGTTTCTTCATCATCAAAATAAACCTGTAAAATTTCTCATCATTCTTGTGTTGAACCAACCTCCCGGGAAATGGAATTGGTGGTCGGTATGGTTTCAATTGCCCCGTGGGTTGATCAAGATCATTCTCCTTCACAATCTCCTTGGATTTCACCAAATCTTCTTTCTCCTCATCAACAGATTGCTCAACCACAACATCATCCTCTTTCACCTCATCAACGGATTGCTCAACCTCCATATCTCCTCCCTCAATTATATTCTCCACAACTCCCTCATTCTCACTAGAAAATCTCTCCTCCACCAACTCGAGTCTCTCAACTTCTTTTCCACTCCGTAAAGTAATAGCATTCACCTCCACCTCTTGAACAAGTTGAGGTTAGATAGGTATAGATTGAGGTTGGTTGACTTGAGCCAATTTAAGTTTGAGACTTCGGATGTAAGCTCGATCCTTCTCTTGATTCTCCATGATTTGCTTAAGCATCAACTCAATCGAGGATTCTTGGGGTGGTGAAGAAATTTAAGGTTTTGGAATACCTTTTTGGGTTTGATGGAAGGATTCTTTTTGAATAGATGAGTGATGTTCATGGGATTGAGAGGTAGAAGGGTGATGGTTGGTGATGTGAAAAGGATCTTGGTTGATGTGGGAAGAATGGATAGCATTCACTTGCACCAATTGTTGGGTAGGGTGTGGACCATAGCAAAACTCACAAGTATGAATATTTGGAACGGAAGTGGATGCAAAGGATTACATGGCTTGGGCAATTCTCAGCTGATTTGAAACTTCCGCATTCGACCTCTCTTTTTGCATTTCACAAACGGTGGATAAAAGAAATTTTATAATCAGGTTATCCTCCAAAAAATTGCCTCCGTCTCCTCAACTTTAGCCACTTCCCCAATAAGAAGCGTGTTGTGATAGCTCATGTAAGAAAATATTGGCCTCTTCCATGGTCTTCTTCAAAAACATCCCTTCGGACGCATTATCAATAGATTCTCTAAGAGGACCACGGAGCCCATGATAGAAATGTTGAAGCAACATCCAATCCGGTAAATTATGATGAGGGCATTGTCGTTGAAGAATCTTAAATCTCCCCCAAGCGTCAAAAAGACTCTCCCGGCCCTTGCTCGAAACTCAAAATTTCTGCTCTAAGTTGGTGTGTCTCTTCCGTCGGAAAGAAACGATGAAGGAAATCTCCTTTAAGTGCCTCCCATGAAGAATAAAAACCAGGCGGACAAGTCTGTAGCCATATCTTCGCTTTCCCCGTAAGAGTGAGAGGAAAGAATTTCAACTTCAAAAATTCTGGTGATATCCTCGGAATGTGCATAAAACTAATCCGGTCTTCGAATTTGTCAATATGAGCAATGGAACTTTCAGCAGCATCATCCCCATAAAACAGGTTTCTTTCGAAGACTTCAAGTAAGTGAGGTTTAAACTCGAACACAACATCGGGTGGTAATGGTGGTAATGTGATCGGACTGCCTCCCGTACCCAATGATGGAACGACATATGATAGAAGGGTATGAGGTGAACCCGCTTGAGCTTCACCATTAGAACTCGAAAACCTCCTACAAGAAAAGAAAGAGCATCAAATTCATTTGGATTGACATAAACTGATTTCTAACGTGAAAGCAATCTCAAATAACCTAAAACCAAGAAACTAAAACTAGGGGCGCTGGCTCCCCGGCAACGGTGCCATTTTGTGTACACGTAGTTTTTATGAGACCTCGGTTTTTATCGTTCTTCACAGGGAGCAAGGGGCCTTGGTCATTGAAACTCGGCCTAAGGTCGGGATGAGATTGCTAAGGTAAGGATATCGGTTGGGAGCGGTTACAACGCAAGAAACAAAGCTAAGATCGGTCAAGGGGAGGAAATGGGCTTTGCAGAATTTTCGGGATCCAAACGGGGATGAAGAAATGGGTTTTGCAACTAGAGAATAAAAAGGAGGGAGAATCAAGTGGCAATTCCGTTAGAAAATACCCACTGAGTTTCATCTTTCGAGGATAGTCCGGATTAACTTCCCCAAAGTCCACCACGGACCCGGAGGGTTAATGAAACGGAATTCCCTAGTTAACCTCCTTCCACTTTCGTGGGGGAGCATTAACTATCCCATCTCCAACCTTCCAACACAAGTGTTGGATGTATTTGGGAGCTTTCGGACCCAAATACATCCCACTTGAGGGAAGGAAAGGAGTGGGAAATTGATTTCCCAACTAATTATTCACTAAAATCGCTAACCCAAACCTAATTACCCATTTACACCCTTAATTACCCCCTAACCCATGGGTTTCTAGCCACTAATCATGATACTAACTACACTAACAACATCCAAACCAACCCTAAGCATGATTTCTATCAACAACAATCACAAACAAGCCAAACAATTGAAGTAGCAAGCAAGAAAAATTAAACAAGCAAGAAAGTAATTAGCAAAGTAATTAATAAAGAGTTAAGGGAAGAAAATACTTATCAAAGTGTTGTAGATGAACAAGGAAAAGCAATAAAAAGATGATCCAACAATCTCTCAATTGTTTGAATCCCCAAATCTTCAACAACAACTTAAAATCACCAAAACCCTAGAATAATTAAGTCTAATCTCTCTCTAAAACAAGCTGAATGTAAAAGTCAAAATCATAAAAGCTAACCTAAGATGGATCCCCCAAGAAAATCTTCAATAGGAGTATATATACAAGGCAAAACAGTTGGGCAAAATGCGCCGTTTCAAGCCGAAGGAGTGCGCAGAAAATAGGGAGACCACAGGTGCGGTCTCAACGAAGTCAGCCCAGGCGATTTTGGCGTTCGAGAGACAGCAGGTGTTGTCCTGGAGACCGCAGGTGTGGTCTTCTTCTGGACCAGGAGGTCGCGGGCGCGACCCCTATGGTAGCGGGCGCTACCTTCTTCAGCTGACAATCCACTGCTGACTTTGAGCACAGGTCGCGAGCGCTACCTACATGGTAGCGGGCTCTACCTACAAGGTAGCGGGTGTCACCATTTGGGTAACGGGCGCTACCCTCCTGTTTTCTTCACTTTGTTCCTTCCTTCTCTCCAAGGCATGTAACGCCCGCTACAAGGATTGTAGCGGGTGTTACCTCACTGATTTGCACCAAATGAAGGGAAAGTGGTCCCGGGTCAACTCCGCTTCGGCTCTCGGTCCGGCTCGACTCGGGAAATCACCAAAAAGACTCAAAAATGGCCCGTTTTACCTCGTTTTTGTGTAAAACGCCAAAACCTACAAAATAACCAAAAACATACTAAAACGCACGAAAATAAACCGGAAACGAGTCAAAAGCTTAAGAATTAAGACGTTATTTAGGCCTAAAATTGGGTCTAAACACGTTACTCTCGAGGTTGTTAGGCTAGCCTTTCTATTAGGAAGGCGAAATAAAAATTTGTCTTGTTTAGGGTCCAGTATTGGTGGGAAATAGTTACATTGCCCTTGTTCTTCCCTTGGTTCATATATTTAGGAAGGGGATAAGCGCCTCTACTTATGTGGAGAGGTGAGAGACAAGGATAGTTTAAAGTGAAGTATTATGAAAATCTTTAACATTTACGGATATTTAAGTTGAAGGAGCACCATTTCATACAATATGGTTGTTTACAGCAGTAGCCTTGAATTCTCACGACTCAAATCCATATCTTGAGTGGTTATCTTGGGGCATAAATCGAATGGACTTGTGTGATATGATATGGTCCATATCGCTTGAGTAACTTTGAGAAGTATTTGAGGAACTAGAATCAGAAGTGTGTATTATGTGAGTTATAAGTTCTTAAAGCTCTTAATTTAGGTGTAGCTTCATATCTGCTAGTGTTTTTGGCTAGGAAGTACCCGAGCCTCCCTACTTTCCCTAGCTAGATCTTGATTGATTACTTGATTTAGTAAATCGGGCCTCGGAAAGTGTAGGCCCTTCCACTTGGTTTGGTGAATTGATCTCACTTGGTTTGGTGAATAGATCTTAATCCTCAAGTTTCAAGTATAAGTTACTTCACTATATTGCTATCGAGACTTTGGTATATTTCCTCAATTTAGAATTTGATACAAACCCATCTTGCTTAAGTCTGAAATAGGATGTTCGCAATTACATTCCCCATGCTTCCCTAGGTTTGTATTCCCAAAAAGGAGATAAATTCCTCTACTCATGGGTTGGCAAGAAAAAGGGGGACGAATACTTCAATATAGTATACTGTAGTGCTAAGGTGGAGTGTTTAAGATTCATCTCTTGGGCGGCTAAGTTGAAGGTTGAAATAAGAAGTATTGTGAGACATGTTATGGGTCGTACCACTTGAATCAGTTGAGTAGTGTTCTTAGGAACTAAGATCTGAGGTGTGTATTAGTGAGAGAAGCACTAAGCAATTATGACAATGTTAATTTGGGTGATGCAATACATCTAAGTATGCTGTAGCAATGCATAAGATAGTAGTTGAATATTCTATTGGAGATGTCTACCCTTCAATGATGGATCATGCATAACAAATAGCGTTTTCAAGTAATCATTACACACCCTTAAGCTCGGGCAGTGCATAGGGATCTTGCTTAATTGGGTAGTAGCTGGAATCATGATTAGGGTGCAAGGTTTAGTTCTCCCCAAATTGATGTGCTAATTGATATCAAGACGCCCCTATCATTAGTTATACACCTTGAATATGTAAAAATCCTCTAGTTGTCAAGTTTAGAAGCCAGAACATTCGCATTTCTTTCATTTGACAATTGTGGCTGGAGGGAGTGACAAAGAGAAGATGAGTAACAAGGTTTCTCTGGGATCATCCATAGTTTCAAGAGCTTTCCTTCCATTCCATTCCATGCAATCCTTATCTTTATACTTCCCATTTCGGGTATTCTCTCCCCTGCAGTGACTTTAATTCTTCAAAATCTACGGTTTCTGTTGATGATTCCCAATTGTTTCTCAATTTTGTTCACCAACGATGCAAGCAAGGGTTTTTCACCATCAATCTTCTGATGTTCCTTTTCCATCAGTTGCTCTCTTTCTACCCTCTTCCTTCCATTGGGGTCTCCAGTCAGCTACTTACTACTAAGCTTTAAACGTCAGGATATATGAATTGGAGACTAGTAGTAATCAAACATGGGTGGAAAGAGACTAGAATTTAGTAAGTAGTTCACATCCAATCTGAGATAAAGTTCATTGTCAAGTTGGATGTGCGTCTAGCTTTAGTTGGATTGTTAGTAGACTTTGTATTCGGGAAGCATGTGAGAATCATGTAAGACCAGCTAGACTACTTTGCTTTTATCAAATGAGCACCAAGCGAATCCCCTATGCTTGAGAGTTTCCTAGTTCCAAACATTTGAATGGTTGTGTAATGCCGACTTATTTTCCCTTCTTTGAATTGTTTGCTCCTCGGCGCTTAAAATAGAGTGAGTAGACATTTAAAAGAAGTTGGCGAGATGGAGGCTACATGCCGTGAAAAGGATTTGAAACTCGGGTCGATACTCTTTTCTTTATTTGGGCATGATGTGTGTTATATGAGTGCCAATGTGATTAGGACATTACCGTACTAGACCCTTCGACCTTGAAGTTTCGAGGATGAAACTTTTTTAAGGGGGAAGGAGTGTAAGATCCGGGAGTTTTATTAAGACTCATTACCTCAATTAAGTGTTTAATTTGGGTTTAGTTATTTATTTATGAGAATTTTCTATTTTCTATGATTATACGCATATTTAGTTATTTAATTATTTATGAGACTAATTATATAATTTTCCATCTTATGTGATTATACCTTATTATAAATTAGTTATTAGAATTAGAAAAGACAACTGATGAGTATTATATGATTTGGGATTAGATTAAAAAAGGAAAGGAATAAGGAAAAGGGGTTAATATTAATATTATTATTTGTTATAAAATAAGGGATTAACCTCCTCTCTCTTGTGGTTAATGACGGAAACAAAAAAAGGGGACAAGCCCTTCTTCTTTTGGACACAACAGACGCGTAGAGATAGAAAGAGAGAGAGAGAGAGAGAGAGAGAGAGAGAGAGAGAGAGAGAGAGAGAGAGAGAGAGACAGGTGGTGGCGACGCCGCTTGGCTGCCAGTCGCCGGCAGCCGCGTAGAGGGAGAGAGGTAGACGGAGAGATGGTGGTGAGGGGGATAGCAGAGGCGGCGACGACAGGTGGTCGTTCGATCGCCGGTTCTGTCACTTGTTCTCCTCTTTTCTGGCGGTCCAACAAGAAATAGAGTGAGAGGAGGGGCAGTTGAGCAGTGGTAGAACGCCGCTTGATGGACAGCGGTGGAGAGCGTGGCGCCGCTTGGACTGGGACGTCGATGACAACTGTGCGGCGGTGACTGAGGCTCGGTGCTCCGTGGTCTGTTTTGGATGGGTTTGTTGCAAAATTCAGGTCTGAAATTGAGATGTTGAGTCTGAGATTAATCGAATCATGTGGGTAATCTCTGTCCCCTCTTAATAACTATTAGATTCAATTAGTAGACTTTGAATACTGAGTTTACACCTGAAATTGTTAATTATATTGGAATGATTGGATTGAATCATGTAACCGAGTTGGAAGTCGGATGGTACTTGGGTTAAACATTGAATGTCGAGGTCCATTTGGGTTGGTGTATGTGAGAAGGGAGCTCGGGTTGATTTGTGAAATTAGAATGTTTTGGGTTGAATAGGTAATTATATAAAGGGTTGTTTAATGATTTTACTTATTACTTCCATGGCAATATATGTCGATATTATTTGATTTACGGCCTAGGTGACCTTATATATATGTGAATATGTGTGTACCGTGTTAGAATGGATGGATTATGTTTAAAATGATGTTGATTTGATGATTATGTGGAAATTATGCATATATGAACCGTGGATGAGTTATATGCTTAAAGTGAGATTTTATGCATAAGGTTGAGTTATATGTGAATTTAAGCCTCTATATACATACTTTTATCTCTTTTATTATGGGCTTGTGTAATTGAAAGGTGTTTATACGATTTTTGATTCAAAGGAAAGGATTTCAAGTGAATATTTTAGGGTGTGTTGAAAAGTATTTGCGTTTCCAAGTCATTAATACTTATTAAATGGATTTAGCGTAATTAAAGAAAACTTATTTGAGTTATTCTAGCTTTTGGATTTCTTAAATGGAAAAAGGTTGGAAAATTGGCCAGTTGAGCTATTTTAATTTGAATGAAAGGTATACTTCTACTTTATATACATTTATATACGATTTGGAAAACTATTTAGATGAGAAGTGTATGGTATGGAATTGTTATGCGATTTACGAGTTTGAAATGGTTTTCGGGCTAGGTGTATTGCACTAGGTACTGTGGACTGATTGGAAAGTCGGGGTTACCACCTGTAAAGGGGAACCGAATCGGCTAGTGATATAAAGTTCATTGACGTTAGAACTCCTGGGAAGTTAAACTAACTGTCTTAAGGGGGAACTAGCCCCGACTGGAAAGTGCTGAAAGTACTGTAGGCCCATGGTATTAATCTTTTCGTACAATGGAAAGAAGGAAAGATTATATGAAACCGTTGGTTTATTGAAACAGCATATACTATGGTTATGGGAAGATGGAAAAGGAAATTTGAATAATTTTTAATATCTATTTTAAAGTGCGTGAGTTATTCTTTATATGTTGAAAGTGTTATGCTGTTATTTAGAATGGCTTTGAAAGATTTTGAAGTATGAATGGTTTCCTACTTGAGAATTGTGAGTTGTGAGTTGTATTTATGTAACGTGGTTTTTTGTACCCCGGTTTTGTCGTTCTGTCTCAGGGAGCTAGTGGCCTTTGCTAGGTTGTTCGGTTGTGGTAATTTGGTTTCCTAAGTAGGGTTGTCGAATCCACAGGGATGGTGTGTTAGGTTTTCAAGAAATTGGTTTGGTAAGGGATTCAAATTGCAGGAAGCAGTAAATAATTTGAACAAAACTAGTTAGGAATTGAAAACAAGAACGAGAAATCAAAACCTAACTAAAGAAACTAAACAAGAAAACAAGAAATTGAAAGCAAACCTAATTACTAGAACAAGAATCAAGAAACTAAACTAGAAATCAATAACATATTCAAGAAAGCAATTAAAAACTATGAAAGTAAAAACTAAACTAATTACTGACTTGAAAATAGAAAACATTAACCTGAAGGTTTGATCTTTACTCTAATCTTGAATCTTGAATCTTGAATCTTGAATCTTGAATCTAGAATCATCAATCTTTCTCCCGAACAAACAAGAAACGCGTGATTTGAATTACTAAGACTGATCGAATCTTCACCTGAAAGGAGAATTCGAGGAATCTAATCTTCCTATTCACTAAAAATTGGATTTTTGGCGGAACTAATTCTAATGAAATTAAAATATAAGAAAGAAAAAGAGAACAAGAACTTTGAATTAATCTTGAAAAAGAATGTGCTTACAATCACGGAATTGAGAGAAAAACTAAAGAAAGCTTAAAACTAAAACTAACCTAAACTAAAGAAAAACTAAAACTAACTCTAAAAACTAACTACCTATCTCCCTAAGCTAATAACAATCATAACATATATAATAAAATTTAAGAGGGAAAAAGTAATAAAATATATCCAAACCCTAAACCTAGCCACCGCCTCTTTATTTCCGGTAATTGGGCCGAGAGTCGTAGGCGCGACACACTTGGTTGATGGGCTCTTGGAGTTTTTAGGCCTTCTTTTCCCTCTTTTCTTTGATTTAACCTACAAAACACAAAACCATCATAACAACCTAATAATTAGGGGTCTAAAACAAGTAAAAACTCTTTATTAACGGTATCAATTCGACTCGAAATGAGACCGAACAACACTCCCACACAAAGGTTTGCTCGCCCGAGCAAACTAAAACAAAGAAAGAAAATAAACTAAACTATCCTAACTCACTTTCGTAGGAATCACGGTTGCATTTAGCGTATGCAACGAGCCCTTTAAACCCCTTGACAGCCCAAGTGGACGAGGAAGGTCTCGTGAGGGTTTATAGCAACTATACCCACAAAAGCCAAAGAAAAAGAAAAGAAAAGGTAGACCCGGATTAAAAAGGAAAAGATTCAAGAAAGAAAAAGAAGAAATAAGAAATAAAAGAAATAAAAAGGGTTACAAATACAATTAAACACCCCCTCAGGCTAACCAATCAAACAAATCAATTCATCAAGCAAATACTAAGATCAATCTGGAAGAGAACAAAATCAGTGTAAAATAGATAGAATGAAGTTTTCGACATTAAGTAGAGATAACAAGTACTTTAGATGCGAAAAACCGCCAACAGACTTAAGATGTATGCAAATATGCACGGTTGGTTATGGACGTAGGTCAGTCAAATGAGCAAACCTCACTTTAGGATAAAAATTGAACGCTCAAACACTCAAATTTGAATGTGTATGTGGGTTTTCTCATACTCAGACCAAAAGAAACAACCTACCATAGGCTTGGTAAGAATCTCGTTCTCCACTGCTAGTATGCAAATACACAAGTGACAATCAAGAGGACTTTTTAGGGTTGTAATGAGGCTTAGGTTAGGGAAAAGGAGTGGTAATATTTGGATATGAGGAGTTAAAGAGCCATGCTTGGATTTATATTCAATAAAAATTTGCTCATAACTCACCTTCTTGCTTAATGTATGCAAGGAACTCCATTCTCCCTCATTAAGAACAAAACACCTTATCAAACCTTACAACCGTGGGTCAAAGGCTTTCACAAATCTCAAATAAATCTCCTTGATCACCCTTTTCTTTTGAATTCTTTTCTCATTTTTTTGCCTACTTCTCTTTTTGGTGGGTGATCAAGGAGAAAAAACACTAATGTATAAACTTAGCCTTGAGCTAGGTTCATATATTATAACAACACAACCAAACGGCTAACTCATAGATAATTGGGATATGTAATGTGTCCCAATTCAATTAAAATCAAAACTACACCCCCAGTATCTCAATTCCATTCACAGCAACATCAAACCAATTTTCACTCCCAAAATAATGAATTCTCACACATCCAAGCAAAGCAAAGGGTAGGAATTAATGAAGGTCAAGGCTTATATTGTCAGGGTTTCATCACAAAAAGAAAGGTAATCAAAGGCTAGGCGGGGCTAAAAAATGGTAATAATATCGTTCGGAGGCTGTTTGGCTATGTAGTTTAATTAATAAAGAAAACAATGCCTCAATCATATTGTCACAATATGCAATACAAAGATGCAGTCTCAAGCAAGACACAAAACAAGTTCTAGAGGTGCAACTAGTGGTGGAGTCACTTAGGAAATAAAAGAATTGGTAAAAGTGATCAATTCATACTTTTAGGCTATGTGGACTCACGGGATATGGCTCATTCAACTAAACCTAGCCCAAAGATTTGCGGCACACATATTTACACTTACTAAGCTAGTCAAAGCAGTTAAACACACTATTCAGTACTTGACTCAAAATCAGAAGATTTGTAAATTCAGTTTCAAAAACTTTTAAGTTCTCAACCAAACCTTTCTAGGTGAAGCAAAATAAACTAAAAGTCTAATTTGTTTACAAATCATCACTGTAAGTGTTTCGGACAGACTAAACCTAAAAATTTTTAAAAAAATTTGCCAAAAACTAGTAAGGCACTTGTGCCACCCCACTCCCACACAAAAACTCTACAATGTCCTCATTGTGAATAAGGCGACACCACACAAAAGAAAAAAAATACTCAAAAGAAAAGGAAAAATACAAGCCAGCATGCATGCCACCCCTACTCCCACACAAAAAGGCCAACAATGTCCTCATTGGAATCAAAAATAGAGATAAGCAAGCACACAAAAGGAAAGAGAAAAAGAAACACACCAAAAGAAATAAAAAGAAACACAGAATTCAAACTCACTAACCGTATTAAAAAGAAAAGGAAGGATATCACCTGGTTGGGTACTGAGTGTACCCAAACAATGAAAACTCAAAATAATTAAACCCTTTATGGAGCATCAGCCACTCCATTTCACCTCAAGATATCGGGTATCATCTCAGAACCATTCAACTCCCATAGTAACAAGTCATGCATCCTAGCATGCATCTCCAAGTGGTGAACATAAGAGCACAATCTCAATAGTACATCAGCAAACGTTAGTGCTCTCAAAAGTTTATCGAATGCCTTGGAATAATCAGTAAAATAATGAAATGAATGCACAAGATTAATTTTCCTAGGCAAGTCCTTTAGGTAGGTGCTATAGGAATCAATGAGGAAATTATACCCTCCTAAAAAGCCTAGGGACTTCATAAACTCAGGTTCATGAGAAAGGAGTGTAGGAAAACAAATCACATGAAGGGGAGGTGGGGAAACAATTTCAATTTCATTAGAACACAAAGTAGAATCCTCACACTTAATCTCCATGCAATTTTCATCAAATACAGACTCCAATTCACAACTTTCATCCAATTCATCATATTCATCAGTGGGTGATAAGGAAAAAGTAGGGTTATACCACATGACAACACTTTCAACATTACAAGAAGGTACATCATCATCTTCATCAATTTCAGACTCATCAGAAGAACTATCAGTATCAGAAGACAAATGTGCATCATTCAAAGCATCATCGAAAGTGAAAATAGAATGTCCAGGGTCATAACCCATTGTGAAAGACTCATACTCACACACAGATGTATCATGGAAATCAAAATCCTGAGTTAAAGGAGAGGGGGAAGAAGTAACTATACATGAATCCTCATATTGATCCACACATGGAGATTGAGTGTGTAAATCAATAGGATGGGGCAATGAACAAGCACTAGACTCCTTATCTACAGAAGATGTCTCAGAATTAACATCGGAACATTCAATCCTCTCCTCACATAAAATGCTTGGACACGGGTGTGACTAGTGATTTATTAAAATTATTCTCATTGAGCACAACATCATCACACGCTAATTCATTACTTATGGAATCCTTCTCCATCAATGGTGTCTCATCCTCAAGTATAATCTCACTAATGGGCTTACTAACCTGATCAAACTCAGTATCACATGATTTTTCCATATTCTCAACAGGTGAAGGGGAAGGGGGTTTAGTAAATATGAACATTGGACCTTCATCCTCATCCTCTATTTCACACACACTAGTATTATTCAATTCAGGTTTAGCAGAATCAAACCCATCCATAAAAGCTTTGAATGCAGGGTATTCAGGGCAAGCATCAAATGAATGACCCCAAGCTCGACATACAAAACATTGAGGAGGAACATTGCTACTGGGGTATTGAGAAGTTTCACAAAAATTTTCCATATACTCCCCACCACTAGATTGATCATTCAGATTTTGGGGGTACTCATGATATGGTATGGCTAAAGTCTCGGAGGGTGGTGCATAATAAGAAGGTTGGACACTAGGAAAAACATTTTTTTGTTCAAGCTCATAAGTATCCTTAGACAACCATTCAATAAATTCCCAAGCAACATCTTCACCTAAATTAGAAAACCCATAAAAATTGAAGAAATCTTCTAGATGCTTGGAAATGTTAGCTTCAGCGCCTTGGACAAGGATCTCCTGGAATCGTTCCTCAACCATGGTATGATTTCGAGCTCTGTCTTGGATGGTGGACGGGTTGTAGTTCGGATTTGGAACCTGTCGACCGGTGCGTGGGTCTCTGATAAGGGCTCGGAAGCAATCTCCTATCTTGCTTGTTGTAAGGAAGTGGTTTGTATTAACCGCTTTTATCGTTCTTCTTAGGGAGCGAGGGGCCTTGGCTAAAGCAACTAGGTCTAGGTCGGGATTAAGATCACTAGGGGATGGAAATTGGTCAAAAAGGGGATCACAACGCAACAAATAAACCTAAGGTCGATCAAAGATGAGACAATGGGCATCGGGGGCTTTTCGGGATGCAAACGGGAACAAGGAGATGGGTTTTGCAATAAGAGAGCAACAAGAGGGAAAATCAAGTGGCAATTCCGTTAGAAAATAGCCACCGGCCTTCCACTCTCGTAGATAGTCCGGATTAACTTCCTCAAAGTCCACCACGGGCCCGGAGGGTTAATGAAACGGAATTCCCTAGCTAACCTCCTTCTACTTTCGTGGGTGAGCATTAACTATCCCAACTTCAACCTTCCATCACAAGCATTGGATGGTATTCGAGAGCTTTCGGACCCAAATACAGCCCGCTTGAGGGAAGGAAAGGAGTTGGAAATTGATTTCCTACCTAATTACTCACTAAAATTACTAACCTTTACCTAATTACCCATTCACACCCTTAATTACCCCCTAACCCATTGGGTTCTAGCCGATAATCATGATACTAACTACACTAACAACATTTAAACCAACCCTAAAGATGAATTCTAATAACAAGCAATCAAAACTCAAGCAAAACAATTAAAAAGGCAAGTAAAGCAATTAAAGAACAAGCAAGGTAATTAACAAAGCAACTAATAAATGAGTTTAGGGAAGAAAATACTTATCAAAAGCTGGGAATGAACAAAGGAAAACCAAGGAAAAGATAATCCAACAATCTCTTAATTGATTGGATCCTCAAATCTTGAACACAACACCAAAATTCTCCAAACCGTAGATTAATCTAAGCTAAAACACTCTAATCAAACCCTAATCTCTCTCTCAAACTTGGATAAAAACTAAAATAAAAGCAGCTAAAGGCTAGATGCTATCAAAATCGTCACTTGGAGTAATTATACAAGGCTAATTTGTTACACAAAACACTGCCGTTTTGGCCGAAAGTGCGCGCAGAAATCCAGCAGGTCGCGGGCGCGACCTCATTGGTGGCGGGCGCGACAGGGAGAAATATGCACAGGCGATTCAGTCTCCACGCTAGGTCGCAGGCGTGAAGGCTTGCTGGCAGGTCTGGCGATCAATGTTTGGCTCTAGGGTAGCGGGTGGCACACTGTCTGTAGCAGGTGCGACTAGTGTTGGTCGCGGGCGGCACAACTGAGGTAGCACCCGCGACACTCTCGTGGCTCCTTTCCCTTGTCTTCCTATTAAGGGCTGTAGCGCCCGCTACAAGGATTGTAGCGGGTGCTACGCCACTAATTTACACCAAATTGGGGAAGGTGATCCCAGGTCGTCTCCACTTCGGCTCTCGGCTCGGCTTGGCTCGGAAAATCGCTCGGAATTCCCTAAAGAGCCTCGATTTAGACAATATTCCTTGTTTTTGCTCCAAAAGTGCGAAACCTGCAAAACAAAAAGCTAATAAAAACGATGAAAAAGACTCAGAATCGAGCAAAAATATCAAGCTGAAAGGCGTTATTTAGGCCTAAAAATGGGCCTAAACACTTGTATGGAAATTTGTTAGTGACTCGATAATTGACTTTGACACCTTCTACCCGATGCATGCGTGTCCTAGAAGACCTACATGAGACCCTAATAGACTCGGCCCCTTCATGTTGACACTCAAAAGACTCATCCACTTCTTGGGAGTGCATGACCTAACTCTATATGGACCTAACAGCAGAACAATATAAAGGGCCGAATAAAGTCAAATATAGCGAGCTGATCTTAAGCTAGAAAGCACAAGTCAGTGTTTCTCAATTCGGATGGGCCCAATCCACAGGCCGACGTTTTAAGGAGAATCCGTAACTTGGGCTAATGAACTCAGACAACTCAGGCTATACTGGCTATTATGCATACTAGGATAACATTCGACAGGACGGACAACCTATGCTTTTCTCTTTTTATATTATTTGTCAACTCAGGGAAAATGGATATTTATAAAGGATTGAATAAAGCCAGCAATAAGCGGGTCATAATTAGTTTATAAGCTTAATTGGTAAATCCAATATGGTTGGGCCTAACAAGGGGTTGACCATAAATGTGATGGATTCAATAATTAGATCTATGAATTAATTTACCCAAGCCTAATGACTATTATGAAGTCTAAAGACGTTATCCATTAACTTTGTTAGGACTTTAGTCGGATTTTGGACCTTCGTTAAGAGAGCATCGTAAAGGGCCATATAATATCATCAAAGGCGAGTCAAGTTTTGCTTCATGAACCAGAGTAATCGACCTTTGTACATAAATGGG
Organism: Portulaca oleracea; assembly: GCA_029582165.1. Taxonomy (NCBI): domain Eukaryota; kingdom Viridiplantae; phylum Streptophyta; class Magnoliopsida; order Caryophyllales; family Portulacaceae; genus Portulaca; species Portulaca oleracea. The sequence continues at coordinate 36,817,729 of CM055887.1, forward strand.
CCCGACCACTAGGTTAACCATTATGCTTAAGGTTGACCATCCTAATTGATAAGCACGCTTCTTCTCAGCCCAATGAACCTTACATGGACTAGAACGACGCCTTCTAAACTAAGGTCAACTCTTTTACAACAAAGAAAGGGGAGGGGAAACACATATTCACATAGCTTGCAACATGCGGAGTATCCTAAACCAAGACACTACATTCATGGATTACTAAGTTTGGGATTCGATGAGGTACCACATGTTCTCGCCTCGGTGCACTTCACCCATATAAAGTTTATAGGTAAAGTGTGTGAGGTGTTGCTCGTTGGACTTCAAAGAAGCCTTGGAGTATAACATGGGTGAGAAGAGGGACCAAATGCTTAGTGATGTAGAGTGCATCACACAAGTAGCGGCCGCCCGCTCTAGGGTATAATCCTAGGTTAACCCCAAACCATCGCTTTTGTGCTCCCGTGTCAAAAGACCCGGAGAGTAGCCCGGTATGCAAAATACCTAAAAGAATAATAAAATCGTGAAATAAATCAACTTTCTCCCTTTTACAATTTCAAATCAACTCGATTTTTTCAAATTTTACCGTCTTTTTAAGTTTAAGTCCCCAATGGAGTCGCCAATCTGTTTAACCCCGAAAAAATTCATCCCCCATTTAGGGGGATCGGTTTTCGAGTGTGCTACTTATAATCGGGAGCCAACTAAGGTTGCTTAATCCTTAAATAAGGATATTTTTTATAAACATTTTCGAGGTGAGAGACTTTTATTTATTTATGAACCTATTTTTATTATTAATATATTTGCAGTTGCAAAAGATTATTTTATCGATGAACCAATAACTTTTCATATCCAAACCCGGGCCAAAAGAAATTCACATAGGCCACCAGAACTTGTCATAGGCCACTGGGCCTATGGCGAAGTTATTGCTGGGCCTACGTGTACTCAGCCCATAGAAAAATGAATAAAACCCAGTATAGGCCGCTGAGCCTATGATGGATTCTAAGTTCATTTTTCTGTGGGTATGGCCGAGTGTTGGAGTAAAATTATTGGTTCATCGCTAAATATTTTTATGCAATGAAAGGATACATTAGATAATAAAACAGGTTATAAAAAAAGAGTCGTTAGCCGATTTAAGGAAATCGACAAACCAAAAAAAGAAAGAAAGAAGACTCTGGTCTGGGAACCCGAATTCCGAATCCGGGGGTAAGGTTACAAATTTGAGAATTAAAGAATTCTCGAATCCGCCTGCTTAAAAACAGACTCTACTAAAATCGAACTTGGAATGAAATGAGCGGGGAGAAGTTTAATTAATTTCACAAGATCATATTCCGAACATGCAAGGTAAAATAGGATGGTTTTTACAAAACGATGTACAAGTAAGATAACCTAGGAATAAATTACATAATGGAAATACAAATACAAGGAAGTATAAACCTCACTTTAAGATTTCAAAATGGACCCCCTTATAGTGCATGCTTAGGCTCGGCGTTGTATGGTTGGCGGAATGAATGCTTGAGAAGGGCCCATCTTGACGATGAGCAAGGCCCTATGGCCTTGCTATTTCCATGCGGCAACTTCGATGCTTTTGGGCCTTATGGTTATGACCTAGGCCTACGAGCTTCGTTGGCTGTTTTGGCCCTAATTTTCTCGAGTGAATCTCATCGGTACGAAATTCGGTATCTACAGAATTATGGTAAATGGACGTCATGACTGCATTCTTGAATGGGATTCTGGAAGAGGAAGTGTGCATGACATAACCTGAAGGTTTTGAAGATCCTAAAGGAGTTGGGAAGGTTTGTAAGCTGCAGAGGGCCATTTATGGCCTTAAGCAAGCTTCAAGGAGTTGGAATCAAAAGTTTAATCAAGTAATCAAAGAGTTTGGTTTCCTAAGAAACAAAGAAGAGCCTTGCGTTTACAGAAAACTCTGTGGGAGCAAAATAGTCTTTCTGGTTCTATATGTAGATGACATACTCCTCATTGGAAACATTCCTATGCTAGAGTCTTGTAAGGCTTGGCTTAGGAAGAATTTCCAAATGAAGGGTCGCGATGAGGCTCAGTACATCCTTGGAGTAAAGATCTATAGTGATAGATCAAGACGTTCGATTACATTAAATCAAACCACTTACATAGATAAGGTGCTGAACCAATTCAACATGCAGAACTCCAAGAAGGGATTCATTCCTATAGTTCATGCCATATCACTTAGTAAAACAAACTATCCTCAGACACCTGAAGACCAAGAAAGGATGAAAAATGCCTCGGCTGTAGGATCTACTATGTACGCTATGAGATGTACAAGGCCAGATATAGCTTTTGCTTTGAGTATGTGCAGCAGGTTTCAAGCCTACCCTGGTGAGAAACACTAGATTGCTGTGAAAAACATACTTAAGTATTTGAACAGAACGAAGGAACTGTCCTTTGGTCTGTGGAGGTAACAAACGGCTAAGTGTAAAAGGTTACACTGATGCTAGTTTTATGACAGATAAGGATGACTACAGTAGTCAATCTGGATACGTCTTTTGTCAGAATGGTGGAGCGGTGAGCTGAAAGAGTTCCAAGCAAGATATTGTCGCTGATTCTACTACGGAGGCAGAATACATTGCAGCATCTGAAGCTGCGAAGGAGGCAATGTGGGTGAAGAAATTGATTGAGGAGCTTGAGGTTGTGCCTAGTATTGCGAAAGGCGTGGACCTATACTGTGACAATAGTGGGACCATTGGTCAGGCAAAGGAACCTATAGCACATAGCAAAGCCAAACATGCGTCCAGAAAATATCACATCATTCGAAAAATCATTGAGGAAGGTGATATCAATGTGTGCAAGGTTCATACGGATGAGAACGTCGCAGATCCACTTACTAAACCCCTGTCGCAAGCAAAGTATGAAGGTCTTACTCATGCAATAGGATTAGACACATTAGAGGGTGTTCTTAAGTTACAGTTCGAACATATGATGGTTCATGGATTGTAATAGTTAATTATTCATCATTTATAAATTAAAATTCAAGCTTAACATCAATTGTGGTTTAGAATTGTGCAAATGTCTAAAAGGGTTAGCGAATTCAAAATGGGGAAATGGATGAGGTCTAGTTTCTGAAACCCCATTAAGTGAACTTGATAACGCTAGTCCTAGTCAACAGTCGACCTGGTTCCTAATTGTATTATCACGTAGAACAGTGATAATATCAACACAATTAGCATGTAGTATTGAGTTGATGATCGAGTTTCATGATCATGGTGATGTGGTGACATCATTAATCAATCACATGGGTAATGTTGAGAACAACTACCGAACTGACCTGCAGTGGGAGCTCTTTAAGTTAGAAATGTCATAAGAACTCTCACTACTCAAGGAAAATTCCTAAATCATGAGATCAATACATAGACTACATGGTCTGTTGAAACTTTGGAGCACGTCAAACGTCTTTCGTAACAAATAGGCCATAAAGGCGATGTCTAGGTTACAGTTGGATCATGTGATGTATCTGAACAAGATGGCATTGTCCTCCTTGTTAGGGACAGTTGTCTCATTGGCCACTCAGTGAGATTGGACTGAAAATGCTTAGCTGAGCTCAAATAAATCAATAGATGATTATCTGCTTTTCAAAGTCTAACTCGGAGATTGAGGAACGTCCGGGTCTTACATAAGGATGACTTTAGCTTACCTTATACAAAACTTAAGACAGTAAGTGACAAGGAAATTCAAGGAATCGAACACTTATGGGACAAGTGGGAGATTGTTGGGATTGTCCCGATAATGTTATATATGGAGTTTAAACCAAAATAATATAGTGATTATATGTCTTGCTAGATACCTCTATAATTGGTAATTAAATATGTTTAATTACAACTATATTATTTGGTCCTATTGGGTCACACAAGTTAGTGCCCTGGAACAATATATATAACCTGAGTAATACCGTATTATGTTTAGAAATGTTGGGAATTGATTTCTATGAGAAATCAACCCAACATGGACCGAGTTGGGCTCACCACGGACCGTGGTAATCGAACACAGACCGTGGTGATCTGCCACGAATCGTGGTGACTATGACGGACTTAATGTGCATTTTGGAGGTCAACACGGACCGTGTTGGGCCTCAGACTGCGCTGTCACGTAAGCCGGTTATTTAGGGTTTTAATAACCGTTTCCCCAAGCCGTCTAAACACTATAAAAGGGAGTCTCTCTGAGAGATTAATATTAAGTGAACTGCTTGAGTCTTTTACAGAAATACTAGGGTGATTTCTTGAGTTCCTCTCTCTCCCAGTTTGCAGTTATTGTTTCATGAAACAAACCACATCATACCGAAACACATACATCTTAAATTGAGATCTATCTCGACCGGGTCGATCTAGCAATCGAGTTCTCGGAGTGTTGCGTGGACCTATGGTAGAGGATTTCTTCATTGGAATCTCAAAGGTCAACCTCAGCATCAGTCGGATTAGCGATCAAGTATATTACTAAGCCTCTGCAATTGTTTATTTCCTGGGCGATTAATTGTTTTGTCATCGTTATAAATATTCTGCCAATTAATCTATATTGGTTTAGGAAATATACCACCTAAAACCAAAAAACGACGGTCGTCAGCGGTAAGGAAAGGTCGATGGTGGTACTGGTGGGGGATGGTATCGTCTGGTGGTGGCTGACGTCAGTGTGGCGGCGACAAGCCTAAACAGTAGCAGCACAACACGTGCAAAATAAAGGCATGTTGGGGCTTTTGGTCGTGACTGTGGTGGTTTCCGACGACGGCGGTGCGCCCATTGGTGGCTGTGACCAAGTAGAAGCTGATAGTGGTTGTAGTAGTGTTTAGACCCAATTATGTGTCTAAATAGCGCCTTAATTCTTAGGCTTTTGACTCGTTTCGTGTTTTAATTTCATAACTTTTAATACATTTTTGGTTATTTTGTAGATTTTGGAGTTTTTACTTAAACATGGAAAAAAGGGTCATTTTGCAGCTATTTTGGGAATCCCGAGATTCCCTGAGTCTTGATGGAGTCAAAGGCGAAGCAAAGAAGGAAATTCCAGCCAGCCGAGGAGGACCGCAGCTGCGATCCTGAAGACCGTACCTACGGTGGCCACCATGACTTGAGCAGGGAGCAGGTTCCCCGAGGAGGACCGCACCTGCGGTGCGCCCAACCACACCTGCTATCATGCGAAGGAGAGAACTGAGAATCACTCAGGCCTCGCAAGACCGCACTCGCGTCTCATGATTCAAAGAAACACTTATATGAAGTGCTGCGTTTTGAGTAACTACCTTGGCTTGTATAAATACCCTTCTTGGACGATTAAGAGGGGAGGAGGCAGTTATCTTGTAATATCAACACCTTAGCTATCAATTAGAGTGAGATTAGTGTGTTTTCTTAGTAATTAGTGGGTGATTAGACTTGGTTTATTACATTTGCACTGGATTTTCATTGAAGTTCTATTGAAGTTCTGAAGATTTCTACTTATTTTGGAGTTTGGATTCTTATTACTCTTGATCATCCTTCCATTGGCATCATCTATTGAGCATTTCTTAATCCCTACTCTCTTTAATTTGTTTATTTACATTTCAATCTCTATTTTTGTTATTGGATTGCTTGGTGTTTGTTGTTTTTGATTGTTGCTTTGATTCTTAGATTCTCTATTTTAATCATAAATAATGGAGTTATTATTGTTGTTAGAATGCTAATTAAGATTATTAGAGGCTAGAACCCTTATGGGTTAGGGAGAAGTTAAGGATGTGAATGGTTGATTTGGATTGGGTTAGCAAGTTTAAGAGGTAATTCATAGTGGAATCAATTTCCCACTCCTATTCTTCCCTCAAGTGGGATGTATTCGAGATTGAAAGCTCTTGAATACATCCAACACTTGTGTTGGAAGATAGGAAATGGGATAGTTAATGCTCACCCACGAAAGTGGAAAGAGGTTAACTAGAGAGTCCCGTTTCTTTAACCCTCCGGGTCCGTGGTGGGCGTGTAGGAAGTTAATCTGGATTATCCTTGAAAAAGGAAATTTGGTGGGTTTATTCTAACGGGTTTGTCACTTGATTCTACTAACTTGTTGCTTCCTAATTGCAAAACCCTCGTCCTTATTACCATTTGCGTCTCGAAATCTCCCGACACCCATTGTTCCCATATTGACCGAACCTTAGTTGTGTTTGTGTTCCGTTTTCGCTTTCCTTCACCAAAAAACCCTCTTGTTATCTTGTGATCCTAAACCTCACCTAGAGTCATGTTATCCTAGCCAAGGCCCCTAGCTCCTCGAGAAGAACGATACAAAAAACCGGGGTACAAAAACCACGTTATACAAAATGGCGTCGTTGCCGGGGAGCAAGCGCGCCTAGCTTAGCTCTTGGTCTTTAGGTTGTTTTAGATCATTTCCTTTGCTAGAGATTTGGTATCCTTAGTTGTTAAGAATTTGATTCTTCTGTTTGTTCTCTTTGTGCATGCAGACTCGATCTCGACGAGGCCGAACGCCTAAAAATCCACCGATTCCGAACCCGGAAAGTATTATTCGTAAGGCAAACACTAGCTCGAGACGAGAAAGGCAGCAAAGGGAGCAAGAGAGAGGTGAAATTCCAATGGTTGACGGAGATCAAAATCCACCCCGTACCTTGGCTTCATATTCATTACCATCATCGGGTACGGGAGGCGACCCCATAGTATTACCTACATTACCACCAAACGCATCATTCGAATTTAAACCATATTTGCTTGAGATATTCGAGAATACTCCATACCATGGAGGTGAACATAAGAATCCCATTAATCACTTCAATAGGTTCGAGCAACGTATCGGTTTCGTGCAAATGAACGAAGTTTCCGCTGAATATATGAAGTTGAAGTTTTTTCCTCTCACCTTGAAAGGGAAAGCACTATTGTGGCTCAACACTTATCCGTCGGGTACTTATTCTTCATGGGACGCCCTCAGTCGTGATTTTCTTCAAAGGTTTTTTTCCCAATGATGAGATGTGTCATTTGAGGCAAGCCATTATGAGTTTTCAACAAGAGTCCGGTGAGACTTTATTCGAACCATGAGGGAGATTCAAAGGTCTCCAACGGAGATGTCCTCACCACAATCTGGAAGATTGGCTACTTTTACACCATTTTTACTCGGGATTATGTAGTTCTTTGCGAGAATCTATCGATCATGCCTTTGTGGCATGTTTCTCAAGAAGACGGCAGATGAGGCAAATGTGTTTCTTCATGAGTTATCTCAAAACTCTACATTTGGGAGGTGGCCGTGATCCAAGAGATGGAGGTGCTTCTTTAGAAAGTAACCCTACAATTAAATTTCTTATGAATGTCGTATTGGAGATGCAACAGAAGAAGGCCTTAAAAGAGACTACAAGGCAAGTAAAGGCAGCTCAAGAGGTACCGATGCTTATTCCGGATGTTAGAGTTGTTGTGTGTGATTTTTGTGGAGGACCACATCCTTTGCAACAATGTGGTGAATGCCAATCCGAGCAAGTTCAAGCAATTTATCCTAATAATAACCTTTCCTATTCCACACAAAATCCAATTCGTCCTCGTGAAAATTATGCCTATAACCAACAAGTCCCACAAAACCAAAACCCACCCCCCGGATTCTAAAATCAAAACTGTCGTCCGTATTAACAAAACCCTCACCATGGTCAATCTTCCCAAGTATCCAAACCACCACAACAAGAATTTTCCATTGAGCAAATATTACAAAAGATCTCATTGACTCAGGATAGAGACCAAGCACGCATTAAGAATCTTGAGTTACAACTTGCTCAAATGGCGCAACAAGCCAAGCCTATCCAATCCGTTCCTAGCCAACCTCAACCTAACCCTAAGGGGCAATGCAATCACATTGAGGAGTGGTAGGGAGATTGAAGATCCTAAAACGGTGGAGAAGGGTGTTTTGGGAGAAAAAGAAGGTGATGTGGTAGATGTCACGAATGAGGAGGATTTGATAGAGAAAAGGGAGAGTGAGTTTGTTTTTATGGAGGGAAATGAGAGAGTTCATGAGAAGGAGTTAGAAGAATCTAGTATTGAGAGAGAATTGATTGAGAAAGAAAGAGAAGAGATGGAGAAAGTAAGAAAAGGGAAAGGAGTGATGATAGAAGAAGAACCAATTCAAGTTATTGAGAAGCCGAAGTTACCGTCGGTTCCTTTTCCCGAGCGATTAGCCAAGCCCAAGTCGGAGTCTAAATTTTCAAAGTTCATAGAAATGCACAAGAAACTTTAAGTGAATATCACATTCCTAGATGTTATTTCCAAGGTGCCATCCTTTAAAAAGCACTTGAAGGAACTTCTTACTAGCAAGAGGAGAATTCATGAGAAGACTATTATCCACTTGACCGCCGATTTTAGTGCTATTATTGACAACAAAACCCCGAGAAACTCACTGACCCCGGGAGTTTTTCTATTCCTTGCACTATTGGTGACATGAGGATTAGTCGTGCTCTTTGTGATTTAGGGGCCAACGTTAGCATTATGCCTCATTCTATATGCAAGAAGTTGAACCTTGACGATTTAACTCCCACAACCATTAATCTTTAATTAGTCGATCGTTCCGTGCGTAGACCCTTAGGTATATTGGAGGATATTCCGATCCAAGGGGGCAGATTTTTGATACCATGTGATTTCGTGATTCTAGAGATGGATGAAGATTCCAACATTCCTATTATATTGGGAAGGCCATTTCTTGCTACGGCCGGAGCAATAATAGATGTGAAGCATGGTAGTATGTCATTGAATGTCGGTAATGAGAGCATTATTTTCAACCTCAAGGGGTCCTTGAAAAATCCTTCGTATGGGGATTCATGTTATGCTATTGATATAGTGGAGGTGCTAGTCGACGAATATATTGAAGAATCCCATTTACTTGAGTCTACTTGTGAAGATCCCTTGGGAGCATGTCTCCTAGAATCTTTCCAATTCGAGTCCGACGGCACCGACATCACATTTCTCATCAACCTTCTTGATTTGTCACCAACGCATGAGGAGATTACTATTAATGAGCCTCATATTGAGTGTATGGAAATTCAAGAAGTTATCTACAAGGGTATGTCTTCCTCCCAAACTAAATCCTCTACTTCTTCTTTAGAGCTTAAACCTTTACCCCCTTCCTTACAATATGCTTTTTTGGATGATGAAAAGTCTTGTCCTGTTATTGTGAATGCTAAATTGCATGACTCTGATTTGTCTAAGTTGCTTGATTTGTTGAGAAAACATAGGGGTGCATTAGGTTATAGAATTGAGGATTTGAAAGGTTTGTCCCCATCCATATGCATGCATTCCATTGATGTATTAGAAGATGCAAAACCAACTAGGCATCCACAACGTAGGTTGAACCCCAATATGCAAGAAGTGGTAAAGAAAGAAGTAATCAAGATTTTAGCCGCTGGGATCATCTTCCCCATCGCAAATAGCGAATGGGTAAGCCCAATTCAATGTGTACCTAAGAAGGGTGAGATGACAGTTATTGAGAATGAAAAGAATGAGCTAGTTAGTACCCGAACCGTCACTGGGTGGCGGATGTGCATTGACTATCGCTAATTGAACAAAGTGACCAAGAAAGACCATTTCCCTCTCCCCTTCATTGACCAAATGTTAGAGAGGTTGGCAAGTCACTCATATTTCTGTTTTTTAGATGGGTACTCAGGGATTTTCCAAATTCCAGTCCATCCCGCGCATCAAGAAAAGACTACTTTTACTTGTCCATACGGTACATTTGCTTATAGACGTATGCTATTTGGTTTGTGCAATGCACCTGGAACATTTCAAAGATGCATGATGGCCATTTTTAGTGACTTCATTGAACAATGTATGGAAGTTTTCATGGATGACTTTTATGTTTATGGTAATACCTTTGATGATTGTTTCGCTAACTTAGAGAAAGTTCTAATTCGTTGTGAGGAAGTCGATTTAGTTTTAAACTGGGAAAAATGTCATTTCATGGTAGAAGAAGGTATTGTTTTGGGTCATTTAATTTCTTCGAGGGGCATCGAGGTTGACAACGCAAAAGTTGAAGTGATAGAACGCCTACCACCCTTGCCAAGGTGCGTAGTTTCCTACGCCGGCTTTTACCGCCGGTTCGTCAAGGATTTTTCTAAAATCGCTCGTCCTTTAACTGATCTCTTGTGCAAAGATGCCCCATTCTCTTTTACTGATGAATGTCTCGAGTCCTTTTACAGGTTAAAGCAAGCCTTGGTATCCGCGCCGGTTGTCCAACCTCCGGATTGGACCTTACCTTTCGAGATCATGGCCGATGCGAGCAATTTTACAATTGGAGCATGTTTAGCTCAAACCAAAGAGAGGAAGCCGCGGGTCATTTACTTTGCAAGTCAAGTACTCGATAGTGCACAGAAAAATTATACGACCACGGAAAAGGAGCTCTTGGCTATCATCTTTGCTCTAAACAAATTTCGGCAATACTTCTTGTTTTCCAAGGTTGTTGTATACACGGATCATGCTGCAATCAAGTTCTTAATGGGGAAGAAAGAAACGAAACCAAGACTCATTCGTTGGGTTTTGCTTATGCAAGAGTTTGACTTGGAGATTCGTGACAAGGCCCGGACTAAGAATGTAGTAGCCGACCACTTGTCGAGGATCCTTGTTGGTTTAGATGATACTCAACCCATCATGGACTCTTTTCCGGATGAACGTCTTATGTCCGTCAAGCATTGTCACCCATGGTACGCCGATATCATCAACTACTTGTCTAGTGAGGTGATTCCTCAAAATTTGACCCCTCATCAAAAGAAAAAGTTCTCTCATGACGTAAAACATTTCTTTTGGGACGATCCATTCTTGTTCCGTTTATGCAATGACGGAATGTATAGAAGATGCTTACCCGAGAGTGAAGTGAAGTCCGTAATGATGTATTGCCATGAGTTTCCGGTTGGAGGTCATGGTGGATCTCAAAAGACGGCCGCTAGAGTTCTACAAGCCGGTTATTGGTGGCCGACCCTCTTTCGAGATGCTTATCTTCATGTCAAGTCGTGCGATAAATGCCAAAGTTCCGGGAACATTTCCCGGAAAAATGAGACACCACTGAATTTCATTCTCGAGGTGGAGGTTTTCGATGTGTGGGGGTTGGATTTTATGGGTCCATTTCCGTCCTCAAGAGGTCATCAATATATTTTAGTGGCGGTTGACTACGTGTGGAAGTGGGTTGAAGCTATTCCATGTGTGAGATGTGATAGAAAATTTGTGTCAAGATTTTTGAAGAAGGTCATTTTTCCAAGATTTGGTGTTCCGAGGGTCATTAGTAGTGACAATGGATCTCATTTCATTGAGAAAAGGTTTGAGTCTCTTTTAGCCAAGTATGGTATCACTCACAAAAGAGGACTCTCTTATCACCCTCAAATACAAGGCCAAGTAGAGATTTCGAATGGTGCAATTAAGGAGATTTTGGAGAAGAAGGTCAGTTCCTCACGAAGAGATTGGGCGGATAAACTAGATGACGTCTTATGGGCTTATCGCACCGCCTTCAAAATGCCAATAGGAACTACTCCATACCACCTTGTCTACGGGAAAACATGCCATTTTCCCGTAGAACTTGAACACAAGACGATGTGGGCGATCAAAAAGATGAATTATGATCTCAAGGCGGCCGGGGCGAGTCGTTTGCTCCAATTGGAGGAGCTTGAGGAATTGAGACGGCACTCCTATGAAAACAATAGGATTTACAAGGAGGGAACCAAAGCATGGCACGACAAGAGATTGAACCATCATGATTATGTAGTCGATGATAGAGTTCTCATCTTCAATTGGAGACTTAAACTCTTTTCCGGAAAGCTGAGATTGAAATGGTCGGGGCCTTTCGAAATTGTAAAGATTCTTCCCGCTGGGGTTGTTGAACTTAAGAATGCCAAGGGAGAGTGTTTCGAAGTTGATTCATCAAAGATCAAGCCATACAGTATGGGAGAGGAATATGCGGGGACGGTTGTGGTGTTCCTCGCTGATTTCGAAAGTTGAAAGAATGGATTAGGTCAAGCTAGGACCTACAACAAGCAACCGGGAGGAGGTACGAGTTACTCTCCTCTTCCTTAGTGTTTTCTTTTATTTCTTGTATTCTTATTTCTTTATTCCTAATGTTTTTGTTTTGTTTTTGCTGAAGTTTGAGGGAAAAAAGAAGAAAAAAAGAGAGTGAAAAATCTTAGAAAGAAAAAAAAAATTGAGAAAATAGAAAAAAAATTCGAGAGTGAAAAGAAAATGTTGTGAAGAGAGTGATTCATTGTGGTTTTTGAGTGTTGAAAGATGTTCTTGGAAGTTTTTGAGTGTGAAGAAAAGAGGGTTCGATGAGAAGAGTAGAAATCTTAGGACAACTTTATTTTCAAAGAGTTTTGAGTCTTGTAGGTGTCGAACATCACCAGAGGGAGCGCACTGCATGCATCGCAGTACGGTCCCGCATGGCTCTTCGTTCAACTTTTGGCTCCAGGCGAAGACTGCAGCTACTGTCCTCACCACCGCACCTACGGTCTCAGGAGGACGTTTTTCCTCCCATGATGGCTCCAACAGGAGACCGCATCTACGGTCTGCCTAACTGCACCTGTGGTCTGTCGAATGTCAGCGAGAACTGTCGGGACTAATAACCATTCTCCCTCTCATTTTCTTTCATTTCTTTTCCCTCTCACTCACTCAAATACTTTCTTCTCCCTCTAAACCCTAAAACCCTTGCCCCAAATCACTCCAATCCTTCACAAATTCCCCTTCTCCACTCTCCATTTTCGTGAATTTGTGCCCTAGCCGCGCCACATCTGCATTTTCTCACCATTTGTGGAGCTCTTCAAGTGCAATTTCTGGGTGTAGACCTTCTTGGGGTTCGAAAATGGCAAGGGAACGTCTCTAAGTGCTTCATTCAGGTACTTCTTGCTTCTTGGTGGGTCAAATTTCGTTTTTTCTGCTGATTTTCGGTGTTGTGTGCACAATCCTTTGTTTAGACCTAGGGCTCTAGTTGTTGTATGCTAGAATGGGGAAGTCAAAAAGGGTTCCACCTAGTAAGTCTTCTTCATCAACACCTCTTGAATCATCATCTCTTGAAAAGAGAAGAGCCCAACCAGCTACATTCATCAAGCGTTGCCCTCGTGCTAAAGTCATTTTTCGTGGCGGGCCACATAAGCCTCGATTCGATGAACTCCAAGAGCGCAAAATCTACGCTCCAGATGTTTGTAATAACGAGACAATCGATGCTCTCTATTGTCGGCCCAGCTTTGCTATTTTTACTCAAGCACTTGGTTGGGAAGCCCTTCTCAACATCAAAGAGTCGATTGTAGATCAACCTATGCTCGAGTTCATGAGCTCAATTCAAGTCTTCACCGATGGATATCCCGAGGCCACCTTCAACTATAGAGTGGATAATAAGGAGATAGATTGTTCCGTTCAAGAGTTTTGTCAAGCCCTGGAATTGCCAGAAGATGGGTTATATTTCTGGGAGTGTGAGGATTTCGATGAGCAAGAAGCATGGAGAAATTTGACATGCTGGAGAAGAGCATTCATTGACTCGGAAGAAGGTTGTAAGAAGTTTTAATGCCCTGAAGAATCTAAATCTCGAGATTTCTCCAATCCCGTTGTTCGGTTATTCCACCTAGTTATTGTCAATTCAGTATTTGGGCGAGACGATGAACGCTCAAGTGTGTTTTCATAATCTACAACACTTTGAAAGGGCGCCGGGTGAATTTAGGCTCGTGCATTTTGCATTGGTTGAATGAGATGAGTAGAACAGACAATTTCACCAACATGGGAATGGGTCATATAATATGTCATTTTCTCCGGAAACAAAGTTTTGGTGCCTACCTTCGGAAGTGGAAACCGCGATACATACCTATCCCTATTGATAGGCAATTGTTGATCAAGATGGATGTCATTTCTGAGCGCCAATCACGCATCGTTTATCATCACGGTTACGATGATAAGAGACCCGGCATTCTTCTCGACCCCACTCATGCCGAAGAGTGGCTTGATGTTGCAAATCCAGATAATTGGTCATGCGAGCAGTTTTATGGTTGGCCGAGAAAGATTGGTGGTGCACCTAATCATGTTTCTAATTTGTTGGAAGAATTTGAGGAGAGCGGTCATGAAGAGATTCCCGGGAACTCAGCACAACATGCTAATTTCAACCAAGCTATTTCTTTGATCAAAAGCTTGAGAGCTGATATTCGTGAGCAAAAAAAACTTCTTCGTTCCCAATTGATGTTGCTCGAGGATCAACAAAAGGAAATCGTGAATATACGACAACATCTGCAGCGTCATGAAGAGTACTTCTGCCAACAGAATCATTTCATACGAGATTGGGGTTTTCCCCACTACACTGTTGAGGGTCATATTCCGGCACCTCCTGATTATGAAAATCCTTACTACCCATCCTTCTTTCCATACCAACCCAATCCTCCTCCGGGAGGATTCTCCTGATGATCAGCTTGTAAGCATCCCCGCCCCCACTCGATCTTTTTCATTATTTTTTTTATATATTTTACTATGTAAAATGTAAGTGTGGGGGGATGCTTCATCGGGGATTTGGTAGGGAAGCGTGACTTTGTGGGTTTTGGCATTTTTAGTATCTCGGTTTTTGGCTTGTTTTGTTGTCACTTCCAAGGATGGTTGGGCATGTTTTGTGGTGTTTGTCTTTTGGGAGTGAGTATGGGTTGATTTGTTTTGTGATGGTGGTAGTTTGGTTATAAATGGGATGGTTTGGTATGTCTATGTAATGATTGTTCTTTTGGAATGGAAAGAACTAGTTTGGTTTGGTAATGAGAGTGTTTCACCCTTATTTCCCGCCTCAATGAGTGAGATTCAGGGATAAGGTATATCATTGGCAATGTATATATTGTTTATAGTTTTCTTTTCTTCTTTTTAGTTCTTTATTGTTTAGATAGTTAGCTAGTTAGTTTTCCTTTGATTCCTTTCAATCTAGCATGCGATTTTGTCCCATATAAGTCGTCCTTTTGCTCTAATAACGTGTTTCTATTAAATGACGACTTCGGATCACGGCTTGAACATTTTTGAAGAGCCTGAGGTAATATCTTTCTACCTTGCTCTTCCCTATGTGAATTATTTTGATCCGTCGCATACTTGATTTTCTTTTGGGTGGCGAACCCCTTTGAATGTCTGTGTTGGGTTTATCTTGTTGTTGGAGCCGTGTGGGCTCGGGTCGCCACCATTTGTTGGATAGTTATTCTGTTTGTTTGTTTTTGTAGGTTCTCTACCCTTTTTCATGTGACACCTTCCCACAATGAGGACATTGTGGCGTTTTAAGTGTGTGTGGGGGGGAGTTTTTACTCTGAGGGTAGATCACCTAGTCTTTGTTTTTTGTTTCCGTAGTTTTTGCCTAAAATTTGAAAATTTTTGTGTGAAAAAGGAGAAAAAAGGGAGTGAAAGCCTTAAAAGTTTTCTTTCGTTTTTGTTTTTGTTTTCGCTTTGTTTTGCTTTGTTTCTTGGATCTTGTTGTCGAAATTGAGAAATCGTTCTTAAACTTCTTTAAAAGAAACCGGTTTGAGCGTTTTCGACCCTGTCTCGGGTAATTGTTATGACTTATCCCTTTAGATTTCCTTCATTGAGTGTCTAGTGAGACCCCCGATTCCTTTTACGTTCTAGTTGAAACCGGGAGATTCTAAGGGGTTGTGTCTGAGCTTGTTCTTTTTCCTGTTTAGCAAAAGCAAAAGCAAAGTCAAAAGCAAACTTAAAAAGAAAGAAAAGAAAGCAAAGCTTAATAACTGGATTAAGTGGGGAGAGTTGGCTGAACGACATCAAACCACCATAAAGTTAGTCGACCTACATGGGACCGGTATTAACAGTACGGCGTTAATACCCCTTAAGCTCCTCCCATATCGAATTTTCGATGGAGGTGTGTATGGAAAAGACTGTGTTGGGAGGGTAGACCCCAAATTTTGGGCCGTGCAATTCCCGAAAACTAGCCTCGACCTTTACAAAATTTCGTTGGGAAAACCCAACCCAAAAAGAAAAGTTTCTAATGTTATTAAAGTGTGGGGTCTCTCCTTGCATCACCTACGGCCCTCACCAAGCCAAGGGCGACCATGCGGGGAAGGGCAACTCTTTTCTTTCCTTGTTCGTTTTGTTTATTTTTGAGCTCGGGCATGATTCTTTGGAGTCTTTCGGAATTGGTTAGAACCCACTAGCACATTTGCACATGGGGTTTTGCTTGACATTAGGTGTAGGTAATCGAAAATCTCAAAGACTGACTTTTGCTTGGAATAGTGCTTGTGAGATGCTCATAACGGTTCCTTTTGGAGGTTTAATAACGTTGTCCTAATCGAGATTTCAAGATCTTTTGAAGCGAAGCTTTTGTTTTTCTTTTCCTTTGTTTTCTTCGGTTTTGTTTTCACTTTCCCTCTCTCCTTTTTCTTTGGCTTTTGTGGGTATAGCCGCTACAAACCCTCACGAGTCCATCTCGTCCACCCGGGCTGCCGGGGGGTTCAAAGGGCTTGGTATATATGCTAAATGCACCCGTTTCTCTCCCACGACAGAGGAGTTTGTGTTAGTCAGGTAGTTTTTGTTTTGTTTGGCTCGGGACGAGAAAAAGTTTAAGTGTGGGGGGTGTTTAGACCCAATTTTGTGTCTAAATAGCGCCTTAATTCTTAGGCTTTTGACTCGTTTCTTGTTTTAATTTCATAAATTTTAATACGTTTTTGGTTATTTTGTAGATTTTGGAGTTTTTACTCAAAACGTGGCAAAAAGGGCCATTTTGCAGCTATTTTGGGAATCCTGAGATTCCCTAAGTCTTGATCGAGTCAAAGGCGAAGCAAAGAAGGAAATTCCACCCAGCCTAGGAGGACCGCAGATCCGGTCCTGAAGACCGTACCTACGGTGGCCACCATGACTTGAGCAGGGAGCAGGTTCACCGAGGAGGACCGCACCTGCGGTGCGCCCAACCACACTTGCTATCATGCGAAGGAGAGAACTGAGAATCACCTTGTGCCTCGCAAGACCGCACCTGCGGTCTCGTGCGGATTCAGCAAAACACTTATATGAAGTGCTGCGTTTTGAGTAACTACCTTATCTTGTATAAATACCCTTCTTGGACGATTAAGAGGGGAGGAGGCAGTTATCTTGTAATATCAACACCTTAGCTATCAATTAGAGTGAGATTAGTGTGTTTTCTTAGTAATTAGTGGGTGATTAGACTTGGTTTATTACATTTGCACTGGATTTTCATTGAAGTTCTATTGAAGTTCTGAAGATTTCTACTTATTTTGGAGTTTGGATTCTTATTACTCTTGATCATCCTTCCATTGGCATCATCTATTGAGCATTTCTTAATCCCTACTCTCTTTAATTTGTTTATTTACATTTCAATCTCTATTTTTGTTATTGGATTGCTTGGTGTTTGTTGCTTTTTGATTGTTGCTTTGATTCTTAGATTCTCTGTTTTAATCATAAATGATGGAGTTATTATTGTTGTTAGAATGTTAATTAAGATTATTAGAGGCTAGAACCCTTATGGGTTAGGGAGAAGTTAAGGATGTGAATGGTTGATTTGGATTGGGTTAGCAAGTTTAAGAGGTAATTCATAGTGGAATCAATTTCCCACTCCTATTCTTCCCTCAAGTGGGATGTATTCGAGATTGAAAGCTCTTGAATACATCCAACACTTGTGTTGGAAGATAGGAAATGGGATAGTTAATGCTCACCCACGAAAGTGGAAAGAGGTTAACTAGAGAGTCCCGTTTCTTTAACCCTCCGGGTCCGTGGTGGGCGTGTAGGAAGTTAATCTGGATTATCCTTGAAAAAGGAAATTTGGTGGGTTTATTCTAACGGGTTTGTCACTTGATTCTACCAACTTGTTCCTTCCTAATTGAAAATCCCTCGTCCTTATTACCATTTGCGTCCTGAAATCTCCCGACACCCATCGTTCCCATATTGACCGAACCTTAGTTGTGTTTGTGTTTCGTTTGCGCTGTCCTTCACCTAAACACCCTCTTGTTATCTTGTGATCCTAAACCCTCACCTAGAGTCAAGTTGTCCTAGCCAAGGCCCTTAGCTCCTCGAGAAGAACGCTACAAAAAATCGGGGTACAAAAGTCACGTTACAAGTAGCTGGCAGAGGAGGTCGGTTGGTGATGTTGCTAGTGTTCGAATAGCAGCAACAACTCAGTGATACCATAGCAATAACACAACTTCAGCGGCTCCGACGACTCGGATGATGGGGGACAGTTGATGAGGAGCGTGCGGGCTTCTGTCCTGCAGCTTCATGTGGGTCAAAAGGCTGGTGGTTGTTGGTGGGGGCGAGAGTGAAGAGGGGTAGCCAAAATTTTTCTTCATGAGCTATCTCAAAATGTACCCAATTGGGGAGGTGGCCAAAATTCAAGAGATGGGGATTATTCCTTGGAACACAACCCTACTATTAAGCTTCTAATGCCACCGCCCTTGATTTGCAAAAGAAGATGGTGAATGATGAAATTTCCAGCCAGTGGAAGTAGCCCAAGGTATGCAACCCTTTGCATCCACTCCCGTTCTTAATATGCATACTTGTAAGTTGTGTTTTGGTCCACATCCCGAGCATCAATGTATAGAGTATCGTGAAGTAGACTACGTGAATGTTATCTATTCCAACCAACTTTACTACCATTCTTATAAAGATCATGATCATAGTTATACCACGTTTGTCAATCATGTGTTCAACCCTATTTCTCAACCCTATGACCAGCATTCGTGTATTCAAGAAGAGTTTTCACATCAACCCGTCCCACAACCCCAACTTTCTCAACCATCCCAAGATTCAATGGTGGAAAAGTTATTGCAACAAATTGTCGCTAATCAAGAAAGCGAGAGAGCTCGTCTTAAAGACCTTGAAACCTAATTGACCCAAGTTGCTCAACAAATATACCTTTCTCAATCCATTCAACCTCAATCTATCCAAGGGGTGCAAGTTGATGCTATTACCCTAAGGAGTGGAAGAAAAATTGAAGAACCTAAGATAGTGGAGGAGAATGTGGAAGCTTGGGAGAGAATGAGGGAGTTGTGGCAGATACTACTGAAGAGGAGGACTTAGGAGTTGAGCAAACTAGAGTTGAGGATAAGGAAAATGATGCCGTGGTTAATGATGCCGAAGATGAGGAAAAGGAGAAGTTGGAAGAGAGAGTAGAATTTGAGAAAAGACGAGAGAAAGGGAAAGAAATCTTGAGGGAAGATGATCATGAAAACCCATTGGAGAAACTAGTTCCGTATAGACCACCAGTACCTTTTCTTGGGAGATTGATTCAACATAAGGCTGAGGCAAAGTTTTTGCGATTTATTGATATGTTGAAGAAACTCCAAGTCAATATTCCTTTTCTGGATGCCATGTCAGAGGTTCCTTCTTTCAAGAAGAATCTTAAGGACCTCTTGACAAACAAAAGGAGGGTAAAGGAGTCATCGACCTTCCATCTCACGGTCAGTTGCAATGAAATTATGAGTAAAACCCCCGAGAAACTTCCCGATCCTGGTAGTTTCTCCATACTGTGCTTAATTGGTAATATGAGGATTGATAAAGCATTATGTGACTTGGGGGCAAGTGTGATCGAGTGTCATGCCACACTCAATATGTAAAAAGTTGAATCTCGATGACTTACTCCTACAACTATAAATCTGCAACTTGCTGATCGAGCTATTAGGAAGCCCTTAGGGATGTTAGAAGACGTCCCGGTTCAAGTGGGAAGTTTCCTTATTCCTTGCGACTTCGTTATTCTTGAGATGCATGAAGACTTGAATATTCCTATTATTCTTGATCGACCCTTCTTGGCCACTGTAGGGGCTATTATAGATGTGAAAAGAGGTCATTTGTCTCTTCACATGGGGAGAGAACGTATCGATTTTGACCTTGATCCTTCGAGAAGGAACCCTCACAAGGAGTCAAGTTTTAGGGTCAATGCAATGGTTGGGATTATGGATGAGCGTTAAGAGGAGCCGTATTTACTTGTCATGGAACCGGATGATTGGGGTGGAGAAAATCACCCTAAACCTTTTCATTTCAAGCTTTGTGAAGATGGATACAATTCTTGTGACTTCCTCAACACCGTGCCTTTGAGGAAGGAGATTGCTTTGAGTGAAACATATATTGAGAGTATGGAAGAAAAAGGGATGGTTTTAAAAGGCCCGAGACCCGGCAAACCACCAAATATCAAGCCGGGGTTATTTCCCTATTCTACCCATCCTATCAAGTCTCCAAGAAAGTGTGCTCCGTACTTACGAAAAAAGAGGAAGCGATGGAAAAGGAAGAAGAAACATTGGTGGAGCAAGATTAGGAAGCCATCACCTTTAATTCTTTCGTGGTTGACTAGACCAGCGGAGGATCGTCCTGGATCATTCATGGGTTTTATTGAAGTGCATAGCGAAAAAGGAAGAGGAGTTGGTGGAAAAAGCTAACCATGCTTCTCTCATGCACACTGCGTCTTTCAAGAATCAAGTAAGTACATAGGTCAAGCTCGGGACCTAAAACAAGTGCTTTATGGGAGGCACCCTATAATTTTCGTTGTTCTTCTTTCTATTTCTAAGTTTTTCATTTTCTCTTTACTTTTTCTAATTTGTTTTTCTTTATTTCTTCCTTTTGTATTTTTGAAGTATTAGTTCTAGGAGCAAAGAGAAAAAGTTTGAAAAAAAAGGAAAAAAAATAAGGAGTTGAAAAAAAATAAGAAAAATAAAAAAATTGAAGTTGGATGAAGGAAAGAAAAGTTTAAGTGTGGGGGGTGAGAGTGAAGTTTGAAGTGATTTTGGGAGTATTAATGAAGTTTAGGAAGAATGAGTTTAAAAGAGAATGAATTGTGGAGTTTTAGGACTTAGAATATTTTTGAAGTTGAGATCTGTGGTTTGGAGGCAGCAGGGCGTAGCACCCGCTACGGCAATCGTAGCACCTGCTACGCTGTTCTGCCAGCACATTCCAGGTCCGTAGCACCCGCTACGGTGGGTGTAGCACCCGCTACGGCGGGTGTAGCACCCACTACGCTGCTGACTGTAAGTTCTAACTCCTTAGTCTTTATCCTTCTTTCTCATTTTCTTCCTTTCTCTCTTCCCATCTTATCTCCCCATCCCACTATTCCTTTCACCAAGTTCAACCCCCAGTTCCCTCCTCAATGAGTGAGATTCGGAGTTGAGGTGTGTCCCGGTCAATGTTTATATTGTATATATGTTTTAGTCTTTGTTTTAGTTCGTTTATTTCTTTTTCTAATCTTGCATGCGAGATTTACAAGCTTAGGTTGTTCTTATTTTCTTATCCTAACCTTATGCTTGGTTCTCATGGATCGCGGATAGATAGTTGTTTTTAAATGAAGACCTTGAGGTAATATCTCTCCGTTCTTCTCTCTTTGATGTGTATATATTTTGATCCTTGCATGCTTGATTTTCTTTTTCGGTGGGAGCCCCTTTGAGTGTTCATGTTGGGATTATATTGTTGTTGGAGCCGTGTTTGCTCGGGTCGCTACCACTTTTACGTGCTAGTTGCTTTTGTTTGTTTGCTTTTTCTTGTAGGTTTCTACCCTTTCATGCGACACCCTTCCCACAATGAGGACATTGTTGCATTTTAAGTGTGGGGGGCAAATATTTATGTTCAAGGGTAGATCACCTAGCATTTTACTTTTATTTTTTCTTAGTTTTTTGCTAAAATTTGAAAAATTTTCGTGAAAATGAAAGAAAAAAGGGGAAAAGTTGTGAAAAACCCCAAAAGTTTTTCCTTTTTCTTTGAAGATACTTTCATCCACAATTGTGTAGGTAGTTGTCTAATTGGCCGATTTAATCATTTGGAAGTGGCCGATATGGATAATGATAGGCCTTCGGAAGGATTTCTGCCATGATTTATCTTTATTAGGCCTTGACATGGAATGTGAAAGCAGAGTCCTCACTCTTACACGCCCTGATTATGATTTTCTTACCCAAAGTTAGATAGTTTGAGTTATTTAATGCTCTTGCTCGTCTTAATTAATGAATTAATTAATTACTTCGGTCCCACCGATGAGGGTTAGATGGGTGGACGGCGCTCATGCCCCTTAAGTACAATATTTACGAATGGAGCAACCGGATTTGGTAGGGTAACCCTTTGCGAAGGCCGACCCTAATCCCGAAAAACCGACGTCGACAACCTTAAAATCTTACAAAAAGGAATAAGAGCCGGGCAAAAGAAAGAAAAGAGTGAAGAAAAAGAAAAAATGAAAGCAAAATAAAGAGGAAAGAAAAAGTAAAAGAAAAAGAAAAGGTTGAGAAAGTGAAAGAAAAGAGAAGTTGAAAGAAAAATAAAGAGTGAAGTTAGGTTAACTAATAATCCCGGGCTTGAGCATGAAAACAACTTTAATTGTCTGACTTAAGTTAGGAAGGATCGATTAAGGCCCACTTGCACTTGTGCACGGGGATTCTTGCTCATCATGAAGTGTCGGGGTTGAAAACCTCAAGAATTGGCAGTTTTTCAACCTTTATGTCCTTGTTTGTTCATATTTGCTTCTTCCATTTGATTGTTGAGGCAGGTTGGGGAACTAAGTGCATGATTAGGGATGGGACTATCTTCTCCTCTTTTGTTTTTGTTTTTGGTTTTTCACCCTTTTCTTCTTTCCCTTTTTCTTTCATGGCTTTTGTGGGTATAGTCGCTACAAATCCTCATGAGACCCACCTCGTCCACATGGGCTGCCAGGGGATTTAAAGGACTTGGTGCATACGCTAAATGCATTTGTTTCCTCCCACGACATATAACTTGGTGTTTAGTTTTTAGTTTGTTTTGTTTTGTTTTGCTCAGGACAAGCAAAAGTTCAAGTGTGGGGGGTGTTTAGGCCTGATTTTAGGCCTATCGCCTTTTTGCTTGTTATTTTTGCTCGATTCCGAGTCTTTTTCATCGTTTTTACTAGCTTTGTAGTTGTTTTGCAGGTTTTCGCACTTTTGGAGCAAAAGCAAGGAGAACGGGCTAAATTGAGGCTTTTTAGGGAATCCCTAGCGATTTCCCAAGCCAAGCCATACCGAGAACCTAAGTGGAGCCGACCCGGGAAGCCTTTCCCAATTTCGGTGCAAATCAGTGGCGTAACACCCGCTACATTACAAGCCTTGGAAGGAAGCAAAGGGAAGGAAGCAGCATTCGTCGTGCCTGCTACGCTTGAGGTCGCGCCCGCCACACAGGAGTCGCGCCCGTTACGTCAGCCGTTTCCTCCCGCTACGCCGCACCAAACAAGAACCACTCATCTGGCCAGAGGGACTTCGCCCCTGTGACTGGGGTGGTCGCGCCTACGACCCTGCGTACCCCTGAATCGCCTGACACATTTTCACTCGGTCTCCCCCGCCACCAGTGAGGTCGCGCCGGCAACCTCCTGGAATTCAGCGCGCATTTTGGGCTTGAACGACAGCATTTTGGGCAACTATTTTGCCTTGTATTTAAACTCCAAATGAAGATTTTATAGAGGAGAGGTAGACATCTAGTTTTAGGTTCAGCTTTGACCTTAGTTAGAGAGAGATTAGGGTTTAATTAGGGAGAGATTAGCTTGGATTAATCAAGGGTTTTAGTGGATTTTGTGTTGTATTCAAGGATTGAGGATTCAATTAATTGAGAGATTGTTGGATCATCATTTCCATTGTTTTTCCTTGATCATTTCCAGCATTTGATAAGTTTTCTCTTCCCTACACTCTTTTATTAATTGCTTTGCTTAATTACTTGCTTGTTTAATTGTTCTTGCTTGCCATTTTAATTGCTTTGCTTAGTTTGTGATTGTTGGTTGCTAGATATCATGCTTAGGGTTAGTTTGGATGTTGTTAGCATAGTTTTGATGATGATTAGTGGCTAGAACCCCATGGGTTAGGGGGTAATTAAGGGTGTGAATGAGTGATTAGGCTTGGGTTAGCAAGTTTAGTGAGTAATTAGTTGGGAAATCAATTTCTCACTCCAATCCTTCCCTTAAGTGGGATGTATTTGGGTCCAAAAGCTCCCGAATACATCTAACACTTGTTGTGGAAGGTGGGAATTGGGATAGTTAGCACTCGCTCACGAGAGTGGGATAGAGACTAACTAGGCAATTCCATTTCATTAATCCTCCGTGTTCGTGGTGGACTTTGAGGAAGTTAATCCGGGCTATCCACGAGAGTGGAAGCCCGGTGGGTGTTTTCTAACGGAATTTCCACTTGATATCCTCCCTTGTTGTTGCGAACCCCGTCTCCTTGTTCCCGTTTGCATCCCGAAGAGCCTTCGAAGCCCATTTTCTTCCCTTCGCCCGACCTTAGGTTTATTTGTTGCGTTGCGATCCCTTTTCGACCAATTTCCTTAACTTAGCGATCTAGATCCCGATCTCGACGGAGTTTCTTAGACTTAGGCCCCTTGCTCCCTAAGAGGGAACGACAAATACCGGTTAATACAAACCACGTGTATACTACCCTAATAGAGTTTTTATGATTGATAAGTGAATTGCGGGTGATAACCCAAAGACTAGGATTTGGCATCCTACAGGGTTATGGGCCAAGAGATCAGGGGGTGCCCTGATAGAGTGTTTAGTGATTGATAAGTGAATTGCGAGGATAACCCAGAGACTAGGATTTGGTATCCTGTAGGGTTATGGACCAAGAGATCATGGGGTGCCCTGATATAGTTTGATATATGAGTGATCTATTGTATTAAGGGATTTGGCATCTCACCCGCATAATAAAAATATGAATTGGTTGTGGTTGAAGAAAGTCCACTGATTTCTGGTTGTTGAGAGACGGTTTATTTTTACTTCTAAGAAGAGTTAATGGTTTGTGAAATGTTTGACTTATTCCCTCCTTTCTCGAAATGAATTGAAATGAACTTTAACTTGTTTTTACTGTTAGGGTCGACATTATTGAGTTTCCCCTCATGTTTGTAAATGTTTTGTTTTTAGGTGAAATTTTCTATGCTGGGAATGAGAATTAGATGTGAGGATGACGTGTTTAGTAGTGGTTATTTATGTTGTATTTTAATTTAGAATGACTTGGAGTGAGTGATGTTCAGATGCTTGTTTTTAGGGTTTGAAGTTGTTTTTGTTTGGTTTTAAAGTTGTCGTATAGTTGTTAGTTTTTCCTTCTTGCCTTGTATCCCTTTGAGGATACGGGACGCCCAGTTGAAAAGAAAAAAAATGAGACTTCTGCTGGTAAAGTTAGTCAACGTTAGACTTTGTCCGTTAAATCTATAATTGAATTTCCATAGCGTTACATAGTACTAATTCGCATCTCACCAATCTAATTTAAGAACCTAGAAAGATTAAGAAATTGAAACATAGAACTTAAAACCCAATTGAAAAAGAAAAAAATAAGAGAGGTAAAGACACGAAAGTAATAATTAGCCACATCCTATCATGTTTTTCTATTTTTGATTTAGAAAACCCATCAAAAATTTTATCATATGTTTACTCACCTCTTATTCTTTTTTCTCTTTTCAACAAAGTTCTATGTTCTATTTTTCATTTTCTTAATTTTTGTTAAATTTTTCAAATTAAATTGGTGAAATGGGAAGCACTCAAGGACAAATCTTTATGTTTTGAAGGTAAGCTTCAATGTAACTATGGCGGGGATTCCTTAATCGGTATAGAAACCTATTTGTTTTAAGTAAGTAATATATAATAAGAATATGATAAGAGTTTGATTTTAATTAGAACATTAATTTTTTATTGATTGAGATTCTATTCTACAGAGTTAAAATTATATGTGAAGCATGAAAATGACTTTGATTGTCCGACTTAAGTTAGGAAGGATCGATTAAGGCCCACTTGCACTTGTGCACGAGGATTCTTGCTCATCTTGAAGTGTCGGGGTTGAAAACCTCAAGGATTGGCAGTTTTCCAACCTTTGTGTCCTTGTCTGTTCATATTTGCTTCTTCCATTTTATTGTTGAGGCGGGTTGGGGAACTAAGTGCATGATTGGGGATTGGACTATCTTCTCCTCTTTTGTTTTTATTTTTGGTTTTTCACCCTTTTCTTCTTTCCCTTTTTCTTTCATGGCTTTTGTGGGTATAGTCGCTACAAATCCTCACGAGACCCACCTCGTCTACCTAGGGACGGCGATGGGGCGGGTTCGGAGCGGGTAGAGTCGTACCCTTACCTGTACCCGTTTTCAAAATCAGCACCCTTACCCTTACCCATATTTAGCAGGTACTAAATATTTGTACCCTTACCCGTACCCACCGGGTATGCGGGTACAACAGGTACTATGCGGTCATACAAAAAAATTAAATTTTACCAACCATTTTATACTCACATGCATAAATTAACAGGTTGTATTCGGGTAATTTAACCACTGTTTTCGGGGCTATGATATGATATTTTCAGAAATCAAGAATGATATGATATTTCCATAAGAAAAAAACCTTTAGCAGTGCAGAGAACATAAGAAAAGAGCCATGAGGGAGTGACGGGGAAAAATTAGAAAGGGCACTAGGGCAGAGAGGCAGTCTTTCTGGGCCGAAATCTGAGTGGGCCTTTAAATTCTGGGCTTCTTATTTGCGGGGAAGGTCGGGGCGAGTACCCACCGGGTACTACTCTGTACCCGTACCTGTACCCAACTCGTACCCCTAGCCGAACCCTACCGGTATTTTTGAAAAAAAATTGTAGCCTTACCCGCTTTTTGCGGGGCGGGTAGAGGCGGTTACCCGTGGGTACGGGTTTTATTGCCATCCCTACGTCCACCTGGGCTGCCAAGGGGTTTAAAGGGCTTGGCGCATACGCTATATGCACTCGTTTCCTCCCACGACAGAGGAGTTGGTGTATAGTTTTTAGTTTGTTTTGTTTTGTTTTGCTCGGGACAAGCAAAAGTTCAAGTGTAGGGGGTGTTTAGGCCTGATTTTGGTTAGATATCGCCTTTTTGCTTGTTATTTTTGCTCGATTCCGAGTCTTTTTCATCGTTTTTACCAGCTTTGTAGTTGTTTTGCAAGTTTTCGCACTTTTGGAGCAAAAGCAAAGAGAACGGGCTAAAATGAGGCTTTTTGGGGAATCCCTAGCGATTTCCCGAGCCAAGCCATACCGAGAACTGAAGTGGAGCCGACCCGGGAAGCCTTTCCTAATTTTGGTGTAAATCAGTGGCGTAACACCCGCTACAACCTTTGTAGCGGGCGTTACAAGCCTTGGAAGGAAGCAAAGGGAAGGAAGCAGCGTTCGTCGCGCCTGCTACGCTTGAGGTCGCGCCCGCCACACTGGAGTCACGCCTGTCACGTCAGCCGTGTCGCCCACTACGCCGCACCAAACAAGAACCACTCATCTGGCGAGAGGGACTTCGCCCCTGCGACTGGGGTGGTCGCGCCTACGACCCTGCGTACCCATGAATCGCTCGCACGGCTTGCCGCCTCGCCACTCAGCCGAGGTCGCGCGACTACTGGAATTCTGCGCGCATTTTGGGCTTGAACGGCAGCATTTTAGGCAACTGTTTTGCCTTGTATTTAAACTCCAAATGACGATTTTGTGGAGGAGAGGTAGACATCTAGTTTTAGATTCAGCTTTGATCTTAGTTAGAGAGAGATTAGCATTTGATTAGGGAGAGATTAGCTTGGATTAATCAAGGGTTTTAGTGGATTTTGGGTTGTATTCAAGGATTGAGGATTCAATTAATTGAGAGATTGTTAGATCTTCATTTCCATTTCTTTTCCTTGATCATTTCTAGCATTTGATAAGTTTTCTTTTCCCTAAACTCTTTAATTAATTGCTTTGCTAAATTACTTGCTTGTTTAATTGTTCTTGCTAGTCATTTTAATTGGTTTGCTTAGTTTGTGATTGTTGGTTGCTAGATATCATGCTTAGGGTTTGTTTGGATGTTGTTAGCATAGTTTTGATGATGATTAGTGGCTAGAACCCCATGGGTTAGGGGGTAATTAAGGGTGTGTATGAGTGATTAGGCTTGGGATAGAGACTAACTAGGGAATTCCATTTCATTAATCCTCCGGGTTCGTGGTGGACTTTGAGGAAGTTAATCCGGACTATCCACGAGAGTGGAAGCCCGGTGGGTGTTTTCTAACGGAATTTCCACTTGATTTCCTCCCTTGTTGTTGCGAAACTCGTCTCTAGTTCCCGTTTGCATCCCGAAAAGCCTCCGAAGCCCATTTTACTCCCTTGGCCCGACCTTAGGTTTACTTGTTGCGTTGCAATCCCTTTTCGACCAATTTCTTTACTTAGCGATCTCGATCCCGTCCTCGACCGGGTTTCTTAGACTTAGGCCCCTTGCTCCCTAAGAGGGAACGACAAATACCGGTTAATACAAACCACGTGTATACTGCCCTAATAGAGTTTTTGTGATTGATAAGTGAATTGCGGGTGATAACCCAAAGACTAGGATTTGGCATCCTGCAGGGTTATGGGCCAAGAGATCAGGGGGTGCCCTGATAGAGTGTTTAGTGATTGATAAGTGAATTGCAAGGATAACCCGGAGACTAGGATTTGGTATCCTGTAGGGTTATGGACCAAGAGATCAGGTGGTGCCCTGATATAGTTTGATATATGAGTGATCTATTGTATAAAGGGATTTGGCATCTCACCCGCATAATAAAAATCTGAATTGGTTGTGGTTGAGGTCGAGGAAAGTCCACTGATTTTTGGTTGTTGAGAGAGGGTTTGTTTTTACTTCTAAGAAGAGTTATTGGTTTGTGAAATGTTTGACTTATTCCCTCCTTTCCCGAAATGAATTGAAATGAACTTTAACTTGTTTTTATTATTAGGGTCGACATTATTGAGTTTCCCCTCATGTTTGTAAATGTTTTGTTTTTAGGTGAAATTTTCTATGTTGGGAATGAGAATTTGAAGTGAGGATGACCTGTTTAGTAGTGGTTGTTTATGTTGTGTTTTAATTTAGAAAGACTTGGAGTGAGTGATGTTGAGATGCTTATTTTTAGGGTTTGAAGTTGTTTTGTTTGGTTTTAAAGTTGCCGTATAGTTGTTAGTTTTTCCTTCTTGCCTTGTATCCTTTCGAGGACACGGGACGCCCAGTTGAAAAGAAAAAAAAATGAGACTTCTGCTGGTAAAGTTAGTCAACGTTAGACTTTGACCGTTAAATCTATAATTGAATTTCCATAGCGTTACATAGTACTAATTCGCATCTCACCAATCTAATTTAAGAACCTAGAAAGATTAAGAAATTGAAACATAGAACTTAAAACCCAATTGAAAAAGAAAAAAATAAGAGAGGTAAAGACACGAAAGTAATAATTAGCCACTGTTTAGACCCAATTCTGTGTCTAAATACCGCCTAAATCCTTAAGCTTTAACTCGTTTCGTGGTTTAATTTCATAAGTTTTTAATGCGTTTTGGTTATTTTTGTAGATTTTGGAGCTTTCGCCGAAAACGTAGCAAAACGGGCCTTTTTATAGCACTTTTGGTGATTTCCCGAGCCGAGCCGGACCGGAAACCGAGGCGGAGTTTACCCGGGACCACACTCCCAACCTTTGGTGCCAATTAGTGAAGTAACGCATGCTACGACCCTCGGATCGAGCGTTACATGCTTCGGAAAGAAGGAAGAAACAAAGGGACGAAAAGAGTATGGTAGCCCCCGCCACCCTGAGCGTAGCACCCGCTACCAGAGAGGTAGCACCCGCTACCTATGCTCAAAGTCAGCCATGGATTGTTATCTGAGGAAGGTAGCGCCCGCTACCATATGGGTCGCGCCCGCGACCTCCTGATCCCGAGTGAGACCGTGCCCACGGTCTCCCCATCGCCCACGGTCTCGGCTCAATCGCCCGACCTTTTTATTTGGGAGAACATGACCGTGGCCACGGTCTCCTAAACCGTGACCACGGTCTCCCTATGTCCTGCGCGTGTTTTCGGCTTGAAGTGCTGCGTTTTGGCCAATGTTTTTCACTTGTATTTATATCCCTTGTGAACGATTTCTAAGGGGGAATCCAGGGATAGACTTGGATATTTGGGAGTTTTGTAATTAAGGGTTTTAGAGAGAGATTAGTGAGGGATTAATCTAGGGTTTTAGAGATTTGTGTTTGTCATTGAAGATTTGGAGATTCAAACAATTGAAAGATTGTTGGGACATCTTTTTATTGCTTTCCTTTGTTCATCTACAACATTTTGATAAGTATTCTCTTCCCTTAACTCTTTTATTAATTACCTTGCTAATTACTTTGCTTGTTCTTAATTGTTTTGCTTGCTATTTCATTGTTCTTGCTTGTTTATGGTTGTTTGATGTTAGAAATCATGTTTAGGTTTGGGTTGGATGTTGTTAGCTTAGTTTTTATCATGATTAGTGGTTAGAAACCCTATGGGTTAGGGGGTAATTAAGGGTGCGAATGGGTGATTAGGTTTGGGTTAGCAATTTAAGTGAGTAATTAGTTAGGAAATCAATTTCCCAATCCTATCCTTCCCTCAAGTGGGATGTGTTTGGGTGCGAAAGCATCCCAAATACATCCAACACTTGTTGGAAGGTAGGAATTAGGATAGTTAGTATTCTAGTCCGCGAAAGCAAATAGAAACTAACTAGGAAATTCCGTTCCTTGAACTCCCCCGGGTCAGTCGATGGACTTTGGGGAAGTTAATCTGGACTATCCTTGAAAGAAGAAGCCCGGTGGGTATTTTCTAACGGAATTACCATTTGATTTCCCCTTCTCGTTACTCTCTTGTTGTAAAACCCATTTCCTCATCCCCGTTTGCATCCCGAAAAGCCTCCGAAGCCCATTTTCCATTCCTTGACCGACGTTAGCTTTGTTTCTTGCGTCGTGATCCTTTCAAATCAATATCCTTACCTTAGCAATCTCATCCCGACCAGTGACCTAGATTCTTTGACCAAGGCCGCCAGCTCCCTGAGAGAGAACGACAATACCGAGGTCTAACAAATCGCTGTACACAAAATGGCGCCGTTGCCGGGGAGCCAGCGCCCCTAGTTTTAGTTTCTTGGTTTTTGGTTATTTGAGTTTGCTTTTACGCTAGAAATCAGTTTGTGTCAATCCAAATGAATTTGATGCTTCTTCATTTCTTATAGGAGGCTTCGCGTTCTAATGGGTGAAGCTCAAGCTGGTTCACCTCGTACCCTTCTATCATATGTCGTTCCATCATTGGGTACGAGAGGCAGTCCTATCATTTTACCACCATTACCACCCGATGTTGTGTTCGAGTTTAAATCGTACTTACTTGAAGTCTTCGAAAGAAACCCGTTTCATGGGGATGATGCTGCTGGAAGTCCCATTGCTCATATTGATAAATTCGAAGATCGGATTAGCTTTATACACATTCCAAAGATATCACCAGAATTTTTGAAGTTGAAATTCTTTCCTCTCACTCTTACGGGCAAAGCGAAGATATGGCTACAAACATGTCCAACTGGGTTTTATTCTTCGTGGGAGGCACTCAAAGGAGATTTTCTTCACCGTTTCTTTCCGGCGGAGGAGACATACCGACTTCGAGCAGAAATTTTAAGTTTCAAGCAAGGGCCGGGAGAGAGTCTTTTCGACGCTTGGGGGAGATTTAAGAGTCTTCAACGACAGCGTCCTCATCATAATTTACCGGATTGGATGTTGCTTCAACATTTTTATCATGGGCTCCGTGGTCCTCTAAGAGAATCTGTTGATCATGCATCTAGAGGGATGTTTCTAAAGAAAACTGCGGAGGAAGCCAACATTTTTCTTCACGAGCTATCTCTGAATGTTCCTAGTTGGGGAGACGGCCAAAATTTAGGAAATGGGGACTATTCTTTGGAACACAACCCCATTATCAAATTCCTAATGGCCACTGTTCTCGATTTGCAAAAAAAGATGGTGGACGATGAGGTTTCCAACCAGTTGAACTTAGCCCGAGGTATGCAAAACTTTGCATCCACATCTATTCCCATTGTGCATGTTTGTAAGTTGTGTTCTGGTCCACATCTCGAGCATCAATGTGTAGAGTATCGTCAAGTAGAACATGTGAATGTCGTTTATTCCAACCAACTTTATTCCCATTCTTATGAAGATGATGATCCCGGTTACACTACATTTGCCAATCCTATATTTGATCATGTTTCTCAATTTTATGACCATCATGCACATTTTCAAGAGGAGTTCTCACATCAAACCACCCCACAACCCCAAGTTTCTCAACCATCCCAAGATTCTATGATTGAAAAGTTGTTGCAATAAATTGGGACTAATCGAGAAAGTGATGGTGCTCGCCTTAGAGACCTTGAAACCCAAATGACCCAAGTATACTTTTCTCAACCCATTCAACCTCAACCCATCCAAGGGGAGCAAGTTGAAGCCATTACCCTAAGGAGTGGAAGAAAAATTGAAGAACCTATGGTAGTGGAGGAGAATGTGGAGAAGGAGAGACCTTTGGGTGACAAAGAGGGTGATGTGGTAGATGTCTCGGAGGAAGATTTAATAGAAAAGCAGGAGATTGAGTCAGGCTTGGGTGAGGGAGTCGTGGAGGATAGTACTGAAGAAGAGGATTTAGAAGTTGAGCAAAACATAGTTGAGGAAAAGGAGGATGATGTTGTGGTTTATGAGGCCGAGGATGAAGAAAAAGAGAAGTTGGAAGAGAGGGTAGAGATTGAGAAAAGACGAGAGAAAGGAAAGGAAGTCTTGAAGGAAGATATTCATGAAAACCTTTTGGAGAAACTCGTTCCATATAGACCACCAGTTCCATTTTCCGGGAGATTGCTTCAACACAAGAATGATGAGAAATTTTCCAGATTTATTGATATGATGAAGAAGCTCCAAGTTAATATACCATTTCTAGATGCTATGGCGGAGGTCCCTTCTTTCAAGAAACATCTGAAGGACCTTTTGACAAACAAGAAAAGAATCAAGGAGTCATTGACCGTTCATCTCACAGTTAGTTGCAACGCCATTATGGGAAGCAAGTGCCCCGAGAAACTAGCCGATCCGGGTAGTTTCTCTATTCCATGCTTAATTGGTGATATGAGGATTGACAATGCATTATGTGACTTGGGGGCGAGTGTGAGTGTCATGCCGCACTCTATATGTAAGAAGCTGAACATTGATGACTTGACCCCTACAACTATCAACTTGCAACTTGCGGACCGGAGTGTTAGGAGGCCCTTGGGAATATTAGAAGACATCCCGGTTCAAGTCGGAAGTTTCCTTATCCCTTGTGACTTCGTTATTTTGGAGATGGATGAGGATTGGAGAAATCCTATTATTCTTGGTCGACCCTTTTTAGCCACTGCAGGAGCTACCATAGATGTGAAAAGAGGTCGTCTGTCTCTTCATGTGGGTCGAGATCATATTGATTTTGACATCGACCCTTCAAGAGTCAAATCTCCCAAAGAATCTCATTTCAAGGCCAATGTGGTGGTAGACATGTTAGATGAACCCCAAAAGGAGTCTTATTTCCTTGAAGTTGAGCCCGATGATTGGGGAGAAATCAAATATCTAAGGTTTTCGCATCCACTTCCAAGTGAATTTGAGGATATCTACTATGATCATCCTCTCAAGATTATTCCATGGCGGAAGGAGATTTCTTTGAGTGAAACCTATGTTGAGTGCAACAACGTCAATGCGATGATTTTCAAAGGTCCTAGGCCCGTTAGGAAGTGTTGGAAGAGAAGAAGGAAGCGTTGGTGGAGGAAGCCAAAGAAAATTGTACCCAGATTTCCTAGGAGAATGACCAAACCACCGGAAAAGTATTCCATGACAACCACAACTCTTTTTGAGAATCGTGGGAAAAAGAGGAAGAAGAATTGGTGGCAAAGGTTGATAATGTTTTTGGTTTGTGTCCCAAGGATCCCAAGAATCAAGTAAAGTATTTAGGTCAAGCTAGGGACCTAAAACTAGCGCCCTATGGGAGGCACCCCATAATTTTTGAAGTTCCTTTCTCATTCTTTTTAGTTTTTTGCAATTTTTCTAATTTTATTCTTTTTCTTCTCTTTAATTTTTCCGTTTAGTTTTCTTCAGGTTTTTCTATTTTTTTTCTTGTCTTTTTTATTTTTCTTTATTTCTTTCTTTGTAATTTGAGGTATTAGTTCTAAGTTCAAAGGAAAAAGTTTGAAAAAAAAGAGAGGAAAAATGATGTGAAAAATAGAAAAGGTTGGAGTTGAAAAATAAGAAAATTGAAGTTTGAGTGAAAAGAAGTAGTGTGAGTGAGTGAGATGTGAAAAAGAAATAAAAAATAATAATATTTGAGTGTTGGGAGAGTTTAAGAGTTGGAAAATCTTAGATTGAATGTGAGGAAGTGTGGAAAAATTGAGTGTTGAAGTGTGAAGGTTTTTGGGAGTTTGTATTTTTTGAAGTGTTGAAAACAATTTGGAAGAATTGTCGACAAAGGGTAGCAGCTACACTCGAGTAGCACCCGCTACACTCGCAGTAGCACCCGCTACACTCAAGAACACAAAGAACATCGAAGAGGTAGCAGCGCTACCTTAGTCGTAGCTACGCAGCAACAACACAAACAACACAGGCAAGGCTCCGCATCGCGACTCATGCTGTAGCGCCCATACGCCGCCACCAGAGGCCACCGCAGCTGCGGTAGAAAGCACCGTGCCTACGGTGACATGAGCAGCCCCAACAACTCCCAGTCACCCAGCACGAGTCGTGCCCGCGGCAGTGTCGATCGCGCCCGCGGCCTGACACTGCCAGCGGCTTAATTCGGCCCTAAAATCCCGACTTTTCTCACTTCTCTCATTTCTTTTCTCACACCCTCGACTCTCTCTCCCTCACAGCCCTCAGCGACCGAGAAGCCCTCTCACTCACACCCTTCCATCCCTCTCAACTCTCAAATTCCTCCCACATCTCTCCTCATTTTCAACCTCCAGACCCTAATTTCTCTCCTCTGCTGCGAAATCTGCTACTAGTGCTCGAGTTTCTGCCTAGATTTTGTCCTAGCTGTGCGACATTGTTCAAGCTCTGGTTCTACATATTTAAGTGAGGTATTCCTTGTATCGATTATGCGAAACCCTCTCCCTTTCTCTTACATTTGGTCAATTCGACATGCTCTGCTGGGTTAGGGTTCGAATTTGTCAATTTTTTTACACAAGTTCACTTCACTGTGTTGGATGCCATGACTTTGTGTTGATGCTTTGTGAGTCTGGATGTACGAAACCCTTCCCCTCTCACCTGATTTTGGCTTGTTCATAATTGTTGCTGAGTTAGGGTTCGAATTTGTCAATTTTTTTACACATAAATTCTGCCTCACTGTGTTGCTGAATTCGATTTGTTGTGTTCTTGCTCAGTGTTGCGTGTGTGAGGTTGCTGTTTTTCACCTGTTGAAACACACACACACACAGTGACCTATTTCAGTGTGTTGGATGCCTTGTGTTGAACTCGAATGCTAGGTTCTTGTGTGGTGTTAGCGTGATTAATTGTTGCAATTCGTTTGTCAAAGCACAAGTATGCTAGTTGCACCAAAAGTCTGTCGATTTTCACACACACTTGCATTGTGAGCTGAGTTAGTAAGTTGTCTCTGTGTTATTCTTGCATTCTTTTTGTGTGTTGTGAGTATTGCTCATTTTGACAAGCAAGAATCATTTCTCCTTGATGAATACACGTTCAAAGTGCTCCGATCTGAGGTAATCCCCTGTGTAACTTGTGCATAATATTTTCAAACTCACGAGTTTGTTGTTTGTGTTGATTGTTTTTGGTTTACCTTGGAGTTTAGGCACTATATTTGCAAGGTTCTTGCCACGTCTTGCTTTTAGCTCATCATGAGTGGAAGGACCATCCTATTCTGCAAAGGACCGTTACAAAGCGCAACCGGCCACACTAATTCGGTGTGAACCTGATTCGGATGTGACTTTCCGAGATGAAGAGCATAGACAACGGTACGAAGCGCTCCAAGCACGGAAAATATGTGCACCAATTGCAAGCCAAGCTTCGATTATCTCATTCGTGTTCTTGGATGGGAGGTATTCATCATGATCAATGAATCGATTGTGGACCAGCCCATCCTCGAGTTTTTAAGCTCCTTGAAGGTTTACGATGATGGCAAGAAAGATGCGCATTTTGAATACCGGGTCGCCAACAAAGATAAGAAGTGCACCTTGAAGCGTTTTTGCCGAAAGTTGGGGTTGCCCGAGGATGGGAGATTTTATGAGCGATGTGCGAATTTTGATGAGTAGCAGGCAATGAAGGACTTGACCTGTTGAAGGAGGATGAATCATGGCACGAGAAATGGACAACCATGCTATCATTGCTCCCGCAACTCTAAGGGGCGTGATTTTTGTAATCTAGTTGTTCGAATCTTCCATAGAATCGTAACTAGTTCAGTGTTTGGGAGAGATGATGGACGCCCCAAGGTTCGGAAAGATGATCTCTTTGTGATCTACAATGTAGTGAGGGGCAAAAAAGGTAAAAACCGGATCTTGCATTCTACATTGCCTTCGGGAGATTAGCATGGAACCCCGACCTACTACTATTGGGATGGGGCACATCATCTGCCACTTCCTAGTTCAAGAGGGTTTCGGGAAATATTTGAAGAAGTGGACTCAACGCTATCATCCGGATCCTATCGACAAGGTCCAGTTGTAGAAAATGAATATCTCGCCAATCACCCAATTGCCACGATCTATTGGCATGGGCATGACAACAAAACAGAGATTCTCTTGGACCCGGACTATGCTGAACAATCGTTGGATATCACTAAGGAACGCAACTGGTCTTGTGGTCAGGTTCCTAGTGATCGCAAGGTGGGTGGTCCAGATGTGTCTAGTGGTGAAGAGGAGGACAATGAAGAAGAAGAAGTAAATGAGGAAGAAGAACAGGAGGATCCCAGCCATGGCGAAGCTAGTGGAAGTAGAAATCATCCATGGGAAGCTTCGCTTGAGCATCTCAACTCTCAATTTGATCAAATGAGGGTTGACATTCGAGAACAACGAACGCTACTCCAAGGTCAACATAATCTGTTAGAGACCCAACAAGAGTTGCTACGTGCCCAGCAGTCTACGCTCAACAATATACATGCACATCTTCAAAGGCACGAGGAGTACTTTCAAAGAACAAAACCAGATTACGCGATCGGGGTATTATCACTACTCCATTGCAAACCATCCCCCGGCACCACCAAAGTACATAAACCACCACTACCCCACCTACTTTCCATATTATCCATATCCTCCCCCGGGAGGATTCGAGCAATAATTTGTAAGTGCCCCCACTCCCACTTTACTCTCTTCATTGATTTTATTTACACTGTTAGTGTTAAATAAGTGTGGGGGGTGCTTTATGGAAAAGTTGGGAGGTGTGTCGGTTAGTTGGTTTTGTTGAGTTCGTTGCCCCCATGGTTTGAGTTATGTTGCTTTCATTGTTTCATCATTGGTTAGGCCGGTTATGAGAGTTGATTCACCCTCAATTCCCGCCTCAAACTAGTGAGATTCGGGGTTGAGGCTAGCTAGTGTCAATGTAAATAATGTGAATAGTTTGTCTTTTCTTTTGTTCTCTAGCTAGTGTCTTGTTTTTGTTTTTGTTCTTTTTTCTTTATGCATGCGAACACTCACACTTATTATGTTTTTCTTGTTTATTCCTAACCCGAATGTGATGTTTTCCTGGATCGCGGATTGGTTCGCTATTTATTTGAAGACCCCGAGGTAACCTCTTTCCGCACTCTTTGAATGTGTATATATTGATCCTTGTTGCATGCTTGATTTTTCTTTTGGGTGGCGAGCCCCTTTGAGTGTTTTTGTTGGGATTATATTGTTGTTGGAGCCGTGTAGGCTCGGGTCGCCACCATTTGCTTGCTAATTGTTTTTGGTTATTTGTCTTTGTAGGTTCTCTACCCTTTTCTTGTGACACCTTCCCACAATGAGGACATTGTGGCGTTTTAAGTGGGGAGGGGGGAGATATTCTGTTTCAAGGGTAGATCACCTACTAGTTTTTATCTTTGTTTTCTTAGTTTTTGCTTAAAATTTGAAAATTTTCGTGTGAAAAAGGAGAAAAAAGGGAGTGAAAACCTTAAAAGTTTTTCTTTCAGTTTTGTTTTCACTTTGTTTTTGCTTTGTTTCTTGGATCGTGTTGTCGAAATTGAGAAGTCGTTCTTAAACTTCTTTAAAAGAAACCGGTCTGAGCGTTTTCGACCCTGTCTCGGGTACGAGTCATGACTTATCTCTTTAGATGTCCTTCATTGAGTGTCTAGCGAAACCCCCGATTCCTTTCACGTTCTGGTTGAAGTCGGGAGATTCTAGGGGTTTGTGTCCGAGCTTGTTTTGTTTCCCTTTATAGCAATTGCAAAGTCAAAAAGAAAGAAAAAGAAAGAAAAGCTACAATAACCGGATTAAGTGGAGCGTGTCGCTGTGACATAAACCACAATACACTTAGCCAACCTACACGGGCCCGGTATTAGCGGTACGGCGCTATTACCCCTTAAGTTCCTCCCATATTGAATTCTCGGAGGAGGTGTGTATGGAAAAGACTATGTTGGGAGGGTAAACCCCATATTTGGGCCGTCCAATTCCCGAAAGTAAGGCTAATACCGACCTATAAAAAGAAAAAAAAATAAGAAATAGAAAAAGCAATTTTGTTGGGATAACCCAACCCGAAAAGAAAAGTTTGAGCGTTAATAAAGTGTGGGGCCTCTCCTTGCATCACCTACGGCCCTCACCAAGCCAAGGGCGACCAAATGCGAGGAAGGGCAACTCGTTCCTTGTTCGTTTGGTTGTTTTTGAGCTCGGGCATGAGTCCTTGGAGTCTTTTGGATTCGATTAGAACCCACTAGCACATACGCACATGGGGTTTTGCTTGACATTAGGTGTCAGACATCAAAAATCTCAAAGACTGACTTTTGCTTAAGATAGGTGTTTGTGAGACGCTCATAACGGTTCTTTTTGGAGGTTTAATAACGTTTTCCTGATTTAGATTTCGAGATCTTTTGAAGCAAAGCTTTCATTTTTCTTTTCTTTTTGTTTTCTTCGGTTTTGTTTTCACTTTCCCTCTCTCCTTTTTCTTTGGCTTTTGTGGGTATAGCCGCTATAAACCCTCACGAGTCCATCTCGTCCACCCGGGCTGCCGGGGGGTTCAAAGGGCTTGGTGCGTACGCTAAATGCACTCGTTTCCTCCCACGACAGAGGAGTTGGTGTTTAGTTTTCTTATTTGTCTTGTTTTGTTTTGCTCGGGACTAGCAAAAGTTTAAGTGTGGGGGGGTGTTTAGACCCAATTCTGTGTCTAAATACTGCCTAAATCCTTAGGCTTTAACTCGTTTCGTGGTTTAATTTCATAAGTTTTTAATGCGTTTTGGTTATTTTTGTAGATTTTGGAGTTTTCGCCGAAAATGTAGCAAAACGGGCCTTTTTATAGCATTTTTGGTGATTTCCCGAGCCGAGCCGAACTGGAAACCGAGGCAGAGTCGAGCCGGGACCACACTCCCAACCTTTGGTGCCAATTAGTGAAGTAACGCATGCTACGACCCTCGGATCGAGCGTTACATGCTTCGGAAAGAAGGAAGAAACAAAGGGACGAAAAGAGTAGGGTAGCCACCGCCACCCTGAGCGTAGCACCCGCTACCATAGGGGGTAGCGCCCGCCACCAGAGAGATAGCACCCGCTACCTGTGCTCAAAGTCAGCCATGGATTGTCATCTGAGGAAGGTAGCGCCCGCTACCGTATGGGTCGCGCCCGCGACCTCCTGATCCCGAGTGAGACCGTGCCCACGGTCTCCCAGACCGTACCCACGGTCTCTCGAAGCTCGAAATCGCCCGACCTTTTTCGCTCGAAATCTCCTAGACCGTGACCACGGTCTCCCTATGTCCTGCGCGTGTTTTCGGCTTGAAGTGCTGCATTTTGGCCAATGTTTTTCACTTGTATTTATATCCCTTGTGAACGATTTCTAAGGGGGAATCCAGGGATAGACTTAGACATTTGTAATTAAGGGTTTTAGAGAGAGATTAGTGAGGGATTAATCTAGGGTTTTGGAGATTTGTGTTTGTTATTGAAGATTTGGAGATTCAAACAATTGAAAGATTGTTGGGTCATCTTTTTATTGCTTTCCTTTGTTCATCTACAGCATTTTGATAAGTATTCTCTTCCCTTAACTCTTTTATTAATTACCTTACTAATTACTTTGCTTGTTCTTAATTGCTTTGTTTGTTATTTCATTGTTCTTGCTTGTTTATGGTTGTTTGATGTTAGAAATCATGTTTAGGTTTGGGTTGGATTTTGTTAGCTTAGTTTTTATCATGATTAGTGGTTAGAAACCCTATGGGTTAGGGGGTAATTAAGGGTGTGAATGGGTGATTAGGTTTGGGTTAGCAATTTAAGTGAGTAATTAGTTAGGAAATCAATTTCCCAATCCTATCCTTCCCTCAAGTGTGATGTGTTTGGGTGCGAATGCATCCCGAATAAATCCAACACTTGTTGGAAGGTAGGAATTAGGATAGTTAGTATTCTAGTTCGCGAAAGCGAATAGAAACTAACTAGGAAATTTCGTTCCTTGAACTCCCCCGGGTCTGTCGATGCACTTTGGGGAAGTTAATCCGGACTATCCTTGAAAGAGGAAGCCCGGTGGGTATTGTCTAACGGAGTTACCATTTGATTTCCCCTTCTCGTTACTCTCTTGTTGCAAAACCCATTTCCTCATCCCCGTTTGCATCCCGAAAAGCCTCCGAAGCCCATTTTCCATTCCTTGACCGACTTTAGCTTTGTTTCTTGCGTTGTGATCCTTTCAAACCAATATCCTTACCTTAGCAATCTCATCACGACCACTAACCTAGATTCTTTGACCAAGGCCGCCAGCTCCCTGATAGAGAACGATAATACCGAGGTCTAACAAACCGCTGTACAGCCACATCCTATCATGCTTTTCTATTTTTGATTTAGAAAACCCATCAAAAATTTATCATATGTTTACTCACCTCTTATTATTTTTTTCTATTTTCAACAAAGTTCTATGTTCTATTTTTCATTTTCTTAATTTTTGTTAAATTTTTCAAATTAAATTGATGAAATGGGAAGCACTCAAGGACAAATCTTTATGTTTTGAAGGTAAGCTTC
Source organism: Portulaca oleracea (assembly GCA_029582165.1). Taxonomy (NCBI): domain Eukaryota; kingdom Viridiplantae; phylum Streptophyta; class Magnoliopsida; order Caryophyllales; family Portulacaceae; genus Portulaca; species Portulaca oleracea. Next base: position 36,858,459 of record CM055887.1, read on the forward strand.
AATATAACTATGGCGGGGAATCCTTAATCGGTATAGAAACCTATTTGTTTTAAGTAAGTAATATATAATAAGAATATGATAAGAGTTTGATTTTAATTAGGACATTAATATTTTATTGATTGAGATTCTATTCTACGGAATTAAAATTATATGTGAAGCATGAAAAAGACTTTGATTGTCCGACTTAAGTTAGGAAGGATCGATTAAGGCCCACTTGCACTTGTGCACGGGGATTCTTGCTCATCATGAAGTGTCGGGATTGAAAACCTCAAGGATTTACAGTTTTCCAACCTTTGTGTCCTTGTCTGTTTATAATTGCTTCTTCTATTTGATTGTTGAGGCGGGTTGGGGAACTAAGTGCATGATTGGGGATGGGACTATCTTCTCCTCTTTTGTTTTTGTTTTTGGTTTTTCACCCTTTTCTTCTTTCCCTTTTTCTTTCATGGCTTTTGTGGGTATAGTCGCTACAAATCCTCACGAGACCCACCTCATCCACCTGGGCTGCCAGGGGGTTTAAAGGGCTTGGCGCATACGCTATATGCACTCGTTTCCTCCCACGACAGAGGAGTTGGTGTTTAGTTTTTAGATTGTTTTGTTTTGTTTTGCTCGGGACAAGCAAAAGTTCAAGTGTGGGGGGGTGTTTAAGCCTGATTTTGGCTAAATATCGCCTTTTTGATTGTTATTTTTGCTCGATTCCAAGTCTTTTTCATCGTTTTTACCAGCTTTGTAGTTGTTTTACAAGTTTTCGTAGTTTTGGAGCAAAAGCAAGGAGAATGGGCTAAAATGAAGCTTTTTAGGGAATCCCTAGCGATTTCCCGAGCCAAGCCATACCGAGAACCGAAGTGGAGCCAACCTGGGAAGCCTTTCCCAATTTCGGTGCAAATCACTGGCATAACACCCGCTACAACCTTTGTAGCGGGCGTTACAAGCCTTTGAAGGAAGCAAAGGGAAGGAAGCAGCGTTCGTCGCGCCTACTACGCTTGAGGTCGCGCCCGCCACACAAGAGTCGCGCCCGTTACGTCAGCCGTGTCGCCCGCTACGCCGCACCAAACAAGAACCACTCATCGCCGGAGGACTTCGCCCGCGGCGGGGTGGTCGCGCTAGACCTGCGTGCCCACTGAATCGCACTGGCGGCACAGCTTCGCTCGGTCGCGCCCGCGACCTGTTGGAATTCTGCGCGCATTTTGGGCTTAAACGGCAGCATTTTGGGCAACTGTTTTGCCTTGTATTTAAACTCCAAATGACGATTTTATGGAGGAGAGGTAGACATCTAGTTTTAGGTTCAGCTTTGACCTTAGTTAGAGAGAGATTAGCATTTGATTAGGGAGAGATTAGCTTGGATTAATCAAGGGTTTTAGTGGATTTTGGGTTGTATTCAAGGATTGAGGATTCAATTAATTGAGAGATTGTTAGATCTTCATTTCCATTGCTTTTCCTTGATCATTTCCAGCATTTGATAAGTTTTCTCTTCCCTAAACTCTTTTATTAATTGCTTTGCTAAATTACTTGCTTGTTTAATTGTTCTTGCTTGTCATTTTAATTGCTTTGCTTAGTTTGTGATTGTTGGTTGCTAGATATCATGCTTAGGGTTTGTTTGGATGTTGTTAGCATAGTTCTGATGATGATTAGTGGCTAGAACCCCATGGGTTAGGGGGTAATTAAGGGTGTGAATGAGTGATTAGACTTGGGTTAGCAAGTTTAGTGAGTAATTAGTTGGGAAATCAATTTCTCACTCCAATCCTTCCCTTAAGTGGGATGTATTTGGGTCCGAAAGCTCCCAAATACATCTAACACTTGTTGTGGAAGGTGGGAAGTGGGATAGTTAGCACTCGCTCACGAGAGTGGGATAGAGACTAACTAGGAAATTCCGTTTCATTAATCCTCCGGGTTCGTGGTGGACTTTGAGGAAGTTAATCCGGACTATCCACGAGAGTGGAAGCCCGGTGGGTGTTTTCTAACGGAATTGCCACTTGATTTCCTCCCTTGTTGTTGCGTAACCCGTCTCCTTGTTCCCGTTTGCATCCCGAAAAGCCTCCAAAGCCCATTTTCTTCCCTTGGTACGACCTTAGGTTTATTTGTTGCGTTGCGATCCCTTTTCGACCAATTTCCTTACCTTAGCGATCTCGATCCCGACCTCGACCGAGTTTCTTAGACTTAGTCCCCTTGCTCCCTAAGAGGGAACGACAAATACCAGTTAATACAAACCACGTGTGTACTGCCCTAATAGAGTTTTTGTGATTGATAAGTGAATTGCGGGTGATAACCCAAAGACTAGGATTTGGCATCCTGCAGGGTTATGGGCCAAGAGATCAGGGGGTGCCTTGATAGAGTGTTTAGTGATTGATAAGTGAATTGCGGGGATAGTCCAGATACTAGGATTTTGTATCCTGTATGGTTATGGACCAAGAGATCAGGGGGTGCCCTGATATAGTTTGATATATGAGTGATCTATTGTATTAAGGGATTTGGCATCTCACCCGCATAATAAAAATATGAATTGGTTGTGGTTGAGGAAAGTCCACTGATTTATGGTTGTTGAGAGAGGGTTTGTTTTTTACTTTTAAGAAGAGTTAATGGTTTTTGTGAAATGTTTGACTTATTCCCTCCTTTCCCGAAATGAATTGAAATGAACTTTAACTTGTTTTTACTGTTAGGGTCGACATTATTGAGTTTCCCCTCATGTTTGTAAATGTTTTGTTTTTAGGTGAAATTTTCTATGCTGGGAACGAGAATTAGAAGTGAGGATGACGTGTTTAGTAGTGGTTATTTATGTTGTGTTTTAATTTAGAAAGACTTGGAGTGAGTGATGTTGAGATGCTTGTTTTTAGGTTTGAAGTTGTTTTGTTTGGTTTTAAGTTGTCGTATAGTTGTTAATTTTTCCTTCTTGCCTTGTATCCCTTCGGGGATACGGGACGCTCAGTTGAAAAGAAAAAGAAATGAGACTTCTACTGTTAAAGTTAGTCAACGTTAGACTTTGACCGTTAAATCTATAAATGAATTTCCAGAGCGTTACATAGTACTAATTCGCATCTCACCAATCTAATTTAAGTACCCAGAAAGATTAAGAAATTGAAGCATAGAACTTAAAACCTAATTGAAAAAGAAAAAAATAAGAGAGGTAAAGACACGAAAGTAATAATTAGCTACATCCTATCATTTTTTTCTATTTTTGATTTAGAAAATTCATCAAAATTTTTATCATATGTTTACTCACCTCTTATTCTTTTTTCTCTTTTCAACTAAGTTCTATATTCTATTTTTCATTTTCTTAATTTTTGTTAAGTTTTTCAAATTAAATTGCTGAAATGGGAAGCACTCAAGGAAAAATCTTTATGTTTTGAAGGTAAGCTTCAATGTAACTATGGCGGGGATTCCTTAATCGGTATAGAAACCGATTTGTTTTAAGTAAGTAATATATAATAAGAATATGATAAGAGTTTGATTTTAATTAGGACATTAATTTTTTATTGATTGAGATTTTATTCTACGGAGTTAAAATTATATGTGAAGCATGAAAACGACTTTGATTGTCCGACTTAAGTTAGGAAGGATCGATTAAGGCCCACTTGCACTTATGCACGGGTATTCTTGCTCATCATGAAGTGTCAGGGTTGAAAAACTCGAGGATTGGCAGTTTTCCAACCTTTGTGTCCTTGTCTGTTCATATTTGCTTCTTCCATTTGATTGTTGAGGTGGGTTGAGGAACTAAGTGCATGATTGGGGATGGGACTATCTTCTCCTCTTTTGTTTTTGTTTTTGGTTTTTACCCTTTTCTTCTTTCCCTTTTTCTTTCATGGCTTTTGTGGGTATAGTCACTACAAATCCTCATGAGACCCACCTCGTCCACCTGGGCTGCCAGGAGGTTTAATAGGCTTGGTGAATACGCTAAATGCACTCGTTTCCTCCCACGACAGAGGAGTTGGTGTTTAGTTTTTAGTTTGTTTGTTTTGTTTTGCTCGGGACAACCAAAAGTTCATGTGTGGGGGGTGTTTAGGCCTGATTTTAGGCCTAAATATCGCCTTTTTTCTTGTTATTTTTGCTCGATTCCGAGTCTTTTTCATCGTTTTTACTAGCTTTATAGTTGTTTTGAAGGTTTTCGTAGTTTTGGAGCAAAAGCAAGGAGAACAAGCTAAATTGAGGCTTTTTAGGGAATCCCTAGCGATTTCCCGAGCCAAGCCATACCGAGAACCGAAGTGGAGCAGACCCGGGAAGCCATTCCCAATTTCGGTGCAAATCAGTGGCGTAACACCCACTACAACCTTTGTAGCGGGCGTTATAAGCCTTGGAAGGAAGCAGCGTTCGTCGCGCCTGCTACGCTTGAGGTCGCGCCCGCCACACAGGAGTCGCGCCCGTTACGTCAGCCATGCCGCCTGCTACGCCGCACCAAACAAGAACCACTCATCTGGCCAGAGGGACTTCTCCCCCGCGACTGGGATAGAGTCTAACTAGGGAATTTCGTTTCATTTATCCTCCGGGTTCTGAAGGACTTTGAGGAAGTTAATCCGAACTATCCACAAGAGTGGAATCCCGGTGGGTGTTTTCTAACAGAATTTCCACTTGATTTCCTCCCTTGTTGTTGCGAAACCCGTCTCCTTGTTCCCGTTTGCGTCCTGAAAAGCCTCCGAAGCCCATTTTCTTCCCTTGGTCCAACCTTAGGTTTATTTGTTGCGCTGCGATCCCTTTTCGACCAATTTCCTTACCTTAGCGATCTCGATCCCGACCTCGACCGAGTTTCTTAGACTTAGGCCCCTTGCTCCCTAAGAGGGAACGACAAATACCGGTTAATACAAACCACGAGTATACTGCCCTAATAGAGTTTTTGTGATTGATAAGTGAATTGCGGGTGATAACCCAAAGACTAGGATTTGGCATCCTGCAGGGTTATGGGCCAAGAGATCAGGGGGTGCCCTGATAGAGTGTTTAGTGATTGATAAATGAATTGCGGGGATAACCCAGAGACTAGGATTTGGTATCCTGCAGGGTTATGGACCAAGAGATCAGGGGGTGCCCTGATATAGTTTGATATATGGGTGATCTATTGTATTAAGGGATTTGGCATCTCACCCGCATAATAAAAATATGAATTGGTTGTGGTTGAGGAAAGTCCACTGATTTATGGTTGTTGAGAGAGGGTTTGTTTTTTACTTCTAAGAAGAGTTAATGGTTTTTGTGAAATGTTTGACTTATTCCCTCCTTTCCCGAAATGAATTGAAATGAACTTTAACTTGTTTTTCTTGTTAGAATTCGACATTATTGAGTTTCCCCTCATGTTTGTAAACGTTTTGTTTTTAGGTGAAATTTTCTATGATGGGAACGAGAATTAGAAGTGAGGATGACGTGTTTAATAGTGGTTATTTATGTTGTGTTTTAATTTAGAAAGACTTGGAGTGAGTGATGTTGAGAGTCTTGTTTTTAGGGTTTGAAGTTGTTTTGTTTGGTTTTAAAGTTGTCGTATAGTTGTTATTTTTCCTTCTTGCCTTGTATCCCTTCGGGGATACGGGACGCCCAGTTGAAAAGAAAAAGAAATGAGACTTCTGCTGTTAAAGTTAGTCAACGTTAGACTTTGACCGTTAAATCTATAATTGAATTTCTAGAGCGTTACATAGTACTAATTCGAATCTCACCAATCTAATTTAAGAACCCAGAAAGATTAAGAAATTGAAACATAGAACTTAAAACCCAATTGAAAAAGAAAAAAATAAGAGAGGTAAAGACACGAAAGTATTAATTTGTCACACTTGCACTTGTGCACGGGGATTCTTGCTCATGATGAAGTGTCGGGATAGAAAAACTCAAGGATTGGAAGTTTTCCAACCTTTGTGTCCTTGTCTGTTCATATTTGCTTCTTCCATTTGATTGTTGAGGCGGGTTGGGGGACTAAGTACATGATTGGGGATTGGACTATCTTCTCCTCTTTTGTTTGTATTTTAGGTTTTTCACCCTTTTCTTCTTTCCCTTTTTCTTTCATGGCTTTTGTGGGTATAGTCGCTACAAATCCTCACGAGACCCACCTCGTCCACCTGGGCTGCCAAGGGGTTTAAAGGGCTTGGTGCATACGCCAAATGCACTCGTTTCCTCCCACGACAGAGGAGTTGGTGTTTAGTTTTTAGTTTTTTTTTTTTTTGTTTTGCTCGGAACAAGCAAAAGTTCAAGTGGGGGTTGTTTAAGCCTGAATTTAGGCCTAAATATCGCCTTTTTGGTTGTTATTTTTGCTCGATTCCGAGTCTTTTTCATCGTTTTTACTAGCTTTATAGTTGTTTTACAGGTTTTCGCACTTTTGGAGCAAAAGCAAGGAGAACGGGCTAAATTGAGGCTTTTTAGGGAATCCCTAGCGATTTCCCGAGCCAAGCCATACCGAGAACCGAAGTGGAGCAGACCCGGGAAGCCTTTCCCAATTTCGGTGCAAATGAGTGGCGTAACACCCGCTACAACCTTTGTAGCGGGCGTTACAAGCCTTGGAAGGAAGCAAAGGGAAGGAAGCAAAGGGAAGGAAGCATCGTTCGTCGCGCCTGCTACGCTTGAGGTCGCGCTCGCCACACTGGAGTCACGCCCGTTACGTCAGCCGTGCCGCCCACTACGCCGCACCAAAAAAGAACCACTCATCTGGCCAGAGGGACTTCGCCCCTGCGACTGGGGTGGTCGCGCCTACGACCCTGCGTACCCCTGAATCGCCTGGCACAGTTTCGCTCGGTCGCCCCCGCCACCAGTGAGGTCGCGCCCGCATTTTGGGCTTGAACGGCAGCATTTTGGGCAACTGTTTTGCCTTGTATTTAAACTCCAAATGACGATTTTGTGGAGGAGAGGTAGACATCAAGTTTTAGATTCAGCTTTTATCTTAGTTAGAGAGAGATTAGCATTTGATTAGGAAGAGATTAGCTTAGATTAATCAAGGGTTTTAGTGGATTTTGGGTTGTATTCAAAGATTGAGGATTCAATTAATTGAGAGATTGTTAGATCTTCATTTCCATTGCTTTTCCTTGATCATTTCTAGCATTTGATAAGTTTTCTCTTCCCTAAACTCTTTTATTAATTGCTTTGCTAAATTACTTGCTTGTTTAATTGTTCTTGCTTCTCATTTTAATTGCTTTGCTTAGTTTGTGATTGTTGGTTGCTAGATATCATGCTTAGGGTTTGTTTGGATGTTGTTAGCACAGTTTTGATGATGATTAGTGGCTAGAACCCCATGGGTTAGGGGGTACTTAATGGTGTGAATGAGTGATTAGGCTTGGGTTAGCAAATTTAGTGAGTAATTAGTTGGGAAATCAATTTCTCACTCCAATCCTTCCCTTAAGTGGGATGTATTTGGGTCCGAAAGCTCCCGAATACATCTAACACTTGTTGTGGAAGGTGGGACGTGGGATAGTTAGCACTCGCTCACGAGAGTGGGATAGAGACTAACTAGGGAATTTCGTTTCATTTATCCTCCGGGTTCTGGGTGGACTTTGAGGAAGTTAATCCGAACTATCCACAAGAGTGGAATCCCGGTGGGTGTTTTCTAACGGAATTGCCACTTGATTTCCTCCCTTGTTGTTGCGAAACCCGTCTCCTTGTTCCCGTTTGCATCCCGAAAAGCCTCTGAAGCCCATTTTCTTCCCTTGGTCCAACCTTAGGTTTATTTGTTGCGTTGCGATCCCTTTTCGACCAATTTCCTTACCTTAGCGATCTCGATCCCGACCTCGACCGAGTTTCTTAGACTTAGGCCCCTTGCTCCCTAAGAGGGAACGACAAATACCGGTTAATACAAACCACGAGTATACTGCCCTAATAGAGTTTTTGTGATTGATAAGTGAATTGCGGGTGATAACCCAAAGACTAGGATTTGGCATCCTGCAGGGTTATGGCAAAGAGATCAGGGGGTGCCCTGATAGAGTGTTTAGTGATTGATAAGTGAATTGCAGGGAGAACCCAAAGACTAGGATTTGGTATCCTACAGGGTTATGGACCAAGAGATCAGGGGGTGCCCTGATATAGTTTGATATATGGGTGATCTATTGTATTAAGGGATTTGGCATCTCACCCGCATAATAAAAATATGAATTGGTTGTGGTTGAGGAAAGTCCACTGATTTATGGTTGTTGAGAGAGGGTTTGTTTTTTACTTCTAAGAAGAGTTAATGGTTTTTGTGAAATGTTTGACTTATTCCCTCCTTTCCCGAAATTAATTGAAATGAACTTTAACTTGTTTTTACTGTTAGGGTCGACATTATTGAGTTTCCCCTCATGTTTGTAAACGTTTTGTTTTTAGGTGAAATTTTCTATGATGGGAACGAGAATTAGAAGTGAGGATGACGTGTTTAGTAGTGGTTATTTATGTTGTGTTTTAATTTAGAAAGACTTGGAGTGAGTGATGTTGAGAGTCTTGTTTTTAGGGTTTGAAGTTGTTTTGTTTGGTTTTAAAGTTGTCGTATAGTTGTTATTTTTCCTTCTTGCCTTGTATCCCTTCGGGGATACGGGATGCCCAGTTGAAAAGAAAAAGAAATGAGACTTCTGCTGTTAAAGTTAGTCAACGTTAGACTTTGACCGTTAAATCTATAATTGAATTTCTAGAGCGTTACATAGTACTAATTCGCATCTCACCAATCTAATTTAAGAACCCAGAAAGATTAAGAAATTGAAACATAGAACTTAAAACCCAATTGAAAAAGAAAAAAATAAGAGGTAAAGACACGAAAGTAATAATTTGTCCCACTTGCACTTGTGCACGGGGATTCTTGCTCATCATGAAGTGTCGGGATAGAAAAACTCAAGGATTGGAAGTTTTCCAACCTTTGTGTCCTTGTCTATTCATATTTGCTTCTTCCATTTGATTGTTGAGGCGGGTTGGGGGACTAAGTACATGATTGGGGATTGGACTATCTTCTCCTCTTTTGTTTGTATTTTAGGTTTTTCACCCTTTTCTTCTTTCCCTTTTTCTTTCATGGCTTTTGTGGGTATAGTCGCTTCAAATCCTCACGAGACCCACCTCGTCCACCTGGGCTGCCAGGGGGTTTAAAGGGCTTGGTGCATACGCCAAATGCACTCGTTTCCTCCCACGACAGAGGAGTTGGTGTTTAGTTTTTAGTTTTTTTTTTTTGTTTTCTCGGAACAAGCAAAAGTTCAAGTGGGGGGTGTTTAGGCCTGAATTTAGGCCTAAATATCGCCTTTTTGGTTGTTATTTTTGCTCGATTCCGAGTCTTTTTCATCGTTTTTACTAGCTTTATAGTTGTTTTACAGGTTTTCGCACTTTTGGAGCAAAAGCAAGGAGAACGGGCTAAATTGAGGCTTTTTAGGGAATCCCTAGCGATTTCCCGAGCCAAGCCATACCGAGAACCGAAGTGGAGCAGACCCGGGAAGCCTTTCCCAATTTCGGTGCAAATGAGTGGCGTAACACCCGCTACAACCTTTGTAGCGGGCGTTACAAGCCTTGGAAGGAAGCAAAGGGAAGGAAGCATCGTTCGTCGCGCCTGCTACGCTTGAGGTCGCGCTCGCCACACTGGAGTCACGCCCGTTACGTCAGCCGTGCCGCCCGCTACGCCGCACCAAACAAGAACCACTCATCTGGCCAGAGGGACTTCGCCCCTGCGACTGGGGTGGTCGCGCCTACGACCCTGCGTACCCCTGAATCGCCTGGCACAGTTTCGCTCGGTCGCCCCCGCCACCAGTGAGGTCGCGCCCGCGACCTGCTGGAATTCTGAGCGCATTTTGGGCTTGAACGGCAGCATTTTGGGCAACTGTTTTGCCTTGTATTTAAACTCCAAATGACGATTTTGTGGAGGAGAGGTAGACATCAAGTTTTAGATTCAGCTTTGATCTTAGTTAGAGAGAGATTAGCATTTGATTAGGAAGAGATTATCATAGATTAATCAAGGGTTTTAGTGGATTTTGGGTTGTATTCATGGATTGAGGATTCAATTATTTGAGAGATTGTTAGATCTTCATTTCCATTGCTTTTCCTTGATCATTTCTAGCATTTGATAAGTTTTCTCTTCCCTAAACTCTTTTATTAATTGCTTTGCTAAATTACTTGCTTGTTTAATTGTTCTTGCTTCTCATTTTAATTGCTTTGCTTAGTTTGTGATTGTTGGTTGCTAGATATCATGCTTAGGGTTTGTTTGGATGTTGTTATACGCTTTGATGATGATTAGTGGCTAGAACCCCATGGGTTAGGGGGTACTTAATGGTGTGAATGAGTGATTAGGCTTGGGTTAGCAAATTTAGTGAGTAATTAGTTGGGAAATCAATTTCTCACTCCAATCCTTCCCTTAAGTGGGATGTATTTGGGTCCGAAAGCTCCCGAATACATCTAACACTTGTTGTGGAAGGTGGGACGTGGGATAGTTAGCACTCGCTCACGAGAGTGGGATAGAGAATAACTAGGGAATTTCGTTTCATTTATCCTCCAGGTTCTGGGTGGACTTTGAGGAAGTTAATCCGAACTATCCACAAGAGTGGAATCCCGGTGGGTGTTTTCTAACGGAATTGCAACTTGATTTCCTCCCTTGTTGTTGCGAAACCCGTCTCCTTGTTCCCGTTTGCATCCCGAAAAGCTTCTGAAGCCCATTTTCTTCCCTTGGTCCAACCTTAGGTTTATTTGTTGCGTTGCGATCCCTTTTCGACCAATTTCCTTACCTTAGCAATCTCGATCCCGACCTCGACCGAGTTTCTTAGACTTAGGCCCCTTGCTCCCTAAGAGGGAACGACAAATACCGGTTAATACAAACCACGAGTATACTGCCCTAATAGAGTTTTTGTGATTGATAAGTGAATTGCGGGTGATAACCCAAAGACTAGGATTTGGCATCCTGCAGGGTTATGGGCCAAGAGATCAGAGGGTGCCCTGATAGAGTGTTTAGTGATTGATAAATGAATTGCGGGGATAACCCAGAGACTAGGATTTGGTATCCTGCAGGGTTATGGACCAAGAGATCAGGGGGTGCCCTGATATAGTTTGATATATGGGTGATCTATTGTATTAAGGGATTTGGCATCTCACCCGCATAATAAAAATATGAATTGGTTGTGGTTGAGGAAAGTCCACTGATTTATGGTTGTTGAGAGAGGGTTTGTTTTTTACTTCTAAGAAGAGTTAATGGTTTTTGTGAAATGTTTGACTTATTCCCTCCTTTCCCGAAATGAATTGAAATGAACTTTAACTTGTTTTTACTGTTAGGGTCGACATTATTGAGTTTCCCCTCATGTTTGTAAACGTTTTGTTTTTAGGTGAAATTTTCTATGATGGGAACGAGAATTAGAAGTGAGGATGACGTGTTTAATAGTGGTTATTTATGTTGTGTTTTAATTTAGAAAGACTTGGAGTGATGTTGAGAGTCTTGTTTTTAGGGTTTGAAGTTGTTTTGTTTGGTTTTAAAGTTGTCGATAGTTGTTATTTTTCCTTCTTGCCTTGTATCCCTTCGGGATACGGACGCCTTGATTGAAAAGAAAAAGAAATGAGACTTCTGCTGTTAAAGTTAGTCAACGTTAGACTTTGACCGTTAAATCTATAATTGAATTTCTAGAGCGTTACATAGTACTAATTCGCATCTCACCAATCTAATTTAAGAACCCAGAAAGATTAAGAAATTGAAACATAGAACTTAAAACCCAATTGAAAAAGAAAAAAATAAGAGAGGTAAAGACACGAAAGTAATAATTTGTCCCACTTGCACTTGTGCACAGGGATTCTTGCTCATCATGAAGTGTCGGGATAGAAAAACTCAAGGATTGGAAGTTTTCCAACCTTTGTGTCCTTGTCTGTTCATATTTGCTTCTTCCATTTGATTGTTGAGGCGGGTTGGGGGACTAAGTACATGATTGGGGATTGGACTATCTTCTCCTCTTTTGTTTGTATTTTAGGTTTTTCACCCTTTTCTTCTTTCCCTTTTTCTTTCATGGCTTTTGTGGGTATAGTCGCTACAAATCCTCACGAGACCCACCTCGTCCACAGGCCGCCGGGGTTTAAAGGGCTTGGTGCATACGCCAAATGCACTCGTTTCCTCCCACGACAGAGGAGTTGGTGTTTAGTTTTTAGTTTTTTTTTTTTTTGTTTTGCTCGGAACAAGCAAAAGTTCAAGTGGGGGGTGTTTAGGCCTGAATTTAGGCCTAAATATCGCCTTTTTGGTTGTTATTTTTGCTTGATTCCGAGTCTTTTTCATCGTTTTTACTAGCTTTATAGTTGTTTCTGAGGTTTCGCACTTTTGGAGCAAAAGCAAGGAGAACGGGCTAAATTGAGGCTTTTAGGAATCCTAGCGATTTCCGAGCCATACCGAGAACCGAAGTGGAGCAGACCCGGGAAGCCTTTCCCAATTTCGGTGCAAATGAGTGGCGTAACACCCGCTACAACCTTTGTAGCGGGCGTTACAAGCCTTGGAAGGAAGCAAAGGGAAGGAAGCATCGTTCGTCGCGCCTGCTACGCTTGAGGTCGCGCTCGCCACACTGGAGTCACGCCCGTTACGTCAGCCGTGCCGCCCGCTACGCCGCACCAAACAAGAACCACTCATCTGGCCAGAGGACTTCGCCCTGCGATCGGGTGGTCGCGCCTCGACCTGCGTGCACTGAATCGCTCGGCACGAGCTCGATGCCTCGCCACCAGTGAGGTCGCGCCCGCATTTTGGGCTTGAACGGCAGCATTTTGGGCAACTGTTTTGCCTTGTATTTAAACTCCAAATGACGATTTTGTGGAGGAGAGGTAGACATCAAGTTTTAGATTCAGCTTTGATCTTAGTTAGAGAGAGATTAGCATTTGATTAGGAAGAGATTATCATAGATTAATCAAGGGTTTTAGTGGATTTTGGGTTGTATTCAAGGATTGAGGATTCAATTAATTGAGAGATTGTTAGATCTTCATTTCCATTGCTTTTCCTTGATCATTTCTAGCATTTGATAAGTTTTCTCTTCCCTAAACTCTTTTATTAATTGCTTTGCTAAATTACTTGCTTGTTTAATTGTTCTTGCTTCTCATTTTAATTGCTTTGCTTAGTTTGTGATTGTTGGTTGCTAGATATCATGCTTAGGGTTTGTTTGGATGTTGTTAGCACAGTTTTGATGATGATTAGTGGCTAGAACTCCATGGGTTAGGGGGTACTTAATGGTGTGAATGAGTGATTAGGCTTGGGTTAGCAAATTTAGTGAGTAATTAGTTGGGAAATCAATTTCTCACTCCAATCCTTCCCTTAAGTGGGATGTATTTGGGTCCGAAAGCTCCCGAATACATCTAACACTTGTTGTGGAAGGTGGGACGTGGGATAGTTAGCACTCGCTCACGAGAGTGGGATAGAGACTAACTAGGGAATTTCGTTTCATTTATCCTCCGGGTTCTGGGTGGACTTTGAGGAAGTTAATCCGAACTATCCACAAGTGGAATCGGTGGGTGTTTTCTAACGAATTGCCACTTGATTTCCTCCTTGTTGTTGAAACCCGTCTCCTTGTTCCCGTTTGCATCCCGAAAAGCCTCTGAAGCCCATTTTCTTCCCTTGGCCTGACCTTAGGTTTATTTGTTGCGTTGCGATCCCTTTTCGACCAATTTCCTTACCTTAGCGATCTCGATCCCGACCTCGACCGAGTTTCTTAGACTTAGGCCCCTTGCTCCCTAAGAGGGAACGACAAATACCGATTAATACAAACCACGAGTATACTGCCCTAATAGAGTTTTTGTGATTGATAAGTGATCATGTGATAACCCAAAGACTAGGATTTGGCATCCTGCAGGTTATGGAAAGAGATCGGGGTGCTGATAGAGTGTTTAGTGATTGATAAATGAATTGGGGATAACCTGCAGACTAGGATTTGGTATCCCGCAGGTTATGGACAAGAGATCGGGGTGCCTGATATAGTTTGATATATGGGTGATCTATTGTATTAAGGGATTTGGCATCTCACCCGCATAATAAAAATATGAATTGGTTGTGGTTGAGGAAAGTCCACTGATTTATGGTTGTTGAGAGAGGGTTTGTTTTTTACTTCTAAGAAGAGTTAATGGTTTTTGTGAAATGTTTGACTTATTCCCTCCTTTCCCGAAATGAATTGAAATGAACTTTAACTTGTTTTTACTGTTAGGGTCGACATTATTGAGTTTCCCCTCATGTTTATAAATGTTTTGTTTTTAGGTGAAATTTTCTATTATGGGAACGAGAATTAGAAGTGAGGATGACGTGTTTAGTAGTGGTTATTTATTTTGTGTTTTAATTGAGAAAGACTTGGAGTGAGTGATGTTGAGAGTCTTGTTTTTAGGGTTTGAAGTTGTTTTGTTTGGTTTTAAAGTTGTCGTATAGTTGTTATTTTTCCTTCTTGCCTTGTATCCCTTCGGGGATACGGGGCCTTGATTGAAAAGAAAAAGAAATGAGACTTCTGCTGTTAAAGTTAGTCAACGTTAGACTATGACCGTTAAATCTATAATTGAATTTCTAGAGCGCTACATAGTACTAATTCGCATCTCACCAATCTAATTTAAGAACCCAGAAAGATTAAGAAATTGAAACATAGAACTTAAAACCCAATTGAAAAAGAAAAAAATAAGAGAGGTAAAGACTCGAAAGTAATAATTTGTCCCACTTGCACTTGTGCACGGGGATTCTTGCTCATCATGAAGTGTCGGGATAGAAAAACTCAAGGATTGGAAGTTTTCCAACCTTTGTGTCCTTGTCTGTTCATATTTGCTTCTTCCATTTGATTGTTGAGGCGGGTTGGGGGACTAAGTACATGATTGGGGATTGGACTATCTTCTCCTCTTTTGTTTGTATTTTAGGTTTTTCACCCTTTTCTTCTTTCCCTTTTTCTTTCATGGCTTTTGTGGGTATAGTCGCTACAAATCCTCACAAGACCCACCTCGTCCACCTGGGCTGCCAGGGGGTTTAAAGGGCTTGGTGCATACGCCAAATGCACTCATTTCCTCCCACGACAGAGGAGGTGGTGTTTAGTTTTTAGTTTTTTTTTGTTTTGTTTTGCTAGGAACAAGCAAAAGTTCAAGTGGGGGGTGTTTAGGCCTGAAATTAGGCCTAAATGTCGCCTTTTTGGTTGTTATTTTTGCTCGATTCCGAGTCTTTTTCATCGTTTTTACTAGCTTTATAGTTGTTTTACAGGTTTTCGCACTTTTGGAGCAAAAGCAAGGAGAACGGTCTAAATTGAGGCTTTTTAGGGAATCCCTAGCGATTTCTCGAGCCAAGCCATACCGAGAACCGAAGTGGAGCCGACCCGGGAAGCCTTTCCCAATTTCGGTGCAAATGAGTGGCGTAACACCCCCTACAACCTTTGTAGCGGGCGTTACAAGCCTTGGAAGGAAGCAAAGGGAAGGAAGCATCGTTCGTCGCGCCTGCTACGCTTGAGGTCGCGCCCGCCACACTGGAGTCACGCCGTTACGCTACCGCCGCCACGCCGCACCAAAAAAGAACCACTCATCCGCCGAGGGACTTCGCCACGCGGCCGGGTGGTCGCGCCACGACCTGCGCACTCGAATCGCTCGCACAGCCGCTTTGCCGCCTCGCCACTGCTGAGGTCGCGCCGACACTGGAATTCTCGAGCGCATTGGGCTTGAATAACAGATTGGGCAACTGTTTTGCCTTGTATTTAAACTCCAAATGACGATTTTGTGGAGGAGAGGTAGACATCAAGTTTTAGATTCAGCTTTGATCTTAGTTAGAGAGAGATTAGCATTTGATTAGGAAGAGATTAGCTTAGATTAATCAAGGGTTTTAGTGGATTTTGGGTTGTATTCAAGGATTGAGGATTCAATTAATTGAGAGATTGTTAGATCTTCATTTCCATTGCTTTTCCTTGATCATTTCTAGCATTTGATAAGTTTTCTCTTCCCTAAACTCTTTTATTAATTGCTTTGCTAAATTACTTGCTTGTTTAATTGTTCTTGCTTCTCATTTTAATTGCTTTGCTTAGTTTGTGATTGTTGGTTGCTAGATATCATGCTTAGGGTTTGTTTGGATGTTGTTAGCACAGTTTTGATGATGATTAGTGGCTAGAACCCCATGGGTTAGGGGGTACTTAATGGTGTGAATGAGTGATTAGGCTTGGGTTAGCAAATTTAGTGAGTAATTAGTTGGGAAATCAATTTCTCACTCCAATCCTTCCCTTAAGTGGGATGTATTTGGGTCCGAAAGCTCCCGAATACATCTAACACTTGTTGTGGAAGGTGGGACGTGGGATAGTTAGCACTCGCTCACGAGAGTGGGATAGAGACTAACTAGGGAATTTCGTTTCATTTATCCTCCGGGTTCTGGGTGGACTTTGAGGAAGTTAATCCGAACTATCCACAAGAGTGGAATCCCGGTGGGTGTTTTCTAACGGAATTGCCACTTGATTTCCTCCCTTGTTGTTGCGAAACCCGTCTCCTTGTTCCCGTTTGCATCCCGAAAAGCCTCTGAAGCCCATTTTCTTCCCTTGGCCTGACCTTAGGTTTATTTGTTGCGTTGCGATCCCTTTTCGACCAATTTCCTTACCTTAGCGATCTCGATCCCGACCTCGACCGAGTTTCTTAGACTTAGGCCCCTTGCTCCTTAAGAGGGAACGACAAATACCGGTTAATACAAACCACGAGTATACTGCCCTAATAGAGTTTTTGTGATTGATAAGTGAATTGCGGGTGATAACCCAAAGACTAGGATTTGGGATCCTGCAGGGTTATGGGCCAAGAGATCAGAGGGTGCCCTGATAGAGTGTTTAGTGATTGATAAATGAATTGCGGGGATAACCCAGAGACTAGGATTTGGTATCCTGCAGGGTTATGGACCAAGAGATCAGGGGGTGCCCTGATATAGTTTGATATATGGGTGATCTATTGTATTAAGGGATTTGGCGTCTCACCCGCATAATAAAAATATGAATTGGTTGTGGTTGAGGAAAGTCCACTGATTTATGGTTGTTGAGAGAGGGTTTGTTTTTTACTTCTAAGAAGAGTTAATGGTTTTTGTGAAATGTTTGACTTATTCCCTCCTTTCCCGAAATGAATTGAAATGAACTTTATCTTGTTTTTACTGTTAGGGTCGACGTTATTGAGTTTCCCCTCATGTTTATAAATGTTTTGTTTTTAGGTGAAATTTTCTATTATGGGAACGAGAATTAGAAGTGAGGATGACGTGTTTAGTAGTGGTTATTTATGTTGTGTTTTAATTTAGAAAGACTTGGAGTGAGTGATGTTGAGAGTCTTGTTTTTAGGGTTTGAAGTTGTTTTGTTTGGTTTTAAAGTTGTCGTATAGTTGTTATTTTTCCTTCTTGCCTTGTATCCCTTCGGGGATACGGGACGCCCAGTTGAAAAGAAAAAGAAATGAGACTTCTGCTGTTAAAGTTAGTCAACGTTAGACTTTGACCGTTAAATCTATAATTGAATTTCTAGAGCGGTACATAGTACTAATTCGCATCTCACCAATCTAATTTAAGAACCCAGAAAGATTAAGAAATTGAAACATAGAACTTAAAACCCAATTGAAAAAGAAAAAAATAAGAAAGGTAAAGACACGAAAGTAATAATTAGCCACATCCTATCATTTTTTACTATTTTTAATTTAGAAAACCCATCAAAATTTTTATCATATGTTTACTCACCTCTTATTCTTTTTCTCTTTTCAACAAAGTTCTATGTTGTATTTTTCATTTTCTTAATTTTTGTCAAATTTTTCAAATTAAATTCGTGAAATGGGAAGCACTCAAGGACAAATCTTTATGTTTTTAAGGTAAGCTTCAATGTAACTATGGCGGGGATTCCTTAATCGGTATAGAAATCTATTTGTTTTAAGTTAGTAATATATAATAAGAATATGATAAGAGTTTGATTTTAATTAGGACATTAATTTTTTATTGACTGAGATTCTATTCTACGGAGTTAAACTTATATGTGAAGCATGAAAACGACTTTGATTGTCCGACTTAAGTTAGGAAGGATCGATTAATGCCCACTTGCACTTGTGCACGGGGATTCTTGCTCATCATGAAGTGTCGGGATTGAAAACCTCAAGGATTTATAGTTTTCCAACCTTTGTGTCCTTGTCTGTTTATAATTGCTTCTTCTATTTGATTGTTGAGGCGGGTTGGGGAACTAAGTGCATGATTGGGGATGGGACTATCTTCTCCACTTTTGTTTTTGTTTTTGGTTTTTCACCCTTTTCTTCTTTCCCTTTTTCTTTCATGGCTTTTGTGGGTATAATCGCTACAAATCCTCACGAGACCCACCACAGTAGTTTTTATCTTTGTTTTCTTAGTTTTTGCTTAAAATTTGAAAATTTTCGTGTGAAAAAGGAGAAAAAAGGGAGTGAAAACCTTAAAAGTTTTTCTTTCAGTTTTGTTTTCGCTTTGTTTTTGCTTTGTTTCTTGGATCTTGTTGTCGAAATTGAGAAGCCGTTCTTAAACTTCTTTAAAACAAACCGGTCTGAGCGTTTTCGACCCTGTCTCGGGTACGAGTCATGACTTATCTCTTTAGATGTCCTTCATTGAGTGTTTAGCGAAACCCCCGATTCCTTTCACGTTCTGGTTGAAGTCGGGAGATTCTAGGGGTTTGTGTCCGAGCTTGTTTTGTTTCCCTTTATAGCAATTGCAAAGTCAAAAAGAAAGAAAAAGAAAGAAAAGCTACAATAACCGGATTAAGTGGAGCGTGTCGCTGTGACATCAACCACAATACACTTAGCCAACCTACACGGGCCCGGTATTAGCGGTACGGCGCTATTACCCCTTAAGCTCCTCCCATATTGAATTCTCGGAGGAGGTGTGTATGGAAAAGACTATGTTGGGAGGGTAAACCCCATATTTGGGCCGTCCAATTCCCGAAAGTAAGGCTAATACCGACCTATAAAAAGAAAAAAAAATAAGAAATAGAAAAAGCAATTTTGTTGGGATAACCCAACCCGAAAAGAAAAGTTTGAGCGTTAATAAAGTGTGGGGCCTCTCCTTGCATCACCTACGGCCCTCACCAAGCCAAGGGCGACCAAATGCGAGGAAGCAACCTGCTCCTTGTTCGTTTCGTTGTTTTTGAGCTCGGGCATGAGTCCTTGGAGTCTTTTGGATTCGATTAGAACCCACTAGCACATACGCACATGGGGTTTTGCTTGACATTAGGTGTCGAACATCAAAAATCTCAAAGACTGACTTTTGCTTAAGATAGGTGTTTGTGAGACGTTCATAACGGTTCTTTTTGGAGGTTTAATAACGTTTTCCTGATTTAGATTTCGAGATCTTTTGAAGCAAAGCTTTCATTTTTCTTTTCTTTTTGTTTTCTTCGGTTTTGTTTTCACTTTCCCTCTCTCCTTTTTCTTTGGCTTTTGTGGGTATAGCCGCTATAAACCCTCACGAGTCCATCTCGTCCACCCGGGCTGCCGGGGGGTTCAAAGGGCTTGGTGCGTACGCTAAATGCACTCGTTTCCTCCCACGACAGAGGAGTTGGTGTTTAGTTTTCTTATTTGTCTTGTTTTGTTTTGCTCGGGACTAGCAAAAGTTTAAGTGTGGGGGGGGTGTTTAGACCCAATTCTGTGTCTAAATACTGCCTAAATCCTTAGGCTTTAACTCGTTTCGTGGTTTAATTTCATAAGTTTTTAATGCGTTTTGGTTATTTTTGTAGATTTTGGAGTTTTCGCCGAAAATGCAGCAAAACGGGCCTTTTTATAGCATTTTTGGTGATTTCCCGAGCCGAGCCGAACTGGAAACCGAGGCGGAGTCGAGCCGGGACCACACTCCCAACCTTTGGTGCCAATTAGTGAAGTAACGCATGCTACGACCCTCGGATCGAGCGTTACATGCTTCGGAAAGAAGGAAGAAACAAAGGGACGAAAAGAGTAGGGTAGCCACCGCCACCCTGAGCGTAGCACCCGCTACCATAGGGGGTAGCGCCCGCCACCAGAGAGGTAGCACCCGCTACTTGTGCTCAAAGTCAGCCATGGATTGTCATCTGAGGAAGGTAGCGCCCGCTACCGTATGGGTCGCGCCCGCGACCTCCTGATCCCGAGTGAGACCGTGCCCACGGTCTCCCGCATCGCACTCCACGGTCTCAAGCTCGAAATCGCCCGACCTTTTCGCCGAAATCTCCTGACCGCGACCACGGTCTCCCTATGTCCTCGCGTGTTCTCGGCTTGAAGTGCTGCATTTTGGCCAATGTTTTTCACTTGTATTTATATCCCTTGTGAACGATTTCTAAGGGGGAATCCAGGGATAGACTTAGACATTTGTAATTAAGGGTTTTAGAGAGAGATTAGTGAGGGATTAATCTAGGGTTTTGGAGATTTGTGTTTGTTATTGAAGATTTGGAGATTCAAACAATCAAAGATTGTTGGGTCATCTTTTTATTGCTTTCCTTTGTTCATCTACAGCATTTTGATAAGTATTCTCTTCCCTTAACTCTTTTATTAATTACCTTACTAATTACTTTGCTTGTTCTTAATTGCTTTGTTTGTTATTTCATTGTTCTTGCTTGTTTATGGTTGTTTGATGTTAGAAATCATGTTTAGGTTTGGGTTGGATTTTGTTAGCTTAGTTTTTATCATGATTAGTGGTTAGAAACCCTATGGGTTAGGGGGTAATTAAGGGTGTGAATGGGTGATTAGGTTTGGGTTAGCAATTTAAGTGAGTAATTAGTTAGGAAATCAATTTCCCAATCCTATCCTTCCCTCAAGTGTGATGTGTTTGGGTGCGAATGCATCCCGAATACATCCAACACTTGTTGGAAGGTAGGAATTAGGATAGTTAGTATTCTAGTTCGCGAAAGCGAATAGAAACTAACTAGGAAATTTCGTTCCTTGAACTCCCCCGGGTCTGTCGATGCACTTTGGGGAAGTTAATCCGGACTATCCTTGAAAGAGGAAGCCCGGTGGGTATTGTCTAACGGAGTTACCATTTGATTTCCCCTTCTCGTTACTCTCTTGTTGCAAAACCCATTTCCTCATCCCCGTTTGCATCCCGAAAAGCTCCGCCCATTTTCCATTCCTTGACCGACTTTAGCTTTGTTTCTTGCGTTGTGATCCTTTCAAACCAATATCCTTACCTTAGCAATCTCATCACGACCACTAACCTAGATTCTTTGACCAAGGCCGCCAGCTCCCTGATAGAGAACGATAATACCGAGGTCTAACAAACCGCTGTACAGCCACATCCTATCATGCTTTTCTATTTTTGATTTAGAAAACCCATCAAAAATTTATCATATGTTTACTCACCTCTTATTATTTTTTTCTATTTTCAACAAAGTTCTATGTTCTATTTTTCATTTTCTTAATTTTTGTTAAATTTTTCAAATTAAATTGATGAAATGGGAAGCACTCAAGGACAAATCTTTATGTTTTGAAGGTAAGCTTCAATATAACTATGGCGGGGAATCCTTAATCGGTATAGAAACCTATTTGTTTTAAGTAAGTAATATATAATAAGAATATGATAAGAGTTTGATTTTAATTAGGACATTAATATTTTATTGATTGAGATTCTATTCTACGGAGTTAAAATTATATGTGAAGCATGAAAAAGACTTTGATTGTCCGACTTAAGTTAGGAAGGATCGATTAAGGCCCACTTGCACTTGTGCACGGGGATTCTTGCTCATCATGAAGTGTCGGGATTGAAAACCTCAAGGATTTACAGTTTTCCAACCTTTGTGTCCTTGTCTGTTTATAATTGCTTCTTCTATTTGATTGTTGAGGCGGGTTGGGGAACTAAGTGCATGATTGGGGATGGGACTATCTTCTCCTCTTTTGTTTTTGTTTTTGGTTTTTCACCCTTTTCTTCTTTCCCTTTTTCTTTTATGGCTTTTGTGGGTATCATCGCTACAAATCCTCACGAGACCCACCACGTCCACCTGGGCTGCCAGGGGGTTTAAAGAGCTTGGTGCATACACCAAATGCACATGTTTCCTCCCACGACAGAGGAGTTGGTGTTTAGTTTTTAGTTTGTTTTGTTTTGTTTTGCTCGGGACAAGCAAAAGTTCAAGTGTGGGGGGGTTTTAGGCCTGATTTTAGACCTAAATATCGCCTTTTTGCTTGTTATTTTTGCTCGATTCCGAGTTTTTTTCATCGTTTTACCAGCTTTGTAGTTGTTTTGCAGGTTTTCGCACTTTTGGAGTAAAAGCAAGGAGAACAGGCTAAATTGACGCTTTTTAGGGAATCCCTAGCGATTTCCTGAGCCAAGCCATACCGAGAACCGAAGTGGAGCCGACCCGGGAAGCCTTTCCCAATTTCGGTGCAAATCAGTGGCGTAACACCCGCTATAACCTTTGTAGCGGGTGTTACAAGCCTTGGAAGGAAGCAAAGGGAAGGAAGCAGCGTTCGTCGCGCCTGCTACGTGTTGTACAGCGGTTTGTAAGACCTCGGTATTGTCTTTCTCTCTCAGGGAGCTGGCGGCCTTGGTCATAGAAACTAAGTCAATGGTCGGGATGAGATTTCTAAGGTAAGGATATCGGTTTGAAGGGATCACAACGCAAGAAACAAAGCTAAGGTTGGTCAAGGAATGGAAAATGGGCTTCGGAGGTTTTCGGGATGCAAACGAGGATGAGGAAATGGGTTTTGCAACAAGAGAGTAACGATAAGGGGAAATCAAATGGTAACTCCGTTAGAAAATACCCACCGGGCTTCCTCTTTCAAGGATAGTCCGGATTAACTTCCCCAAAGTCCATCAACAGACCCGGGGGAGTTCAAGGAACGGAATTTCCTAGTTAGTTTCTATTCGCTTTCGCGAACTAGAATACTAACTATCCTAATTCCTATCTTCCAACAAGTGTTGGATGTATTCGGGATGCTTTCGCACCCAAATACATCCCACTTGAGGGAAGGATAGGATTGGGAAATTGATTTCTCAACTAATTACTCACTAATATTGCTAACCCAAACCTAATCACCCATTCACACCCTTAATTACCCCCTAACCCATAGGGTTTCTAGCCACTAATCATGACACTAACTATGCTAACAACATCCAAACCAAACCTAAACATGATTTCTAACATCAAACAACCATAAACAAACAAGATAATCAAATAACAAGCAAGAACAATTAAAGAACAAGCAAAGTAATTAACAAAGTAATTAATAAAGGAGTTAAGGGAAGAGAAAACT
This sequence comes from Portulaca oleracea, assembly GCA_029582165.1. Classification (NCBI taxonomy): domain Eukaryota; kingdom Viridiplantae; phylum Streptophyta; class Magnoliopsida; order Caryophyllales; family Portulacaceae; genus Portulaca; species Portulaca oleracea. The sequence continues at coordinate 36,881,458 of CM055887.1, forward strand.
TATCAAAGTGCTGTAGATGAACAAGAGAAAGCAATAAAAAGATGATCCAACAATCTTTCAATTGTGAGAATCTCCAAATCTTCAATAACAAACACAAATCTCCAAAACCCTAGATTAATCTCTCACTAATCTCTCTCTAAAATCCACAAATTACAAGGTTGGGAAATGTCTAAGTCTATCTCTAGATTGCTCTCTTAAGAAATCGTGAAAGAGATATATATACAAGTGAAAATTGGTTGGCAAAACGCAGCACTTCAGGCCGAAAACACGCTCAGAACATAGGGAGACCGTGGTCACGGTCTAGGAGACCGTGGCCACGGTCATGTTTTTTCCAGCGAAAAAGGTCGAGCGATTTCAAGCTTCGAGAGACCGTAGGTATGGTCCTGGAGACCGTGGGCACGATCTCGCTCGGGATCAGGAGGTCGCGGGCGCGACCCATATGGTAGCAGGCGCTACCCTCTTCAGCTGACGAGTCAAGGCTGACTTTGAGCACAGGTCGCAGGTGCTGCCTCTGTGGTGGCGGGCGCTACCCCCTATGGTAGTGGGTGCTACGCTCAGGGTGGCGGGGGCTACCCTACTCTTTTCGTCCCTTTGTTTCTTCCTTCTTTCCAAGGCATGTAACACCCATTTCGAAGGTCGTAGCAGGTGTTACTTCACTAATTGACATCAAAGGTTGGGAGTGTGGTCCCGGGTCGACTCCGCCTCGGTTTCCGGTCCGGCTCGGCTCGGGAAATCACCAAGAATGCTGTAAAAAGGCCCGTTTTGCTACGTTTTGAGTGAAAGCACCATAATCTACAAAATAACCAAAAAACGCATTAAAAACTATGAAGTTAAACCACGAAACGAGTTAAAAGCCAAAGGATTTAGGCGGTATTTAGAGACAGAATTGGGTCTAAACACTACTCTTGAGGTCGCGCCCGCCACACAGGAGTCGCGCTCGTTACGTCAGCCATGCCGCCTGCTACGCCGCACCAAACAAGAACCACTCATCTGGCCAGAGGGACTTTGCCCCCGCGACTGGGGTGATCGTGCCTACGACCCTGCATACCTCTGAATCACCTGGCACATTTTCACTCGGTTGCCCCCGCCACCAGTGAGGTCGTGCCCACGACCTGCTGGAATTCTGCGCGCTTTTTGGGCTTGAACGGCAGCATTTAGGGCAACTGTTTTGCCTTGTATTTAAAATCCAAATGACGATTTTGTGGAGGAGAGGTAGACATGTAGTTTTAGGTTCATCTTTGACCTTAGTTAGAGAGAGATTAGGGTTTGATTAGGGAGAGATTAGCTAGGATTAATCAAGGGTTTTAGTAGATTTTTGGTTATATTCAAGGATTGAGGATTCAATTAATTGAGAGATTGTTGGATCATCATTTCCATTGCTTTTCCTTGATCATTTCCAGCATTTGATAAGTTTTCTCTTCCCTAAACTTTTTTATTAATTGCTTTGCTTAATTACTTGCTTGTTTAATTGTTCTTGCTTGCCATTTTAATTGCTTTGCTTAGTTTGTGATTGTTGGTTGCTAGATATCATGCTTAGGGTTAGTTTGGATGTTGTTATCATAGTTTTGATGATGATTAGTGACTAGAACCCCATGGGTTAGGGGGTAATTAAGGGTGTGAATGAGAAATTAGGTTTGGGTTAGAAAGTTTAGCGAGTAATTAGTTGGGAAATCAATTTCTCACTCCAATCCTTCCCTTAAGTGCGATGTATTTGGGACCGAAAGCTCTCGAATACATCTAACACTTGTTGTGGAAGGTGGGAATTGGGATAGTTAGCACTTGCTCACGAGAGTGGGATAGAGACTAACTAGGAAATTCCGTTTCATTAATCCTCCGGGTTCGTGGTGGACTTTGAGGAAGTTAATCCGGACTATCGACGAGAATGGAAGCCTGGTGGGTGTTTTCTAACGGAATTGCCACTTGATTTCCTCCCTTGTTGTTGCGAAACCCGTCTCCTTGTTCCCATTTGCATCCCGAAAAGCCTCCGAAACTCATTTTCTTCCCTTGGCCCGACCTTAGGTTTATTTGTTACATTATGATCCCTTTTCGACCAATTTCCTTACCTTAGCGATCTCGATCCCGACCTCGACCGAGTTTCTTAGACTTAGGCCCCTTGCTCCCTAAGAGGGAACGACAAATACCGGTTAATACAAACCACGAGTATACTGCCCTAATAGAGTTTTTGTGATTGATAAGTGAATTGCGGGTGATAACCCAAAGACTAGGATTTGGCATCCTGCAGGGTTATGGGCCAAGAGATCAGAGGGTGCCCTGATAGAGTGTTTAGTGATTGATAAATGAATTGCGGGGATAACCCAGAGTCTAGGATTTGGTATCCTGCAGGGTTATGGACCAAGAGATCAGGGGGTGCCCTGATATAGTTTGATATATGGGTGATCTATTGTATTAAGGGATTTGGCATCTCACCCGCATAATAAAAATATGAATTGGTTGTGGTTGAGGAAAGTCCACTGATTTATGGTTGTTGAGAGAGGGTTTGTTTTTTACTTCTAAGAAGAGTTAATGGTTTTTGTGAAATGTTTGACTTATTCCCTCCTTTCCCGAAATGAATTGAAATGAACTTTAACTTGTTTTTACTGTTAGGGTCGACATTATTGAGTTTCCCCTCATGTTTATAAATGTTTTGTTTTTAGGTGAAATTTTCTATTATGGGAACGAGAATTAGAAGTGAGGATGACGTGTTTAGTAGTGGTTATTTATGTTGTGTTTTAATTTAGAAAGACTTGGAGTGAGTGATGTTGAGATGCTTGTTTTTAGGTTTGAAGTTGTTTTGTTTGGTTTTAAGTTGTCGTATAGTTGTTAATTTTTCCTTCTTGCCTTGTATCCCTTCGGGGATACGGGACGCCCAGTTGAAAAGAAAAAGAAATGAGACTTCTGCTGTTAAAGTTAGTCAACGTTAGACTTTGACCGTTAAATCTATAATTGAATTTCTAGAGCGGTACATAGTACTAATTCGCATCTCACCAATCTAATTTAGGAACCTAGAAAGATTAAGAAATTGAAACATAGAACTTAAAACCCAATTGAAAAGAAAAAAATAAGAGAGGTAAAGACACGAAAGTAATAATTAGCAACATCGTATCATTTTTTTCTATTTTTGATTTGAAAACCCATCAAATTTTTTATCATATGTTTACTCACCTCTTATTCTTTTTTCTCTTTTCAACTAAGTTCTATGTTCTATTTTTCATTTTCTTAATTTTTGTTAAAATTTGCAAATTAAATTGGTGAAATGGGGAGCACCCAAGGACAAATCTTTATGTTTTGAAGGTAAGCTTCAATGTAACTATGGCAGGGATTCCTTAATCGGTATAGAAACCGATTTGTTTTAAGTAAGTAATATATAATAAGAATATGATAAGAGTTTGATTTTAATTAGGACATTAATTTTTTATTGATTGAGATTCTATTCTACGGAGTTAAAATTATATGTGAAAAATAAATAATTAAAGATTTAAAATTTTAAATAGATAAGATTTTCCTTAAATGTCTTGAAACTTATTTTTTTTTTCTTATTCTCAACAATAGCAGGAATTCTAGGAACTCTAAATAAAATATTTGCCAGTATCCTAATTCACTATACACAATACATATTTTATAAGTAAATGAAAAAAAAGAATTATTAATTTTCCACTAATATAAAGTAAGGAAAGAACCATAATGTGCATTTCATTCTGGAATGTTTTACAGGTCCATAATAAGTTTCAAAATTGTGAAACTTACAAAAAATATCACTGCTAAGAAATAGAATGATATGTTAGTGGAATTATTGTAATGAGTTCCAACCATTGTACATGTTCTAAATAAAGGAATCTCGAACTGTATGAAATATGGATAAGAAAAGTTGCAAATTAATCTTTTTGGAATCACCAAAGTGCATCTTCTGTAACATACTTGTGAGAGTTTTAGAAGCTCATAAATATATTTTAAATTTGCAGGAAAATAAAGAATAATTGAATCGCAAGAATATAAGTATTCGATAATTTATGAAAAATAATATGTAAAGTATGCAGAAATATTATGACAAAATAAAAAAAAAAACATATCATTTTTTTTACATGGGAGGATATTCGAACCTTTGTAACCTGTGATAGTTTTAGTAGTTTATATATATAATTTAAATATTCAAGGAAATAAGGAGTAATTCAATGAGAGTGTAAGCATTCAATAACTCAAGAAAAATAATATGCAAAGGCTGTAGAAAAATATTATAAACCCACCCCCCAAAAAAAAAAAACAATAGTTTCGATCTAGGGGAATATTCAAACCCCAAACAATTGGTTGAACTAAAGTCCATAATTTTCCTATCACCATCAAAGATAAGAACTTTCCGTTATGAAATAATTGGTCATAACAACTCCAATAGTGGTAGCATGAATGTAGACAAATTAGATACTATAGACTTAAATTTTCAATTTTTATTGAGCAACATGTAGACCTTTTAGATTGGCATTTAGTGTTTCAATACTACAAATTTAATTTTTTGCATTTAGAATAGTGATCGAACTTTATTCCAAGATAATTCAAACATTATTATACAATATTTTTAAGTTTTTATTGTATTTATTTTAAAATTAGACATCCGTGTGAGTGCATGGGTACAAACTAATATATATAATTTAAATCTGCAAGGAAATAAGGAGTAACTCAATGCGAGAATATAAACATTCAATAACTGAAAAAAAACAATATGCAAAGCATGTAGAAAAATATTATCAAAAACCAAGAAAAATAGTTTTGATTTGGGGGAATATTCAAACCCCTAACTCATGGTTGAGCTAAAGTTCCATAATCTTCCTATCACCATCCAAGCTAAAAACTTTGCTATGAAGTAAATTGTTCATAATAACTCCAATAGTGGTAGTATTAGTGCAGACAAATTAGATACTATAGACTTAAATTTTCAATTTTTACCGAGCAACATGTAGACCTTTTAGATTGATATTTAGCGTTTCGGTACTGCAAATTTAACTTTTGTATTTAGAATAGTGATCGAACTTTGTTATAAGATAATGCAAACATTATTATACAATATTTTAAGTTTTTATTGTATTTGTTTTAAAATTAAACTTTCGTGCAAGTGCAAAAACACAAACTAGTATCTATTATAAAATTTGTAATAAATTTATCAATATTATTACAAAATTCATCAATATATTTAAAATATGTCAACTTTTACATAACAAATTAAGTGTATGTTTGGCCAAACTTTTAAAAAACTGTTTTTGCTTTTCAAAAGTAGTTTTTACAAAAACTATTTTTGGAGAAATATTGAGTTGTTTGTCCTAGCTTATGACATAACTGATTTTATAAAATTAGAGTGTTTGGTCTAACTTATGATATAAGTGTTTTATTAAATTTAATGGTTTAGTCTAACTTTCAAAAGTATCACTTGTTTTTTTATAGTAAAATTATCATGACACTATTTACATTTTTTCTTTTTTTTAATTTTTAAACATATTTATATTATAATTAAAATTATCATTATTTAACTATAAAATTTTTAAATTAAATATTTATATATCAATAATTTACTAAATATTATCTTTGTAGGAATTTGATAATTCAAAATATTTAAAAGTTTCAACATAAGATTAAAATGTCCAACATAATATTAAAGGTTCTAAAATAATATCTAAATATTTAAATACCATCTTTATAAGAATCGGAATATATATTTGAAATTACAGAAACTTATCATCAAATATTGAGCAGATTGAGCAGACATTAGTTTTTAGGAAGCAGAAGCAACAATTTATTGCTTCTACTTTTGAAGCTATTTTTGGCCAAAATTGTTTTTGGAAAACGTTTACTAGTGTCTGTTTGACCTAATTTCTAAAAAAATGTTTTTGCTTCTGATAAACAGTTTTTACAAAAGCTATTTTTGGAGAGACCGTGAAGTGTTTGGCCTTGCTTATGACATAAGTGATTTTACTAAATTAAAGTGTTTGGACTAACTTGTGATATAGTGTTTTTACTAAATTTAATTTGTAAGCCTAACTTTTAAAAATTATCATGTGTTTTTCTGGAGTAAAATTATCATATGATTATTTACATTTTTCTCTTTTTATTCATTTGTATACATATTATCAAATTTTAATTTTAACAATAATTATAATCGTATAGTTATAATTATAGTTATAATTATTATTATTATAACTATACAATTCTTTAAATTAAATATTTATATATAAAAAATTTACTAATACCATATTTGCAAAGGAATTAGATAATAAAAATGTCCAATATAATATTAAAGGTTGTAACATAATATTAAAATATCTAAATACTATCTTTATAAGAATCAAAATATTTATTTGAAATTATGGAAACTAACCATTAGAGAATTCTATAGATTGAGTAGTGATTAGTTTGTAAGAAGTAGAAGCAGCAATTTACTGCTTCTGCTTTTAGAGCTGTTTTTGGTCAAAACTGTTTTTGGAAAATAGTTACTAGCTTCTAAAAAAAGAATTGTTTGACCTAGTTTTTACTTTTTAACTCCAAAAACACTCTAAAAAATTAGGCTAAACAAGCACTTAGCTTCTAACATAATTATTAATTTGTGCTTCTTAACCCCAAAAACACTCTTAAAAGCTAGGTCAAACAATTAACATATGCCGTTGACCCATTTGGTCTATGGTATGATATTTGCGGAATGAGAGGGGGGAAAAAAAAAACACTACACACGAAAAAGAAAAATGACGTCAATGAAACCCAAACCACAGATTGGCTGTGGCTTACCTATAATCATCATCGACCTCTTTAGATCCTCCTTTTAGAAACCCTAATTTTTCTTCTTCATGGGTTTCTCGTATCACCTCCTCAGCTTCTTCTCCATCTTCATTTTTCACATCTTTCTTTAATTGCTTATTATATCGTTAGCGCTCATATCAATTTCAAATTCGGGGTTTTAGGGTTTTGGATTTTGTCGGCTGTTTTTTGTGGCACTTGGCGGGTTGTAAACATTTTGGTTCTCGTCGTTGTTGGTTAGTTTTGGTTTTCCATTTGGTGGTTGTTTTTTGTGGTGGGTCAGTTGATGAAATACGATGGATGGATTTCAAGATGCGAAGCGATTGGGTGAACATTCGACAGGTTCGTTTTGATTTCTTAGCTTGATCTTCTCTCAACAACGTGATTTGGTGGGCGCTTGTGCTCTTGAATTTGAGATTCTGATGGGTTTGGGTTGTGTTCGGAAAATTAGCCTCAGTGTTCGGTAGTGTTGTATTCTTGAATTGAATAGGAAGTAAGGACTATGACAAGAGGATCTGTTTTGGGAGCTTCTAAATTCAACTTATGTTGAAATGCTATTTACTAATTGGTAGTCTGATATTTCTACTATGCAAGGTCTGCTTCTTCAATTTTAAGTTTGATGTTAGTTTGACTTTAGCTTATTGGTACGTGGGGATGCTGAGGCTGCAGCAACCAATGTGATTAGATTCCTGTAGTTTCATGTTTTTCTACATGCTTTTTGGCTGAAAGAAACATCCAGGTTATTGTATCACGATGTTGTACATCAATTCAAAGAAGGAAATCAAGGTTCAAATGAAATATATTCTGTTTTGCTATTTTACATTCTCATTGACACGGCAGTCCATTTGTTTTTTTTTTTAATATTTAGTTATTGCATTGAGCTGTGCATTAAATTTTATTGCCTCTACCATATAACACAAATGTTTGGTTTATTGCTTTATTTTGCTTTTACATTTATGTGAGTGCCTGTGGATTGGGTATCTGACTCTCTTTCTTTTCTTTTTGAAATATTTGCTTGGTTCCTTCTGCCAAGACGATTTCAAGCTCGGATTCAAAGCTATACCTTTGGACTCCTGTCTTCTTTTAATATTCAGAAGTTATATGTACTTCTAAGGAGCACCTTTATGTTTGAACTTTGCAGAGATTGGATTTGCTAGATTAAAGGCCATATTATCTCAACAGAAAGGAAGTAGATGACGAGTTAGGGAAGCATTTTGTTTTGGTCCACCTATCCTACTTAAAAAAATTGTTTGATATCGGCATCAGCTTTATGGAAAGTTGCTGAGATGATTTATTGTATCTTTTGTTTGTCAAAGAACTTTTTGGGTAAATAATTGAAGAGATTTCCTATTACCTGAGTTGAACAACATTTACTGCTTTACAAGATCCAGAAGCTGCTGTATGAAGTCAATTTGCTGCCTAGATTTTCCCCCTTTCTCACAAGTCTCTTAGCCTGTAAATTTCTAGGCATTGACAAGTATGCTATCTTGGTTTTAGATCATTTTGCGTTCATTGGTCTGTGATTCGTTGAGTATAGAGAGTTTATGGTTACTGAACCTGGGAAAAGGAAATGTTTCTTCATTTTTTGATGGTTTCTGTTATAAATGTTTAGTCTGTCATGGAGTCATGCTTTGCAGCAGTAATTTGTCACTAAACAGCTGTATTAAAAAAAAAGGCTGGCTGCTTTGATGTGTGCTTTCTGACTTCTTGAAAAGCAGTAAAGATGGCTCACCACAGCTTACCCTTGGACTAGAGACTTGTTAAATTCCATTAGAAAAGAAATGTAGTAATTCTAGATTTATGCCATTGTTAATAGTTCTTTGACAATTTGAAGTTTGTCTTATGTTTCTTGAGCTTACATTTTTCATCGTGTTGTTTCTTCCATCTGGATATGAGAACAAATTCAAAAAGGACAGTCAACGGTGCCTTTTTGTTGGAATCTTCAGTTTTGTTGATCCCTCGTACTTCTTATTCATGGTGCTATTTCTGGTGTAGGTGATGCAGTATTTGATGCATCTCAATATGCTTTTTTTGGCAATGATGTTGTTGAAGAGGTGGAGTTGGGAGGACTTGAGGATGAGGAGGATATTCCAGCACTTGGGATTGAGGAGGATTACCAATTAGATCAGGAGGTTTGATGCTCTCTTCAACTTCTTTTGGCGCTTTTTGACTAATACATATTTATCTATGAGGTTACTTTTCTGGTACACTTTGGTTGTTTCCTGTGTGGATATATGCAATTGGGATTTGGGAGTGTGTTATGTAACTGAATCTAATGTCCTGTTCGGCTGTTATGTAGCCTGCTGTTTGACACTGTGAATGTGACATGGATAGGACACTGAAATGAGGATATGTGAATTCTCAATAGTTTAGGACACAACATGTTGCTAGTGATGAAAAATGTTTTGTAACGTTTTTCATGTTTTCAACCTTGAAGAGGGTTGTAAATGAGTGGAAGCAATAAAAAAAGTGTACATAGTGTGTGCATTCTACAACTACCAATAGCAAAAGCATATTTCTTTATGATGTTCATGTGTTTGACATGAGTATGAGACATGGCCAACATGGATACACTAGTCCAAGAGGACTGTCCGTACTTCTTATCTTTGACATTGAATCATATTGTCTACAATTCATTACTGGACAATTCATTACTAAGGGCATTACACATTTAGTAGCCTATTGCTTTTCATTTATAGAAAAGTTTACATGTAATTTTTGTGCGTGTAAATGTTTTGAACCTTTATTCTTCATAAAATATCTGCTATATGTGGTATAAATGCATGTCCAACAAGTGTCATAAAGAATAGTTCAAATTGGAACATGGGAGTTGGAACTTTCAAATTGGTCAGTTGACACTAAGTTATCCAGAATCTGGATTTATCATAGGCACATGTTACTTGAGGCGCTCCATGAGCATTAATGTTACTGTGATGATTACTTTGAAAGTCCATGGCAACAGGAAAATTTCCATCAGCAAAAAAAAAAAAAAAATTCAATTTGTTGATTGGTTATTGTATGAGTGCATATTTTATTTTGATTTTGTCAGCCTTCATCCCGTTATTAGATTAAGTTCCTTTCTTTGTATTATAAAAATGGCTTAGGCTGATCCATTTACGAATATCTCATGTCCAACATGGGTATGTTAATTGAGAGACCCTACTACATTATACTAAAGTCATTCTTATCAATAGGGGAAAAAAAAGGCATCACTTTTATCTTCTGCTTACATATTAAAGCAAATTTGATCCATGCATTTTATTTTATTGTTTGCTTAAAATTTTAATGTGATGGTTTTTATAATTTTCACATTTGATATGTTAGACAATTAGTTAAGATAGTAAATGAACTTCATCCCCTTGTATAGATCTCCTCGCTAATTCAATCAAAGAAGGAGAAAAAAACCTTGTGACTGAATGATGAACAATCTGAGTGAGCTGACTGGATTGCAGTATTCTTCTATTCTTCTTGTTCTACCTATGTTTTTTCTTGGTTGTGCAAAATGACTTTCATTTCCAACATGCCTCTATGCAACTCTTCAGTTTTGTTATTTTGGAATTGCGTGCTGACTTCGATTCTAATGCTTTTGACTTTCTACTTTCCTAGGGTGATGGTCTGGGATCTTTTTCTGATGTTGATGACCTTGCCAGCACATTTTCAAAGGTAAGTTCTTGCCACCTTTTCCCTTCTGGGGTGAATGTATATTTGATGGAGATACAAAGCATATCCATTATTGTCAGCTTTTTTCTTGTTTTAATTTTACTGTGTGAACTATTTAATTGTATGTACAATTTCTTAAAAGTGAAATGGAGAATTGGTACATGTGGGAAGATATTTATTGGTAAAGGTTTTCCCATAATATTCTCTATCTTTTCTTGGTGAACAATTATACAATTTAAACTCTATTTTTTTTTTAATGGGAAATTGGATTCTAATAATATGAACTTTTGACCATAGTAGACTAAATAATATGAACTTTGGATTTGGTTCTAAATAATATGAACTTTTGCACCATAATAGACTAAATAGTACGCCACCGAGTTAAGTTAAACTTAACTCGGTGGCGGGATGACGTGGCAACGGAGGCACGCGCCTGGGTCTGTTGACTTTGCCATGTCAGCTTTGACTTTCCAGATAAGCCCCTCTCTGTCTCTCTTTTCCTTCCTCTTCATCATCCCCACTTCTTTTTTCTCTCTTTAAAAATCCCAGATCCCCTTTTGCTTCTTCATCCTCTTCAATCCTCCCCCTCTCCATTTCTGGGCTTCTGGGCTTCTCAACAAAAGCAACATTAAAAACTAAAAGGGCATCCGGAAACAAGCTAATCAGACTCAGAATCAATGAATAAACCATCAACATTCCCCTCCTCCACTCAAATAAGCACCAAAATTTCAGAATCGCAAACTTGCAATCAAATTGTGTATCACTGAGCTACGTTTTCAGATGATACCATCAGGAGCAATATTAAAATTAAAAGGGTATCCAGAAACAAACTAATCAGACTCTGCATTGATGAACAAACCACCAACATTCCCCTCCACTTAAATAAGGACCAAAATCTCAGAATTCCAAATTATAATCAAATTGTACCGCCTAACATAAAAAATTAAAAGGGTATCGAGAACTACGAACTAATCAGACCCCGAATCAATGAACAAGCCACCAACGTTCCCCTCCACTCAAATAAGCACCAAAATCTCAGAATTGCAAATTTATAATCAAATTGTATCGCCTAACAGAAAAATCAGAAGGGTATCAAGAGTTACAAACTAATCTGACTATGGATCGATGAACAAACCACCAACGTTACAAACTCATTCGCTGTCTCTTCTCAGTTTCTGGGCTTCTGGGCTTCTTCCTAGGTCAGTCTGGAAGTAACCAGTCCTAGACTTGGAGCTCCTTGATGCTTCTTGTACTCTACCATTAATGGTGGACATGATTTTTGATTAGTAGCTGGAGTTAAGAAATGGAGAGGGGGAGGATTGAATAAGATGAAGAAACAAAATGGGGGATCTGGGATTTTTAGAGAGAGAAAAAAGAAGGGGGGATGATGAAGAGGAAGGAAGAGAGAGAGGGGGGGCTTATCGGGAAAGTCAAATCTGACATGGCAAAGTCAACAGACCTAGGTGCGTGCCTACGCCGCCACGTCATCCTACAACTTAACTCGGTGGCGTACCATTTAGTCTACTATGGTGCGAAAGTTTATATTATTTAGAATCAAATCTAAAGTTCATATTATTTAGTCTACTATGACCAAAAGTTCATATTATTAGAATCCAATTTCCCTTTTTTTTTTCCTGAATTTATTCATGTGCTTGGCAAGGGTTGTTACTGCTCCAACCTATCTTTTGTTTACATCATATGAGTATACTCTCAGAAATGTATTCCTCATCATTCTGATTGGTTTACCATTCATTTGGCTTCAAGTGGGATGTGAAATATCTTATTTCTGTGTGCCTTGTTGCTAGTGGTCCTTTTCCTTTATGCAGACCTATAGTTTTTACGAATGAAACCCATTTGTGTCCATTCGATCCATTTGACTTCATTTTCCTCATTTGTAAAATAGTATATATATCTTCTGTGATTGTATCAAGTGCCCTATTTCAGTGAGCTCAGATGTGTTGAGTGAGATCGAGTTTGACAGGCCACACCACCCCTGTAACTGAGTGGCTACCTCTTTCCATATCATGACAGTTGGTCGCTGCTGGGTACATTCAAAATTGTTCTCATCTGCTTCTTTTTATGCAGTTAAACAAGGGAGTAAGCGGACCAAGCAGTGCAGGATTTATTGATCGGGGTTCAAGAGAAAGTAAGTATTAGTATCTCAGGACAATTGTTAGGCCTGTGACATTTTTCTTTGAGGTGATGGTGCACATGCGTCCTTTGTTTTTTTTGCAACGTGTTTTAAAGGCTTCTTGTTTGCAATAAGTTGTGTCTGCTATGCTATTATTCTATATTGGGTCATCAAATTGTATCGGATTTTACTTCTTGAACATAGAGTGTGGTGCTGGAACTAGGTTTATGGGGTTGGTAAGGTCTGTATCCCTGTGCTTGGTTCCTTTTTTGTTTTTATTTTTTTCAATCCCATTCCCTTTTAGGGAAGTGAAACGTGAAGACTTTGCTATTAAAAAAATGTAAAATATTAGGCAGCTACATATATTTATTTTTACAAGTGGTGTCAACAATGAAACGATTGGGATAGGAACCTCTAAATCGACATGAAGGAATTCAGAACATTTGTAAACTACAGAATTAGTTTTACTCTTTATGCTCCCGTGGAACTGGCTGCTGTTTAACGATGTATGTTTGAAGGCTCCTTAGCTTTTCTTTTGGTTTTATGGTTGTCCTCTTTGGCTTCTGCTCCAAGCGTTCTATGGTATTCTGATTCTTCTCATATATGGCTGAATTATTTGTGAGCTCAACATACCTAGTCACAAGGCAACTTAATATTATTTGTTTGCTGCTGGAAGTGCTGGTGTTAGAGCTGGAAAAATCTGACCCGCCTGAAAACTGACCTGAACGTTTAAGGTTAGGCCCGGAATTTCCAAACCTAAAACATAAATAAACCCAAACCCAACCCATACTGAACCCGACCCCCCACCCGAATTGACAGGTCTAGCTGGTGTTCCTAAAACTGAAATGGTCAATCCTGAATTTTGCCAAACATAGGATTTTTCTTTTAACAAGGTCTTATGTTGTCGAGTCCCTGCCTTCTTTTTTTGCTGGAGACAGGAAGGCTGTATTATTGTTGACTATGCGGGTAAAACAAATTTAGGATGGCAAATAAATAAAAAACCTTGTTCCACAACTCATGATCAAGCAAATTCATATCCTTTCTGTAAATTTTATAATTCTGTCACCCGCTTCCTGAGCCATATTATCTTGATTCTTATATTGCCTCTGTCTTCTCAATTCCATAGAATAACCTTGGATTATAGAGTTTTGATTATACTCTTCTTTGAACTGAACATTAGAGTTACCTCAGGTCAGAATATACTTCTTCGTATTCAGTTTTCACCATTCATGCCTGATGTTCATAGTAACAATATCATAATGTGTTACTTCTTTGATGAGGTGGGCCAGGCTCTAAATTAGGGGTCCCTTTGGCTAGGTTTGCAGGCACTATATTATTGCAGAGCTATGATGCTGAAAATATGAAAAGATTGGGAAAGCCCTGTAGATATTTTAGCTATCTACTTATCAGTTTGTTGTTCCAAGCCTTCCAATATGCTTGAGTCAATGAGTCGTCCTGACTTGGAGCTATTTGTTAAACAAAGTTGGGATATGTAAAAGAAATGTACAAAATTGACGCCAAAGGGATGCCACTCATGGATAAAAGGGGCAATTATAAAAGATCATGTCATCAAGCTCCAGCATGATATCATCTATAAAACCTAAACAACCCAGGTGTCTCCCACTGTTAAGATGTGGCTAGTGGTATGCGAGATTCTCAAAATTCGAGCTTGAAAATTTGATTGCTGAGCATCATTAATCTGATGGTTCCTTTCCTTTCGAATTCTACCTCCATATGGCCAATGAATAATCTTCCTGACACCTGAAATCCAACTTTGACTGGTAAACGTTGAACCCAGCTATGGGCGAAATCCCCTTGGTGTCCTTTAAAACATATTCCGATAGCTCGAAAGAAAAAAGTTGAACCCAGCTGACACCCATCAAGGAGATGGATAAATGCTAAAGGGACAAAGCCATCAATAATGCGTAATGAGATGTTTGACCTTTCTTCATCGAGTTACATAAAGCACCTACTAGGCCCATTAAGATTCCTTATTTTCAGCGTGTCTGCTGTCAGAATTTTGCCCTTACCCTTTATTTATGACAATCTGGCGACCTTGTGTGACGGGGTCTTTTGACTTGAAATATTGAAGTATTGGACTTTTCTGTTTCTTGTGTTTCGATCCAAAAGATACAAATAGTTTTGCAAGTGAACCTTCAATCCAAGTCATCAAGAGAGAGGATCATGTAATGTAGTTTGAGGCATTTGTGTAATGTGGAGAAACTATTGGCAGAAAGAAATATCCATGATGTTTAGAACTGTTTAGGAATGAATGTCAGCTCTGAAGCAAGATGCATTTGTTCGTGGTTACTTTATCGATAACTGTATCATTTGTGATGCAAAGGAAATAGTGTTGTGATTGCTCATCATTTGGAAGAGTGGAAGTTATTATGAGGCTAGTGTGGGCCATTTTTATTTTAGGTTTCTGAGCGTGTTTTCCTATGTGCCTTAGGTTTTGGGTTAGGTTATTGTCTACTGTGCTTTTTCTTCTGAGGAGTATCATATTAGTTTAGATCTTCTGAAACAATTGTTTCCAGCTAAGCTCTCTTTGAGGTGAGTTGAGGGTATAACCTTTACTACTTGGATTGGGCATTCCACTTTTTTAGGATTCCTAAATTTAAGGCTGATTTGATCGTTGTCCTGTATCATGTGTATCTGGTAAATTAGTTTAGTATCCAAAATCTTACCCAGGCAAAAGTGAGTGGCCCAGACTGAATTATTTCACGCTATGGAGCTGATCTGGGCTTTTCTTGAACTTATATTGCTTGTATTTTTACTGAATTAGTTGGACCATTAGACCCAAACCTGCAATGACTGGGCTTGAACCTGGAGTCAACAACCCATCACGTGGCTTATCCCAAATCATCCTGAATCAGATGACCATTTCAGGTCTAGCTTTAAGTATGAATGTTTGGGTTATATGTTTTCTTGTGTTGATATTTGTTTTATGGCACAGCTAATAAAGTTCATGTTCAACTGCTATCTGGTCCTTTAGGTTCATCTGCTGCTGAGTGGGCTCAGGAAGAGGATTATCCTAACTGGTATGGTCAGCATTTATATCATCCTGAAGATGCGCCTCAAGGGAAAAAGTGGCCATCTCAGCCGTATCCCCTTGGCCACCTTGCTGACTCGAAGCCATTGCATAGGACATCATCATATCCCGAGCCTCAGCCCCAGCTGCTGCCACGCCATCAAAATTTCTCTAGTGAGCCAATTCCTGTGCCAAAGTCTGCCTTTCCTTCCTATCCACCAGGTGGTAGCCCACAAATGGCTTCACCCACCCACAATGTACAACATCAAAACAATCCATACCTTCCTGGGGGAGGACCACATATGGTTTTACATTCACAGAAATCCTTTTCTAGCCCCTTATGCGGTTTACCTCATGGTCCACAATTTGCTGCAAATCTGCCACAGTTCTCCCCACCCGGTCATTCAGCTGATAGTCGCCCATCCAGCCAGTGGCCCAATCGTGCCAATCTTTTGAACAATTTGATTCAGCAGCAATTACCTCATCAGAATGGATTGATGCCGCCCGAGCTGATGGCTCAACAGCAACAGCAGCAGCAGCAGTATAGGTTGAATCATCAAGGCCCCCCTCCTTATGGTCAGTTAGCAGGAATGCCATCTCAGCTTCATGGCTCCCATATGGCTCCATCGCCACCCATGTTGAACAAGTTTGACCCTATGATGGGGATTCCTGATCTAAGAGATCAACGACCTAGATCAGCACAGAAGAATAGACCAAATATGCGTTACTTCCAACAGGGTTTTGATGTCAATAACCAGAGGGGTGACGGTGGATGGCCTCTTTACAGATCCAGATATATGGCAGCTGAAGAAATTGAGAACATTCTAAGAATGCAATTGGCTGCAACCCACAGCAACGATCCTTATGTGGATGATTATTATCACCAAGCTTGTCTTGCCAAAAAGTCTGCTGGAGCAAGGTTGAAACATCATTTCTGCCCAACTCAGCTCAGAGATCTTCCCCCACGAGCTCGTCCAAGTGATGAACCACACCCTTTCCTCCAGGTCGAGGCTTTAGGAAGGATTCCTTTCTCCTCCATACGTAGGCCAAAACCACTTCTTGAAGTCGATACCCCAAGTTCAACAAATTCTGGTGGCACTGAACAGAAGATTATTGATAAACCCCTCGAGCAGGAACCTATGCTTGCAGCCAGAGTGACTATTGAGGATTGTCTCTGTCTTCTTCTAGATGTGGATGATATAGATCGTTTCCTTCAATTTAATCAATTCCCCGATGGTGGTACTGAATTGAGACAAAGGCGGCAAAGCCTGCTTGAAGAATTAGCAGCATCACTCCAGTTGGTAGATCCACTTGGTAAAGGTGGGCAAACTCCTAAAGATGATCTTGTGTTTGTCAGAATAATCTCTCTCCCCAAGGGTCGGAAGCTTCTTGGGAAGTATCTTCAGACACTTCCTTCTGGTAGTGAGCTCCTTCGTATTGTCTGTATGGCCATTATTCGTCATTTGAGATTCTTGTTTGGTGTTCTGCCTTCTGATCCCACAGCCATTGAAGCAATCAACAACCTTGCTAAGATCATTTCATCATGTGTCAGTGGTATGGATCTCAATGGATTAAGTGCATGTCTAGCTGCAGTAGTTTGTTCCCCAGAGCCACCTCCTCTTCGACCTATTGGGAGCTCGGTTGGAGATGGGGCATCTGTTGTTATAAAGTCAGTGCTGGACAGAGCAACCGAGATACTTAGGGATGCGCAAGCTACCGGCAGTTATAGTATGCCAAATCCGGCCTTTTGGCAGGCATCATTTGATGAATTCTTTATGCTGCTACTAAAATACTGCTTCAACAAGTACGAGAGCATTGTGCAGCCACTGCACATGCAGGCATCCCCAGACATGGCTGCTGTTGGATCTGATGTAGCCAGGGCTATCAAGAGAGAGATGCCAGTTGAACTTTTGAGAGCAAGCCTACCCCATACTAATGATCATCAGCGAAAGCTGCTTTTGGATCTTGCCCAACGTTCTGTGCCCATTGCCGGCTCTGGTAGTCATGGAGGCAACGGGAGTCTTGATGGTTGAGGATTTCTCTTTTTACCCGGGTCTCTAGTCTTGGCATGATGTGTGGGTCTTGGCTGCAACTATCATGTGGAAGTGAAACTACAGTATTGCGTGGGTAATCCTCGTGATCATTTTACACTGATGTTATGCTTGCAAAAAACAAAATTGGTCAAAAATCACATATCTCTTTGAAAACCCTGCACTCTTAAAAATCTGTATGAAGCAGCTTGGAATCCTTCCATTTCATGTTTGGGTTAGGCAGTGGAGCTTATTTTTGAAGATGCTCTGGTTAGAGTAGGATGTACAGGGTTCAGAAGAGAGTTTCTGTTGTTCCTTGTGTTGTTTTGTTTGAAGAATTCTGCAATATCGCATTGAAGCTCAGTAGTTTTCTCTGCTGTTCTGTTTTGGCATTGGCGAAGTGGAAAAATACGGGCGTTTGTAAGGAAATAGAGCCTTTTTTACAAGTTGGGATTGGCAAGGACAAATTGTTGCCTTTAGAGAAAACAAGTCATGGATGCTCAGTGAAGATGAGGGGTAGGGGTGCCTGCCGGTAACAATAAGATAAGCAATCAAAGTTTAGTCTCTGGTTTTGGACATTTCTTGTCTTATTCCTTGTAGCATGATGTGCGTTTGATGTTTTTGACTCCCATGTACATGTCGATCTTGCAGCTATTTTTGTGAGATGGTTGATGTGTTTTTTTGTTGGTCTATTTGTTGACTGAAATTATTTATTATGCTGCCTATCCTGCCATTCCACTGAGTCTTGAGATGTTTTTCATTTTTCCTTTCTTTTTTTTTTTTTTTTTGGGGGGGGGGGGGGTTGGTTTTGTTGATGGAAATGATTATAGCTGATTGCCGAACCACAGTGAGAATTATGGATATGGATAGCATTCTACAGCTTAAGGTGCTTGTTGCCACCAGTTAATTCAGCGATTTCTCAGCCCTATTAAGTATAATAGTACTTAGACCTGTACGTTGCACAAGATGCAAGTAAAACGAACTAATAATATATACATCCCCCAAAGTTTTGTGAAATGAGGAGTTTACCCTCCACATTTAGAAAATCTTAATTACCCAATCTAACAAATAATAAATGTAATAAATATGGTATCTAGCTATTGTTAATATTATTTATGTCTACTTTTTTCGGTTAGGATAAATCAAATTAAGTGGTCAAATTACCATTTTATCCTTCATTGAAATATCCTTTCCTCCTAATTTATCATTTAAACCCTCTACTTCTCTCCTTGTTCTCTCCTTGTTTGTTTTGCCGAAAATCACAAACCCCCAAATCCAATCCCCCTTTTTTGTTCTTCTTCATTTGTTAACTTCACCATCATTGTTCTCGTTTGTACCATGGGTGTAATTGAATCATGAACAACACACCTTTTCCTCAAACTTTCTTCCAAACCCTACTTTATAGGCCTCTTTTTTGTTGGATTCGTCCGACTGTAATCACAATTGCAAGGGAGGAATGAAGCAAAATACCTACCCAAGGGTGCCAACAGTAAATGTTGGTATTTTCATCTTTTCATTTTAAAATTTGAGGGTATTTTCGTCAAACTATATAAAATTGTATGGGTAAACTTGTCCAGATCACTGATTTATTGGAAAAAGTACTTATTTATGTAAACAGTAAATGTCAGGTGGGATAATTATGATTTCCCGAATGTGGAGGGTAAAATCATTATTTCACAAAACTTCGAGGGAGATATATGTTATTAGTTCCAAGTAAAACCATACGTATTGTTAAAAATATTATTGATGTTATATTTAAAAAAATAAAGAAAAAAGCAATAATGAAAAATAAGAAGAATACTTTTCTTATTTAGAAGAATAAAGGAAAAAGAATAGTGTATATGAAAAAAATGAAAATATTACATGATTTTTTTTAAAATTAAATAGAATAAATTATAGATTTCTCAAAATGCCTTCATTAAAATTCACATATTTCGATCTTCATCGTTTGTACCTAGAAATATATATATATATATATATATATATATATATATATATATATATATATATATATATATATATATATATGTATATAATGAAAATTGATAAAATGCCCTGAAGATCTACTCTGATGGGGCGAAAACGGGGGAGAAAACGATCCGCAAAATCTACTAGGAAATCCAAGAACTCGGTTGAATTTGATTCACCTGAGGTCTTGATTCCAAATTCTGTACCTCTTGAGGATCATTTTGATCCTGTTGATGATGGTGTTTCAATGGATTTGGAGGAGGAGGATTCTGAAGCGATATCGACTATACAGACATCCAGGGCTGAAATTCATTCATCGGAGGTGTCTGAAGATGATCAGTTCCATTCGGTGTCTGGTGAAACTCCCAATTCAGCCTTGAAGCTTGAGTTCATCCCTACCTTGGAGGTTGATGGTACTTTTACTCATCAATTTTCATCAGAGGATGTTCGTTCTGAGGTAACTTTCTGGAAATCCTCCATACTGGGATTTGTTTAGGGTGCCAGACCGCCTTTATCAGTACTGGAAATGTTTGCTAGACATATGTGGGGTAATGAGGGACTGGATAGAGTGGTTTGGAGTAAGGGTAGTACATTCTTCTTTAGATTCTCTTCCATGGAAGCTAGAGACCGAGTCCTTGCTCGTCATGATGTCTACTTTGATAAGAAGCCGTTATTGATGAAACCATGGTCACTAAGGGACTCTACTTTATAAAGACTTCTTAGTTCCAATTTGGATCAAACTCCCTGGTTTGAATTGGAAATATTGGAGTAAGGATAGTCTTAGTAAGATTGGAAGTCTTCTAGGTATTCCATTGCAAGCTGATACTTATACAACTTAGAAGACTATGATGAGATTTGTTAGAATCTTAGTCAAAATGGAAATTGCACATCCGTTCACTGAGACTGTTCCTTTGATTGATGAAGATGGTTGCCTATACACGCAGAAGATAGATTATGGGTGGCGGCCTGTGATATGTACTGAATGCAAAATGTTTAGACACCGGGCAGACTCGTATAGAAGTCCACTCAGTCTTGGAGGCAGAAACAACCTAATTTGCATCTGACTGAGTTGAAGAATGATCCAAACATTGCTTCTGGTGACTTGCAAAGTTCTAAATTAAAAGGAGAGGTGCCTAAAAGAGGGGACAATAGGCTTGGTACTCCAATCAATACTGATATTCTTATTGGATCGTGGCCAATAACTCTCCCTCCCATCCCTGAATCAGGTTTGGTTGAGGAGGTTGATGTTCCTTGCACCAGCTCCGCTTGTGACCATGGATAAATTCCTTTCATGGAGTGTAAGAGGGTTGAATGGCCCTAAGAAGCAAGAGGGAGTCAAGCACTTCCTTAATATGAATAAGTTTGTTTTGGTGGGTTTGTTGGAAACTAAGGTTTCTGCTGAGAAATGTGAGAGTATAAGAGACAGTATTTATCTTGGCTGGAATTTTTCACATAATGCTTCTAGCTTCATCAGAAGTAGAATATGGGTGCTGTGGAGGGGAGGTCTTTGAGTCCAAACTCTTTCGATTCAGGAGCAGTTTATTCATTGTAGAGTTCATACTGGCAAGTTGGGTGTCTTGATCACTTTTGTTTACGGTGATAATGACTTGGGAAATAGGAAGCCGTTACGGGAGGGTATTGCTAATATTGCTTCCTTTTGTAGTGAGACATGGATTATTGTAGGCGATTTCAATCACGTTCTTGATTGTGATGATAGAATTGGGGGTCTACCTATTTTTGTTGAGGAAATTGTGGATTTTAGACAATTTCTGACTGACAATCAGCTTTGAGAAATGAAGAAAATTGGCAATCGTTATACATGGCACAACAAAAAGATTTTCTCTTGTATAGACCGAGCCTTGATAAAAGCTGAAGGTTTGGGTGATAAAAAGTACCAAAAAATGCGTTGAAAGTTCCAATATATATGATTTGCCAATATTATGGGCCAGACCGAGTGAGAAATGCCAAATCATCTGATGTTGGTTCATCCGTCTCCATCCATTCTGCCTCAGAGTGTTCATCATTGTCGTCACTGTCCCAAATACCATGGATAAACAGGTCTTCACGAAAGCCAAATACTTCGGGGATAGGTTGACTCGTTTCGACAATTAAAGAGGAAGGGTCAAAGCTGAAATTTTCACAGAAGATAGCATTTGTATGCTCAGGCATCGGGTTACTTTGATTATTGGGTCTCTTGGCAGCCTCTGGCATTGGCAGGGTCCGTGCCCTTATCATATCTTCTATCTTGTTCTTACAAGTCCAGCATTTCTCAGTATTATGCCCCCGGCGACGATGGTAGCGACAAAATTGGTTAGCGTCCCAATTCCTGCCTTTGATTTCTGGTTCTTCCTTTGGTAAGGGCAACACCAAAATGCCCTTCTTGATTAATCGGTCGAGAGCCTGAGAATAAGGAACATCTAGCGACGTGTAGGTCTCGTATTTCGGTGCATAAGGCCCCTTGCGCTGGATAGAGTTAGTCTCCATATTCTTAGGAGGGTAGCTAGCCGCACTAGTGGCCCTCCTGTTGGAGCTAGACCCCTTCCATCCAGGCAAAGTGGTCTTATCATTATGCATCGCCTCCAGTTGGACACAAATGTCCTTCAAGTAATCGAAGTCTTTGACAACATGGTACCCTAAGTGCTTGGACAGACTGCTCTTGAGCCCCTGCTTAAAGGTAGATAGCTGTAGACGGAGAGGAATTGTCTCATTGATGTGGGACAACTTCGTATGCCATCTCTCAAAGTAATCCATAAAGGATTCGTCATCCCGTTGCTTCATGGTGGCTAGGTCGTCCACCGTAGCTTGTTTCTTCTGGATACGACTGTAATGGTTAATGAAAGCTTTGAATAACTCATTCCAGTCAGCCTTGATTTGGGGCGACAACACATGATACCAATCCTTGGCTTCACCATCCAGGGTGGATGGGAAGACCGTGGAGTATAACCCGACATCGATCCGGTTCAATGGCGCCAATCTCATGAACTCTTCAATATGGTGAACAGGATTCTCAGAGGGTTTGAACATGATGTTTGATACCTCAACTTTGTCAGCTATATTCAGAATTGGCTGAACATGCAATGACATCTCCAGGTACTTGTCAGCAAAGGCCGGCACAGTGCTCATTGCTTTAGTAAGGCTTTCTAACTTCTGCTCGAGGGCCTTAACAGCAGGGTCCCTTGTAGGTTTTGATACTTCAGGAGTATTAACCTTTGTCTTGGATATCCCTATTCCTCCAGAATCTGATGATGTCTTAATGATCTCAGGTTCAGATTCATATCCATGCATCTCTTCATAATCTTCCTCAGTATTCAGCTCTAACTTAGTATTGATTTTGGTGATGGCCTGCAGCATACCATCCATCACTTGTTGTTGTCATTCAACCTTTTCCCCATCTTCTATTCTTGTTCCAAGGTGCTAGCGAACACCAGACCTTGCATTTTGGTGTAGAGCTCGTCCAAATGCTTCGTGATGTTGGCTTCGGTGCTGTAGACCGGGATCTCTTGGAATTGCTCTCCAGACATGATGCAGTCACTAGTTGCAGATGGATCATAGTGAGGGTTTGGAATCAAACTGCCGGTGTGCGGGTCTCGTATGCGGGCTAGGAGTCGATCACCAATGAGGCCTGCATGGAAATTTAGAGTTAGGACACTCGATGACATACTCCTACACATACTACCCGATGCATGCATGCCCTGAGGAACCTATATGACCTTAACAGACTCGACACATATATGCTGACACGAAGAACTCACCCACTTTTGGGAGTGCATGACCTAACTCTATATGGACTTAACAACAAAACATTATAAAGGGTCGAATAAAGTCAGACATAGCGAGCATATCACAAATTGACAGACTTTAGCCAGTGTTTCTCAATTCAGATGGGCCCAACCCATAGGCCGACCGTTTTAAGGAGAATCCATAACTTGGCCCAAAAACTCAGACAACTCAAACCATGTTGGCTTTTATGCGGACTAGAATAATGTTCACCAAGACTAACAACCTCTTTTTTTTTCATTTCCTTTTATTTTGATTTTACTCAAGGAAAATGGATATTGTAAAGGACTGGATAAAGCCAACAATAAGTGAGTTAATTAATTTATAGGCTTAATTGACAAATCCAAAATGGTTGAGCCTAACAATGGGCCGACCATAAATGTGATGGATTTATTAATTAAATCGATAAATTAATTTTCTCAAGCCTAGTGACTAATGCAGTCTAAGACGCTATCCATTAACTTTGTTGGACTTTTAATTAATTTTTGGACCTTTGTTAAGAGAATTTTGTAAAGGACCATATAATATCATCAAAGGCGAGTCAATGTTTTATTCATTAACTAAGATAATCAACTTTCAAACATAAATGGGCCCTTCCATTTGGGCTAGCCATAATGCCTTTGAGTTAATTATACTAATTAATAAATAACCATTTTCTCAACCCACTGAATTTTATATGGACTAGAACAAAACCTCCAAACTAGGGTCGACCTTTTCACAAAAAGAAAAGGGGAAGGGGTACACATAGCACATAGCATACAACATGAAGGGATGCCCTAAACCAAGGTTCTATATTCATGGATTACTATGGTTGGGTTTACATGGCCTACCGCACGTTCTCGCCTCGGTTCACTGTAACGTGGTTTTTTGTACCCCGGTTTTGTCGTTCTCTCTCAGGGAGCTAGTGGCCTTGGCTAGGAAACTCGGTCTACGGTCGGGTTAAGATTGCTAGGTAAGGAAATGGGTTGAAAGAGGCGGTCACAAAGCAACAAATAAATCTAAGGTCAGTCAAGGTGAAACAATGGGTTTCGGGGGCTTTTCGGGATGCAAACGGGAACAAGGAGATAGGTTTTGCCACAAGAGAGCAAGAAGGAAGAAAACCAAGTGGCAATTCCGTTAGAAAATACCCACCGGACTTCCTCTTTCAAGGATAGTTCGGATTAACTTCCCCAAAGTCCACCACAGACCCGGAGGGTTAATGAAACGGAATTCCCTAGTTAGTCTCTACTCACTCTCATGAGTAAAGTGCTAACTATCCCAATTCCAACCTTCCAACACAAGTGTTGGATGTGTTCGGGGACTTTCGGACCCAAATACGTCCCACTTGAGGGAAGGAATGGAGTGGGAAAAGTGATTTCCCAACTAATTACTCACTAATATGATATAGACTCTGAGGGTTTTCTCATTTTGGGCCAGCAATAGTGCTCTTTTAGCATGAGAAGAGTTTTCTCAATACAAAGTGGCCTGCTAAGCATCCTCCATGGACTTTTGAAAGTAGTAGTTCCCTGAAACTACTCTTGGGTATACACAACCTAGCTCCTTTAAAAAGAAACCCTTGGTCTATATGATATAGACTCTAAGGGTATCCCTGACACTTCAGAAAAATCTCCCCAAAATCCTCATCTTCCTTGTACAAGGCTTTCAACTGCTCAAAGCCAAGTACCTTGCATCTAAGACCTGCAACAACAAATATCTCCTTGATAAAGCATCAACTCCTTTGTTTAGCTTTCCTGATTTGTGGTGTATCATGAAATGGAACTGCTGCATGAACTCTACCCAAGCAGCATGCCTTGTGTTGAGTTTATGTTGCCCTTGAATGAACTTCAAGGCCTTATGATCACTATGCAATATAAACTCCGCTCCAATTAGATAGTGCCTCCAGTGTTGAAGAGCTCTAATGATGGCACATAACTCTTTATCATAGGTGTTGTACTTTCTCTTGGCATCATTCAATTTTTCACTGAAGTAGGCAATAGGTTTGCCTTCCTAGGTCAGAACTGCTCTTATGCCAACACCTAAAGCATCACACTCCACTTCAAAAACCTTAGAAAAACTTTGTAAAGCCAGGACTAGGGCTGATGTAAGCTGCCTCTTGATCTCTTCAAATGCTCTTTGTGCTGCTGGTGTCCAAGAGAAACTTTTGCCCTTCACTAGCTCTGTCATAGGTGCTATGATGGTGCTAAAATTTCTCGCAAACCTCCTGTAAAATGAAGCTAAACCATGAAAACTTCTAATTTGCTGAATTGAACTAGGAATAGGCCACTCCCTGATTGCCTTGACCTTTTCCTCATCCACTTGAACTCCTGTTGCTGTCACAATGTAGCCAAGAAAGGTGATTTGGCTTGTAAAGAAAAGGCACTTCTTTAAGTTCCCATATAACTGCTCCCTGCTCAATATCTCCATTACACTCTTTAGGTGGTTAACATTCTCCATCTCAAATTGACTGTAAATAAGTATGTCATCAAAATAGACAACAACACAATTACCAATAAGGGCTTTAGAACCTGGTTCATTAGCCTCATGAATGTGGATGGCGCATTTGTCAAGCCAAAAGGCATGACTAACCACTCAAATAACCCTCCTTTAGTCTTGAAAGCTGTCTTCTATTCATCCCCTTCACAAATCCTGATCTGGTAATAGCCACTTCTCAGATCAATCTTGGAGAACACCACTGAGCCATGTAGTTCATCTAGCATATCTTCAAGCCTTGGAATTGATGACAGACCTAAAAGTATAAGGTGTCTGTGTACCGCAAGTGTACGAGTCTGTGTAGTAATATAATATCGTTCTCTCTCAGGGATTTGCGTTTAATCACGCACTGAACTAGTTCGCTACAAAAAATGCTAGGTCGATCCAAGGGTTGTGGTATGGTTTTCTAAACTAAACTAAGAAAGCAAGAATTTTTTAGGATTTTTACCAATTAATTAAAAGCGTTCAGGGGAGTCCACTCTAGTCAATCAATCAAATTATCAACAATCCCGGTGCAGGTAACAAGATAATTTGGGGTCTACAATCTTTCTAAGCCTGATCACTTCGATATTTCGATCCTAGGTGAGTTACAGTGATTAGACTAAACATTATTTCTAACTATTTAATCTAATCAAAGATAGAACTGATTATAAATTGACCCTAGGCAAGAATCATTATGTCTAACTATTTTCTAAACCTATTCAATCTACGCAATCTAATTCAAGACTCAAATTGTCGTCATGTTGTCAAGAATTTATTAACAGGTAAAGGCTCAAACTGTCGTTCTGTTGCCAAATTACTATGACATACAATACACGCAGATTAAATGAATAAAAGGATAACCTAACACCGAGACTGTATTCAAATTCAATCAATAGACATCGAGTTTATCCCCCAAACAAAGGAAATTAGCTACTCATGATATTGAAAGAAAACATCGCAAAATTTAAACAAGAATAAGAAAGCATGAAAGTAAAATAGAAATAAACCGTGTTCGAATTGGCGGAATCGATCTCTTCGTGTCACCCGAATCGATCTCTTTCGTGTTCTTCGATCACAAGCAACAAACTAATCTAATAACAATGTTGAGAATTAATTGTAAAGAAAGTATCTAAAAGCTATTCTAAAAAGCTCCCTAAAATCTGCTCCCAAAAAGACGATTGCTAAAACTGCCACTTCAAACGCCGCGGACGAAACCCTTTTATAAGGCTGGATTAGGGCAAAGAACGCTGCCTGTGTTTTGGAAACGCTGGCTGCGTTTTGCCCAAAAGTGAAACTCTTCCGTGTCAGGGCGCTGGCTGCGCCTGGAAAACGCCAACTGCGTTTTGCTTCTTCTCGGTTGTCAAACTCTTTGGACAAGGCGCTGGCTGCGTTTTGGAAACGCTGCATGCGCCTTGCCTTTCCGCCTCAACTGGACTTGGGTCGTGTGATTTTGGGTCGTTCCTCCTTCCTTCTCTTCTACTTTAACTTCTTTTTTTATTTCTTTGATTTTTGCTATTTCTCCTCCAATTTTTCATGCCTTTTTGATATAATTCCACTAATTCCTGCAAAACACACCAAACTCGCGAACAAGTGTATAAATCACAGAATTTGATATAAAAATACAGGGTTTCGGGTATAAAAGGCATGAAACTGACATGTTTTGAGCCCTAAAAACTCTATATAAAAACGACTTATCAAATTCCCCCATGCTTAGCTATTGCTTGTCCCCAAGCAAGTCAGAATTGAAACAGGAGGATTAGGGCTCAAACAGGGGAGACAGAACCTAAGAAGAAAAAGAAGCGGAAAGAGTTTTCAATAGGAACACAAAAACAAAATCTTAACACCCCCGCAAGCTAACCATTCTAACATATCAATTCAACAAGCAAGCGCAAAGATTAGTCTGGACAAGATCAAAACTCAGTTGAAAAGAGAAAGGAAGAATTTTTCGAAACCAAAAGGAGAAAACAAGCACTTCAGAAGCATAAATCCGCCAACAGTCTCAAGAATAATGCAAATATGCGTGGTTAGTTATGGACGTAAGTTAGTAAGAAAGAGCGAACCTCACATAGGAAAGAATAAAATCACTTAATCACTCAAATTTCAATATGTATGTGGGTTTTCTCATACTCAAACCAATAGAAACAAACTGTCATAAGTTTGGTAAGAACCTCGCTCTCCACTACTGGTATGCAATGCACAAGTGACAATCAAAAGGACTTTTCCGAGTTGTAACAAGGCTCAGGTTAGGGGAAAGGAGCGGTAAAATTTGGGAATGAGGAGTTAAGAGCCATGCTTGGATTTATTTTCAACGAGTATAACACTCTAAACTCTCCTTCTTGCTTAATGTATGCAAGGAATTTCACCTTTCACCCTCAACAATATGAAACATCTCAACTGAATATAACCAGGTTAAAGTTTTCAGGACTTTAAATTGAATCTCCCTAATTACCCTTTTCTTTTTTGGAACTCTTTTTCTCTTTTTTTTTGGTAGGTAATCGGGGAGAAGAAAACTATGGAATTATAACTTCGACCTCGATATAATATATGAACAACATAACCAAACACCAATTCTTCAAAAGGCGAGACTTTTAGATTCTCCCAATTTGGAACAATAAGCACAATTTCTCCCAAACTTCATATTTTTATTCACAAACACACCAAACCAACTGTTCCTTCCAAAAAAAATGACAAACTCTCATTCAACCAAGCAAGGCAAAGGGATACTGGATATCAAAGGCCAAGTCTTGTATTGTCAGGGTTCAACTATGAAAGAAGGGTAAACAAAGGCTAGGCGGGGCAAAAAGAACGGTAAATATAATGTAGGGTAGGCTATTTGGCAATGTAGTTTTACAAAATAAAATGAATGCCTTAATCACTTTGTCACAGCGTGCAATGCAAATATGTAGTCTCAAGCAAGATGCAAAGCAAGTTCTAGAGATGCAACTAATGGGTGAGTCACTCAGGGAATCATGGAATTGATAAAAGTGATCAATTCAAAATTTAGGCAATGAGGACTCACGGGATGGGGCTCAATCAACTAAATTAGCCCAAAGATTTGCGGCACACACTTTTATATTTTCTAAGATAGTCAAAGCAGTAAGATACAACTTTCGCAACTTGTTTCAAAATCAGAAGATTTGAAGGAAAAGGTTTCAAAAACTTTTGAGATTTCATCCAGACTTTTCTAAGCAAAGCAAGTAAAACTGAAAGTAAGAAAGGTTTACAAATCATCACCGAAGGTGTTTCCGGTTTTATTCCTAGTCCTAACCTATATCATTTTTAGGTTTTTTTTGTCTTTTCTAATATTTTTGGTCTTTTTTCTAATTTTTCTAATTTTTTTTTGGATTTTTAAATAGGTGGATGCAAAAGAAAGAAAAAGAAACAAACTTTAGAAAAGAAAAAGAAAAATCTACATGCTTCTATCTAATGCAATCTAGGTGGATGCAATTTAAAAGAAAAACTTAGAAAGAAAAAGTTAAGAAAACCAGAAAACAAAAGAAAAACGCACTAGAAACTCAAATAAAAGAAAACAAACAAGCTAAAAACTAGAAAACATTCTAAACTAAGAACAAGCAAATAAAAGAAACACACAAAAACAAGAAAAATCACACTCAAAACTGAAAAATAAGCATGAAATAAGAAAAAGAAAGACGAATATAAAAGAAAAATAAACGAAAAACAGAGAAACAAGAAAAATATTCACAGAATATTCAACCCCCCCATGCTTAAACGTTGCATCGTCCTCAATGCAGAAGACAACGGTGAAGGGTAAGGTCAAGTAAAGGATCAAGGATCCTCGGTCGGTGGGGAAGGGTTGGTATGGCTCGGTCCTGGTGGTGGTGAGGCTCGATCAAACATGGCCTGTATAAGGCCGGCAAGGTTAGCTATGGACTCGTCAAGGCGGTCAAAATGAAGGTCAGTCTGACCCCTATACTTAACAAAACTCTCCCGCAACTCATTCATACGAAGCTCGGTCCGGTCAACGGAGGTCTGGAGGTCGCGAAAGCGCGCCTCATAGTCTAGTTGGGGTTGTTCGGGTTGAGGGTTAGGGAGGATTTCAGGCTCAGGTTTGGGGTCAAACTCAGGAAACGGAGGTATCCAAAGCAAGTTCTCTTCAACTTGGGGTGAGATGTGAGGATGAGGGATGGGAAACCTAGCGTTGTTGGGATAAACCCAAAGACAAAGTGAATCTTTGTCAAACTTGCACAAACCAAAAGAGTTACACTGATCCCCATCCAAAAGTATGCTACCCGGGATAAGGTCGATAGGGTTCCTAGGAGGTCTAAAGCCATATTTGCGTGCCAAGTGTGTGATGTAACCCCCTATGGCAACGCCTTTGTTGGTTGAGGTGGCGACACTAGAAAGATGGTGAGCTAGCATAGCTGCGGGGTCGGCACAAGTGTCGGCATCAAGCATGCAACGCAACATATAACAATCAGCCCGAGTAGCTTTGTTTGAGCTACCGGGTCTCCCGAAGATACCGCAAGAGAGTATGCGGGGGACGTACCTCATCACGGGGTTTCCAATCATGGTCGCGGGGGAGTTGCTAGGGTCCCAATTGTCAAAACCAGAAATTCTTTAAAAGAAACCCTTCCCATCCCATTCTAAGGGTATGAGGGACGAATCCCTACATGTACGCTCGGGTAACCCAAAGGCACAGGCAAACTGGGACACTGTCATGGTCCTCTCTACCCCCAAAAGTTGAAAACGAATGCACCCGTCCCTCCCTTGGAGGTTCACAACTAAGGTAGACAAAAATTAAAGGGTGATCCCCCTATAGGTCGGCTCGCCTAACCTAGCTATGTTGGTCATGTGGCAACGACTTAACATCCAATTTACATCATCCAACATACCACAACTACGCAAGAAAGGTTCATACATATATTTGGTGTGGATGAGGGCTCGTTGGGAAAGGGAATCGTACCTCTTCTTGGTTTCCCCTTCAAAGTTGAAGGGGTTCGAGCTCCTCGAGTCCCTTGGAGGTGTAGCTTACTGTTTAATTTCCTTTCTCCGCCGCCGTAGCTTTGCGCTTCCGGCTGCCTCCGGCTTCGTTGTCATTGCCTGGGGGACCGGAGAAGTTAGGATTCTTAGTTCTCACCATCTAAAAATACTCACAAAATCAGTACAATCACCAAGAAAGACTCTAAGTATCAAATAAGCATGATCATAATGCATAAACTTAGTACTAACAATCCCCCCATGCTTATTTGATACTAGGGATTGAAATCAAGATAAATCTAACCTAAAATCTCATAAAAAACAGAGTATAACACCACAACACAATCATAACAAAAACCTAGACCTAAATTTCTCAATTTCAACATCACATTGCTCTCTCAATACACCCAACATCACAATTCTCTCAATTCTGGAACAAAAAGATCAAAAATCAATCAACTCAAACCAAGCCCTAATATAGAATTCAATCCAAGAATCAAACCCAATTCAAGAAATTCGAATCTTAGGACATGATAATTGGTATAAATTGAACAAATTACTCAATAAACTCAACTATTCAATCAAAATCATACTACAATCAAAGTATAATCAAAGACCAAGAGAAAGAGTTGAGAATTCCATACCTTGAGTTTGAAGTGGGGAGTGGAATGGAGCTTGAAGGTTCAAAGTGTGAGAGTGCAAGTGAGAAGAAGAAAGAGAAAGAAGAAGGTGGTGTGTGGTGGTGGCGCCGGCGAGGTGGTCGGCGGCGTCGATGGTGGTGGCGCTGGTGGCGTTTGTGGGAGGGAGGTCGTCAGGTGTTAGGGCAAAAGCAAGGAGAAGGTTTTGTTTTGAAAGAAAGAAAAAAGGGGGGCCTCGACTAAATTAAAAGAGGCGGGCAAAAGAGCTGGACAAAATAATAAAACGCGGCCTGCGTTTTGCAAAAAATACTCACGTGGACTTTCTGGACGAGGCGCGGCTAGCGCCTTGAAAACGCTGGCTGCGTTTTCCTACCTGATGAAGGTGATTCGATTTCTTGCAACTTTTTGCTTGTTTTCTCCGTTTTCTTTGTTTGCTCCTTATTTTCCCTATAATTTGACATACCAAAAATCCCTACACACATCTACCAACATAAAATTCATTACGTTAGAAATAAAAAATGTTAACAAAAGCCATGAATTTCTTGAATCTGCTTTTTCTCTACACACTAAAAGAAAAATATTAGTAAACTTCAAAATAAAAATTACTAAGGAGTAAAAACTGAAAGAAAATAATTGAACTAAAAAGGTGGGGAGGAATAAATATTAGATATTGATGTACCTCCCCGGGGTTGCTTTGTTTAACGTCGTTAGCTCGACGTTATGGACCCTACTCATCGGGGTTCGTGAGTAGTCTCTATACCGATTGAAGGTCAGGGTCGCCTACCAAGTATGGTTTCTACCGCTGCCCGTTGACCTTAAATGAACCGGTATTCTCATGCCAAATTTCTACTGCTCCATGAGGAAAAACTTGAAGCACTTTGAAGGGTCCCGGCCATCTTGATTTCAGTTTTCCGGGAAAGAACCTTAGCCTTGAATTGAACAAGAGCACCATGTCACCCTCTTGAAATCTTCTTCTCATAATATGCTTGTCCTGCCAAGTCTTGGTTCTTTCCTTATATATTCGGGAATTTCGTACACCTTTTGCCGTAATTCATCGAGTTCTTGAAGCTGTACGATTCTCTTTTCTTTTGTCATCTTGGGATCGAAATTGAGGGTCTTGATTGCCCAAAATGCTTTGTGCTCGATTTCGATCGGGAGATGACAAGCTTTTCCGAATACCAACCTATAGGGTATGGTGCCTAGAGGAGTTTTGAAAGCGGTTCTATAGGCCCACAACGCATTGTCGAGTTTTAGGGACCAATCTTTCCTTGATCTATTAACGGTTTTCTCGAGAATGCTTTTAATTTCTCTATTCGAGAGCTTGACTTGACCACTAGTTTGGGGATGATAAGGTGTGGCTACCTTATGTTTGACTCCATACTTGGCCAGGAGGGACTCTAATGGTTGGTTGCAGAAGTAGGTTCCATTGTCGCTAAGGAGCACTCTAGGAGTCCCAAATCTAGAAAAGATGTTCTTTTTGAGGAACTTGATGACTGTTTTGGTATCATTAGTTGGAGATGCTATAGCTTCCACCCACTTAGAGACATAATCCACAGAAACTAATATGTAGAGGTTTTTGTAAGATGGGGGAAACGACCCCATGAAGTCAACCCCCATACATCGAATAATTCGACCTCTAACATCCCAGTTTGGGGAATCTCATTTCTTTTTGATATATTTCCTGTTCTTTGGAATCTGTCGCAACATAGAACATAGCGTCTCACATCTCTAGTTAGGGTGGGCCAGTAGAACCCTGCATGAAGAACCATGGCTACTATTTTGTCGGCTCCGAAGTGTCCTCTAAAAGGGGTGGCATGGAGGTGTAGTAACACGCTTCGCACTTCTTCCTCGGGTATACAATGCATGTAAATACCATCGCCACAAAGTTTGTATAATAGTGCTTCCTCCCAAACGTATCTTTTAACATCAGACATGAATTTCTTTTTCTGCTGATAAGTTAAATCAGGTGGAAGAACTCCGCAAACCAGATAGTTCACATAGTCTGCGAACCATGGAGTTGAATGTCGATTTATGGCTAGGAGTTGTTCGTGGGGAAACCACTCATTGATTGGTATATCATCCTTAACTGAAGAGTCAGATTGAAGCCCCGATAGGTGATCATCTACTAAGTTTTGTAAGCCAGGTTTGTCTCGAATCTCAATGTCGAATTCCTGAAGCAATCGCACCCTACGAATAAGACGGGGTTTTGAATCCGCCTTTGTCATTAAATGCTTGATAGCCGCATGATCCGTGTAGACTATGACTTGAGAATTGATTAGATAGGGTCTGAATTTGTCTAGGGCATATACCACTGCTAGAAACTCTTTTCGGTAATTGCATAGTTCACTTGAGCTCCATCAAGAGTCTTGCTAGCGTAGTAGATGGCATAAGGTTTCCCATCAATCCTTTGCCCTAGCACTGCTCCTATAGCATGATCGCTAGCGTCACACATAAGTTCGAAAGGTAGACTCCAATCCGGCACTTGCATTATGGGTGCAGACACCAAAGCCAGTTTCAATTTTTGAAAAGCAGCTAAGCACTCTTCATTGAACTCGAATGTAGCGTCCTTGGCAAGTAGGTTCGTAAGAGGCTTCGCTATCTTCGAAAAGTCCTTGATAAATCGTCGATAATAACCTACATGTCCTAGGAAGCTTCTGATACCTTTCACCGACACTGGCGGGGGAAGTTTCTCGATTACTTCAACCTTGGCCTTGTCCACTGAAATTCCTTTGCTAGAAATCACATGTCCTAAGACTACTCCTTCTTGCACCATAAAGTGACATTTCTCCCAATTTAGAACTAGGTTGACTTCTTCACACCTTTGCAGTACCCGCTCTGCAGGCAAAGGTCGAATGAGGTTCCATCAACTTATAAATCGTCCATGAATACCTCCACAATATCCTCAATAAACTCAGCGAAGATTGCCATCATACATCTCTGAAATGTGGCAGGTGCATTGCACAGTCCAAAAGGCATTCTTCTGTAGGCAAAGGTTCCGTAAGGACAGGTGAAGGTCGTTTTTTCCTGGTCTTTAGGGTGAGTTACAGTGATTAGACTAAACTTTATTTCTAACTATTTAATCTAATCATTGTAACTCACCTACGATTGAAAGATCGAAGTGATAAGGCTTAGAAAGATTGTAGACCACGAATTATCTTGTTACCTGCACTGGGTTGTTGATAATTTGATTGATTGACGAGAGTGGACTCCCCTGAACGCTTTTAATTAATTGGTAAAATTGACAGACCTAAAAGTATAAGGTGTCTGTGTACCGCAAGTATACGGGTCTGTGTAGTAATAAAATGTCGTTCTCTCTCAGGGATTTGCGTTTAATCACGCACCGAACTAGTTTGCTACAAAAAATGCTAGGTCGATCCAAGGGTTGTGGTATGGTTTTCT
Organism: Portulaca oleracea; assembly: GCA_029582165.1. Taxonomy (NCBI): domain Eukaryota; kingdom Viridiplantae; phylum Streptophyta; class Magnoliopsida; order Caryophyllales; family Portulacaceae; genus Portulaca; species Portulaca oleracea. The sequence goes on from CM055887.1 coordinate 36,916,252, forward strand.
AAACTAAACTAAGAAAGCAAGAATTTTTTAGGATTTTTACCAATTAATTAAAAGCGTTAAGGGGAGTCCACTCTAGTCAATCAATCAAATTATCAACAATCCCGGTGCAGGTAACAAGATAATTTGGGGTCTACAATCTTTCTAAGCTTGATCACTTCGATATTTCGATCCTAGGTGAGTTACAGTGATTAGACTAAACATTATTTCTAACTATTTAATATAATCAAAGATAAGAACTGATTATAAATTGGCCATAGGCAAGAATCATTATGTCTAACTATTTTCTAAACCTATTCAATCTACGCAATCTAATTCAAGACTTAAACTGTCGTCATGTTGTCAAGAATTTATTACCAAGCAAAGGCTCAAACTGTCGTTCTGTTGCCAAATTACTATGACATACAATACACGCAGATTAAACGAATAAAAGGATAACCTAACACCGAGACTGTATTCAAATTCAATCAATAGACATCGAGTTTATCCCCCAAACAAAGGAAATTAGCTACTCATGATATTGAAAGTAAACATCGCAAAATTTAAATAAGAACAAGAAAGCATGAAAGTAAAATAGAAATAAACCGTGTTTGAATTGGCGGAATCGATCTCTTCGTGTCACCCAAATCGATCTCTTTTAGTGTTCTTCGATCAAAAGCAACAAACTAATCTAATAACAATGTTGAGAATTAATTGTAAAGAAAGTATCTAAAAGCTACTCTAAAAAGCTCCCTAAAATATGCTCCCAAAAAGACGATTGCTAAAATTGCCACTTCAAACGACGCGGACGAAACCCTTTTAAAAGGTTGGATTAGGGCACAAAACGATGCCTGCGTTTTGGAAACGCTGGATGCGTTTTGCCCAAAAGTGAAACTCTTCCGTGTAAGGGCGCTGGCTGCGCCTGGAAAACGCCAGCTGCGTTTTGCTTCTTCATGGTTGTGAAACTCTCTAGAGAAGGTGCTGGCTGCGTTTTGGAAACGCTGCCTGCACCTTGCCTTTCCGCCTCAACTAGACTTGGGCCATGTGATTTTGGGCTGTTCCTCCTTCCTTCTTCTCTTCTTCTTCAACTTCTTTTTTTATTTCTTTGATTTTTGCTATTTCTCCTCCAATTTTTCATGCCTTTTTGATATAATTCCACTAATTCCTGCAAAACACACCAAACTCGCGAACAAGTGTATAAATCACAGAATTTGACATAAAAATACGGGGTTTCGGGTATAAAAGGCATGAAACTGACATGTTTTGAGCCCTAAAAACTCTATATAAAAACGACTTATCAATTGGGTACCTGTACTTGATAGTAATCTTGTTAATAGCTCCACAGTCAATACACATTCTTTGACTGCCATCCTTCTTAGGCACCAATAAGGCTGGTACTGCACAGAGGCTCAAACTCTCCCTGATCATTCCCTTCTCCAGTAGCTCATGGGGAGAAAGTTCCATCATAGTCAAGAAACATCAAAATCTGCTTTCCATTTGTTGCTTTAATCCCCTCTCTCAAATCCCTCTCCCAACGTCAACTCTCTCATCCATCTCCTTCAATCCTCTCAACCATACTTTCTCATCCTCTCACAATGGACCTCAAGTCTTTCTCTCTAAACCTCCCTCATACTTTTGTCCATCACTTTCTCAATTCACAAAAGATCTAACTTTCCCAAACCCTAATCCATACTCCCTCTCAAACCATCCAAACTCCACAAAGATTTCCTCTTTCTCACGTGAAGCATCCCTACCCTAACCTTAGTTCACGTGAAGCCTCCCATATTTAGATTGGTTGCACGTCTCCCTTGATGTGTAATTGATCAAGATCTAATCTTTGATCCCATTATACATTATAATTTTGGTATCAGAGCCTAGGTTTCTTTGAGTGCAACCCTACCCCCAGGAAACAGCCCAAACACATTCCCCTCCATGCCCAAACACAAATCTAACCCCCTCCATGGCTCACGAGATGTTCTTTATGAGGAGAGCTCTTAGTAGCTCGATTGTTTCTGAAGACCAACTACAGCGAGAAACAATATTTCAATCTCGTTGTACCATCAAGGGAAAGGTATGTTCTTTAATTGTAGATGGAGGAAGCAGCACCAATGTGGCGTCAACTACTATGGTGGACAAACTCCAGCTGGAAACGAATCCCCATCCAAATCCCTACACCATCCAGTGGCTCAATTAGGGTGAAGGTTTACAAGTGACTCAAATGTTTGGTAAGCTTTTCCATTGGCAAACCTTATCAAGAATCTTTATGGTGTGACGTTTTGCCTATGGATGCTTGTCATATTCTGCTTGGAAGACCATGGTTATTTGATAAGAGTGTTACACATGATGGAAGAGCCAACACCTACACACTTGTGATGAAAAACAAGAGAATAACCCTAACTCCACTCAAAATATAGCCAAACCATCCCCACCCAAGGAAGATGATCCAAACCCCATCACTTCTATGACCACTGAACACCCTGAGTTTAGTGAGCATAAGAAGATCACTCCCTTAGGTGTAAACACAAACCCTAGCCACAAAGAGCCTACCAACGAGAACCCTAGCCACGAAAATCCCACAAAAGGCTACCCTCTCGTCACCTCACTTTTGGAACAACCTCCTCATGTGTTCCCAAAAGAGAAGCCATCCGAATTGCCCCCTCAGCGTGAGATCCATCACAAAACCGATCCTATTCCTAGGTCACTGTGCACAATGAGCCAGCAAATCACATGAACCCTAGTGACATCCAAGAGGTTCAAGGGCAAGCTAATGATCTTCAAGCAAAGGGTATGATTAGGGAAAATCTCAGTCCATGCGCCATCCCTACACTTTTGGTTCCAAAAGAAGATGGAAGCCAACGTTTGTGCAACAACAAGAGTCCTATCAAGTACAGGTTTCCTACAACTGAAGATCTAGTGGACGAGCTATATGATACCCATGTCGTCTCAAAGACTGATCTAAGAAGTAGGTACAAACAGATTCGAATTCAAGAAGGGGACATTGCTGTCAAACCCAAAGGAGGACTCTATGAATCGTTAGTCACACCTCGTGGTCTAACTAATGCTCTCTTTACTATTATGAGACTAATGAATCAGGTTTTGAATCCCCTTATTAGCAAGTGTATTGTTATCTACTTCGGTGATATACTTGTGAATAGCAAGAGTGAGAAAGGTCACATCTTTCACCTCCAATCTGTTTTGGAGACCTTAGCTCACGTGAATCTACATCAGAATCTACCCAAGTATGGCGTCTTCATCAACAACATAGTCTCTCTTGGTTACGCTCTTTCGCCTGAAGTGATCAGGTTGATGAAGAAAGAGTCAAAGCCATCAAGGAGTGGTCTACTCCAACTAGTATTCATGATGTTCGAAGCTTCCCCAGCTTGGCCTCTTTCTGTAGGAGGTTTATGAAGAATTTCAGTACTGTTCTACCTCCTACAACCAAGCAATTGAAATCCAAGGAGTTCTCATGGACTCACTCAGTACAACAAGCTTTCGACACCACCAAGAAATGACTCTGCGCCGTACCTGTCCTAACCCTACAAAACTTTGATAAGAAGTTTGAAGTAGAGTGCGATGTTTCTGGAGTTGGTATTGGGGTTGTTTTATCTCAAGAGGGCCATCCCTCAATTGATTCACCTAGCCTCGGTCCCACTTTTGGGGATCCTAGATTCATGGAAGATAATGGAGGCTAGCCCTACTCAACCAATAAGAAGATCTCATTCCTCCAATCAAGTTTGAGGATACACTTTTTTCAACAAGGGGGGAATGATGTATTTCAGCCTACGCCTGAAATACATCTGTCTAGCCTAGGTCTAACTTTTGGGGACCCTAGGTTCATGGAAGGAAATGGAGACTCACATAGCCATGGACTTGCCTTTGGAGACTCAAGATTTATAGAGGATGATGGAAACCTATCCATGCCAAGTCCAATAACCAAGTAGGCCCAATCTGATTACATAGGAGTCGATAAAGCCTTAGAGGAAAGATTGAGTATAGAGGCCCAAAGGCCCGTTCATATTGTGTGCTCCTTATGGCAAGAGGATGTCCAAACATCCTAAAAGACTCCAAGTCTCACGCCAAGGCCCAAGATTTAAGCCCAAAGTGAATTTCACATTTCTGACCATCTCAAGATGACTTTCACATTTGGGACCATTTCAGTTTGAATTTCATGGTTTTGGCCTTTTGATGTATTTCTTTTCATTTCTAGGGTTTTATTTACATTTCCAGTTGTGTGAGGTGCCAAGTAATATATATAAACTTGGACACCAAGACTTAGGAGTCTAGATTAGTCTAGAATGTTCTAGAAAGTGTGAGAGTCATGTGATAGGCATGTGGTAGCTAGCTTTGGCGCCAAGTCTTGTAGTCCTGGATAAGGTTGGCTTATGTTGTAACTAATCTATCTTGGATTAGGAAAGCCAAGTCCTAAAAGGATTACTCTCTCTTGTATCCTACTCCCCTTAGGATAAGGAGTCCTAATCCAAAGAGGAGATTGGAATAGATGGCGCCTAGGATTAGAACTCCTTGGCTTGCACGCCAAGTAGGAGAGTCCTATTGTATATGGGACTTAGTTAGTATAAATAGCTAGGCTTGTAGCCTTTCAAAGGCATCCAACATTCCAACCTTGAATTATGAATACAATCAAGCTTTTAGCTTACCCCTTGAGTGTTTCGTGAGAAGCTCGTTGATCTCTTCTATTGTATCTTGGTATGGCAACCAAGTGGTGAGGAAGAGCTTGTTTCTGAAACCTAGAAGGTGTTTCTGTAACTAGGTGGAAGAACCAGTAGCCCTAGGGTTTCATCTTGTGGTGTTTCTGTATCAAGCTTGATCCCTAGATCTATCCCGATTGCTTTTATCTTTTATCTCTCTATCTTTTAGTGAGATAAATCAAACCCTAAGGCTATTCAACCCTCTCTCTTACTCTCTCCTTCCTCACGTCAACTCTCAAAGTAATCCTTTCTCTCAAATCACTCTCCTACTGTCAACTCTCTCATCCATCTCTCTCAATCCTCTCAGCTATACTTTCTCATCCTCTCACACACGTCACTCTCTCTAAACCTCCCTCATACTTTCGTCCATCACTTTCTCAATTCACAAAAGATCCAACTTTCCCAAATCCTAATCCATACTCCCTCTCAAACCATCCAAACTCCACAAAGATTTCCCCTTTCTCACGTGAAGCATCCCTACCCTAACCTTAGTTCACGTGAATCCTCCCATATTTAGATTGGTTGCACGTCTCCCTTGATGTGTAATTGATCAAGAGCTAATCATTGATCCCATTATACATCAGTGACTCCCATTTCAAACCAAAAGACGTCGGGGATTGCATAAACTATCGTAAAATATGGTTTAACAATGTACCGATGCAACTTTAAGGTGTTCTTTGTATATTTCTAAATAATATTTGCATAAATCGCTTTCTTCCGAGCCTACCATTTAAAGGAGCAAATTGGGTTAAATGTAGAAGAGTTTGGAACAAGTGGATGTTCACTCTTAAAGGTTTAATTCATGGACTCATGAAATGCACAAGGGAAATTGATTTTACAAAGTATTATTCATGAAATGTACGATTAATTCCTTAGAGAGTTTACAAAGGTTAAACCCCAGCACAAATCACCAAATCACACCCCAATCCACGTGGACGTTCAAAAGCCCGAACGACGAGGAAAAATGTCCACAAGAAGTTGCTCATGCTGCTGCTGTTGCTAGATCACCTTCTACCTCTTCCTCCTGTGCTGATCATGTGACTGATGCTGGTGATGTTGGATGGTCTCCATCATATAGTTCCTTCAACTTCACAAAATCATAAACCTTTTATCCTAATCACATTTTGTGCAATATAAGTTAGATGAACAGTTTTAAATCTTTTTGTTGTTTTCTTATTTACAAAAAGAAAACCAAGATTTAATGAGTGGAAGTTGACAAGATATATACCTTGTCTTTACCCTTGCTTGAGACAATTGCAATGGGGAAGTATTTAGCAGCAGCCTTCACCGCAACTCTCATCTGATATCATCATTCATACAAAGAAACAAAGGAATAGAGAAAAACAAAATCAGAAATCACATGTTACTGAAAATAAACAAGCATAAAATAGTGATGAAAATAGAAAATACCTCATTGGACATGAAAGCTCGATCAGGGTCTTGCACAATAGGGGAGAAAGTTCCATCATAGTCAAGAAACATCACAATATGCTTTCCATTTTCTGCTTTAATCATCTTACTGAACATTTGCAACACCAATGGATGACTCGCCTGCACACATGTTTAGTCCCATTTTTGGGCCTAAATAACGCCTTTTTACTTGCTCTTTTGACTCGATTCCGAGTCTTTTTCGTTGTTTTTACTTGTGTTTTATTTATTTTGTAGGTTTTCGCGCTTTTGGAGCAAATGCACAGAATATGGGCTAAAATGAGCCTAAGTTGAGCCAAGAGCTAAAGCGGAGTTGACCCGGGAACTTCTTCCATTATTCTTGAAGTGAAGCATAGGTGTAACACCCGCTACAGTCCTTATAGCGGGCATTACAAATTTGAAATGAAGACAAAGAATGGAAGCAGCATCTGTAGTGCCCGCCACAGACACCGTGCCACCCCCTACGCTGCACCAAAGAAGAATCGCTCATCTGGCCAGGAGGATTTCGCGCCCGCTACCACAAGCATTGTGCCCGAGACCTGCTCAGCCAGAAGGAGATCGCACCCGCTGTCTGGAGGACGCCGACTGCTGTCTCTCGAACGTAAAAATCGCCTGGGCACTTTTCGCTGGGTCGCGCCCGCGACGGGGTAGGTCGCGCCAGCGATCTCCCTCTTTTTGCGCATTTCTTCGGCTTTAAACGCTGCATTTTGGGTAGCAGTTATGCCTTGTATATATAGCTCCTTGGCCGCGATTTTTAGGGGATTGGATTCCAGCCTTTGGGATTGGGACTTTCACCTTTTCACCTTAGCTTTAAAGAGAGATTAAGGGGTTTTTAGAGAGAGATTAGCTTAGATTAAATTAGGGTTTTGGTGTATTTTGGATTGTATTCAAGATTGGAAGATTCAACAATTGAGAGATTGCTTTGGACCATCCTTTCCCTTGTTCTTCCTTGCTCTTTTACAACATTTGATAAGTTTCTTCTTCCCTAAACTCTACTTTACTTCGTTAATTACTTGTTAATTGTTTCCCTTACTCTCTAATTGCTTTGTCTGCCCTTTGATTGTTGTTTGATGATAGAAATCATGCTTAGAGATGGTTTTGTTGATGTTGTTAGCATAGTTGTGATGAGTAGTGGCTAGAACTCTAATGGGTTAGGGGGTAATTAAGGGTGTGAATGGGTGATTAGGCATGGGTTAGTAATATTAGTGAGTAATTAGTTGGAAAATCAATTTCCCACTCCTATCCTTCTCTCAAGTGGTGTGTATTTGGGTCTGAAAGCTCTCGAATACATCCAACACTTGAGTTGGATGGTTGGAGTCGGGATAGTTAATGCTCACCCACGAAAGTGGAAGGAGGTTAACTAGGAAATTTCGTTTCATTAACCCTCCGGGTCCGTGGTGGACTTTGAGGAAGTTAATCCGGATTATCCATGAAAGTGGGAGCCCGGTTGGTATTTTCTAACGGAATTGCCACTTGATTTCCTCCCTTGTTGCAAAACCCATCTCCTTGTTCCCGTTTACATCCCGAAAAGCCCCCGAAACCCATTGTTTCACCTTGGTTGACCTTAGTTTGTTATCTTGCTTTGTGATCACCTTCAACCCATTGCCTTACCTTAGCGATCATAACCCCACCTTTGACATAGATAGCTTTGTCCTAGGCCCCTTGCTCCCTGAGAAGAACGATAAAAATGGTTCTGAAAAAACCACTGTACAACACACATGCATGAATTCGATTAAAGATTCAATCTTATCCGCCTCAACCTCGGCCAAACGAGTTTGTTCCTGCTTTCTCATGACCTCAAAACTCTAATTTGAACAGAACCATCAAAGACATAAGACACCATCATACAACAAAAATTAACAGTTGAATCCAACAATTTCAAACGCAATCAACAACAAATTGATAAATAAACAAACAAGCAGACCTGTTTAGCATGGGGAGAGTTGTTGATTTCATGCAGAGCTTTAGCAATTCATGGTAATGATCTTCTTTGTCGGCAAATTGAAACCGAAACCCAAACTGAAACCAAGCAGAAATAGCACAATTTGCGAAATAAATAGGTTAGAGATGTTTGGTAAGTGACTGTAAACATGGAATCAAACAACGAAGCATACAATTACATAGATCAATTTGATTGATTCATTCAAAATTGGCGATAACAAATTGTTCGGTTTTAATTTTTGTGGTTTTCTAGTAAGGGTTGTCGGTCCACAAGGATGGGTGTTAGGCTTGATAAGGAAATCGATTTGCGTGGAGATGTTTTTCAATGTGGAAAGTAATAAATTATGTAAATAAAACTAATAAACTAATCTAGACATGGATTCAAAGAAAGCAATAAAAACATGAAATCAAATAAGCAATCAAAAGCAATGAATGAAAAACAAGAATAAACAATGAAATTAGGGCCAAGAGATTATAACTTCGATGACTAATCTTCACTTGAATCTTTTAGTCGAATTTTCTCCCGAACAAACAAGAAAATTATTGATTGCGTTACCAAGGATCCCCTAAATTTTCACTAGGAAGTAGAATTGGAATTCCTTGACCCTCCTCCCCACTAAAAGATGGATTTGATTGTGACTAACTGTAAAAAGCTTGGAAAACAAGTCAACAATGGCATTTGAAAGGAAAGAGAGAGAGAGAGAGAGAGAGAGAGAGAGAGAGAGAGAGAGAGAAAGAAAGCTTGTAAACTTCAATGAGAATGCTTGAGAATTGAAATTGCAAGAAAACCTTGAAGAACAATGAAGAACAATTGAAAACTTCGAAGAACAATTAAAGAGAGATTAAAGCAAATAAAGGAAAGCAATAAATCTAATCTAATCTAATTCTACTCCTATACTACCTAGGCTAATTATCATTTTTAGGTCTGAATTACATTGGGTATTTATAGAAGAAGGAGAACGAAACCCAAAACCCTAAAACTAACTCAGCAAAACGCGTATCACCTTCGCAGAATTCCACAGAACTTTGGGTGACTCGGTAGTCGGTGTTACATCGCTCCGTTGGCCTATGTCTTTGTTGCCCCAGAAGCCTGACTCGGGCGAGTCAGCAGATGACTCGGGCGAGTCACTATTGTGGGCAGCTTTTCCCTGCCGACTTCAAACGCGCATAACTTCTTCATCTAAACTCCGTTTTAGACCTGTATGATATCGATGGAAAGCTCTCCCTATGTACTTTAAGCTCTTTAAATTTGAGACCAATCGGAGTTGTAACAAAAGAATTATGACCCAATGAGTGAAGACACACGTATTTCAAACCTTTGAGTCTGTACCATTCCCCTGTTTTGCACCGATCTTGACATGGAATTTCCGGCTTCGGTTTCGCCTCGGATCTCGGCTCAGGTGACTTGGTTCTCCACTCAGGTTGACTTGGTTTGACTCGGGTTGACTTGGTTTGACTCGGGAAATCGCTCGGGATTCCCTAAAAACCTTCAATTAAGCCCAAACTTCTTGTAACTCCTTATTTTCCTACAAACACCAAATCGCTATATCTAATATATATAAAGGGATAAAATAAACACAAACACCCTATAAAGGAGATAACATTTGGCTCGGAACGAGACCGAACACCACTCTTACACAAGGGTTTGCTCGCCCCGAGCAAACTAAAAACAAAGAAAAAGACTAGAAAAAGAAAACTAAAACCCTAACTCACTTTCGCAGGAATCGCGGATGCATTTGGCACATGCATCAAGCCCTTTAAACCCCCCGGTTACCCGGGTGGACGAGGTAGGTCTCGTGAGGGTTTATAGCAACTATACCCACTAAAGCCCAAGAAAAAGGAGAGAGGGAAAGTGAAAAAACAAAACAATTGAAAAGAAAGAAAGGAAAAACTGCTCGTTTCAAGAATCAAGATGTTTCAATCAAGAAAACGATGTTAATCCTCCAAAAGGAACCGTTATGAGCATCTCACGTACACCTAACCCAAACAACTGCCAATCTTAGGGGTTTTCGATCCCTTACACCTCGTGTAAAGTTAAATCCCAATTGCGTAAAAGTTTAGAAAGTTCTAACTGAATCCGAACAACCCCACAGACTCACGCCCGAGCTTCAAACAAACGAACAACAGAAAATAAACAAGGAGTTACCCTCCCCCGCATTTGGTCGCCCTTGACTTGGTGAGGGCCGCAGGTGATGCAAGGAAAGACCCCTCACTTTATTAACACTTCAAACTTTCTTTTTGGGTTGGATATTCTCAACAAAATTTTCTTTCTCTTTTTTTTTTACTTTTTGATGGTCGGTATTAGCCTTATTTTCGGGAATTGGACGGCCCAAAATGGGGTTTACCCTCCCAACACAGTCTTTTCTATTCACCTCTTCGTCGCGAACGATATAGAAGGAGGTTTAAGGGGTAATAACGCCGTACCGCTAATACTGGGCCCGTGTAGGTTGGATAAATGTATGGTGGTTGATGTCGTAAAGCCGACACACCCTACTTAATCATTTTATTTAACTTTGCTTCCATTTTTCTTTCTTTTGCTTTTGCTTTTTCTCTTATTTTTTTCTTTTTCTTTTTGGAAAACAAGCTCGGGTACGAATCCCTAGAATTCCCAAGTTTCAATCAGAACATAAAAAAAAAGAAGTGGGATCTCACTATACACTCAATGAAAGGAATCTAGTAAAGGTAAGTCATGGCAATCGCTCAAAAAAGGGTCGAAAATGCTCAAACCGGTTTCTTTTAAAGAAGATTAAGAACGGTTTCCCAATTTTGACAACGAAATCCAAGAAACGAAGCGAAAACAAAATCAAAACGAAAAACGAAAACCTTGAAGGTTTTTCACTCCCTTTTTTCTCCTGTTAAGCCGGAAATTTTTTAGATTTTAGGACACAAACTACGAAAAACAAAACTAAAAAACTTAAAACTAGATTTTCTACCCATGAATAATGAAAGACATCACCCCAACTCCAACACAAAACATCACAATGTTTCCATCGTGAGAGGGGTGTCACAAGTAAGGTAGAAAACCTAAAAACACACAAACAAACACATAACAAACAAAATGGTGGCGACCCGAGCCCACACGGCTCCAACAACAATATAGACCCAGCATTCACACTCAAGGGGTTCGCCACCCAAAAAGAAAACCAAGCATGCATCATGGATCATTGATATATTCACATAAAGAGAGTGGAAAGAAATTACCTCGAAGTCTTCAATCAAGCGTATTCAATCCACGATCCAAGGTACATCACACCAAAGTTAGAAATAAACAATAAAAACATACTATGTGTAATGGTTCACATGCAAGATCAAAAGGAAAATCAAACTCTACAAGGAACCAGGGACTAAAGAACTAAAGAAACTAAAAAAAAATTTTACAAAACGACACTCACTTGTTTTCTTTTATTGGACACAAAAGATCGGGATGCACACTACCCTCCCACTCACACACAAAGAGGTTGTCGTATCCTCAAAGGAAACAAAAGTAGGTAAGCAAGCACCCCAAAATAAAATAAAAAGACACACACAAAAAGAAAATAAAAGAAGAAAAAAAAACTAACTTAATAACTTCATTTACAAGAGAAGGGAACGATATTACCTGGTTGGGTATTGAATATACCCAAACAATGAAATTTCATAATAAACAACTATCCATGGAGCCTCAGCCACTCCATCTCACCTTAAGACGTCGGGCACCATGTCAGAACCATTAAACGCCCGGAGTAACAAGTCATGCATCCGTGAATGCATCTCAGAATGGTGGTGGTAAGAGCACACTCGCAAAATTACATCAACAAACATTAGTGCTCTTAATAATTTATTAAATGCCTTAGAAAAGTCAAAGAAATGATGAAATACAGGAATGTACACAACTTTTCTAGGCATAGTGACGTGAGACATGACAAATGAGTCCTCCCATTGACTAGTAAATGGAGATTGGGTATACAAATCAACGGAAGGTGGCAATACAACACATTCCCTAACCTCTTCATACAACGACTTAGATGCAAACAACGACTCATAAAGCATATCACCATAAAAAATATCATTGTCACAAACCAAGTTCAAACACTTAGGATAAATCCCCATAGACTCAAGTTCATCATCTCAAGTATGCACATCAATGGATGCATAGGAAAGGGTAGCTAATGCCTCACTTATGCAATAATTCTCAATGAAAGTGAATAAGTCAGTATCTAGCACACATTGAATCACAAAGGATTCAACTTCACTCTCAACAAGATCATGTTCAAATGCATCACAAGCATCATGGCATTCAATAAACTCAACCTTTTCTTCACACAAAGGTATGGACAATGGTGTGGACAATGGTTCATCATCAAGCATGTAGTCATCAAGTTCTTCATCATCACACACAGCATCATCATGTTTCTCATGCTCACTAGGTGGGGATAGAGCTAAGGAGTCACAAATCCTCCGTACAAAACTATGTCCATTACAGTAGTCATCATCATAATCATAATCATACACAGAAGAATCATCATGCATTTCAGGACTTACAGACGATTAATGACCTTTTTCAACATTCGAATCAACCAATTGTGCAAGATAAGTTTCTACCCTAGGTTTCAGCACGTGTTCAAATTCTTGCATGCATTCATTGATCCTTTCTTGTAAACTATTTAATTCAGCACCAAGTTTATCTAGTCTAATGTCCATACAAGATTCGAAAGCATGAGACGGAGATTCACAATGCACACACAAATGACGAGACTCAACAACATCACATGGAGAAAGATCATAAGAGTTTTTCATATAACGTTTCTCACGGTGCAATTGAGCATGAAGAGCACACGGATTATCAAAACAAGAACCCGATGAATAAAAAGTCTCCCCAAATTGACGAGTATCCGTGTAAAACCAATCAAATAATTCCCAAGCCCGATACTCTTCTTCAACATTGAAATCAAGATAATTCAGAAGAGAACGGGTCTCGAAGTTCAATCCCTTATTAGTAACAACTAACTTCCCAATTAGAATAAATATAACCATGAGGGGCCCAATAAGCAAGATAATCATTTAATCTATCACGATAATCACAAAATAATTCTTGCTTTGTGATCACCTTCAACCCATTGCCTTACCTTAGCGATCATAACCCGACCTTTGACTATGATAGCTTTGTCGTAGGCCCCTTGCTCCCTGAGAAGAACGATAAAAAATGGTTCTGAAAAAACCACTGTACAACACACATGCATGAATTCGATTAAAGATTCAATCTTATCCGCCTCAACCTCGGCCAAACGAGTTTGTTCCTGCTTTCTCATGACCTCAAAACTCTAATTTGAACAGAACCATCAAAGACATAAGACACCATCATACAACAAAAATTAACAGTTGAATCCAACAATTTCAACCGCAATCAACGACAAATTGATAAATAAACAAACAAGCAGACCTGTTTAGCATGGGGAGAGTTGTTGATTTCATGCAGAGCTTTAGCAATTCATGGTAATGATCTTCTTTGTCGGCAAATTGAAACCGAAACCCAAACTGAAACCAAGCAGAAATAGCACAATTTACGAAATAAATAGGTTAGAGATGATTGGTAAGTGACTGTAAACATGGAATCAAACAACGAAGCATACAATTTCATAGATCAATTTGATTGATTCATTCAAAATTGGCGATAACAAATTGTTCGGTTGTAATTTTTGTGGTTTTCTAGTAAGGGTTGTCGGTCCACAAGGATGGGTGTTAGACTTGATAAGGAAATCGATTTGCGTGGAGATGTTTTTCAATGTGGAAAGTAATAAATTATGTAAATAAAACTAATAAACTAATCTAGACATGGATTCAAAGAAAGCAATAAAAACATGAAATCAAATAAGCAATCAAAAGCAATGAATGAAAAACAAGAATAAACAATGAAATTAGGGCCAAGAGATTATAACTTCGATGACTAATCTTCACTTGAATCTTTTAGTCGAATTTTCTCCCGAACAAACAAGAAAATTGTGGATTGGATTACCAAGGATCCCCTAGATTCTCACTAGGAAGTAGAATTGGAATTCCTTGACCCTCCTCCCCACTAAAAGATGGATTTGATTGTGACTAACTCTAAAAAGCTTGGAAAACAAGTCAACAATGGCATTTGAAAGGAAAGAGAGAGAGAGAGAGAGAGAGAAAGCTTGTAAACTTCAATGAGAATGCTTGAGAATTGAAATTGCAAGAAAACCTTGAAGAACAATGAAGAACAATTGAAAACTTCGAAGAACAATTAAAGAGAGATTAAAGCAAATAAAGGAAAGCAATAAATCTAATCTAATCTAATTCTACTCCTAAACTACCTAGGCTAATTATCATTTTTAGGTCTGAATTACATTGAGTATTTATAGAAGAAGGAGAACGAAACCCAAAACCCTAAAACTAAGTCGGCAAAACGCGTATCACCTTCGCAGAATTCCACAGAACTTTGGGTGACTCAGGCGAGTCAATAAGTGACTCGGGCGAGTCAGTGTTCTGTCCCGCTCCCTTGGCCTATGTCTTTGTTGCCCCAGAAGCCTGACTCGGGCGAGTCACTGTTGTGGGCAGCTTTTCCCTGCCGACTTGAAACGCGCATAACTTCTTCATCCAAACTCCGTTTTTGACCTGTAAGATATCGATGGAAAGCTCTCTCTATCTACTTTAAGCTCTTAAAATTTGAGACCAATCGGAGTTGTAACAAAGGAGTTATGACCAAATGAGTGAAGGCACACGTATTTCAAACCTTTGAGTCTGTACCATTCCCCTGTTTTGCGCCAATCTTGACATGGAATTTCCGGCTTCGGTTTCGCCTCGGCTCTCGGCTCGGGTTGACTTGGTTCTCCACTCAGGTTGACTTGGTTTGACTCGGGTTGACTTGGTTTGACTCGGGAAATCGCTCGGGATTCCCTAAAAACCTTCAATTAAGCCCAAACTTCTTGTAACTCCTTATTTTCCTACAAAACACCAAATCACTATATCTAATATATACAAAGGGCTAAAATAAACACAAACACCCTATAAAGGAGATAAAATTCGGCTCGAAACGAGACCGAACACCACTCTTACACAAGGGTTTGCTCGCCCCGAGAAAACTAAAAACAAAGAAAAAGACTAGAAAAAGAAAACTAAAACCCTAACTCACTTTCGCTGGAATCGCGGATGCATTTGGCACATGTATCAAGCCCTTTAAACCCCCCGGTTGCCCGGGTGGACGAGGTAGGTCTCGTGAGGGTTTATAGCAACTATACCCACTAAAGCCCAAGAAAAAGGAGGGAGGGAAAGTGAAAAAACAAAACAAGTTTGAAAAGAAAGAAAGGAAAAACTGCTCGTTTCAAGAATCAAGATGTTTCAATCAAGAAAACGATGTTAATCCTCCAAAAGGAACCGTTATGAGCATCTCACGTACACCTAACCCAAACAACTGCCAATCTTAGGGGTTTTCGATCCCTTACACCTCGTGTAAAGTTAAATCCCAATTGCGTAAAAGTTTAGAAAGTTCTAACTGAATCCGAACAACCCCACAGACTCACGCCCGAGCTTCAAACAAACGAACAACAGAAAATAAACAAGGAGTTACCCTCCCCCGCATTTGGTCGCCCTTGACTTGGTGAGGGCCGCAGGTGATGCAAGGAAAGACCCCTCACTTTATTAACACTTCAAACTTTCTTTTTGGGTTGGATATTCTCAACAAAATTTTCTTTCTCTTTTTTTTTTACTTTTTGATGGTCGGTATTAGCCTTATTTTCGGGAATTGGACGGCCCAAAATGGGGTTTACCCTCCCAACACAGTCTTTTTTATTCACCTCTTCGTCGCGAACGATATAGAAGGAGGTTTAAGGGGTAATAACGCCGTACCGCTAATACGGGGCCCATGTAGGTTGGATAAATGTATGGTGGTTGATGTCGTAAAGCCGTCACACCCTACTTAATCATTTTATTTAACTTTGCTTCCATTTTTCTTTCTTTTGCTTTTGCTTTTTCTCTTATTTTTTTCTTTTTTTTTGGAAAACAAGCTCGGGTACGAATCCCTAGAATCCCCCAGTTTCAATCAGAACATAAAAAAAAAGAAATGGGATCTCACTATAAACTCAATGAAAGGAATCTAGTTAAGGTAAGTCATGGCAATCGCTCAAGAAAGGGTCGAAAATACTCAAACCGGTTTCTTTTAAAGAAGATTAAGAACGGTTTCCCAATTTTCACAACGAAATCCAAGAAACGAAGCGAAAACAAAAACTAAACGAAAAACGAAAACCTTGAAGGTTTTTCACTCCCTTTTTTCTCCTGTTAAGCAGGAAATTTTTTAGATTTTAGGACACAAACTACGAAAAACAAAACTAAAAAATTTAAAACTAGATTTTCTACCCATGAATAATGAAAGACATCACCCCAACTCCAACACAAAACATCACAATGTTTCCATCGTGAGAGGGGTGTCACAAGTAAGGTAGAAAACCTAAAAACACACAAAAACACACATAACAAACAAAATGTTGGCGACCCGAGCCCACACGGCTCCAACAACAATATAGACCCAGCATTCACACTCAAGGGGTTCGCCACCCAAAAAGAAAACCAAGCATGCATCATGGAACATTGATATATTCACATAAAAAGAGTGGAAAGAAGTTACCTCGAAGTCTTCAATCAAGCGTATTCAATCCACGATCCAAGGTACATCACACCAAAGTTAGAAATAAACAATAAAAACATACTATGTGTGATAGTTCACATGCAAGATCAAAAGGAAAATCAAACTCTACAAGGCACTAGGGACTAAAGAACTAAAGAAACTAGAAAAAAATTTTACAAAACGACTCTCACTTATTTTCTTTTCTTGGACACAAAAGATCGGAATGCACACTACCCTCCCACTCACACACAAAGAGGTTGTCGTATCCTCAAAGGAAACAAAAGTAGGTAAGCAAGCACCCCAAAATAAAAGAAAAAGACACACACAAAAAGAAAATAAAAGAAGAAAAGAAAACTAACTTAATAACTTCATTTACAAGAGAAGGGAACGATATTACCTGGTTGGGTATTGAATATACCCAAACAATGAAATTTCATAATAATCAACTATCCATGGAGCCTCAGCCACTCCATCTCACCTTAAGACGTCGGGCACCAAGTCAGAATCATTCAACGCCCGGAGTAACAAGTCATGCATCCGTGAATGCATCTCAGAATGGTGGTGGTAAGAGCACACTCGCAAAATTACATCAACAAACATTAGTGCTCTTAACAATTTATCAAATGCCTTAGAAAAGTCAAAGAAATGATGAAATACAGAAATGTACACAACTTTTCGAGGCATAGTGACGTGAGACATGACAAATGAGTCCTCCCATTGACTCGTAAATGGAGATTGGGTATACAAATCAACGGAAGGTGGCAATTACCTCTTAATACAACGACTTAGATGCAAACAACAACTCATAAAGTATATCACCATAAAAAATATCATTGTCACAAACCAAGTTCAAACACTTAGGATAAATCCCCATAGACTCAAGTTCATCATTTCAAGTATGCACATCAATGGATGCATAGGAAAGGGTAGCTAATGCCTCACTTATGCAATAATTCTCAATGAAAGTGAATAAGTCAGTATCTAGCACACATTGAATCACAAAGGATTCAACTTCACTCTCAACAAGATCATGTTCAAATGCATCACAAGCATCATGGCATTCAATAAACTCAACCTTTTCTTCACACAAAGGTATGGACAATGGTGTGGACAATGGTTCATCATCAAGCATGTAGTCATCAAGTTCTTCATCATCACACACAGCATCATCATGTTTCTCATGCTCACTAGGTGGGGATAGAGCTAAGGAGTCACAAATCCTCCGTACAAAACTATGTCCATTACAGTAGTCATCATCATAATCATAATCATACACAGAAGAATCATCATGCATTTCAGGACTTACAGACGATTAATGACCTTTTTCAACATTCGAATCAACCAATTGTGCAAGATAAGTTTCTACCCTAGGTTTCAGCACGTGTTTAAATTCTTGCATGCATTCATTGATCCTTTCTTGTAAACTATTTAATTCAGCACCAAGTTTATCTAGTCTAATGTCCATACAAGATTCGAAAGCATGAGACGGAGATTCACAATGCACACACAAATGACGAGACTCAACAACATCACATGGAGAAAGATCATAAGAGTTTTTCATATAACGTTTCTCACGGTGCAATTGAGCATGAAGAGCACACGGATTATCAAAACAAGAACCCGATGAATAAAAAGTCTCCCCAAATTGACGAGTATCCGTGTAAAACCAATCAAATAATTCCCAAGCCCGATACTCTTCTTCAACATTGAAATCAAGATAATTCAGAAGAGAACGGGTCTCGAAGTTCAATCCCTTATTAGTAACAACTAACTTCCCAATTAGAATAAATATAACCATGAGGGGCCCAATAAGCAAGATAATCATTTAATCTATCACGATAATCACAAAATAATTCTTGCTTTGTGATCACCTTCAACCCATTGCCTTACCTTAGCGATCATAACCCGACCTTTGACTATGATAGCTTTGTCGTAGGCCCCTTGCTCCCTGAGAAGAACGATAAAAAATGGTTCTGAAAAAACCACTGTACAACACACATGCATGAATTCGATTAAAGATTCAATCTTATCCGCCTCAACCTCGGCCAAACGAGTTTGTTCCTGCTTTCTCATGACCTCAAAACTCTAATTTGAACAGAACCATCAAAGACATAAGACACCATCATACAACAAAAATTAACAGTTGAATCCAACAATTTCAACCGCAATCAACGACAAATTGATAAATAAACAAACAAGCAGACCTGTTTAGCATGGGGAGAGTTGTTGATTTCATGCAGAGCTTTAGCAATTCATGGTAATGATCTTCTTTGTCGGCAAATTGAAACCGAAACCCAAACTGAAACCAAGCAGAAATAGCACAATTTACGAAATAAATAGGTTAGAGATGATTGGTAAGTGACTGTAAACATGGAATCAAACAACGAAGCATACAATTTCATAGATCAATTTGATTGATTCATTCAAAATTGGCGATAACAAATTGTTCGGTTGTAATTTTTGTGGTTTTCTAGTAAGGGTTGTCGGTCCACAAGGATGGGTGTTAGACTTGATAAGGAAATCGATTTGCGTGGAGATGTTTTTCAATGTGGAAAGTAATAAATTATGTAAATAAAACTAATAAACTAATCTAGACATGGATTCAAAGAAAGCAATAAAAACATGAAATCAAATAAGCAATCAAAAGCAATGAATGAAAAACAAGAATAAACAATGAAATTAGGGCCAAGAGATTATAACTTCGATGACTAATCTTCACTTGAATCTTTTAGTCGAATTTTCTCCCGAACAAACAAGAAAATTGTGGATTGGATTACCAAGGATCCCCTAGATTCTCACTAGGAAGTAGAATTGGAATTCCTTGACCCTCCTCCCCACTAAAAGATGGATTTGATTGTGACTAACTCTAAAAAGCTTGGAAAACAAGTCAACAATGGCATTTGAAAGGAAAGAGAGAGAGAGAGAGAGAGAAAGCTTGTAAACTTCAATGAGAATGCTTGAGAATTGAAATTGCAAGAAAACCTTGAAGAACAATGAAGAACAATTGAAAACTTCGAAGAACAATTAAAGAGAGATTAAAGCAAATAAAGGAAAGCAATAAATCTAATCTAATCTAATTCTACTCCTAAACTACCTAGGCTAATTATCATTTTTAGGTCTGAATTACATTGAGTATTTATAGAAGAAGGAGAACGAAACCCAAAACCCTAAAACTAAGTCGGCAAAACGCGTATCACCTTCGCAGAATTCCACAGAACTTTGGGTGACTCAGGCGAGTCAATAAGTGACTCGGGCGAGTCAGTGTTCTGTCCCGCTCCCTTGGCCTATGTCTTTGTTGCCCCAGAAGCCTGACTCGGGCGAGTCACTGTTGTGGGCAGCTTTTCCCTGCCGACTTGAAACGCGCATAACTTCTTCATCCAAACTCTGTTTTAGACCTGTAAGATATCGATGGAAAGCTCTCTCTATGTACTTTAAGCTCTTAAAATTTGAGACCAATCGGAGTTGTAACAAAGGAGTTATGACCCAATGAGTGAAGGCACACGTATTTCAAACCTTTGAGTCTGTACCATTCCCCTGTTTTGCGCCAATCTTGACATGGAATTTCCGGCTTCGGTTTCGCCTCGGCTCTCGGCTCGGGTTGACTTGGTTCTCCACTCAGGTTGACTTGGTTTGACTCGGGTTGACTTGGTTTGACTCGGGAAATCGCTCGGGATTCCCTAAAAACCTTCAATTAAGCCCAAACTTCTTGTAACTCCTTATTTTCCTACAAAACACCAAATCACTATATCTAATATATACAAAGGGCTAAAATAAACACAAACACCCTATAAAGGAGATAAAATTCGGCTCGAAACGAGACCGAACACCACTCTTACACAAGGGTTTGCTCGCCCCGAGCAAACTAAAAACAAAGAAAAAGACTAGAAAAAGAAAACTAAAACCCTAACTCACTTTCGCAGGAATCGCGGATGCATTTGGCACATGCATCAAGCCCTTTAAACCCCCCGGTTGCCCGGGTGGACGAGGTAGGTCTCGTGAGGGTTTATAGCAACTATACCCACTAAAGCCCAAGAAAAAGGAGGGAGGGAAAGTGAAAAAACAAAACAAGTTTGAAAAGAAAGAAAGGAAAAACTGCTCGTTTCAAGAATCAAGATGTTTCAATCAAGAAAACGATGTTAATCCTCCAAAAGGAACCGTTATGAGCATCTCACGTACACCTAACCCAAACAACTGCCAATCTTAGGGGTTTTCGATCCCTTACACCTCGTGTAAAGTTAAATCCCAATTGCGTAAAAGTTTAGAAAGTTCTAACTGAATCCGAACGACCCCACAGACTCACGCCCGAGCTTCAAACAAACGAACAACAGAAAATAAACAAGGAGTTACCCTCCCCCGCATTTGGTCGCCCTTGACTTGGTGAGGGCCGCAGGTGATGCAAGGAAAGACCCCTCACTTTATTAACACTTCAAACTTTCTTTTTGGGTTGGATATTCTCAACAAAATTTTCTTTCTCTTTTTTTTTACTTTTTAATGGTCGGTATTAGCCTTATTTTCGGGAATTGGACGGCCCAAAATGGGGTTTACCCTCCCAACACAGTCTTTTCTATTCACCTCTTCGTCGCGAACGATATAGAAGGAGGTTGAAGGGGTAATAACGTCGTACCGCTAATACTGGGCCCGTGTAGGTTGGATAAATGTATGGTGGTTGATGTCGTAAAGCCGACACACCCTACTTAATCATTTTATTTAACTTTGCTTCCATTTTTCTTTCTTTTGCTTTTGCTTTTTCTCTTATTTTTTTCTTTTTCTTTTTGGAAAACAAGCTCGGGTACGAATCCCTAGAATCCCCCAGTTTCAATCAGAACATAAAAAAAAAGAAATGGGATCTCACTATACACTCAATGAAAGGAATCTAGTTAAGGTAAGTCATGGCAATCGCTCAAGAAAGGGTCGAAAATACTCAAACCGGTTTCTTTTAAAGAAGATTAAGAACGGTTTCCCAATTTTGACAACGAAATCCAAGAAACGAAGCGAAAACAAAAACTAAACGAAAAACGAAAACCTTGAAGGTTTTTCACTCCCTTTTTTCTCCTGTTAAGCAGGAAATTTTTTAGATTTTAGGACACAAACTACGAAAAACAAAACTAAAAAATTTAAAACTAGATTTTCTACCCATGAATAATGAAAGACATCACCCCAACTCCAACACAAAACATCACAATGTTTCCATCGTGAGAGGGGTGTCACAAGTAAGGTAGAAAACCTAAAAACACACAAAAACACACATAACAAACAAAATGTTGGCGACCCGAGCCCACACGGCTCCAACAACAATATAGACCCAGCATTCACACTCAAGGGGTTCGCCACCCAAAAAGAAAACCAAGCATGCATCATGGAACATTGATATATTCACATAAAAAGAGTGGAAAGAAGTTACCTCGAAGTCTTCAATCAAGCGTATTCAATCCACGATCCAAGGTACATCACACCAAAGTTAGAAATAAACAATAAAAACATCTATGTGTGATAGTTCACATGCAAGATCAAAAGGAAAATCAAACTCTACAAGGCACTAGGGACTAAAGAACTAAAGAAACTAGAAAAAAATTTTACAAAACGACTCTCACTTATTTTCTTTTCTTGGACACAAAAGATCGGAATGCACACTACCCTCCCACTCACACACAAAGAGGTTGTCGTATCCTCAAAGGAAACAAAAGTAGGTAAGCAAGCACTCCAAAATAAAAGAAAAAGACACACACAAAAAGAAAATAAAAGAAGAAAAGAAAACTAACTTAATAACTTCATTTACAAGAGAAGGGAACGATATTACCTGGTTGGGTATTGAATATACCCAAACAATGAAATTTCATAATAGTCAACTATCCATGGAGCCTCAGCCACTCCATCTCACCTTAAGACGTCGGGCACCAAGTCAGAATCATTCAACGCCCGGAGTAACAAGTCATGCATCCGTGAATGCATCTCAGAATGGTGGTGGTAAGAGCACACTCGCAAAATTACATCAACAAACATTAGTGCTCTTAACAATTTATCAAATGCCTTAGAAAAGTCAAAGAAATGATGAAATATAGGAATGTACACAACTTTTCTAGGCATAGTGACGTGAGACATGACAAATGAGTCCTCCCATTGACTCGTAAATGGAGATTGGGTATACAAATCAACGGAAGGTGGCAATTACCTCTTCATACAACGACTTAGATGCAAACAACAACTCATAAAGTATATCACCATAAAAAATATCATTGTCACAAACCAAGTTCAAACACTTAGGATCAATCCCCATAGACTCAAGTTCATCATCTCAAGTATGCACATCAATGGATGCATAGGAAAGGGTAGCTAATGCCTCACTTATGCAATAATTCTCAATGAAAGTGAATAAGTCAGTATCTAGCACACATTGAATCACAAAGGATTCAACTTCACTCTCAACAAGATCATGTTCAAATGCATCACAAGCATCATGGCATTCAATAAACTCAACCTTTTCTTCACACAAAGGTATGGACAATGGTGTGGACAATGGTTCATCATCAAGCATGTAGTCATTAAGTTCTTCATCATCACACACAGCATCATCATGTTTCTCATGCTCACTAGGTGGGGATAGAGTTAAGGAGTCACTAATCCTCCGTACAAAACTATGTCCATTACAGTAGTCATCATCATAATCATAATCATACACAGAAGAATCATCATGCGTTTCAGGACTTACAGACGATTAATGTCCTTTTTCAACATTCGAATCAACCAAATGTGCAAGATAAGTTTCTACCCTAGGTTTCAGCATGTGTTCAAATTCTTGCATGCATTCATTGATCCTATCTTGTAAACTATTTAATTCAGCACCAAGTTTATCTAGTCTAATGTCCATAGAAGATTCGAAAGCATGAGACGGAGATTCACAATGCACACACAAATGACGAGACTCAACAACATCACATGGAGAAAGATCATAAGAGTTTTTCACATAACGTTTCTCACGGTGCAATTGAGCATGAAGAGCACACGGATTATCAAAACAAGAACCCGACGAATAAAAAGTCTCCCCAAATTGACGAGTATCCGTGTACAACCAATCAAATAATTCCCAAGCCCGATACTCTTCTTCAACATTGAAATCAAGATAATTCAGAAGAGAACGGGTCTCGAAGTTCAATCCCTTATTAGTAACAACTAACTTCCCAATTAGAATAAATATAACCATGAGGGGCCCAATAAGCAAGATAATCATTTAATCTATCACGATAATCACAAAATAATTCTTGCTCATTTCAAGGGAAGCTAAAACATGCCTTTTTCTCTTTTTTTTTCTATTTTTCTTTACCTATTTTTTTCTCTTATATATATATATATTTTTTTTTGATATTCAATTTTTTTGTGCTACATTTTTCTAACATAATCAAGAAAGGAATTAAACTATTTACATACAAATCAATCACCTAATCTACCAAATAAAGACATCCCCGGCAACGGCGCCATTGTTCTTCCTTGCTCTTTTACAACATTTGATAAGTTTCTTCTTCCCTAAACTCTACTTTACTTTGTTAATTACTTGTTAATTGTTTCCCTTGCTCTCTAATTGCTTTGTCTGCCCTTTGATTGTTGTTTGATGATAGAAATCATGCTTAGGGTTGGTTTTGTTGATGTTGTTAGCACAGTTGTGATGAGTAGTGGCTAGAACTCTAATGGGTTAGGGGGTAATTAAGGGTGTGAATGGGTGATTAGGCATGGGTTAGTAATATTAGTGAGTAATTAGTTGGAAAATCAATTTTCCACTCCTATCCTTCTCTCAAGTGGTGTGTATTTGGGTCTGAAAGCTCTCGAATACATCCAACACTTGAGTTGGATGGTTGGAGTCGGGATAGTTAATGCTCACCCACCAAAGTGGAAGGAGGTTAACTAGGAAATTTCGTTTCATTAATCCTCCGGGTCCGTGGTGGACTTTGAGGAAGTTAATCCGGATTATCAATAAAAGTGGGAGCCCGGTTGGTATTTTCTAACGGAATTGCCACTTGGTTTCCTCCCTTGTTGCAAAACCCATCTCCTTGTTCCCGTTTACATCCCGAAAAGCCCCGGAAACCCATTGTTTCACCTTGGTTGACCTAAGTTTGTTTTCTTGCTTTGTGATCACCTTCAACCCATTGCCTTACCTTAGCGATCATAACCCGACCTTTGACTTAGATAGCTTTGTCCTAGGCCCCTTGCTCCCTGAGAAGAACGATAAAAAATGGTTCTGAAAAAACCACTGTACAACACACATGCATGAATTCGATTAAAGATTAATTCTTATCCGCCTCAACCTCGGCCAAACGAGTTTGTTCCTGCTTTCTCATGACCTCAAAACTCTAATTTGAACAGAACCATCAAAGACATAAGACACCATCATACAACAAAAATTAACAGTTGAATCCAACAATTTCAACCGCAATCAACGACAAATTGATAAATAAACAAACAAGCGGACACATTGAGCATGGGGAGAGTTGTTGATTTCATGCAGAGCTTTAGCAATTCATGGTAATGATCTTCTTTGTCGGCAAATTGAAACCGAAACCCAAACTGAAACCAAGCAGAAATAGCACAATTTACGAAATAAATAGGTTAGAGATGATTGGTAAGTGATCAGAAACATGGAATCAAACAACGAAGCATACAATTTCATAGATCAATTTGATTGATTCATTCAAAATTGGCGATAACAAATTGTTCGGTTGTAATTTTTGTGGTTTTCTAGTAAGGGTTGTCGGTCCACAAGGATGGGTGTTAGACTTGATAAGGAAATCGATTTGCGTGGAGATGTTTTTCAATGTGGAAAGTAATAAATTATGTAAATAAAACTAATAAACTAATCTAGACATGGATTCAAAGAAAGCAATAAAAACATGAAATCAAATAAGCAATCAAAAGCAATGAATGAAAAACAAGAATAAACAATGAAATTAGGGCCAAGAGATTATAACTTCGATGACTAATCTTCACTTGAATCTTTTAGTCGAATTTTCTCCCGAACAAACAAGAAAATTGTGGATTGGATTACCAAGGATCCCCTAAATTCTCACTAGGAAGTAGAATTGGAATTCCTTGACCCTCCTCCCCACTAAAAGATGGATTTGATTGTGACTAACTCTAAAAAGCTTGGAAAACAAGTCAACAATGGCATTTAAAAGGAAAGAGAGAGAGAGAGAGAGAAAGCTTGTAAACTTCAATGAGAATGCTTGAGAATTGAAATTGCAAGAAAACCTTGAAGAACAATGAAGAACAATTGAAAACTTCAAAGAACAATTAAAGAGAGATTAAAGCAAATAAAGGAAAGCAATAAATCTAATCTAATCTAATTCTACTCCTAAACTACCTAGGCTAATTATCATTTTTAGGTCTGAATTACATTGAGTATTTATAGAAGAAGGAGAACGAAACCCAAAACCCTAAAACTAAGTCGGCAAAACGCGTATCACCTTCGCAGAATTCCACAGAACTTTGGGTGACTCAGGCGAGTCAATAAGTGACTCGGGCGAGTCAGTGTTCTGTCCCGCTCCCTTGGCCTATGTCTTTGTTGCCCAGGCTCGACTCGGTAGTCGTGAGATGACTCGGGTGAGTCACTATTGTGGGCAGCTTTTCCCTACCGACTTCAAATGTGCATAACTTCTTCATCCAAACTCCGTTTTAGACCTCTAAGATATCGATGGAAAGCTCTCTCTATGTAATTTAAGCTCTTAAAATTTGAGACCAATCGGAGTTGTAACAACGGAGTTATGACCCAAAGAGTGAAGGCACACATATTTCAAACCTTTGAATCTGTACCATTCCCCTGTTTTGCGCCAATCTTGACATGAAATTTCCGGCTTCGGTTTCGCCTCGACTCTCGGCTCGGGTTGACTTGGTTCTCCACTCAGGTTGACTTGGTTTGACTCGGGTTGACTTGGTTTGACTCGGAAATCGCTCGGGATTCCCTAAAAACCTTCAATTAAGCCCAAACTTCTTGTAACTCCTTATTTTCCTACAAAGCACCAAATCACTATATCTAATATATACAAAGGGCTAAAATAAACACAAACACCCTATAAAGGAGATAAATTTCGGCTCGGAACGAGACCGAACACCACTCTTACACAAGGGTTTGCTCGCCCCGAGCAAACTAAAAACAAAGAAAAAGACTAGAAAAAGAAAACTAAAATCCTAACTCACTTTCGCAGGAATCGCGGATGCATTTGGCACATGCATCAAGCCCTTTAAACCCCCCGGTTGCCCGGGTGGACGACGTAGGTCTCGTGAGGGTTTATAGCAACTATACCCACTAAAGCCCAAGAAAAAGGAGAGAGGGAAAGTGAAAAAACAAAACAAGTTTGAAAAGAAAGAAAGGAAAAACTGCTCGTTTCAAGAATCAAGATGTTTCAATCAAGAAAACGATGTTAATCCTCTAAAAGGAACCGTTATGAGCATGTCACATACATCTAACCCAAACAATTGCCAATCTTAGGGGTTTTCGATCCCTTACACCTCGTGTAAAGTAAAATCCCAATTGCGTAAAAGTTTAGAAAGTTCTAACTGAATCCGAACGACCCCACAGACTCACGCCCGAGCTTCAAACAAACGAACAACAGAAAATAAACAAGGAGTTACCCTCCCCCGCATTTGGTCGCCCTTGACTTGGTGAGGGCCGCAGGTGATGCAAGGAAAGACCCCTCACTTTATTAACACTTCAAACTTTCTTTTTGGGTTGGATATTCTCAACAAAATTTTCTTTCTCTTTTTTTTTACTTTTTAATGGTCGGTATTAGCCTTATTTTCGGGAATTGGACGGCCCAAAATGGGGTTTACCCTCCCAACACAGTCTTTTCTATTCACCTCTTCGTCGCGAACGATATAGAAGGAGGTTTAAGGAGTAATAGCACCGTACCGCTAATACCGGGCCCGTGTAGGTTGGCTAAGTGAATGGTGGTTGATGTCGTAAAGCCGACACACCCTACTTAATCATTTTATTTAAATTTGCTTCAATTTTTCTTTCTTTTGCTTTTGCTTTTTCTCTTATTTTTTTCTTTTTCTTTTTGGAAAACAAGCTCGGGTACGAATCCCTAGAATCCCCCAGTTTCAATCAGAACATAAAAAAAAAGAAATGGGATCTCACTATACACTCGATGAAAGGAATCTAGTTAAGGTAAGTCATGGCAATCGCTCAAGAAAGGGTCGAAAATGCTCAAACCGGTTTCCTTTAAAGAAGATTAAGAACGGTTTCCCAATTTTGACAACGAATTCCAAGAAACGAAGCGAAAACAAAAACAAAACGAAAAACGAAAACCTTGAAGGTTTTTCACTCCCTTTTTTCTCCTAAGGTGAAATTTTTAGATTTTAGGACACAAACTACGAAAAACAAAACTAAAAAACTTAAAACTAGATTTTCTACCCATGAATAATGAAAGACATCACCCCAACTCCAATACAAAACATCACAATGTTTCCATCGTGAGAGGGGTGTCACAAGTAAGGTAGAAAACCTAAAAACACACAAACAAACACATAACAAACAAAATGGTGACGACCCGAGCCCACACGGCTCCAACAACAATATAGACCCAACATTCACACTCAAGGGGTTCGCCACCCAAAAAGAAAACCAAGCATGCATCATGGATCATTGATATATTCACATAAAGAGAGTGGAAAGAAGTTACCTCGAAGTCTTCAATCAAGCGTATTCAATCCACGATCCAAGGTACATCACACCAAAGTTAGAAATAAACAATAAAAACATACTATGTGTGATGGTTCACATGCAAGATCAAAAGGAAAATCAAACTCTACAAGGCACTAGGGACTAAAGAACTAAAGAAACTAAAAAAAAATTTTACAAAACGACTCTCACTTGTTTTCTTTTCTTGGACACAAAAGATCGGAATGCACTCTACCCTCCCACTCACACACAAAGAGGTTGTCGTATCCTCAAAGGAAACAAAAGTAGGTAAGCAAGCACCCAAAATAAAAGAAAAAGACACACACAAAAAGAAAATAAAAGAAGAAAAGAAAACTAACTTAATAACTTCATTTACAAGAGAAGGGAACGATATTACCTGGTTGGGTATTGAATATACCCAAACAATGAAATTTCATAATAGTCAACTATCCATGGAGCCTCAGCCACTCCATCTCACCTTAAGACGTCGGGCACCATGTCATAATCATTCAACGCCCGGAGTAACAAGTCATGCATCCGTGAATGCATCTCAGAATGGTGGTGGTAAGAGCACACTCGCAAAATTACATCAACAAACATTAGTGCTCTTAACAATTTATCAAATGCCTTAGAAAAGTCAAAGAAATGATGAAATACAGGAATGTACACAATTTTTCTGGGCATAGTGACGTGAGACATGACAAATGAGTCCTCCCATTGACTCGTAAATGGAGATTGGGTATACAAATCAACGGAAGGTGGCAATACAACACATTCCCTAACCTCTTCATACAACGACTTAGATGCAAACAACGACTCATAAAGCATATCACCATCAAAAATATCATTGTCACAAACCAAGTTCAAACACTTAGGATCAATCCCCATAGACTCAAGTTCATCATCTCAAGTATGCACATCAATGGATGCATATGAAAGGGTAGCTAATGCCTCACTTATGCAATAATTCTCAATGAAAGTGAATAAGTCAGTATCTAGCACACATTGAATCACAAAGGATTCAACTTCACTCTCAACAAGATCATGTTCAAATGCATCACAAGCATCATGGCATTCAATAAACTGTACCTTTTCTTCACACAAAGGTATGGACAATGGTGTGGACAATGGTTCATCATCAAGCATGTAGTCATCAAGTTCTTCATCATCACACACAGCATCATCATGTTTCTCATGCTCACTAGGTGGGGATAGAGCTAAGGAGTCACTAATCCTCCTTACAAAACTATGTCCATTACAGTAGTCATCATCATAATCATAATCATACACAGAAGAATCATCATGCATTTCAGGACTTACAGACGATTAATGACCTTTTTCAACATTCGAATCAACCAATTGTGCAAGATAAGTTTCTACCCTAGGTTTCAGCACGTGTTCAAATTCTTGCATGCATTCATTGATCCTATCTTGTAAACTATTTAATTCAGCACCAAGTTTATCTAGTCTAATGTCTATAGTAGATTCGAAAGCATGAGACGGAGATTCACAATGCACACACAAATGACGAGACTCAACAACATCACATGGAGAAAGATCATAAGAGTTTTTCACATAACGTTTCTCACGGTGCAATTGAGCATGAAGAGCACACGGATTATCAAAACAAGAACCCGACGAATAAAAAGTCTCCCCAAATTGACGAGTATCCGTGTACAACCAATCAAATAATTCCCAAGCCCGATACTCTTCTTCAACATTGAAATCAAGATAATTCAGAAGAGAACGGGTCTCGAAGTTCAATCCCTTATTAGTAACAACTAACTTCCCAATTAGAATAAATATAACCATGAGGGGCCCAATAAGCAAGATAATCATTTAATCTATCACGATAATCACAAAATAATTCTTGCTCATTTCAAGGGAAGCTAAAACATGCCTTTTTCTCTTTTTTTTTTTCTATTTTTCTTTACCTATTTTTTTCTCTTATATATATATATATTTTTTTTTTTTGATATTCAATTTTTTTGTGCTACATTTTTCTAACATAATCAAGAAAGGAATTAAACTATTTACATACAAATCAATCACCTAATCTACCAAATAAAGACATCCCCGGCAACGGCGCCATTGTTCTTCCTTGCTCTTTTACATCATTTGATAAGTTTCTTCTTCCCTAAACTCTACTTTACTTTGTTAATTACTTGTTAATTGTTTCCCTTGCTCTCTAATTGCTTTGTCTGCCCTTTGATTGTTGTTTGATGATAGAAATCATGCTTAGGGTTGGTTTTGTTGATGTTGTTAGCATAGTTGTGATGAGTAGTGGCTAGAACTCTAATGGGTTAGGGGGTAATTAAGGGTGTGAATGGGTGATTAGGCATGGGTTAGTAATATTAGTGAGTATTTAGTTGGAAAATCAATTTCCCACTCCTATCCTTCTCTCAAGTGGTGTGTATTTGGGTCTGAAAGCTCTCGAATACATCCAACACTTGAGTTGGATGGTTGGAGTCGGGATAGTTAATGCTCACCCACCAAAGTGGAAGGAGGTTAACTAGGAAATTTCGTTTCATTAACCCTCCGGGTCCGTGGTGGACTTTGAGGAAGTTAATCCGGATTATCCATGAAAGTGGGAGCCCGGTTGGTATTTTCTAACGGAATTGCCATTTGATTTCCTCCCTTATTGCAAAACCCATCTCCTTGTTCCCGTTTACATCCCGAAAAGCCCCCGAAACCCATTGTTTCACCTTGGTTGACCTTAGTTTGTTTTCTTGCTTTGTGATCACCTTCAATCCATTGCCTTACCTTAGCGATCATAACCCGACCTTTGACTTAGATAGCTTTGTCCTAGGCCCCTAGCTCCCTGAGAAGAACGATAAAAAATGGCTCTGAAAAAACCACAGTACAACACACATGCATGAATTCGATTAAAGATTCAATCTTATCCGCCTCAACCTCGGCCAAACGAGTTTGTTCGTGCTTTCTCATGACCTCAAAACTCTAATTTGAACAGAACCATCAAAAACATAAGACACCATCATACAACAAAAATTAACAGTTGAATCCAACAATTTCAAACGCAATCAACGACAAATTGATAAATAAACAAACAAGCAGACCAGTTTAGCATGGGGAGAGTTGTTGATTTCATGCAGAGCTTTAGCAATTTATGGTAATGATCTTCTTTGTCGGCAAATTGAAACCGAAACCCAAACTGAAACCAAGCAGAAATAGCACAATTTACGAAATAAATAGGTTAGAGATGATTGGTAAGTGACTGTAAACATGGAATCAAACAACGAAGCATACAATTTCATAGATCAATTTGATTGATTCATTCAAAATTGGCGATAACAAATTGTTCGGTTGTAATTTTTGTGGTTTTCTAGTAAGGGTTGTCGGTCCACAAGGATGGGTGTTAGGCTTGATAAGGAAATCGGTTTGCGTAGAGAGGTTTTTCAATGTGGAAAGCAATAAATTATGTAAATAAAACTAATAAACTAATCTAGACATGGATTCAAAGAAAGCAATAAAAACATGAAATCAAGTAAGCAATCAAAAGCAATGAATGAAAAACGAGAATAAACAATGAAATTAGGGCCAAGAGATTATACCTTCGATGACTAATCTTCACTTGAATCTTTTACTCGAATTTTCTCCCGAACAAACAAGAAAATTGTGGATTGGATTACCAAGGATCCCCTAAATTCTCACTAGGAAGTAGAATTGGAATTCCTTGACCCTCCTCCCCACTAAAAGATGGATTTGATTGTGACTAACTCTAAAAAGCTTGGAAAACAAGTCAACAATGGCATTTGAAAGGAAAGAGAGAGAGAGACAGAGAGAAAGAGAGAGAGAAAGCTTGTAAACTTCAATGAGAATGCTTGAGAATTGAAATTGCAAGAAAACCTTGAAGAACAATGAAGAACAATTGAAAACTTCGAAGAACAATTAAAGAGAGATTAAAGCAAATAAAGGAAAGCAATAAATCTAATCTAATCTAATTCTACTCCTAAACTACCTAGGCTAATTATCATTTTTAGGTCTGAATTACATTGGGTATTTATAGAAGAAGGAGAACGAAACCCAAAACCCTAAAACTAACTCAGCAAAACGCGTATCACCTTCGCAGAATTCCACAGAACTTTGGGTGACTCAGGCGAGTCAGTGTTCTGTCCCGCTCCGTTGGCCTATGTCTTTGTTGCCCCAGAAGCCTGACTCGGGCGAGTCAGCAGATGACTCGGGTGAGTCACTGTTGTGGGCAGCTTTTCCCTGCCGACTTCAAACGCGCATAACTTTTCATCCAAACTCCGTTTTAGACCTGTAAGATATCGATGGAAAGCTCTCTCTATGTAATTTAAGCTCTTAAAATTTGAGACCAATCGGAGTTGTAACAACGGAGTTATGACCCAAAGAGTGAAGGCACACGTATTTCAAACCTTTGAGTCTGTACCATTCCCCTGTTTTGCGCCAATCTTGACATGGAATTTCCGGCTTCGGTTTCGCCTCGGCTCTCGGCTCGGGTTGACTTGGTTCTCCACTCACGTTGACTTGGTTTGACTCGGGTTGACTTGGTTTGACTCGGGAAATCGCTCGGGATTCCCTAAAAACCTTCAATTAAGCCCAAACTTCTTGTAACTCCTTATTTTCCTACAAAACACCAAATCAATGTATCTATTATATACAAAGGGCTAAAATAAACACAAACACCCTATAAAGAAGATAAAATTCGGCTCGGAACGAGACCGAACACCACTCTTACACAAGGGTTTGCTCGCCCCGAGCAAACTAAAAACAAAGAAAAAGACTAGAAAAAGAAAACTAAAACCCTAACTCACTTTCGCAGGAATCGCGGATGCATTTGGCACATGCATCAAGCCCTTTAAACCCCCCGGTTGCCCGGGTGGAAGACGTAGGTCTCGTGAGGGTTTATAGCAACTATACCCACTAAAGCCCAAGAAAAAGGAGAGAGGGAAAGTGAAAAAACAAAACAAGTTTGAAAAGAAAGAAAGGAAAAACTGCTCGTTTCAAGAATCAAGATGTTTCAATCAAGAAAACGATGTTAATCCTCCAAAAGGAACCGTTATGAGCATGTCACATACATCTAACCCAAACAATTGCCAATCTTAGGGGTTTTCGATCCCTTACACCTCGTGTAAAGTAAAATCCCAATTGCGTAAAAGTTTAGAAAGTTCTAACTGAATCCGAATGACCCCACAGACTCACGCCCGAGCTTCAAACAAACGAACAACAGAAAATAAACAAGGAGTTACCCTCCCCCGCATTTGGTCGCCCTTGACTTGGTGAGGGCCGCAGGTGATGCAAGGAAAGACCCCTCACTTTATTAACACTTCAAACTTTCTTTTTGGGTTGGATATTCTCAACAAAATTTTCTTTCTCATTTTTTTTACTTTTTAATGGTCGGTATTAGCCTTATTTTCGGGAATTGGACGGCCCAAAATGGGGTTTACCCTCCCAACACAGTCTTTTCTATTCACCTCTTCGTCGCGAACGATATAGAAGGAGGTTTAAGGAGTAATAGCACCGTACCGCTAATACCGGGCCCGTGTAGGTTGGCTAAGTGAATGGTGGTTGATGTCGTAAAGCCGACACACCCTACTTAATCATTTTATTTAAATTTGCTTCAATTTTTCTTTCTTTTGCTTTTGCTTTTTCTCTTATTTTTTTCTTTTTCTTTTTGGAAAACAAGCTCGGGTACGAATCCCTAGAATCCCCCAGTTTCAATCAGAACATAAAAAAAAAGAAATGGGATCTCACTATACACTCGATGAAAGGAATCTAGTTAAGGTAAGTCATGGCAATCGCTCAAGAAAGGGTCGAAAATGCTCAAACCGGTTTCCTTTAAAGAAGATTAAGAACGGTTTCCCAATTTTGACAACGAATTCCAAGAAACGAAGCGAAAACAAAAACAAAACGAAAAACGAAAACCTTGAAGGTTTTTCACTCCCTTTTTTCTCCTGTTAAGCAGGAAATTTTTTAGATTTTAGGACACAAACTACAAAAAACAAAACTAAAAAACTTAAAACTAGATTTTCTACCCATGAATAATGAAAGACATCACCCCAACTCCAACACAAAACATCACAATGTTTCCATCGTGAGAGGGGTGTCACAAGTAAGGTAGAAAACCTAAAAACACACAAACAAACACATAACAAACAAAATGGTGGCGACCCGAGCCCACACGGCTCCAACAACAATATAGACCCAGCATTCACACTCAAGGGGTTCGCCACCCAAAAAGAAAACCAAGCATGCATCATGGATCATTGATATATTCACATAAAGAGAGTGGAAAGAAGTTACCTCGAAGTCTTCAATCAAGCGTATTCAATCCACGATCCAAGGTACATCATACCAAAGTTAGAAATAAACAATTAAAACATACTATGTGTGATGGTTCACATGCAAGATCAAAAGGAAAATCAAACTCTACAAGGCACTAGGGACTAAAGAACTAAAGAAACTAAAAAAAAAATTTACAAAACGACTCTCACTTGTTTTCTTTTCTTGGACACAAAAGATCGGAATGCACACTACCCTCCCACTCACACACAAAGAGGTTGTCGTATCCTCAAAGGAAACAAAAGTAGGTAAGCAAGCATCCCAAAATAAAAGAAAAAGACACACACAAAAAGAAAATAAAAGAAGAAAAGAAAACTAACTTAATAACTTGATTTACAAGAGAAGGGAACGATATTACCTGGTTGGGTATTGAATATACCCAAACAATGAAATTTCAGAATAGTCAACTATCCATGGAGCCTCAGCCACTCCATCTCACCTCAAGACGTCGGGCACCATGTCAGAACCATTCAACGCCCGGAGTAACAAGTCATGCATCCGTGAATGCATCTCAGAATGGTGGTGGTAAGAGCACACTCGCAAAATTACATCAACAAACATTAGTGCTCTTAACAATTTATCAAATGCCTTAGAAAAGTCAAAGAAATGATGAAATACATGAATGTACACAACTTTTCTGGGCATAGTGACGTGAGACATGACAAATGAGTCCTCCCATTGACTCGTAAATGGAGATTGGGTATACAAATCAACGGAAGGTGGCAATACAACACATTCCCTAACCTCTTCATACAACAACTTAGATGCAAACAACGACTCATAAAGCATATCACCATCAAAAATATCATTGTCACAAACCAAGTTCAAACACTTAGGATCAATCCCCATAGACTCAAGTTCATCATCTCAAGTATGCACATCAATGGATGCATATGAAAGGGTAGCTAATGCCTCACTTATGCAATAATTCTCAATGAAAGTGAATAAGTTAGTATCTAGCACACATTGAATCACAAAGGATTCAACTTCACTCTCAACAAGATCATGTTCAAATGCATCACAAGCATCATGGCATTCAATAAACTCAACCTTTTCTTCACACAAAGGTATGGACAATGGTGTGGACAATGGTTCATCATCAAGCATGTAGTCATCAAGTTCTTCATCATCACACACAGCATCATCATGTTTCTCATGCTCACTAGGTGGAGATAGAGTTAAGGAGTCACTAATCCTCCGTACAAAACTATGTCCATTACAGTAGTCATCATCATAATCATAATCATACACAGAAGAATCATCATGCATTTCATGACTTACAGACGATTAATGACCTTTTTCAACATTCGAATCAACCAATTGTGCAATATAAGTTTCTACCCTAGGTTTCAGCACGTGTTCAAATTCTTGCATGCATTCATTGATCCTATCTTGTAAACTATTTAATTCAGCACCAAGTTTATCTAGTCTAATGTCCATACAAGATTCGAAAGCATGAGACGGAGATTCACAATGCACACACAAATGACGAGACTCAACAACATCACATGGAGAAAGATCATAAGAGTTTTTCACATAACGTTTCTCATAGTGCAATTGAGCATGAAGAGCACACGGATTATCAAAACAAGAACCCGATGAATAAAAAGTCTCCCCAAATTGACGAGTATCCGTGTACAACCAATCAAATAATTCCCAAGCCCGATACTCTTCTTCAACATTGAAATCAAGATAATTCAGAAGAGAACGGGTCTCGAAGTTCAATCCCTCATTAGTAACAACTAACTTCCCAATTATAATAAATATAACCATGAGGAGCCCAATAAGCAAGATAATCATTTAATCTATCACGATAATCACAAAATAATTCTTGCTCATTTTGAGGGAAGCTAAAACATGCCATTTTCTCTTTTTTTTCTATTTTTCTTTTTCTATTTTTTTCTCTTATATATATATATATATATTTTTTTGATGTTCAATTTTTTTGTGCTACATTTTTCTAACATAATCAAGAAAGGAATTAAACTATTTACATACAAATCAATCACCTAATCTACCAAATAAAGACATCCCCGGCAACGGCGCCATTGTTCGGTTGAAATTTTTGTGGTTTTCTAGTAAGGGTTGTCGGTCCACAGGGATGGGTGTTAGGCTTGATAAGGAAATCGATTTGCGTGGAGATGTTTTTCAATGTGGAAAGTAATAAATTATGTAAATAAAACTAAGAAACTAATCTAGACATGGATTCAAAGAAAGCAATAAAAACATGAAATCAAATAAGCAATCAAAAGCAATGAATGAAAAACAAGAATAAACAATGAAATTAGGGCCAAGAGATTATAACTTCGATGATAAAAAATGGTTCTGAAAAAACCACTGTACAACACACATGCATGAATTCGATTAAAGATTCAATCTTATCCGCCTCAACCTCGGCCAAACGAGTTTGTTCCTGCTTTCTCATGACCTCAAAACTCTAATTTGAAAAGAACCATCGAAAACATAAGACACCATCATACAACAAAAATTAACAGTTGAATCCAACAATTTCAAACGCAATCAACGACAAATTGATAAATAAACAAACAAGCAGACCTGTTTAGCATGGGGAGAGTTGTTGATTTCATGCAGAGCTTTAGCAATTTATGGTAATGATCTTCTTTGTCGGCAAATTGAAACCGAAACCCAAACTGAAACCAAGCAGAAATAGCACAATTTACGAAATAAATAGGTTAGAGATGATTGGTAAGTGACTGTAAACATGGAATCAAACAACGAAGCATACAATTTCATAGATCAATTTGATTGATTCATTCAAAATTGGCGATAACAAATTGTTCGGTTGTAATTTTTGTGGTTTTCTAGTAAGGGTTGTCGGTCCACAAAGATGGGTGTTAGGCTTGATAAGGAAATCGGTTTGCGTAGAGAGGTTTTTCATTGCGGAAAGCAATAAATTATGTAAATAAAACTAATAAACTAATCTAGACATGGATTCAAAGAAAGCAATAAAAACATGAAATCAAGTAAGCAATCAAAAGCAATGAATGAAAAACGAGAATAAACAATGAAATTGGGGCCAAGAGATTATACCTTCGATGACTAATCTTCACTTGAATCTTTTACTCGAATTTTCTCCCGAACAAACAAGAAAATTGTGGATTGGATTACGAAGGATCCCCCAAATTCTCACTAGGAAGTAGAATTGGAATTCCTTGACCCTCCTTCCCACTAAAAGATGGATTTGATTGTGAGTAACTCTAAAGCTTGGAAAACAAGTCAACAATGGCATTTGAAAGGAGAGAGAGAGAGAGAGAGAGAGAGAGAGAGAAAGAGAGAGAGAGAGAAAGCTTGTAAACTTCAATGAGAATGCGTGAGAATTGAAATTGCAAGAAAACCTTGAAGAACAATGAAGAACAATTGAAAACTTTGAAGAACAATTAAAGAGAGATTAAAGCAAATAAAGGAAATCAATAAATCTAATTTAATCTAATTCTACTCCTAAACTACCTAGGCTAATTATCTTTTTTAGGTCTGAATTACATTAGGTATATAGAAGAAGGAGAACGAACCCCAAAATCCTAAAACTAACTTAGCAAAACGCGTATCAGCTTCGCAGAATTCCGCAGAACTTCGGGTGACTCAGGCGAGTCAATAAGTGACTCAGCGAGTCGTTGTTCGCCCCGCCTCGCCTATGTCTTTGTTGCCCTAGAAGCCTGACTCGGGCGAGTCAGCAGATGACTCGGGCAACTTTTCCCTGCCGACTTCAAACGCGCATAATTTTTTCATCCAAACTCCGTTTTAGGCCTTAAGATATCGATGGAAAGCTCTCTCTATGTACTTTAAGCTCTTAAAATGTGAGACCAATCGGAGTTGTAACGAAGGAGTTATGACCTAAAGAGTGAAGGCACATGTATTTCAAACCTTTGAGTCTGTACCATTCCCCTGTTTTGCGCCAATCTTGACATGGAATTTCCGGCTTCGGTTTCGCCTCGGCTCTCGGCTCGGGTTGACTTCGTTCTCAGCTCGGGTTGACTTGGTTTGACTCGGGAAATCGCTCGGGATTCCCTTAAAACCTTCAATTAAGCCCAAACTTCTTGTAACTCCTTATTTTCCTACAAAACACCAAATCACTATATCTAATATTTACATAGGGCTAAAATAAACACAATTACCTTATAAAGGAGATAAAATTCGGCTCGAAACGAGATCAAACACAAATTAGGTAAAAAAAAACTTAGAAATTTACTCCATTGTTAAGCAACCTTCACCTCCGAGACCTTCAATTCGAGGATAGAGAGAAGGAAGAGAGTGAGAGCTCGTAGAGAGAGAGAGAGAGAGAGAGAGAGAGAGCCAAGTAATGAGGATATATTGTTGCAGTGAGGATAAATCACCTCACGAAGGTGAATGTAAAACAAATAGATAGGTTGCGCTTTATTTTACAGCCATATAGGCTATGCCTATGCTGGATTTTTTTTTTTAATAAATGCTATTGTAGTTTTTATTAAAAATATACTATTCTTGACCTTTAGCAACATTTATAATAAATGTTATTATCTATCTATTACATATATTAAAATTAGACCTGTGCAAATGGGCAGTTGCCCATTGGACCTTTGTGAATGGGCAACAGAAAACAGGCTCTGCCCGTTTAAATTGCAATCAGGTCGGGCTCTTAACGGGCACACCATTTAATTAAATTCACGGGCCCCGCGGGTCGAATTCGAGTTTGAAAATAATTAGAAACGGGTCAGTCACCAGCTAAGCCATTCTCGGATACAGTACTACCTGCTCATTAGGGCTTGAAAACAAAATCTTAGAAACGGGTCGAATTTGTCTTCTCTCTCTCATAATGTAATTCCTTCGTCTTCTCTCTCTCTTGGCTCCATAACTGCAAGAAAGCAATTCCATAACTGCAAGAAAGCAATCAATTCCTTCGTCTTCTCTCATTCTTGGCTCCGTAACTGCAAGCTTCGTCTTCTCTCTCTCTTGGCTCCATAGTCAATTCCTTCATCTTCTCCATCGCTCGACTTCTTTAGCGGCGGCGCGTGGGATTCAGTCTCCAACAGAGGGGGAAGATATGAGGAGGGAAGAGCTGAAGAAGGGGATTGCAGAGTTGTATGATGAGTCGTCTGGCGTTGGGGAGGACATTTGGGATTGCAGATTTCGTAAGCTTCATTCCTTCATTGCTTTCTTTTAGTACGTATATACACTACTTTCTGTCAAATCGAACTTGAAATTGGAAATCCCTAATTGTTCTTTGTTCTCTTTACGTTGTATTGATGTTAAATTCATGTGTTTCAAAGTGTAATTTACTGATTTAGAACCCAAGACCTGACTGTACGTTCCGTAATTGAGTATAACTGATGAACAATTGAAGGGCAATTGGAAAATTCCTTAAATTTTGAAAGGATTGTGGGTTGTCTTAATTGAGTATAAACTGATGAACGGGCAATTGGAAATTCCTTTCAATTTGAAAGGGATGATTGTGGGTTGCCTTAATTTTGTGGGTTCCTACTCAAGATGGGAATTGATTTCTGTTTTTTTCTTGGGAAGGGATGATTTATGTGCTAATGCAACATAGTTGCATAATGCTTGATCCATTGTCTCTACTATGATGTGTTGATTACATGATTACATGGATCTAACACGTCGACTCCTAGTAAAATAAAGGTGAATTGATGGGTGTTTTTGATGTCTATGTTTGATATTTGTTTGT
Source organism: Portulaca oleracea (assembly GCA_029582165.1). Classification (NCBI taxonomy): domain Eukaryota; kingdom Viridiplantae; phylum Streptophyta; class Magnoliopsida; order Caryophyllales; family Portulacaceae; genus Portulaca; species Portulaca oleracea. The sequence continues at coordinate 36,956,583 of CM055887.1, forward strand.
AAAATAGATGTTTTGTTGTACTTTTAGGAATAGAAAGGGAAGCAGGAGTCTCTTTGACATAAGCTGAACCTAGCCCAGCCCGTTTAGGGCCCGTTAAAATCTCTATTCACAAAATACAAGGGCATATTAAGAAAAATCTATATTCAGCTCGGCCCGAACCCTGCCCAACCCATTTAGGGCCCGTTAAAACCCAACCTACATGGGCCCAGTAAAAAATGTCTCGGCCCGAACCCGGCCCGACCCGGCCGTTGCCCACCCCTAAATTTAAAACAAAACCCTCCCTAACAAGGTAATCCCATGTGTCAACATAATTAATGCATAACCATGTAATCTATTTATTATATTAAAACAAGACATGCTTATCTAAAAACTTGCCCCATGGCATTCATTTGAACTAAATTAAACTTCTTTTCTTTTTTTTTTTTGTCAAAATTGAACTTAAAAATTGACATCTCTTAAACTACCTTGATTTAATTCAGACTTTATTATAACATAATTATGAAAATCACTATAATTAAATTAAGTATAAAACTTTACAAAATAATCTATATATTATATTAAAATAAGACATACATATGTAACAAATTGTCATGTGACATTCATATGTTGCAAATTAAACTCCCAATTTTTTCTTATCAAAACTGCAGTCCTTTAAAACTTCCTATGTTTCATTGATACTTTATTAAAACACAATCATGAAAATCACTATAAATTAAGTATAAACCATACACTTATCAAAATAACTACAAGTATTGAAACAATTTGCATTTACAACAAAAATGGATAATACCAATGACAATATTTCATGCATTGTAGGAAAATAAAAAATAGTCATGAGGACAATAGTAGCAATGAGCCACAAACATCACACAATAAATAATCTTTTAAAATATTATAGAAGGTTTTAATACAAACCTCTTTTCATTAACGAAATATTTTTGAACTAAACATTGAAGAAAAAAAGATAAAACATAATTGCAATTAACTCAACAGGTAATAAATATGACAAAATAACCTGTGCATCACACGGGAATAAAGACTTATAAATTCCATCAAAATGATTTGTTGTAGTGTTCTTGTTTCTTGTTTCGGGTTCATAATTCATGGTCTGTGATGTTTTATATGCTAAGGTTAAGTTATTTACTAGTTTGTCCATGTTAATTTTTGGGTTTGTATCGCTGATTTGGGTGTTATGATTCAGTATTCTTGGTTTGCCGGTTTTCGATCTAGGTTCCGTCTGTATTTCTGGGGTCGCGAGTTTGGTGTTGGCCTGATTTAGATCTAGTCTCAATTTCTGATCTCGCATTTCCTTGGTTGATATTGGGTTGGTTTGAATATTGGTGCTTATTCATTCATCTGGATTGGTTTGTGAATCAAGGTAAGTTTGATTGAAGGCTAAGATGGTCATGATGTTCTTTCTTGCACTGCCCGAAACCAGCCTTCATCAGGATTGGTTTTGGTTGATTTATCATGCCTGTTCTAGCATGATTTCCCCTTTCTCCTGCTTTTTTTGGCTCATCTGTTATTTATCTCCCTTTGTCTCGTGTTTTCTCTATTCTCCCTTGTTCTTCTCTGTTTTTTTTTAATTACCCTATTCTCTTTTTTCTGATTTCTATTCTCTTATGTTTATCTAATCATGTCAAATTGGACTAGAAAGGTCTAGGGTTCAGTTGGTCAATTTCAATCTATTTAGTAAAGGCTAAGTTGGGTCAATTTAAGATCTAGGGTTATGTTTATTTGTTTAGGGTAGTCTTACGGTTCAATTGATGTTTGATTATTTCGTATTTTGCATGATTTTTATCCCTCTTTTCTATGACTTTTGGCTTGTTTTAATAATTAATTTAGATTTGTTATTATGTTTTTATTGATTTTATATTTTATTTGATTTTATGTCATTTTTTTTATTTTAGTTATTATTATTGCTAAAATGAAAGAAAAATATTAAAAGTTAGAAAAGTAAAATAAAAACTTAATTCTAAAACCCAAAACCAACCCTTCCCTCCCTCTTTTTCTTTCTAATTCCCTCGGCCCACTCTCTTTCACCACACCCCAGCCCAACTACATGCCTAGGCTAGCTGCCCCCTCACCCAAGCACACTACCCAGAAACCCATACCTGTAACCCATGACCCTAACCCATTTACCCATCTCCTTTTCTCCCTCTTAGCCAAATAAAACAAGACCCTCAGCCCTAATTATTTTCCCTTTCCTTTCTTTCCCATATCTTTCTGCCTTTCTTCCTCACTGTCTCTTCTCTGTCTTCTTTCTGCTGCAAATGCACCAAACGAACACCCACCACCACTATAACATCCTCCATCTCCTTCTCTCTTCATCTCTTCTCATTTCTCTTCTATTTCTATGATCTCTTCTTCTCTTCTTCTTCTTTTCTCTTTTCCATTTTCTCGTGATAAATCCTCATCTCACTCACTCTCTTTCTCGCATTTTTTTGTGCAGATGCAGTTGAGTAACTGAAGAAGTATAGGAGCAGAGTAGCGAGCAGCAGCCTACCATCGACATACACCACCATCATCCTCACCTCTAAACCACCAAACGCATCTCAATCGTCTAATCTAAGGGTGGTTCAAGGGTCGAGATTGAAAGTTGAGGCTCAGATTCGACTATAAAAAGGAGAAGAAGAGCCTTTCGAGAGTTTTTATCGTTGGTTTTGGGGAAGGTGACGCCCCAAGGCCTTCATCTTAGGGTTAGGATTAGGTTAGATTTAGTTTTATTCATGATCTTATACCATATTGGAAACTCTGTTTGTCTTTGCTCTTGTTAATCGATTATTGGGCTTGTTAGTGAATGATTGAGAGTCAGTTGATTCTGGAGATTTATACTAATGAAGTTTGTATTTGGTTTTATTTTGGTTATTTGATGCTTGAAGTTGTTCTTTGATGTAGATTAGGCATGGGTATTGGACAGGGGGCCCGTTGGATATAAGTGGGAGGTGTGGATTAACCGGGCTCAGCCCGAGTAAATTACTTAGTGGGGCAGGCTTTAATGGTTAGGGCCCATTGAAGATCACTGGCGGGCCCCCGCGGGCCTCAAACGGGTTAGAATAGTTTGTCTGATAATGGGCTTAAACGGACAGACAAACTTTAGTCTCTGACTCTTTAAATGACAGTGGCCTCACATAGCACTCTTTTCCCTCCGCCAACTTCTCTGGCTCTCTCTCTCTCTCTCTTCCATTCCAGCGCCAGTCTTCTCTGACTCTTTAAAAGACAGTAACCATCTTCTGTATCTCTATCTCTCTCTCTCTTCCATTTCATAAGCATAAGATGGTTATATGATAATTTATCCTCCTCCCCATCTCTCTCTCTCCTTTCTCAACATTTATTTTTCCTTTTTGATTTTTGACAACGGCCTCACATCACATTGAAGTTTGAACGTGCAAGTGCTGTAATTGTGGATTTTTTTTACTGTGAGTTTGTGAGTGATTAATAAAGTGGGGAAGGCAAGGAAAAGGAAAATGATTTTTGATACTTTTTTGTCCCAGGGTTTAATTGGGCTGCTGTTGGTGGCTCACTCTTGGGCTATGATATTTTTTTTTGTTTCTCAACTTCATTGTGAGTGATTAATTGGGCCATTCAGAATGCACAGCAAGACATAAGGCAACATCAAATAGGGACTCATTTGCGGAATCCTTTCAAACAACATCCCAAAAAATCTAGGGCCCGAACCCGACCCGGTCCGTTTACAGCCCTCTTAAACCCAGCTCACTTGGACCCAATGAAAAGTTACTCAGCCCAGCCCAACCAAGCCCGTTTGTGTCTGGCCCGAATCTGGCCCGACCCATCCCGTTGACCACCCCTAATGTAGATGATGTTGTGTTTGTGACCCTGTTTTCTTCGGTATTCCTCTTCTTCCTCTTTCTGTTTTTCTAATCGTTTTTCTATCTCTGTTTTCTCTTGTTTATTTCCCCTGTTTTCTTCATTTAATCTTCCCTGTTTTTGGTTGTTGGTATTAGATATTAGGGTTTCCTTTTTTTCTTCTTTCTTCTTCTTCCAGTTGTAGACACCAAACTTTGTACCCTTAAATTTTACTCGCGAAAATCGGGCCAAAAATTATTGGGCTTTAATCGAAAAAAAAGGCCCTCAAAAAAAGGAAGGCTAGGCGGCCTTCCTCTTCACAGAGGCCTCAGCCCAGCCCAGCAATGCGCGCCCCAGCCAGATTATAAAAAAAGGCCCGACAACCTTCCTCATCATCTTGGACCGGGAATGGGATTGCCACGCTGGCAATCCGTGTGAGGCAAGATCGAAGGGCAGGCGGCCTTCCTCTTCAGATTAGCTGTCCCGCCAATTTTTTCCCTCCATTTTTCCATGCAATCCCATGATACTAGCACGTTGATCTTTGACCCTTGATCGAAGCAAGGCCGCTGGGGGTTGTGATTTGCATTGAGGGCATGATCCAAGAGATCATGTCCCTCACCTTCCATCTCCATCTATCTACCCTCCACCTATAAATACCCCCTCATTCTTCCATCCATTCCATCAACACTCACCATTAACTAATACTATCAACCATCATCTTCATATTCACTATAATCATTCTTATTCTCTCTATTTCTCTATTCTTATTCACAAAACTCTCTTTCATTATCCATAATCACCATAAACCACATCCATCATCAAAAAATCTTCATTCTAAGCCATCATCAAGTCACGATCAAGGGTCATCATAAGGAGTTTGATCTTCCGTTCATCATCTCGAAGTTCAAAATAAGGTTCATCCATCCTTTAATGTTTCAATAATGTAGTTTATTATGTGTAAATGTGTTGTTCGTACATTTATTTTGTAAAATTATCTTTCTTTCATTTCATTTGCATGTTCGAATAATATTATCTTGAAATTTATTGAAAGTTCTCCCCGCTCAATTTCATTTCAAGTTTGATTTTAGTAGAGTCTGTTTTCTAACAGGCGGATTCAAGAATTATTTTAATTCTCGAATTCGTAACCTTAACCCCGAACTTAGAATTCGGGTTCGTAGACCGGAGTCATTTTTATTATTTTAAGGTTTGTCGATTTCCTTAAATCAGCTGGCGACTCTTTCTTTCTTTTATAATCTCTATTTATTATTTAACGTGAATGATTATTACATCGAACGAATTTGTAAAATAATTTATATAATTCCATATTCCGATCTGGATTCCGCTCAAGAGAAAATATCATAGGAATTATTAAAGGTTACATGGCCTTTTAATCTCCTAAGTATTCTTTATTGGGCCTTGGGCCCGGATTTGAATCGAATTTTATGTAAAGTTATTTGTAAATTAATTTGATGTGATTTCAAACATGTGAATAATAAACATTAATTATTGAATAAATAAAAACTTACCCCCAAAAATGAATTTCATCAAATAAAAATATCCTTATTTAAGGATTAAGCAATCTTAATCGGCTCCCGATCGTTTAAGTAGCGCCGCACCGGGAAGGATGGATCTCTTCCCAGGGGTGGTCCTATAGATTGGTGACTCCACTGGGGACTTAAACTTCAAAAGAGGGTAAAATTTGAAAAAATCAAGTTGTTTTGAAATTGTAAAAGGGAGAAAGTTTATTTATTTCACGATTTTATTATTATTTTTTTAGGCATATTGCATACCAAGCTACTTACCGGGTCTCTGACACGGAATCACAAAAGCGATGGTTTAGGAAACCTAGGATTTTACCCGGGCGCAGGCGGCCACTACTTGTGTGATGCACTCTACATCGCCAAGCATTTGGTCTCTCCTCTCACCCATGTTATACTCCGAAGGCTACCTTGAAGTCCGATGAGCAACACCTCACACATTTACCCATAAACCTCATATGGGTGAAGTGCACCGAGGGGAGGACATGTGGTAGGCCATCTTATCCCAACCGTAGTAATCCGTGAATATAGAGTCTTGGTATAGGATACCCCTCATGTGTATGCTATGTGAAAACATGTTCCCCTTCCCCTTTTCTTTTTGTAAAGAGTCGACCATAATTTAGAGGCTTCGTTCTAGTCCATATAAAATTCATTTGGGTTGAGAAGAGGATTATTTATTAACTAGTATAATTTACCCAAAGAAATTATGGCTAGCCCAGTGGAAGGGTCCATTTATATACAAGGGTTGATTATTTTGATTAATAAATAAAAATTGACTCACTTTAGATGATATTATATGGCCCTTTACGATGTTGTCTTAATAAAAGGTCCAAAAAAATCTAATTAAAGTCCTAACAAAGTTAATGGATAACGTCTTAGACTGCATAATAGTCACTAAGCTTGAGTAAATTAATTTATAGATTTGATTATTAAATCCTGCTCGTTGATAGGCCCAACCATGTTGGATTTACCAATTAAGCCTATAAACTAATTATAACTCGCTTATTGTTGGTTTTATTCAGTCCTTTACAATATCCATTTTCCTTGAGTAAAAAAAAAGTAAAAATATATATAGCTTAAAAAAGAAAGCAAGCTACGATGGATGACTTGACCACCATGAAACAGAAGGATGGCGAATCTTCCTTGGAGAACTTCGAGAGGTGGCACACCAAGCTATCTTACATCAATGAGACCATTCCTCTCCCCTTGCAGTTGTCCACTTTCAAGTAAGGACTCAAAAGCAACTTATCCCAACATTTGGGATTCCATGTCATTAAGGACTCAGAAGCCATGAATAATGACAAAACTTCTGCACCAGGTTAAAAAGGTTCTAGCTCTAACAAGAGGGCTAGTAGTGTAACTAGCCACCCTCCTAAGATTGTTAAGACTAGTTCCATCCAATGAAAGGCGCCTTTAGTGCCAAAGTATGAGACTTACACACCACTGGATGTTTCTTATACTCAGGCTCTTGATAGACTTGTCAAGAAGGGTATCCTGACTTTGCCTTTACCAAAAGGGGAACCGGAAATCAAAGGTAGGAATTGGGATGCCAACCGATTATGCCAATTCCATCGTTGGTGAGGGCATGATACTGAAAAATGTTGGACTCTTGAGAACAAGATCGAAGGCATGATAAGGGCAAGGACGCTCCCTATGCCGAAAGCAGCAAAGAAACCCAGCAACAAGGATAATCCTATGCCTGAACACACATATGCTGTCTTCAGTGAGGTCTCTCTCTTCGACCCCTCCTCCTTGATTGTTGAAATTTGTCAACCAATCCCAAAGATATTTGGGAATTAGGAAGAACTATTCATCCATGGCATTTGGGATAGTAGTGATGAGGATGAATACGAACCTTCTAAAGGAGATTGGATCGAGGAGGATGATCAGGCGTCGGGTGGTGTAGCATTTCTCACTCCGTCGGCCGCCACAATAATAAGAGCTCCACCACCCCAGTGTCTGTCCCTAACTCCGCTTCAGTGCCTGGCAATGACAATCAAACTCCTCCAGAAGGTCCTCTTCTCACCCAGCTTAAGAAGACTAAAGCTGAGGTCACCATCTGGCAACTAATATGCACATCGTAAGCTCAGAGGCAAAAGATGCTAGATACTCTTAATGCATTGACTGTACCTCCTACAATGACCCCTGAGTCCTTGGTTGCTCACGTGATCACCAACCAGGGGGTGATTGCCTTTGGAGATGAAGACTTGCCTCAAGGAGGAGCATCCCATAACAAAGCCATGTACTTCACAGTACAATGCTCCAATAAGACTATTCCTTTGGTGTTAGTAGACAATGGTTGAGCTGTGAATGTGTGCCCTTAGAGGACGGCACAAAAGTTGGGAGTTCAGCAACAACACTTGATCCAGAATGGGGTGTGGCTCGAGTATATGGCTCTCCTCGAAAATTAGTTGGGTCCATAATCCTGCCTATTACCATGGATCGGACCATATTACTCAGAATGTTGAATTTGTTGTGCTTGACATCCTCGCATCCTTCAATCTGCTTTTAGGGAGGCCCTGGCTTCATGAATGCAATGCCATAGCATCTACTCTACAGCAAAAAGTGAAGATGTTAGTCCAAGGTCAAGTGATCACAATCTCAGGAGAGCCTGTTAATGTTGTATTCACTCCTAAGCAGCTAACCTTTGAGGTGGAACATAGTTCTACCGATGAAGAGTTGCATAACTTTTAGGTAGTAGCGGTTTTAAGCAAGGATGATGCTCCATTTGACTTTGATCCTTACTCAAACCCCAAGGTCCACTCGATTATGAAAAGGCAAAGCTATTTTCCTGGAATGCCATTAGGAAAGAACCCAAAGAATAGGATCCCGCCTGTGATAAGAACCTTCAAGCAGAAGGGAAGATTCGGCTTAGGGTACAAGCCAACGAACAAGGAGGTCATGATTGCAAAGATGGCCATTTCTGAACAAAAGAGGATGAACAATCCTCTTAGGTTGTATCAAATGAAACCGTACCCTCTCACTCTGAATGGACAGTTTGTTAAGGAAGGGGATGACTTCCCTTACTATGGTTTCCCAGAGCCAATTTACCTCAAAGGCCATGGAATACAGGTAGTTGGGCTAGAAATTTTCAAAGACTGCTCCACTAACATGGCTACTATTTTCATCCCCGCTCGGGACAAACATCCCCCATTAGAGTGGACTCACCTCGCTGGAAGTGGCCATTCGACATGCTGTTTGGACAAGAAAATGCACCAGAGAAGACTGAGGCTGATGTTGTCATCTCTGCACTATCTAATCTAGGGTTTGACGCAAGTCTTATGATTGCTAAAGATGGAAAGGCTATTGTGGTCTCATGGGTCGATGCTGAAGAAAATGGCTTTGTTCTGTCTGTAGGAGAGTCAGTCCCTGAAGTCATAGAGTCCGGTCCTAAAAGTCTTGAGTCGGGTGGGGCTAGCATCAATTCTACTGGCGATGTACTTCTTTCTGGATTCAATAAGATGAACATTTCTGCTTACTCTGATTCTTCTTTCCCCTCTTCCCTGAACTGTTGTGCTAACAATAATCTTGAATTTAATGAACCCTTAAATAAACCTGATAAACTTGAGCACGAAATGGCGGTATTGGAGGACACCATCACTATAAGTGTGGGTACAGAAGAACAACCTCGGGAATTGAAGTTGGGTAGCTCTTTAACCAAAGAGGAGCAACAGGCATTCACGGAGCTTCTCAAGGAGTTTGTAGATGTTTTTGCTTAGTCTTATGAAGATATGTCAGGGATTGATAGGGATATCGCAGAACATACTATACTTTTACTTCCTAATGCAAAACCGGTTCGACAAAAGGCTAGGAGGATTAAACCGGAATGGGCCAAGAAAATTGAAGAGGAAGTAATTATGCAGCTCAATGCCAAATTTATCAAAGCAGTCCAATACCCTAAATGGATTGCCAACATAGTCCCTGTACCTAAGAAAGATGGGAAGGTACACATGTGTATGGACTTCCGAGATCTTAATAAAGCTAGTCCCAAGGAAAGTTTCCTATTACCACACATTGATGTGTTGATGGATGACACTTGCGGACATGAGCTTTTGTTCTTCATGGATGGATATGCCGGGTACAATTAGATTAAGATGACAGAGGAAGACATGGAGAAAACTTCGTTCACCACACTATGGGAAACTTATTGTTATGTAGTCATGCCTTTTGGTCTCAAGAATGTCGGCGCAACATATCAAAGGACTGCCAACACCTTACTTCACGACATGATGCATAAGGAAGTGGAGGTTATTGTAGATGACATGATTGAAAATCCAAGACAAGAGAGGAACATGTTCCTAACCTCCGTAAATTCTTCCTTCGGCTTCGCAAATACAAGATGCGGCTTAACCCAGCAAAGTGCATTTTTGGTGTCACCTCTAGAAAGTTGCTAGGCTATGTGGTTAGTGAACGGGGCATTGAAGTGGATCCCTCAAAAATAAAGGCAATTCAAGATCTGCAGCCGCCCAAAATAGAAAAGGAGATAAGGGGGTTTCTAGGGCGAGTTCAATACATCAGCAGATTCATTTCTAAACTTACCATGACATGTGAGCCTTTAGTCAAAAAGTTGAAGAAGGGAAGTAAAGTAGAATGGGACGACCAATGTCAAGCTGCTTTTGACAAAATTATGGAGTATTTGCAACATCCACCGGTGCTTATGCCTCCAGTACCAGATGAGCCTCTCCTCCTTTATCTTACAGTAACCAGCACCGCAATGGGGGCTATGTTGGCTCAAAAGATAAAAGGTCAAGAGAGCGTCATCTATTACTTGAGCAAGAAATTCCTGGAGTACGAAAGCCAGTATGCTGACATAGAGAAGATGGCTCTTGTATTGGTATGGGCCACCAAGAAGTTAAGGCATTACATGCTTTCACACACTATATATGTCATAGTTGAGAGCAATCAAATTCATCATGGAACAACCCACTATCAATAACCGCATTGCTCGATGGGTTTTTATGCTCTCAGAGTTCAACCTTCAATACCTACCTCAAAAGTCCATAAAGGGCCGAGTCGTTTCTGATTTTCTAGCTACATCTCCATTACAGGAACCACCAAGCACTCACTTGGAATTCCCAGATGAAGATATCTTCCTCACTAATGAAGTTATATGGGAAATGTACTTTGAGGATCCTCCAACCAAACGGGTTGTGGAGTAGGAGTCTTATTAATCTCTCTAGAAGGGGCACACATTCCAGTGTCTGTGAAGTTGGATTTTGATGCCACTAACAATGCCGCAGAATATGAAGCATGCATAAAGGGTTTATAGGCTTCTTTGACTATAGGTGTGAGACATGTAAAGGTCTTTGGAGATTCTAGCCTAATCATCAATCAGGCTAAGAACACATGGAAGGTTCGAAATGAATGCCTTATGGCATATTAACAGAAACTCTTGGGACTCGCTGACCAATTTGAGAAGATTAGTTTCCAATACCTTTCTAGGGATCACAACGAGTTGGCCGATGCTTTGGCCAAATCATCTTCAATGATATCAATCTCAATAGGCACGCTCCATCTACCTGTAATAATAGAGCGACAATCGGAACCAGCATATATATGCACTATGGAAACATAAGAAGTGGATACCGAGGCATGGTTTCATGACATATACAACTTTCTTCGGAAATGAGAATACCCAGCCGAGCTAGATGCCCGAGGACAAAGAGCGATCAGATCTTTAGCAGCACAATACTGTTTAATCCAAGATCGTTTGTACAATAAATCAGCTACAGGTATTAATTTGTTGTGCATAGACGCTAAAAGTACAGAAGAAGTCATGACCACTATATATGGAGGAGAGTGTGGCCCTCACATGAATGGACGTATGCTGGGAAAGAAGGTACAGCAGGCAGGGTACTACAGGACGACCATGGAAGCAGAATGTTTAAAATTTGTCCGAAGGTGTCATAAATACCAAGAATATGCTAATCTATAACATCAACCTCCTTCATATATGATCACTTTGACATCACCATGGCTATTTTCAGTATGGGGCATCGACATCATTGGCAAGATACACCCTACAGGAACGGGAGGTCACGAGTACATCTTGGTCGCAATTGATTACTTCACTAAGTGGGTAGAGGCAGCTTCTTATGCCAAACTCACATCCAAGCAAGTGGCTAAGTTTATTGTTCGAAACATTATATGCAGGTATGGGATACCTCATGAGGTCATCAGCAACAATGGAAGTCATTTTCGAAAGAAAGTAGAGACATTGCTTAGCTCATATCGTATTCAACATCACCGATCTTCGCCCTATAGACCTCAAGCTAATGGGGCAGTGGAGCCAGCAAACAAAAAGGTGGTAGGGATCATTAAAAAGATGACCATTACATATAAGGATTGGCCAGATAAGCTACCATTCGCCCTATGGGGATATCACACATCTATACGAACTGCTACAGTGGCAACCCCGTATTCTTTAGTTTATTGGATGGAAGCAGTCCATCCAATTAAGTTAGCAATCCCTTCGTTATGAATAGTAGCAGAAAGTTAGTTGCCAGAAGCAGAATGGACATGAGCAAGATTTGAAGAGTTGATGTTGATAGATGAAAGGCGGTTAAGGGCATTGCATAATGTGCAAGTGTACCAAAATAGGATCACCCGTGCTTTCAACAAAAGAGTTAAGAATCGTGCACTTCAAGAAGGTGATTTGGTGCTTAAGGAGATGAGGGCACCCATACAAGACCCTAGAGGGAAGTTTGCGCCTAATTGGAAGGGTTCTTATATGATTAAGGAGATTCTACCTGGAGGAGCAGCCCGTCTTGCTACTATGGATGGAGAAGATGTTAACAAACCCACAAATTTGGATCAGCTCAAGCGATATTACGCTTAATATAAACCAAGCAACTAAAAAATCAACTTTCAGACACTTGGGTTATATTAAATTAAGTGCTCATAATGACATAATTTGCAAATTGAACAACGATGGGAAAAATGTCATTTTTATTTTATTAAGGGACAATACAAGTACATCGCTTGTTATTGAGAAAATTTTGAAAATTAAATACAAGATTATTTAATGGTAACAAAAACTTCATATATTTCCTTCATTTCTTTCCACCTCTTAATCTTCATTCACTTCCATTGTGTCGCCAGTAGTCTTGGGGTTTGTCTCTTCGTCTCTTTGACTATCTGATCCTGTCTCTGTGACCTTCAGACGATAAACTCTCTTAGGTAATTTTCTACTTTCGACCCTAGGACCAAGTCGATCCTTTACAGAGATTTTAGACCCTAACCGGTCCTTTACTGTGGTACAGGGACAAAGTCTTTCCTTCACCTGTATTGCAGCTTGTTCTCTTCTCGCCTCTTCGGCACGACGAGACTCCACAGCCGCTATCAACCAACCATGATAGCTCGAATCAGCGTATGGAGACACATGTGCTTTTGAAGGAGCACAAATGGTGGGCCTTTTCTCCCAATATTTCAGCCATGACTCCACGACAGATGGACGAAGCTTCAGACACTCGGGGGCTTCACATAGCAATTCATGGATGATTTGTTTTTGTCCCATCTACCTTTGCACTTGATCAGGGAAGTAATAGGTCATATGGGTCAGACCATCAATGCACACATATGCATTCTTTGAATCACAAGTAATATATCAAGGGATATGCCACCACTCGATCCACCACATAATATCCCGAGGCTCTTTCAGGAATGAGACCCATATTGTGAATGAGCGAAGATTGGTGTGTTTTCTCTTCCTTTGACAGTAATTCATCAGGGCATAATATCTCATGGGTTCCTCCAGGAGCCTTAAATGCTCCATTAGCCACACCTGTTCAACAAATAGAAAATAATTAGCAAGGGTTATAATTGCACATCAACATAACCCAAACTAAAAAAAAAAAGTGGCTTATACTAATTACCTGAAGTAATAGGGGGCTTTCTCTGAATTCGTGTTCGGGATTAGGGTCATCTAGGCTCAGCATCGTCTCCGCCAACATCAGAGGAACCAGGTTGTAACCCGAGCCATGTCCTCGATAACTCGAATCAGATTAACCGGGCCAGTGCGTTGTCCTCCATGGTAGAAACAATATTCACCCAAAAGGCATAGCATGAGAGCCCGAACCCTTATCACGGGGCCACACTTTAAGGTTTCAGAAGCTTGACAGTATTCAACAATGGTTTGATAATGTACTTTTCACCAATTAGGGCACTTCCGATGAAACGGAAAGGAAGGCACAACAGCTCTTTGTAGTCTTTGCTCGAATCAGTAGACAACAGTGGCAAAATTGGAGGAGCACAATGGTTCGTTCTCAAAATTGAGGACCATTCTTTCGGCAAGGGACATAATTCCTTCATTCCAAAATGAAACACGTGCATTTTGGAATCCCAAAATGTTTCGGCAGCCCGAAGGAAATCAAGGTTCACACGCACCTGCCGCAAACTCAGCAACTGCGTTGGCTATATCTTCCGAGCTCTCATTTTTCTTCCTTGGATAGAGTGGTCATCCAAGTTGCAAGCTTCTTCTCGAACGTCATCGATCTCTTCTTTTTTTTGAGATTTTTGTAGCTCACTTTAATACCACACAAGATAGAAGATGTTGGATGAATTATGAATATTTGGAGGGGTATTTATACTAATCAAAGAAGCTCAAAATGGATTAAAAATCATCACAAACAGTCATACAACCGTTGATGATCAAATGGCTTCATTCAAGCCCTTTTTGCAACGGCTATAAAATCAAAAAAAAAAAAGAAGAAGAAAAACGCAAGGTCCGGCGACCTTGCTCAGCAGCAAGCACGCGCGCACGCGCTAAGCTCAGCCCATCTCTCTTTGGCCCATAAGAAGGCCGCCGGGCCTGTTTTTTTTCTTTTGATGGGCTTTTGGGGATTTCTTTGTTTTAATAGCCCATGTGTGTTATCTATTTCGAGATTTTGGTCGATCCGATCGAAGCTTGTTCTGAAATTTATGCCCGATAAACTCTGACACTTAGGTTTTTTGATGTATAACTGGATCAAAGACTAGGGTTTTGATCTATTGCAAATCAAGGAATGAGTGCAACCAATCTAGGGCTTAGGGTCTCTCACGTGAAGGCTAAGGAGGGAGGGGATTCACGTGAATATGAGGAAACTTTGAGAGAGAGTATGACGTGAATGTTGAGAGATTTAAGAGATTTGAAAATATCCTTAGGAAATCAACAAGATAGATAAGAGAATTGGATAGTTCAAGAGAATCAAACTTGACACAGAAACACCACAAGTTGAAACCCTAGGGCTACTTGCTCTTCCTCTTAGTTACAGAAACATCTTCTAAGAGTAGGAAACAAGCTCTTCCTCGCCACTTGATTTGCCAAATCAGGATACAATAGAAGAGATCAAACGAGAGAGTAAGAAACACTCAAGGATAAGCAAAAGCTTGTTTGTATTCATAATTCAAAGTTGGGTGTTTCAAACGTTATAAGCCTATGCCTATTTATACTAGACTAAGTCCTTCTCCTACTAGGACTATCTAACTTGACGCCTAAGCAACCAAATCCTCCTAGGAATTCGTTTCCTAATCCTAAGGGAATTAGTTACAATAGTATGAATCCTTCTAGGACTTGAGTTCCCTAATCCAAGATGGATTAGTTACATAATCAGCCAACCTTATCTAGGATTTCCTAAACTTTGCGCTAAAGCAAGAGGAGTATCCGAATTGGATTCCTCAAAACCCACTCTAGACTCTTCTAGAACCTTCTAGACTATTCTAGACTCTTCTTACTTGATGTCCAAGATTTTAGATATTACTTGGCATCACACACAACTAAAAATAATAAAATTACATCAACAAACTTTCTACCGATAAAGAAAACACTAAAAATGTGAACTTCAACTTCAAATGGCCAAAACTGTGAAATTCATCTTGGAAATGCCAAAACTGTGAAATTCAACTTAGACTTGTACTTGGGCCTTCTTGGACGTGGACTTGGGCACTTGGGACGTTTGGACGTCCTCTTGGAAAAATGAGCACACCATATGGGTTGGCCTTTGGGCCTCCACAATAGATACTTTCTCTACGGCCCATTCTACTTCCTTGTAGATGAATTGAATCTCCTTTGTTGGGCTTTGTGTGGATGGATTTCCATCATTCCCCCTTTTGTTGAGAAGAGTTTGTCCTCAAACTTAGAAGATCATACTCTTCATCATAGTAGGGTTTCAAGTCAGCTACATTGAAAGTTGCACTTCCACAGTTCCACCATAGTCATCACTCAATGAAAGCTTATAAGCATTATTTCCAACCCTTTCTAAAACTTCAAACGGTCCATCAACCCTAGGAACCAACTTTCCTTTCTTCCTAGAGGGAAACATCTCCCATGTTAAGCTTCCTGGTTGAAGTATAACCTTCTTTCTCTTCTTGCTATATACAAGTATGCCATCAAAGTAGACAACAACACACTTGCCCTTAAGGGGTTTCGAAACCTAATTCATCAGTCTCATAAAAGTAGAGAGAGTATTAGTTGGACCACAAGACATGACAAATCATTCATAGAGACCTCCCTTAGTTTTGACAGCAGTCTTCCATTCGTCTCCTCCTTGATTTCAAATCTGGTAGTACCCATTTCTTAGATCAATCTTTGAAAAGACTTGGGCACCATAAAGATCATCCAATAGATCTTCTACATTCAATGCTCATACGTGGGCTTCCATCTTTCTTTGTGACCGAGAGGAGAGGGACGGTGCATGGACTAAGGGTTTCCCTGATCATACCCTTTTCTCGAAGATTATTAACTTTCCTTTGAACCTCTTCAGTGTCACTAGGGTCCATGTGATATGTTGGCTTGTCACGCAGAATAGATCCAGGAATAAGATCAATTTTGTGCTGGATATCACGTTGGGGAATGACCTCCTTATGTTGGCTAGGGTTTTCGTTGGTAGGCTTTTTGTGGCTAGGGTTTGTGTTTAGGTCTAAGGGAATGACCTCCTTATGCTCACTAAACTCAGGATGTTCAGTGGTCATAAAAGTGATGAGATTTGGATCACTCCCCTTGGGTTGGGACGATTTGGATGCTTTTAGTGGAGCTAGGGTTATCTTCTTGTTTTGGATCACAAGAGTGTAGGTATTAACTCTTCCATTATGCATCACACTCCTGTCAAATAACCACGGTCTTCCAAGCAAAATATGACAAGCATCCATAGGAATAACATCACACCATAGTGAATTTTGATAAGACTTGCCAATAGAAAAGCTTATCAAACAGCGTTGATTCATTTGTAAGCCTTTACCCTGGTTGAGCCATTGGATGGTGTATGGCTTGGGGTGTGGGTTTGTTTGAAGCTGAAGCTTTTTCACCATAGTAAGAGAAGTTGCGTTCGTACAACTTCCACCATCAATGATCAAAGAACAAACTTTCCCCTTGATAGTGCAGCGAGAATGGAAGAGGGCTTCTCGTTGTTGTTGATCATCAAGAACAAGAGAGCTACTGAGAACTCTCCTCACAATCAGCATCTCTCCTTCGTCTGATTCCTCCACGATCTCCTCCATAGAGTCTCCATGATCAGCATGTGTCTCCTCCTCTACATCTTTTGGTTCAGGTTCAAAGAAAGCATTTTGAAACTCCATGAGGGTGATTGCTCTCTTGTTGAGGCATTCAGAGGATATATGATTGAGTCCTTGACACCTGAAACATCCCCTCTTATCCATGGGTGTGGATTGAATAGGTTTTAGGATGGTTTGGGGCTGACTTTGTTGTGCTTTTGTGGGCGGCGTTTTGGGAGGGCTAGGGTTCTTTTGTGGAGTGTAGGGTTGAGGTGAGTATGGGGTTCTAGGGTTTCTACTTGCCATCTCCTTTCCCCTTCTCTTTCATTGCTGCTCAACTTTGTTAGCCAAAGTACTTAATTCATCATGTGTAGTATAGGGTTGAAGCTCCACAACATACCTTATACTTTCATTCAATCCAGCTAGGTACCTCACAAGAGTTTGAGGTTCATCTTCCTTCAGATCACACCTCCATAGCAGATGTTCGAACTCCTTGGTGTACTCCTCGACGCTTTTAGCTCCTTGGAAGAGTTTTTGAAGCTTAAAGTAGTTGTCTTTGAAGTAGCTCACAGGGAGAAACTTAGAGTGAAGTTTCTTCTTCATCTTCTCCCAAGTTCGAATCTTTTCTTTCCCAACATGCTGTCTCTTCTTCTATAAGTTAGTCCACCATATACTACCATGATTTCGAATTAAGAGCAATATACTTGACCTTCTTTGCATCAGGAACATCTTTCAGATCAAAGACTCTTTCCACAGTTTGAATCTAGCCAAGAAAGATTTTAGGATCAAGATTACCTTCAATTTCAGGAATATCAACTTTGAAGTCAAGTCTCTCTTCTCTAGACTCACGTTTAGGTGGTGTTTGACGAGGCCTTCTAGGGGTGCCCAATGCTTCTGCTTCACTCTCCTATTCTCCTGAATCTTTGAGCTCATATTGTTGCAGATGCATATATTTTTCGAGTTGTTTTGAAAGGTACGCCACTTTTCCTTCCAATTCAACTTTCTCTTTCAATAGTTTCTCAGTAGAAGTATTGTTGTTGCTGCCACTGACCATGATGATGGGATGATTGAGGAAAACGTGTATTGGAATGTGTTTGAGACGTTGGGATTGTGTTTGGGGTTGCACTGAGAAGAAACCTAAGCTCTGATACAAATTTTGATGTATAACTGGACCAAAGACTACGGTTTTGGTCAATTACACATCAAGGAATGACGTGGAACCAATCTAGGGTTTAGGGTCTCTCACATGAAGGCTAAGGAGGGAGGGGGTTCACGTGAATATGAGGGAACTTTGAGAGAGAGTATGACATGAATGTTGAGAGATTTAAGAGATTTGAAAATAGCCTTAGGAAATCAACAAGATAGATAGGAAAATTGGATAGTTCAAGAGAATCAAACTTGATACGGAAACACCACAAGTTGAAACCTTAGGGCTACTTGCTCTTCCTCTTAGTTATAGAAACACCTTCTAAGAGTAGGAAACAAGCTCTTCCTCACCACTTGATTTTCCAAATCAAGATACAATAGAAGCGATCAAACGAGAGAGTAAGAAACACTCAAGGATAAGCAAAAGCTTGTTTGTATTCATAATTCAAAGTAGGGTGTTTCACACGTTACAAGCCTATGCCTATTTATACTAGACTAAGTCATTCTCCTACTAGGACTATCTAACTTGACGCCTAAGCAACCAAATCCTCCTAAGAATTGGTTTCCTAATCCTAAGGGAATTGTTTACAATAGTATGAATCCTTCTAGGACTTCGCTTTCCTAATCCAAGATGGATTAGTTACAAAATTAGCCAACCTTATCTAGGATTTCCTAAACTTTGCGCCAAAGCAAGAGGAGTATCCGAATTGGATTCCTCAAAACCCACTGTAGACTCTTCTAGAACCTTCTAGAATATTCTAGACTCTTCTAACTTGATGTCTAAGCTTTTAGATATTACTTGGCATCACACACAACTAAAAATAATAAAATTACATCAACAAACTTGCTACTAATAAAGAAAACACTAAAACTGTGAACTTCAACTTGAAATGGCCAAAACTGTGAAATTTATATTGGAAATGCCAAAACTGTGAAATTCAACTTGGACTTGTACTTAGGCCTTCTTGGACGTGGACTTGGGCACTTAGGACGTTTGGACGTCCTTCTGGAACAATGAGCACACCATATGGGTTGGCCTTTGGGCCTCCAAAATAGATCCTTCCTCTATGGCCCGTTCTACCTCCTTGTAGATGAATTGGATTTTATTTTGTTGGGCTGGGTGTGGACGGATTTGCATCATTTTTATTTTCTTTTTTTTATTCTTTTTCGTTTGGGGAAGCGGGATGGATCCCATTGCATAAATAAAACATGAATGCATTAGATAAATGAGTCATGATACAAATCATTAATAGAGTCGCCCAAGAAAGAGACCCAAGTCCTAGTAGGAGTCGCCGCTATCCTCAGCCATGTCACCACCAGCATTCGAAGTTCCGGCATTGGAGGTACCCAAAGTACCAAAATAAGTATCCCAGGAGTAATATTTAGGGCCAGTCACGAGATCGAGGCTCGATAATATCAGATACGAAGAAACCGGAGGTGTTGGAGGTGGCAAGGTACTGGAGGAGGAGAGGGAGTGTTCCGAGTCTGCATCGGGATAGGAGATGGACCCCTCGAACGTATCGAAACAGGAGAAGGCTCCCTTGGTGGTAGCGGCACAGGAGAAGGTTCCCTCGGAGATGACGGCTCAGACAATGGCACTTCTGGTGGGATTGGAGACGTTCTTGAAGGAGACAACATAGCAGATTCTTGTGAAGCAGCCAGCGAAGAATGCTCCAAGACATACAAACCAGAAGATGGAGTTGGCCAAGAAGATTCTGCTACATAACCGGGGGCTGGCCAACCAGAAGAAGTAGACCCTCCTAACCAAGAACGCTGAGGTGCTGACCACTCCTGTGGGCCCGTGGGCCACGAAGGGCCCATATCAAGAGCAGGAATGAGCCATCCCACGGAGTAAGTATCCGAGCCAAGTGAAGGAGGTGCAGGATATGAAGCAGCGTCATCTGCTAGGGCCCGAGCGCCAGGATGCCTTGCAAATGCACCTAAATCACGATCTTTCACTACTATCTCATGACCCCGGTGACTAGAGCGCACGGAAACAGGAGTCCGACGAGAATGAGAAGGCCGATAAGTGGCACTGGACTCTGAAGTATCCTCTACCTAATATGAAGGAGCCCAAGTCTCACCGCCATATCGAGTGCTATGATACGAGCCTCCCTGATCATGAGGCGCTTCCAAGGACATCTAGGCCATATCATCCTCCACATGCTGAAAGTGGTGGGGGCGAGCCCTAGAACCGCTCCTACGAGAGCCGGCAGAGTCTTGACCCTCGATTAAAATGCCTTTCCCGCAACCCTCAGGAACATGTGCTAGTGGGGCGTGAGAAGAACCACCTATTTCTTCATGAGATCGGACCTGTGAAGTATACTTGCCAGCTGATGAATGACGAGGTGCTTCCCTGCGAGAGGGTGTAGCATTTGACCGTCGTGATGGCTCCCTAGGACCAGACTCCGCATTAGCCTCCACATCTGTACCCTGCGAGAGAGTGAACACTTGGTCAATATGCTTCCTCATAGTACTCCATTCCTTGACGATACGCCGAAAGCGTGTCCACCTCGGCTGAAAGGAGAAAAAATCAGGGTTATTCACGAGGAAAGAAGAATAACAAGAGGCATTGCAGCACGAAAATTCCCAGTTTCCGATCAAACTCCTGTAGTGCAGAACACAAGCTGCTCTTTTCCACCTCCAAGAAACCTCCTATCTTTTCTTCCCCAGCTGGAATTGCTTCTTCGACGGCCTTGCCATAAGGACCAAGCTGGCCAAAACAAAGAAAATGAACACAATGTACAAAGGAGGAGAGTAGTGTAAGGAAGGGATACATACCACCCTGAAAGCTAAACGATTGAGGTATCGATCAAGCTCTTCGGCGAATCGATCTTCGGGACGTTTACGATGAATTGCTCAAATTGCTGACCTTGGATAACATCTCTCCAAGGGTCTGCATCTAAACGCCAAGGCTTGAATATCTGCTTTGGGGGATCCATAGGAATGAGAGGCGGATGGCGCCCCAAGATCTGCATCGATACACGCTTCCCGAGATACCAAACGAAGCCCGAAGGAGACTCAATCAACATATGAAGACGTGTGTCATACACTGCTAGCTCCAAGGGGGCTGGAAGCCGTGTTAAATCAAAGCCCTCCCATGGGCGCCAGTTCACTTGGGCCTATAATGGAGGAATGTTATGACAAATGGCCAACAACAAAGACAGAAAGATGAAGGATAAGAATTCATACCGGTATAAGTTTATCTAGGATGTTCGGAATGTCATCTAAACACCGTACGATAAATTTCTTGCCTTGTATGTTTTTGACATGCCACCGTTCAGCAGCAAGGACTAACCTACCCTTCTTAGGGTGAATATTCAAAGGACCAATATATTCGCAAGCCCATGTCTGCATAAGAAGAGGATAATCTGCACATAATATGAACAAAGGAAATACAACAACATAAAAGGGAAGCGTCTCGAATGCATACCTCCAGCACCTTCCATAGTGCAGGGCTATATTGGAAGTCCGGACGAGCAGGATGCACAAGGTTGGGCTCATCATTTTGGGAAATCCTCACCCCACGACGAAGACCATGGAGGAACGCTGCATAAGCTGCTTTGCCCCAGTTCAATTGACGAATACCATCAAAATCCAACAAATTGCGCATCCAAGACAACAATATTTTGTCACCGCGGTTGGCAAAAATGATAGAGACAATAAAGTATGCCATGAACAGGAAGCGGCGTTAGTCCAACGGTAGAGTGGCGAAGTTATCGCTGCTAAATAAGGCCTCAAAATGTGGACATGACAATCTGGCCAAGCCTCTTGCCCAGGGCAGAGAGCCAAAGACGCGCCAATACAGGGCCTAACATAGCCATAACTTTCGGAGGAAGATCTTTGAGAAATTCCACATTTTGGCCACCCCAAGAAAGGCATGTGATCATAACAAAGTTAGTTGGCGTCACCGTCATCTCGCCTACTGGCAGATGAAAGGAATTGGTGGTGTCCCAAAACCTTTCAGCAGAGCACTCCCTAAAACACGGTGGGCTTTTCCTTTCCAAGCCACTAGACATGACCGAAACGTGGCAATGCCAGTACCTGCCAGAGTATTGCGAGCAAAATCTCCCAAAGATTAAACAAACTTTGGGAGTTTCTTTAGATTCTCGTAGGTCTTTAAGGAATCCTCCGAAAATATCAAATGAAAAGAGCTATGGACTATGAAGCATGAACTCGATTAGCACTCTACTAACGGGTCAAAATATGGGAGATTACAAAAAAAGAGCGCAGGACATTTTATTTTGGGTCGACTCAAGTGGAAGACCCAACAGCCCGCATCACCAGTGGAAGGCCGCCGGACCTTCCGACTTTCCTCGGTCAGCCCCCCCGCCATGCCCACAAGAGTTTGGCCAGTACAAGGCAAGGAAGGCCGCTAGGCCTTCTTGATTTTCTTTGGCCCATCATAACTACGCGCAAAAACTAGGCTCGAACAAATTAAAGGGGAAGGCCGTCGAGCCTTCCTGATCAATGGGTCGTGGAATTTTCATTCATTGGACGGTTATCATATGAACGAAATTTTGGGTATTCTTTGCAATTTTGGGCAAAATAAAAGGTGCATGCAAATATGCAAAGCATCATAAATGTAACACCCCGAGGTTACTAACCATAAGATCAAGCTAATGATTCACTTAACCCAATGATTAGTAGTGGATAAACACCTGAGAGTACTACCGCCATCCACGGAGGTGGACGAGGCTAACATCAATCCCAACATACAACCATAGATGATGCATCTTAACATAAACGCCATACGACATAACTCACAACTTACTTTAATTACATAACCACTAAAATTATCAATCTCTTTATTCTAAACCGATAGCTCCCAAGTCACCTTCGCGGTCTTAGGTAGACCTATCGGTTCGTCTGTCCGGAGTCTCACCTTTTACTTTAGCCGGATGCCCTAAAACGGAAATAGAAAACTTCGAAAAGTGAGATGAATCTCAGTGCGGATATCCCTCTAATGAAAGAATAATTTCACAATTTATTTTACTTACTAGCGCGGTTCCAACATAAATAAAGCCAGATAAAAGAGGAAAAAATAAACAATAAGTGGTACGTAACTGACAGAATTAAGCCGTAGCTTAACCTATTCCTGTACCTTACAAAAATCGTAACTTAACAAAACTGTGCATGAGCATCCTTTCCTTCCAACATAACTTAAACAAAAGTTTAGGAGATTCATAAATCATACTTAAACTTGACATAAAACACATAGTACCTAAAACATAAATTCAATATTGAATTATCGTGAATCAAGAGTTGAAAAAAAAACTGATAAGTAAATCATAAAACCTTATTTTAGCCCAAAGACTTGGAAACTTAATTAATTAACATTTAGTTGTCCCTTTTGTTAACCTAGAGGGCCCCTACTTGCGATCATCGGGTGAGCCTCCGTATGCGCATACCCGGACCGATCGGGACATCCGGATGGTGGATAAATGTACTATACTGGCCAGACTTCCTGGTGTGCACCTAAGGCACCTTAAACATGATTTCCCTAGTGTGCATGAAGGCACATTATCGTGGTGTGCACGGAGGCACGATTATCTTGGTGTGCATTTAGGCACAAAATACATGGTGTGTACTAAGACACGAGTTCCCTGGTGTGCTCTAAGGCACAAATAATAAACATAAACGGGGCCTTTATTCACTTTAGAATGTTTAAAAACCATAACCTTGAAACTTTAGTAAAACAAGAACCTTATACAAAACTATTCTTGGCTTAAAGATATCCTTGGAATCCTTTTGGACAAAGGTTATACTTATACAGAAACCTACTCATGAAAAGTCCTTAATAACTTCAACACTTATTGTCATCATCCCAAAAGTACTTATTTAGTACGAATGACTTAACATGGAAGAGGTGTTCTTAAGTATTAATAATTAAGGTAAGATAACTCACTTGATAAAGCTTACTTTGGTACATAGAACCACATAAACTTATTTATACTTCATCATGATGTATAAGATGTGAAGAGAATGATACAAGTCTCAAAAGTAGAGATAAACATTATAAGGCATAAAACAAATTGTATACTCATAAATATTTTAAAGAACTTACACAATCCACAAAACCATATAAAACGTGGTTATACTTCAACATGTCATAATGAATTAAAATAAAAAAAACATAAATCTCAACAATAATAGGGATTTTAAATGTCATAAAATCAACCATGAAATATGTAAGAAAGGTTATAAGCAATATACGTACCTGAAGACTTAAACCACACACTGGACAAGCAGAGACTTGAACAGTTTAAGTGCAATGATCTCTTGGGAAGACTTAGAAAAGAAAGGGAAGATGAATTAGGGTCTAAATTAGGAGGAAAGATTGAGAAATAACTTTAATAAATTTTCATGGCTTAATAAAGAACTTATTTCTTTAAGGTGCACTCATAAGGCCATAACTTTTCCCACAATAATCATATCAAAGCATAAAAGGGCTTTTCGGAAAGCTTGGATCACCAACTACAATTTCTAGTTAGTCATGAAGGCCAAAAACATGGTTAACAGGGTTAAAAACCCTCATCTTTACATGCTGTCCGGAAATAAACACTTTAAACCTCCCTCCTACGGAGAATCATAACTCAAGCTATACTTATCGGTTTGGGGCATGCAAGCTGTCTATGGAAAGCTCGTAATACATACATCAACTTTCATTTTTACCACTAGCTGATTTGAGCATGAGAAAGGGTCGAATTTCGGCCTTGAACTGAGGCAGCCACAAACATTTTCTGGATAACTCAGATTTTTACCTCTCACATAAAAGCTCACAACTCTCTCTCCCGGTATCGTATGACCATGAAATTTCCTTTCCAGAAAGCTTCCAGAAAGCTTAAAGTGTCCTCTTCAACTTTCATGTTGAATACTCAGCCCAAAAATACCTCTAAAGAAAAGAAAAACTTTGATTTCTAAACTGCCGCAGAAATTCGTATTCATGTGTCACCTCTCACGGTTTTGATCATAACTTTCAATGTACTTATTGAAACTTCGTGATTCAAAAACCGGGGTTTAGCTAATGTCTTAGGCTATCTAATTACACTATAAAATTGGACAAATTCACATCTTACACTCCCTGGAAATTTCAGAACTCAACCAGACTTGAAAAGGGGTTTGTTTGCAAGTTAAACTTGAAATCCCACACTAATTTCTCTCCAAGAAATAATCCTAGCATGTGAATAAAATTCCCACAATTAAACACCTTAGAAACCTTCATACCTATCCATATTTGATACATGCAAGCAAGGTCTTCACAAAATTAAATACCCAAGTTATATATCATCATAAATCTAACACCAACCTTCATTTCACTCACTACAATGACAATTTAAACCTAATCTATTCACATGCAACTAAAATTCAAGCAAGAAACTATTCTTTCATATTGAAATTCGTCTCCAACCATCTCACATATACATATTGACCTACAACAATTACTTATTCAAGCATAAAAACACCCCACTCTACCATCACTTACCAAATTTCCACTTGATTCTTCTATATACTCTACAATCTCCTCTTGGATTTCCCAACACCCTTGATTAACCACTGGAAAAAAAACATGAAACAGAGAACCAAAAACTCATATTATAACTGAGATTTACACTTGAATGAGAGTAGGAGAGCGATGGAGTAAATTACCATTTGAAGGAGGAGAATGAAAAGGGAGAAGAAGATGAGACTCTAATGATGATGGTGGTGTGGAGGTGGTGCGGCGGTGCTGCGGCTGGCCGGAAGTTCTGCCGGCGGCGGGCAGCAAGCGGCGGCCAGGAGCAAAGGCACTAGGGGCTCGGGAGTTGGAGAGCCGAGAGAGAGAAAGTGAGCTAGGGATGAGAGGGAGTGATGATGAGTTTGATCCAATGGTAAAGATGGAATTAATGGATATAAGGCCCCATGTTTTTATATTTAAGTGGCTCAATTGTTCTCTTCCTCACTCACATGGCTAGTTGAATAATGGCCCAAATCAATAAATTTATCAATTTTAACTCCATCCTTATATGTATATCTTCCTAAACCCAAATTACTATAACTTGGTACATAGTAAATATTATCGGTAACCCATGGAAATCCAAATAAATATACCTATACACCTCCTTGTAAAATCCCATAATTATTTCTACATCGACTTGGATAAAAAGAAGGATTCGATATATCGGTCTTGGAAACAGATACAGAAACGGTCACGATTACTATAAATTATCAGAAGAGGAACATCGAGAAAATAAATTTTTTTACTGATACACTGAACGATCGTTGCACTGTTCAAGTCCTACAAAAACACACACTTGGTTAGAAAGGATGGAACACGCGCTTTAATTATCCGTGATTTATTTGTAACCTTGATTATTTAAACTAATTACCAAGTATTAAGGGGTTGTTTTTTTTGGGTTATTACATCTTACTACCCTTAAAATAAGTTTCGTCCCCGAAACTTGAAAATACTACCCTCATATCTCTGGTGACTTACTCCCCTTAAAAGGAGTGATTTTCTTTGGGTACTTGTTTTGCATGTCTTTTTCAGTTTCCCATGTAGCATCCGTCATGGTGTGATAAGTATAAAGGACTTTCACTAAGGGAGTCTTCTTGGAATGTAAACGCTTGACTCTCTAGTCCAAAATCTGGACCGACACTTCATCATATGACAGATTTTTCGTGATGGTTGTTGGCCCCAGTTCACTCCCAAGACCTGGGTCCGGTACATACCTTCGGAGTGGTGAAACATGGAATACATCGTGAATATGTTCTAAATTTGTAGGCGGTTTAAGCCTATACGCTACCTAATTTATCTTCACAACGACCCAATATGGTCCAATATATCGAGAACTTAGTTTCCCTCAAACATCAAATCTTATACGACTTTGGTTAGTAGACATTTAAGGAAAACTCTGTCCCTTGTCTGCATTCTAATGGTTTCCTTCTCCTAACAGTACCATTCTTTGGTCAGCTTTGAGTCGTTTCGCTAAGTTGTCGGAGGATCCGAATTTTCCCATTGCGTTCCCAGCCTAGTATTGTCCTGATTCATACCTTCTTTCCTCTACCCCGGTGCGTATGTATTACATATCATCATCATTCAATTACTCTGCTTTGATTTCTTCCAAGAAGGATGGATGCTTCAATGACTTGGTTACCCTTAATTTCGCATTTCCTTTTTGGTATGTCATCACTATTTTCATGTTCTGCACAGTTGGTTCCTTTGAGGTTGAAAGACTAGGTGTGCACTTGAACTAGAGTAAGTTCACTCTTAAATTCTTGAAGGGTTCCTTCACATTTCTCGGTCCACCCAAATTTGGGGAATTTTCTTTACGAACTAATTCGCGGTAGGGAAACATTTAAACATGTTCTTGAGTGCACCATTGACCACGGTATATTCTACCTAAAGACCTCTTACCTTAGAACTAATTGTTGATCTGTATTAATTTACAATTGTACCCACCTTTGGGGGTAGCCTTGAGTACATTTTAGGTTGTTGCTTGCCCTAATATGTTATTTCGCCTAACCGAAGTCCATGCCTTGGAAATTTCATAAATAACTGATGCTCTCTTGAGGTTTGTAACCTAATTCTTAGATGTGGTTCATGTCCTTCTTGAGTCTTTGAGTGGGCCAAAAATGTTGTCAACCAGCGTAACCATATATTGGTCTATACGCACCTATACACTTGGTTCATGAAACCCATAAGTACGGTTAGGACGTTGGTAAGCTCAGGGCATAATTAGGAGCTCATAATATCCGTATCAAGTCTTAAAAGCAGCCCTATGTACATCTTCCGACTTGATCCTTGCTTGATGTTACCTTAACCTCAAATCAACCTTCGAAATAATTCTAATTCTGTGTAAACTGATTAAGCAGGTTGTCAATGTAAGGAAGGGGATACTTATTCTTGATAGTAACCTTGTTCGATCTTTAATAATTTATGCACAATCTTAATCTGCCATCTCCCTTCTTCATAGAAGTACAGGTGGCCCATAAGGGGACATACTCTAGGTCTCATGGGCTTCCCTTATCTTGGCTCGCAGTTGGGTTTTGGACTCCCTCAATTCCATGGGTACTACTCTACCTAATACTTTTGAAGTTAGGTTAAGTTCTTGGAACTTAACGGTAATAGTCACCTCAAAGGATAATTTAGCACCCCTTTTGTGCACGATATGTTAACCTTATAGTCTTTAGAGAGGCCATAACTTACCTATATTACCATATACTTCCTGTCCTTTACCTTGGACCTTACGGAGCCGCTAGCTCCCTTTCTGATTCACCCTTGAGACATAATTAGAGTTCTTATTCAGCGGGAATACCTGGCTTGCTCATAGCCCCTGCATATTTTCACGATCTTGTTGATTACCATGCCTAACCCGAAGGCTATTACTAATGCATAACTAACTAAGTCGGTTATTCATAGGACTGTGGATCCATATTTTGTATAACTTTCCACATATGCCCTTGCCTGGTGGACATTAACTGCTCTTAACTGCCTCAACACTTTAGGTTTTACTTCTCTTAATTATATGAACACTTTCATCTTTTCGAAAACACTAAGGTAATGACATGCACCCTTTTTTACAAGTTTATCCATATGACTTTTATTCTTCTACAAGGCGAGCTAATCCTTTTTCATGCATCATGTACTCTTAAGCTAATAAACAACTTAATCCAGAAGAAGTCTAGACTCACAGGTCCCTTGTATATTTCATTTTAGAAACGGTTTCCTATATTTCCCAACATTTCCTCATAAATCATGGGAGCTCCCTGCGAATAATAGGTTTGAATCTGAAGTGGAAAACATGGTAATAGAAGATACGATTAATACGAGATATAAGCATGAATCTCCAAGCTAATGAGGATGTACAACGATGGGTTTAATATTTCGTAGTGAAATATGGATACTACATCAGTTTAACGACACCTATCTATTTTGGATGAGAAAGATGGTTACTAAAAGATAAGATAATCAGTAATGATGGTGATTATAATGATTTCATGAATAAGGGGGCCCGTAAGAAACACTTAAATGAGCGTGGGTGGGAGAGAAAGATATTGGGGTAAACTTTTGATTCCTGAATCAGAGCAATCAATATCTGGAATGCATGAATATTTTTCAGTAGCTACTTGGAGCGAACAAGGCATAAATTATTGGTTTTGGATGAATTATGGCCATTATTGGACATGAGCTTTGAATCTGAAGTGGAAATCAACTACAGAGAATGATAATTACTTATGAAAAAGAAAAGATAGACCAAGACAAAGAGCCATACGTAATACGTGAAGTCCATAATGGAATGATGAATTGGTAGCGATTCCAAAAGGAAAACAATGGCCATGAGAAAATTGATCATGAATTTGTAACAAATCGGTGAAGGCTTATCTTTAAATAGTCAAGAATAATTGGCCGATAACAATGATAGGATCTCATAAGAATTCTTGAAGATGAGCAATGTCAGAAAATTATAGACTTGGATTCACATTGCGATGCTAAGGGAATTTTTTTTTATGAGGATGCACAATGTGAATGTGTGATAAAGATTTGGTTCAAGTAATGAACCTGAAGTATGATAGTCATGCAAAAGAGGTTTGAACCTCATAATAGTTGTTAGATAGAAATGGTTAGATGGATTCCGGTACAAGATCATAGACAACAGATTAAGGAGAGAGACTTCTAAATCCCAAATTATGTCAAATATCTCTCCACATAAATCCTCTCTACATACCCGGATGAACATGCTCACCTGATCTTATCAGTCCTCCTTTTTCCTGTTCTTAATAATAGATTTCTAACTCCAATATTTTCCCCTTTTCTCACTATATTTCTTTCCCCTAACGTTCTTCCCCACACATGAGTATAATAAAAGAAAATCAGTATCACCTCGATGAACGTCAGAATCTCTGCGTTCGCACTATTGCCCTTTTATCATGGATACCAGATTTATAAAACCTCTGTTCCCTTTGTTGACCATCATTAGCAAACACTTCAACCCCAAATTGAATATTTGGAAAATCGTAAACACTTCTTTCCCATATTGCTTTACGGAAATTTCAGTAGAGTTACACCCAAACATAGCCTTCCAGAACTTGAAAGGTCTTTTGATTTCCCTCCATACCACATCTTAGACTTGACCTGGTACAATGAGACCAACTATCCATTTACACATTGTTACTGTCATTCGTGGGTTAACAAATGTTCTTAATTACTTGGAGTATTATCATACGAGGGGTCTCTTAACAAGAATCCAGGGAACATACACATATAAATTTACTTGCCTCTGGTGCTATGTCGCCAAAAATCCATATACTAGTTGTTAAGCACAACCTCATGTTTTAGAAACCACCACGTGTGCTTACTTTTCCTTTGAATATCCCTAGAGTCAGACCAATTTTCCCGCATCCCAAGAATTATCTCAAGCGGCATTTAAACACAGTTCAGTTGGTAGTATAGTCCTTGCTTACAATTACATTACAGTTACCAATTATATCCGGACCGCCTATATATAAACAGAATAATTAAGCATCACTATTCCTTTACCCACATAAAACCATCTTCGCTACTTCCGACCGTCCTGGGTGGAGGTGTAGTCTTCAACGTCTGAGCCATCGTTCTCTTTTTAGATCTTGGGTCACTCTTGGCCCATTTCTATTCTTACTTTCTACTTGGTTGAGGCTAACTTTGCCAACCATAGGGTCCGTTGCCGCCTGCACAATCTTTATATTGCCAGAATCATATAATGGAGCTGAAGAACAGATTGGTGTTCCAAGAGGTCGCGAAAATAATACGATATCTCCTATCCGAAAATACCCTTGAAGTATGCGTACTTTTGAAGTTGCAACTTAAAGGTCATCGCAGTTTATACTCCTGACATTTGGAACCCTTCTTCTGGTATGTCCTGGTCATAAGTGTAGAAGAAATCATGGTACTTGTTTTGGAATACTATACTTGGATGACTGGATGAGAGAGATTCTAGAAGACAATGCATCCTTCTCACTTGCTCATGGTGCTGAGATTACGGATTTTACCTTAGGTCACAAAGGACTTTCATCCCTTTAGAAACATGTATGGAGATTAGTCCCCGAATTCCATATGAATGGCAGAAGGGTTTAGCGATTCAAAATCCATTACTTATCGTGAAATAAAATGACGTTCCTCCATAGGTAAAGATGCTAAAGCAATAACACTCATGATTTCCCATCTTGTAAGGGTCTTAATTATGAGGACCCATGTCTTAAAGACTAGATTAAGAGTCAATATCTCACCACTAACTCTAGCTACCCAATAAGTTGCCACATAGACCATTACCTACCCCTTAAACTATAACTTATTCCCATGTGGGTTAACCTTCACTCGAAACTTTCCCGTCAGTTATCTATCGTTAACATAAAAAGATAAAAAAAAAACGTCATTAACTAAGAAGAAACGTACGATCGATATGAACTTGCATAACTATAACACCTTGTATTCGGACGAACCCATCAACTAATTTGTGTTTTGGATCATTTCAAGTTTCACCACTATTTTTGAACTTATATCATCAGCTTGTGACCAACCCCCTTTTGCACGTACATACGTAGGCTCCTTATTCACTAACTCTTTACATACTTAAGCTCTACCACTGATCTTAGAACTAAAGCATCAACCCATGTCCAACCTTTTCCATGTCCATACTTAGACTCATAATGCACTACCACTCTTTACACCATCATTTATACTTAGATTCTCCTTATATCATGCACCCGTTAAAAAAAAATCATATTTCAACCCATCCTCATTCGTCGTTTCAAATACCCCACACCTATTAATATAATTAAACCACATATATTTATCCATAACATACCTTAAACCCATATCGTACCTTAAACCCATACCATACCCTTAAGACCATTGGGTTTCCTCTAGCTTCATCTCACACTATAATACCAACACCTAAGACAATCCCAAATTGTTTTGCTCTGATACCACAACTGTAACACCCCCAAGTTACTAACCATAAGATCAAGCTAATGATTCACTTAACCTAATGATTAGCAGCAGATAAACACCTGAGAGTAGTACCGCCGTCCACGGAGGTGGACAAGGCTAACATCAATCCCAACATACAACCATAGATGATTCATCTTAACATAACAACCATACGACATAACTCACAACTTACTTTAATTACATAACCACTAAAATGATCAATCTCTATATTCTAAACCTACAGCTCCCAAGTCACCTTCGCGGTCTTAGGTGGACTATGGGTTCGTCCGTCCGGAGTTTCACCTTAGCCGGATGCCCTAAAACGGAAACTGAAAACTTCGAAAAGTGAGATAAATCTCAGTACGGATATCCCTATAATGAAAGAATAATTTCACCATTTATTTTACTTACTAGCGCGGTTCCAACATAAATAAAGCAAGATAAAAGAGGAAAAAATAAACAATAATTGGTACGTAACTTACAGAATTAAGCCGTAGCTTAACCTATTCCTGTACCTTACAAAAACCGTAACTTAACAAAATTGTGTACGAGCATCCTTTCCTTCCAACATAACTTAAAGAAAAGTTTAGGAGATTCATAAATCATACTTAAACTTGACATAAAACACATAGTACTGAAAACATAAATTCAATATTGAATTATCGTGAATCAAGACTTGAAAAAAAAACTGATAAGTAAATCATAAAACCATATTTTAACCCAAAGACTTGGAAACTGAATTAATTAACATTTAGTTGTCCCTTTTGTTAACCTAGAGGGCCCCTACTTGCGATCATCGACTAAGCCTCCGTATGCGCATACCCGTACCGATCGAGAGATCTGGATGGTGGATAAATATCCTATACTGGCCAGATTTCCTGGTGTGCATGAAGGCACGATTATCGTGGTGTGCACGGAGGCACGGTTATCTTGGTGTGTATTTAGGCTCAAAAATACATGGTGTGTACTAAGACGCGAGTTCCTTGGTGTGCTCTAAGGCACAAATAAACATGAACGGGGCCTTTATTCACTTTAGAATGTTTAAAAACCCTAACCTTGAAACTTTAGTAAAACTAGAACTTTATAACAAACTATTCTTGGCTTAAAGATATCCTTGGAATCCTTTTGGACAAAGGTTATACTTATAAAGAAACTTACTCATGAAAAGTCCTTAATAACTTCAACACTTATTGTCATCATCCCAAAAGTACTTATTTAGTACGAATAACTTAACATGGAAGAGGTGTTCTTAAGTATTAATAATTAAGGTAAGATAACTCACTTGATAAAGCTTACTTTGGTACATAGAACCACATAAACTTATTTATACTTCATCATGATGTATAATATGTGAAGAGAATGATACGAGTCTCAAAAGTAGACAAAAACTGTATAAGACATAAGACAAATTGTATACTCATAAATATTTTTAAGAACTTACACAATCCACAAAACCATATAAAACGTGGTTATACTTCATGTCATAATGAATTAAAATAAAAAAAACATAAATCTCAACAATAATAGGGATTTTAAATGTCATAAAATCAACCATGAAATATGTAAGAAAGGTTATAAGCAATATACGTACCTGAAGACTTAAACCACACACTGGACAAGCAGAGACTTGAACAGTTTAAGTGCAACGATCTCTTGGGAAGACTTAGAAAAGAAAGGGAATATGAATTAGGGTCTAACTTAGGAGGAAAGATTGAGAAATAACTTTAACAAATTTTCATGGCTTAATAAAGAACTTATTTCTTTAAGGTGCACTCATAAGGCCATAACTTTTCCCCAAGAATCATATCAAAGCATAAAAGAGCTTTTCGGAAAGCTTGGATCACCAACTACAACTTTCTAGTTAATCATGAAGGCCAAAAACATGGTTAACAGGGTTAAAAACCCTCATGTTTACATGCTGTCCGGAAATAAACACTTTAAACCTCCCTCCTACGGAGAATCATAACTCAAGCTATACTTATCGGTTTGGGGCACGCAAGCTGTCTATGGAAAGCTCGTAATACATACATCAACTTTCATAGTAACCCTAGCTGATTTGAGCATGAGAAAGGGTTGAATTTCAGCCTAGAACTAAGGCAGCCACAAACATTTTCTGGATAACTCAGATTTTTACCTCTCACATAAAAGTTCATAACTGTCTCTCCAGGTATCGTATGACCACGAAATTTACCTTACCAGAAAGCTTAAAGTGTCCTCTTCAACTTTTATGTTGAATACCTAGCCTAAAAAGACCTCAAAATAGAAGAAAAGCTTTGATTTCTAAACTTCCGCAGAAATTCGTATTTATGTGTCACCTCTCACGGTTTTGATCATAACTTTCAATATACTTATGGAAACTTCGTGATTTAAAAACCGGGGTTTAGCTAATGTCTTAGGCTATCTAATTACTTTATAAAATTGGACAAATTCACACCTTACACTCCCTGGAAATTTCAGAACTCAACCAGACTTGAAAAGGGGTTTGTTTGCAAGTTAAACTTGAAATCCCACACTAATTTCTCTCCAAGAAATAATCCAAGCATGTGAATAAAATTCCCACAATTAAACACCTTAGAAACCTTCATCTCTATCCATATTTGATACATGCAAGCAAGGTTTCACAAAATTGAATACCCAAGTTATATATCATCATAAATCTAACACCAACCTTCATTTCACTCTCTACAATGGCAATTTAAACCTAATCTATTCACATGCAACCAAAATTCAAGCAAGAAACTATTCTTTCATATTGAAATTCGTCTCCAACCATCTCACATATACATATTGGCCTACAAAAATTACTTATTCAAGCATAAAAACACCCCACTCTACCATCACTTACCAAATTTCCACTTGATTCTTCTATATACTCTACAATCTCCTCTTGGATTTCCCAACACCCTTGATTAACCACTAGAAAAAAACATGAAAAAGAGAACCAAAAACTCATATTATAACTGAGATTTACACTTGAAAAAGAGTAGGAGAATGAGGGAGTAAATTACCATTTGAAGGAGGAGAATGAAAAGGGAGAAGAAGATGAGAGTATGATGATGATGGTGGTGTAGAGGTGGTGCGGCGGTGCTGTGGCTGGCCGGAAGTTCTACCGGCGGCTGGCAGCAGGGGCTCGGGAGTTGGAGAGCCGAGAGAGAGAAAGTGAGTTAGGGATGAGAGGGAGTGATGATGAGTTTGATCCAACGGTAAAGATGGAATTAATGGATATAAGGCCCCATGTTTTTCTATTAAGTGGCTCAATTGTTCTCTTCCTCACTCACATGGCTAGTTGAATAATAGCCCAAATCAATAAATTTATCAATTTTAACTCCATCCTTATACGTATATCTTCCTAAACACAAATTACTAAAACTTGGTACATAGTAAAATGTTATTGGTAACCCATGGAAATCCAAATAACTATACCTATACACCTCCTTGTAAAATCTCATAATTATTTCTACATCGACTTAGATAAAAAGAAGGATCCGATATATCGGTCTTGGAAACAGATACAGAAACGGTCACGATTACTATAAATTATCGGAAGAGGAACATCGAGAAAAGAATTTTTTTTTTACTAATACACTGAACGATCATTGCACTGTTCAAGTCCTGCAAAAACACACACTTGGTTAGAAAGGATGGAACACGCGCTTCAATTATCCTTGATTTATTTGTAACCTTGATTATTTAAACTAATTACCAAATATTAAGGGGTGGTTTTCCTTGGGTTATTACAATAAGACATCAAGCATGCAACATGGAATTCAACAAGACAGGATGGAATTGAACATTTCTGCTTGCTCATTTTACGCTAAAATAAATGTTAACAAAGAAATGTTCGACAGTTACCTTGATATGCGACCGATGGTACCAAACATGGTTTCAGTTGCGCAGAGTCAACTCAGTGGCGGCAACCTCGGCCCCGGGAACGAAGCTTCGCCTAGAAATACCTCCATGGGTCCATAATGTCGCATGAGGAAGAGGAGGATTCATCTGGCTCCGTAGTTGCATTCTTCTTCAAATAAAAGAGAAGACCAACAACTTTCAAGAAGAAAATTTTTGAGAGTAACCTGAAGAGCTTTAGGAGGAAGAGATGAAGATATGTCAATGATGGAGACCATCATGAAGAATACCAAGCAGCAGCAGCTTCATCAGCAAAGGAGGCATCTATAGTAGCTTCATCAGCACTTTCAGCAGAAGCACAAGGAGGAGACCATGATGATTTACCAAACTCAGCAGCTAAGGAAGCATC
Organism: Portulaca oleracea; assembly: GCA_029582165.1. Taxonomy (NCBI): domain Eukaryota; kingdom Viridiplantae; phylum Streptophyta; class Magnoliopsida; order Caryophyllales; family Portulacaceae; genus Portulaca; species Portulaca oleracea. Next base: position 36,992,743 of record CM055887.1, read on the forward strand.
TCCAGCAGAAACCGTAGGCTTCTTAATCCCAGCAAAGACAGCAGGCCATTCAGCATGTCATTCAGCAATTCAGTCACCCACCAGAAGGATCACAGCTTCAACAGAAGCCAACAACCCATCTATAGCATCCATCCAAGCTTGTTACACACTTGTGAAGCAAGTCTTGGCACCTACAGCCATCCAGCCCATCGGCATTGGTCATTTAGACCAAATCCAGTTCCCAGCAACAACAGTCCAAGCATCGGTCTTTCTCAATGTCATATCTGTTGATTGAGGAAGATCCAGCCAAGGATCCCTAGCAAATTTTTGTTCTATGTCATGCCATTTTCATGTCCAAGCCAAGTCTCAGCATGTTCGAGCATGGCATCAGCAAGTTTCAAATGCCAGAACAAGCAATCCCAGCAGGGTTGTTTGTTATCAGTTTTTCCAGAACCTCAGTTGTGAGGCTAAGTCTTTTGTTATTTGTCCATAGGGGTTATTTTGGTCTTTCCAGCTCATACTTAACTTGTTTAGATTACTTCCAAGTTAACATTTGCACGGGAATCACCACAGTAACAATCTTTTTAACCCCTTAGGCAGGAAAGCTTTCTATTGGTTCATTTTGCCACTCTTTTGGCATTTGGTCCAATCAGGAGATAGTTTACTTTTTCCTTTTATTTTCTTGCAAGTTGTAATCCGGATCATAGTAGTTAGCTTAGGATGTAATCAGTTGTATTTATTTTAAGTATTGTAAGTTAGATTAAGTCAGGGAGATTAGGCAGATTAGCTTATGTTAAGCAGCTGCTAATCAAACTGCTTGTAGCCTTTATATTCTGAAGTTTCCAGCAATGAAAGGCATCTCAGTGTTTATTTAATAGTATTCTCGAGTGTCTTAGAACCTCGGTATGTTTTTGAGCAACAGATAACTCTCAAATCTCTGTTTAAATCAGCTCCTGTCACTAGATTTTGGCAAGAATCCAACAAGTGTTAGCTGTGCTTGATCATCCATGCTCTGGTGTGTCTGTAGGAGTATGAATGTGAGAGTCCTTTTCCCTTGATTGCAGTTGTGGTGTGTCTGTATCAACTATAAGCAAGCCTATCTTTATTTTCCTTGTTGGGTTGTCTTCTATTCCAGCCAATTGTTTCAAATTAGCTATTGTTATTACAATCATTCTGGTGTGTGTGTGAGTTGTATGATGCATTCTAGTTCAATACTCTGATCTTTGTGAGCTAGCATACATCATCTTGGTATCAGATCATTTTGTTCTATCTTGGAGGAAGTTTGTTCGTGATCTTTCAGGATGTCGAGCAGCAGTAAGACACCTCAGGAGATTGTTGAACAGGCTTTGAGAGAAAAGTATGAAATGAAGAGGCAACTGAAGTATCTGAAGGATTAGTTGAAGCACTATGTTTATCTGAAGCAGAAACAGATTCAGGAAGATGAATTTGAGAAAAACAAGGCTATGAAGAGGAGGAGGTAGAAGAAGAGAATATTTATGAGGAAGAAGAGGAGGAAAATCCTTTTGAAGATTCTGGTTTCATAGGAGAAGTTGGTAGAGGAGTTCCAGCAAATAGGAGGTCCATTAGGAGGAGTTATGGGATGAGAGGTGGTCGAGGTGATCAACATCTTAGGAGAGGAGGTGATAGAGATGATAGGGAAGATAGGGAGGAAAGGAGGACAGAAAAGTTAGATTTTAAGGTGGAGATACCTAAGTTCAAGGGAGATTTAGATGCAGAAGTATTCTTAGACTAGTTGCAGACCATTGAGAGGGTGTTTGATCTTAAGGAGGTTTCTGATGAGAGTAAAGTTAAGCTTGTTGGTCTCAAACTGAGAGGACATGCTTCAACCTGGTAAAGTAACTTACAGAAGAGAAGAGTAGTGAAGCTTGGGAAGGATAAGATCAGAACATGGGAGAAAATGAAAAAGAAGTTGAAAGAAAATTTTTTACATGAGAATTACTTGCAGTCTAACTATACTAAACGGCAGCAACTTGTTCAGGGAGGGAGATCAGTAGAGGAGTACACTAAGGAGTTTGAGCACCTGCTATGGAGGTGTGATTTGAAGGAGAATGATGTTCAAACTTTGGTGAGGTATTTGACAGGCCTAAATGACAGCATCAGGCATGTTGTGGAGCTTCAGTCCTACTCCAGCTAGAAGAGTTGAGCTCCAAGGCTCATAAGGTGGAACAACAATGAAAGAACATGTCCAGGGAGTATCAAGCAAAGCCCCAACCCAGAGCCTACCCACAAAAACAGCCTTACTCTTATCAAAAGCCAGCTTACAACCCATCTCCTAGACCACAGCCAACTCCAGCACCACAAAATAGACCCCCACCCCCAAAATCCCCACAAATTCAATCTCAAACCTACCCCCAAAGACCCCCAGCACCAGCAGGAAAGGCTTTCAATGAAAGAAGATGTTTTAGATGTCAAGGCATGGGGCACATTGCCTCAGAATGCTCAAACAAAAGGATGGTTACTCTTGCTGTGTACCAAGAAGCTTTGTTTATTGACTCTGAATGTGTGCAGGAAGAAGAACAGGTTTATGAGGAGCCTGAGCATGATCCAATCTATGATAATGCTATAGAAGAGGGTCCGGATGAAGGAACAATGTTGGTGATCATGAGAGTTCTGAGCAGCTCAACAGTAGCAGAAGCGGAAGAGCAAAGGGAGAATATCTTTCACACAAGGTGTACCATTGGAGGGAAGTTGTACTCTGTGATTATTGACAGTGGAAGTTGTACCAATGCAGCATCCAGCAGCATGGTGAAGAAACTGAACCTAGCAACCAAGCCCCACTCAGCTCCATACACCATTCAATGGCTCAGTTCTGGGAAAGGTATCCAAATTTCTACTAGATGCCTTGTTAGCTTTTCAATTAGTCAATCATATAAGGATGAGGTCTGGTGTGATGTGATGTTTTGCCAATGGATGCATGTCATTTGCTTTTGGGTCGACCTTGGTTATATGATAGATTAGTTTGCCATTGTGGTAGAGCTAATACATATACCTTTACCATGAACCATAGTAAGATCATTCCTACCCCCATGAAACCCTCAGAACTAGCCAAGAAATCCAAGATCCTTTGTCTTGAACCCAATCTTGATGTGTTCTTTTATCTGATCAACATAAGTTTAGCACACAAAGAGACTCCAGCCCCACAAAATGACCACCCTTTATTTATACCTATACTCCAGCAGTATCAACATGTATTTCCTTATGAAATGCCACCTGGTTTACCATCTAAAAGGGATATCCAGCACAAAACTGACCTAGTGCCTGGATCAGTGTTGCCTAATAAGCCAGCTTATAGGATGACACCAGCAGATACAATGAGATACAGAGGCAGGTTGATGAGTTGTTGGAAAAGGGGATGATTAGGGAGAGTCTAAGTCCATGTGCAGTTCCAACCTTGTTATGCCTAAGAAAGATGGGAGTCAGAGAATGTGTATTGATTGTAGGGCCATTAACAAGATTACAATCAAGTATAGATACCCCATACCTAGGCTTGAAGATATGTTGGATGAATTACATGGGTCTGCAGTCTTTTCTAAGATTGATTTCAGGAGTGGTTACTACTGTTTAGACCCAAATTCTGTGTCTAAATACCGCCTAAATCCTTAGGCTTTTGACTTGCTTCGTAGCTTAATTTAATAAATTTTAATGCGTTTTTGGTAATTTTGTAGATTTCAGAGTTTTTACTCAAAACGTGGTAAAAAGGGCCATTTTTGCACCTAATTTGGGAATCCCAAGATTCCCCGAGTCCTGGTCGAGTCGAAGGCAAAGGAGATGGAAAGGTCGGACATATTAAAGAGATCAAAAGGGAGTAGACTTGCTGAAGATCATCGAAGCGTAGCCTCGGCCACGCCTTTCGTAGCGGGCGCTACGCCCAGAAGGAACTTTGACGCCGAGCTAGACTGTGGCCACGGTCATGTTGATCGTAGCCACGGTAGGATCAAGCTAAGCCCAAGGGAAGAAGGAGTGGGAGCCAAGCAAGACCTTGGCCACGGTTATGTTGATCGTAGCCACGGTGGGTTCATGACCTGCCTAAGTGAAATTTTAGCCGAGCGAGACCGTGGCCACGGTCTTGGAGACCGTAGCCACGACGGTGCGAAGGAGCGAAAAGTAATCTGCCCTAATCGCCAGACCGTACCCACGGTCCAGGGGCACCGTGCCCACGGTGCTGCGAAGAGAAGAGAGAAATCGCTCAAGATCACGCAGACCGTGCCACGGTCTCATAGAGACCGCGCCCCCTACAGATGCGTTTTGTCTGTTTAGCAAAGTGACGAGTTTTGAGTAACAAACTTGGCTTTTATATATTGGTTTTAGGTCTTTTAGCTGAACATCCTCTATTATCCTTTCTTAGCAAATCATCTATTATCCTATCTTAGCACATACTTTATCAGACTTTTATCACATTTTAAGCTTGGAATTAGAGTGATTAGTGAGAGTTTTTACTTACATTATTGTTCTTGTACTGGATTCTATTGGATTCCTATTTGAAATTTGAAGATTATTCTTATCTTTGGAGCATTGGAGCTTTATTATTCTAGAGTTTTCCCTTTGTCCTCGAAATCAATGAGCATTTCTTAACCTTTCTCTCTTTAATTCATTATTTACTTGTTAATCTCTGTTTTGTTATTAGAATTGTTGGTGTTTGTTGATTGTTAATTTGATTATCCTGTCAAGCATGAATGAAGTTGTTAATGTTATTATCATGTTAGTAAGGATGTTTAGAGGCTAGAACCCTAATGGGTTAGGGAGATATTAAGGGTGTGAATGGGTGATTAGGTCTGGGTTAGTAATATTAGTGAGTAATTAGTTGGGAAATCAATTTCCCACTCCTATCCTTCCCTCAAGTAGGATGTATTTGGGTTCGAAAGTCCCCGAATACATCCAACACTTGTGTTGGAAGGAGGGAATTGGGATAGTTAGTATTCTATTCACGAAAGCGAATAGAAACTAACTAGGAAGTTCCGTTTTATTAACCCTCCGGGTCTGTCGATGGAATTTGGGGAAGTTAATCCGGACTATCCTCGGAAAAGGAAGCCCGGTGGGTATTTTTCTAACGGAATTACCACTTGATTCTCCCTTTTTGTTACTCCCTTGTTGCAAAACCCATTTCCTCATCCCTGTTTGCATCCCGAAGTCTCCCGACACCCATTGTTTCCCTTTTTGATTGAACCAAAGTGTGTTTGTGCTGTTTTTACCCTAAACCTCTCATCGTTTCATGATCGTAAACCCTACCTATAGTCAAGTAGTCAAAGCTAAGGCCCCTCGCTCCCTAAGAAAGAACGATAAAAACCGAGGTTTACGAACCACGTTACACAAAATGGCGCCGTTGCCGGGGAGCAAGCGCACCTAGCTTAGCTTTTTGTCTATAGGTTGTTTAAGATCATTTCATTTGCTAGAGATTTTTTTATCCTTGGTTATTGGGAATTTGACTCTTCTATTTGTTCCTTTTGTGCATGCGGACTTGATCTCGACGAGGCCAAACTCCTATAACTCCACCGAATCTGAATCTGAATCCGGAGAGTATTATTCGCCAAGCTAACGCCGGCTCGAGACGAAGAAGACAACAAAGGGAGCGAGAGACGATCGAAATTCCAATGTCTGACGAAGAACCAGATCCACCTTGTACCTTAGCATCATATTCCTTACCATCGTCGGGTATGGGAGGCGATCCCATCATATTACCAGCATTACCACCGAACGCATCGTTCGAGTTCAAGCCATATTTGTTGGAGATATTCGAGAATGCTCCGTACCATGGAGGAGAGCATGAAAATCCTATTGACCACATCAACAAGTTCGAGCAACTAATCGGCTTCGTACAAATGAATGGAGTCTCTGCCGAATACATGAAGCTGAAGTTTTTCCCTCTCACTTTGAAGGGGAAAGCACTATTATGGATCAACACGTGTCCGCCCGGAACCTATTCTACATGGGATGCCCTTAGCCGCGACTTTCTTCAAAAGTTTTTCCCCCATGATGAGTCGTGTCGGTTGAGGCAAGCCAGCATGAGTTTCAAGCAAGAATCCGATGAGTAGTTATTCGAAGCATGGGGGAGATTCAAGGGTCTCCAACGGAGGTGTCCACACCACAATCTTAAAGATTGGTTATTATTGCATCATTTTTATTCCGGACTGAGTAGCTCTTTGCGAGAATCCATCGATCATGCCTCGGGGGGCATGTTCCTCAAGAAGACGGCGGAGGAAGCAAACGTATTTCTTCACGAGTTATCTCAAAACTCTCCTCATTGGGGAGGCGGTCGTGGCCCAAGAGATTGTCCTCTTCTAGAAAGCAATCCTACTATTAAATTTCTCATGAATGTCGTTCTAGAGATGCAACAAAAGTCGGCTTTGGAGGAGACCACGAGGCAAGTAAAGGCAGCTCAAGAAGTACCTATGCTTATTCCGGATGCCCGAGTTCTTATATGTGATTTTTGTGGAGGGCCACATTCTTTGAAGCGATGTGAAGAGTATCAAGCCGAGCAAGTCCAAGCCATTTATCCCAACAATAACCTCTCCTATACCAATCAAAACCCCATTCGTCCTCGTGGGAATTATGCCTACAACCAACAAGCTCCACTAAACCAAAACCCACCCCCCGATTTCCCAAATCAAAACTGCCGCCAATACCACCAAAACCCCCACCAAAATCCTCACCAAGGTCAATCTTCCCAAGCACCCAAACCACCACAACAAGAAACCCTTGAACAAACCCTTCAAAAGATGGCCTTATCTCAAGAAAAGATAGCCCTATCTCAAGAAAAGATGGCCTTAGATCGAGAAAGAGATCAAGCTCGCATCAAGAACCTCGAGTTACTATTGGCTCAAATGGCACAACAATCTCAACCCATCCAATCTTTGCCTAGCCAACCCCAACCAAATCTGAAGGGACAACTTAATGCTATAACATTGAGGAGTGGCAGGGAGATTGATGGCCCTAGGATGGTGGGAGAGGAAGTTTTGGGTGACAAAGTGGGTGATGTGGTAAATGTCTCGGAGGAGGAAGATTTGATGGAGAAGCGGGAGAGTGAGTTAGTCTTGGGTGAGGGAGTTGATGGAGTACATGAGGAGGAGTTGGAAGAATTTAGTAAGGAAAGAGAGGAGATGGAGAAGGTAAGGAAACGGAAAGGAAAAATGGTGGAAGAAGAGCCGATCCAAACCATTGAGAAACCAAAGCTACCGCCGGTCCCTTTTCCCGAGTGGTTAGCAAAGCCCAAGTCCGATGCGAAGTTTTCAAAGTTCATTGAGATGCTCAAAAAGCTTCAACTAAACATTCCGTTTCTTGATGCTATTTCCGAGGTCCCATCTTTCAAGAAGCATTTGAAGGAGCTTCTCACAAGCAAAAGGAGGATTCAAGAGAAATCTACGATCCATTTGACAGCGGATTGTAGTGCCATTATTGATAACAAATCACCGGAGAAGTTAGCCGACCCCGGAAGCTTTTCTATTCCATGCACCATTGGTGACATGCGGATTGGCCATGCCCTTTGCGATCTAGGAGCGAGTGTAAGCGTCATGCCTTATTCAATTTGCAAGAAGTTGAATCTCGACGATCTAGCTCCTACAACAATTAACCTCCAATTGGCCGACCGTTCTATGCAAAGACCTTTGGGAATATTGGAGGACATCCCGGTCCAAGTAGGGCGGTTTTTGATTCCGTGTGATTTCGTGATCTTGGAGATGGAGGAAGACAACAATATCCCTATCATTTTGGGAAGGCCGTTCCTTGCCACGGTGGGAGCAATAATTGATGTCAAGAATGCAAGCATGTCGTTGAATGTTGGTAACGAAAGCATCATTTTTCAACTTGAGGGGTCATTGAAAGGTCCTCCGTATGGGGACTCGTGCTATGCTATTGACATGATGGAGTTTCTTGTTGATGAGTATATTCAGGACTCCCATCTACTTGAGTCTACATGTGACGATCCCTTGGGAGCTTGCTTATTGGAATCCTTCCAATTTGAGACCGGCGGCACTGATATTACCTTCTTCACCAACCTTCTTGACTCATCACCCATGCATGAGGAGATTATTATTGACGAGCCTTATATGGAGTGCATGGAAATTCAAGATGCGATCTACAAAGGTATGTCTTCCTCTCAAGTTCAAGCTTCTATTCCTTTAGAGCTCAAACCTTTGCCCTCTTTCCTCCAATATGCTTTCTTGGATGATGAGAAATCTTGATCAGTCATTGTGAATGCGAAATTGAATGATTCTGAATTGTCCTAATTGCTTGAGTTGCTTAAAAAACATAGGGGTGCACTAGGTTATAAGATAGAGGATTTAAAAGGTCTGTCCCCTTCTATATGCATGCATTCGATTGACTTATTAGAAGATGCAAAGCCTACTAGACAACCCCAGCGTCGTTTAAATCCCAATATGCAAGAGGTGGTTAAAAAGGAAGTAGTGAAGTTGCTAGCTGCTGGGATCATCTTCCCCATCGCAAATAGCGAATGGGTAAGCCCGGTTCAGTGTGTACCCAAGAAGGGTGGAATGACTGTGATTGAAAATGACAAGAAAGAACTAGTTAGTACCCGGACCGTCATCGGTTGGCGGATGTGCATTGAATACCGCCAGCTTAACAAAGTAACGAAGAAGGACCATTTCCCCCTTCCTTTTATTCACCAGATGTTAGAACGGTTGGCGGGTCACTCGTATTTTTACTTTTTGGATGGGTACTCGGGGTTCTTTCAAATTCCAATCCACCCCTCACATCAAGAGAAAACTACCTTCACTTGCCCATACGGGACTTTTGCTTATCGTCGCATGCCTTTTGGGTTATGTAATGCATCGGGGACATTTTAACGTTACATGATGGCTATCTTTAGTGATTTCATTGAAAAATGCATGGGAGTCTTTATGGACGATTTTTCTGTCTATGGTAATACCTTTGATGATTGTTTGCTGAATTTGGAGAAAGTTCTAACCCGTTGTGAGGAAGTTGACTTGGTGTTGAATTGGGAGAAATGCCACTTCATGATGGAAGAAGGTATTGTGTTGGGTCATTTAGTTTCTTCTAAGGGCATTGAAGTGGACAAGGCTAAAGTTGAGGTTATAGAGCGCCTACCACCCCCAGTTTCTGTTAAGGGGGTGCGTAGCTTCCTTGGCCATGCCGACTTTTATCACCGGTTCGTCAAGGATTTTTCCAAAATTGCTCGACCTCTAACTGATCTCTTGTGCAAGGATGCCCTTTCTCCTTTACTGACGAGTGCCTTGAGTCATTTTATAGGTTGAAGCAGGCTTTGATTTCCGCCTCGGTAGTTCAACCTCCGGATTGGACACTACCCTTTGAAATCATGGTTGATGCGAGTGACTTCGCCGTGGGAGTGTGTTTGGCTCAAACAATAGAGAAGAAACCAAGAGTCATCTACTATGCAAGCCATGCGCTTGATAGTGCTCAAAGGAACTACACTACCACGGAGAAGGAGCTTTTGGCAATCATTTTTGCGCTCAACAAATTCCGGCAATACCTTATGTTCTCCAAGGTGGTAGTTTACACGGATCATGTCGCGATTAAATATTTGATGGGAAAGAAGGAAAGAAAGCCGAGGCTTATATGATGGGTCTTGCTTATGCAAGAGTTTGATTTGGAAATCCAGGACAAGGCCGGCACGAAGAATGTCGTAGCCTATCGCAAATTCTTGTCGATTTGAAGGACACCCAACCAATTGTAGATGCCTTCCCGGATGAGCGACTCATGGCTATCAACTCTCACCCGTGGTATGCGAACATCGTGAACTACTTGGCTAGTGAGGTGACTCCTCAAAATCTGAACCCTCATCAAAAGAAGAAGTTCTTCCACGACATGAAACATTACTTTTGGGATGACCCCTTCCTATTCCGGTTACGCAATGACAGGATGTATAGGCGATGTCTTCCCGAGAGCGAGGTGCAATCTGTTTTGACACATTGTCACGAATTCCCGGTGGGAGATCACGGTGGCTCCCAAAAGACGGCGGCAAGAGTTCTACAAGCCGGCTATTGGTGGCCGACTCTCTTTCGCGACGCCCATCTTCATGTCAAGCAATGCGACAAATGCCAAAGATCCGGAAATATTTCCCGGAAGAATGAAGCACCATTGGACTTCATCCTTGAGGTAGAAGTTTTCGATGTATGGGGGTTAGATTTCATGGGTCTCTTCCCGTCATCCCGAGGTTTTCAACACATCCTAGTAGCAGTGGATTATGTTTCCAAATGGGTCGAAGCTATCCCATGTGTGAAGTGGGATGGCAAGTCCGTGTCGAGATTCTTAAAAAAGATTCTATTCCCAAGATTTGGCATTCCGCGAGTTATCATTAGCGACAACGGATCCCACTTCATCGAGAAGAAGTTTGAGTCCCTCTTGGGAAAGTATGACATCAATCATAAGAAGGGACTCCCTTATCATCCACAAACACAAGGGCAAGTAGAAATCTCAAACCGTGCTATCAAAGAGATCTTGGAAAGGACGGTCAGCTCTTCACGGAAGGATTGGGCAGAGAGATTGGATGAAGTCTTGTGGACATATCGCACTGCCTACAAGACATCGATCGGTATTACTCCGTATCGTCTTGTTTATGGGAAGGCATGTCACTTTCCCGTAGAGCTTGAGCATAAAACGATGTGGGCAATCAAGAAGTTAAATTTCGATCTCAAGGCGGCCGGAGCTAGTCGTTTATTTCAATTAGAAGAACTCGAGGAGCTGCGGCGTCATGCTTATGAAAATAACAAGATCTACAAGGAAAGAACGAAAGCTTGGCATGATAAGAGGTTGAACTGTCGTAAGTTTGTGGTAGGCGATAGGGTTCTCATCTTCAACTCAAGGCTGAAGTTATTCTCCGGGAAATTGAGATCAAGATGGTCCGGGCCATTTGAAATTGTGAGAATTCTTCCCGCCAGGGTGGTTGAATTGAAGAACGCAAAAGGGGAGTGTTTCAAGGTGAACTCATCAAAGCTTAAACCATACTTCATAGGCGAGGAATACGCAGGGACAATTGTGGTGTACCTCGCGAACTTTGAAGGTTGAAAGCATCGGGGTAGGTCAAGCTATGACCTAAAACAAGCACCTGGGAGAGGTACGAACTACTTCTCCTTCTCTTAGTGTTTTCTTTCATTTTTCTTTAATTTTATTTCTCTTGTTTTAGCATTTTCATTTTCTTAGTTTTTGCCTAAAGTTTGAGAAAAAGAATGAAAAGAGTGAAAAATGAAAAAGTTGAAAAAAATCGAGAGTGAAAAGAGGTTCTATGAAGGACGTGATTCAAAGTGGTTTTTGAGTGTTGGGAAAGTGCCTTTGAATGTTGATTGAGCGAGAAAGAAAAGAGAGTGGATGATAAGAGGATAGATTTTAGGACTTAACATATTTTTTCCCAAATTTTGTGCCTTGTAGGTGCAGGGGAGTGACCGAAGAGGACCGTACCCAAGGTAGCTTTCACCGTGCCCATGGTCCACTTGTGCAAATTTTGGCCAGTTTTTAAGCCGAGTTAGACCGTACCCACGGTCGCTTTGATCGTGGCCACGATCCCATTGTGCCTTTTTGCCAAGTTCTTGTTCCCGAGTTAGACCGTGCCCACGGTCTTGCATACTATGTCCACGGTGCGTCGAATTTCTGCGATTTCCGCGGGACTTAAAACCTTTCTCCCTCACTTCTCTTTCATTCCCACCATTTCCCTCTCACTCGAAAACCCCTCTTCCAACCTAAAACCCTAAATCCCTTGCCCAATTCGACAAATCCGTCACAAAATCCTTCCCTTCTCTCCAATTTCTCCCTCGCCCTAGCTGCGCTGCAATTCGCTTCCTCGCCATTTTCGGGGTCCTTGAAGCAGACTTTCTGGGTTTTTGATTCTTGTTGGGGCTTGAATTTGTCAAGGAATCTCTTCCAAGGCTTCAACTCAGGTATTCCTTGTTTTTTGGTGCATCAAATCTCATTTTTATTGCAACTTTGGGTCGATTTTTGTGCACGACTTTGTGGGTCTTGGTTGGATGCTTTTGGTTGAGTTTGGAGATGCCGATTTGATTGTTAGATTGGAGATTGGAGTGTAGGTGGTGAAATTCTTGGTTGAGATTTTGTGGTTTCTCGGGATTTTGTGGTTAGTGTCGTTGTTGTGCTTCGTTGTTTTGCTTTCAGTTGTTTCAATGGGACGAGCAAAACGTGCCCGGTCCGAGCCGGAACCGACCCCTGCCCCATCTACTTCTGCTGAACCCGGCAAGACCCGCTACAAGGGTCAACCCACCTCCGTAATACAATGTGACCCGAAAGTAAAAGTCAGCTTCCGGGACGAAATGCATAAGGCGAGGTACGACAGGCTGAAAAAGCGAAAAATCTGTGCTTCGGACTTATATCACGAAGAGACGGCTCAGGATGTCTATTGTAAATCGAGCATGGACTTTTTCATCAAAGTCATGGGCTGGGAAGTTTTCGCCATAATGAACGAGCCCATTATTGAGCAACCGGTTCTTGAGTTTCTGAGTTCTTTAGTGGTAAAGGAAGACGGCACATCCAATGCCACTTTCTCTTACATTGTGGCCAAGAAGCAGGTTGAGTGTACGGTCCAGGACCTTTGCAATGCTCTGGGCCTTCCTGAGGATGGTATCTTCTATGGGGAGTGTGTCAAATTTGATATGAGCAGGAAGCCATGCGAGCCCTCACCTGTTGGAGGAGACGATATCCAAAGGTTCGAACCCGAAAATTGCAAGTACATTGCCCGAGCAATTCTAAGGCCAGAGACTTTTGTAATCTGAGCGTCCGTATCTTTCACCGCATCATCTCAAACTCCGTCTTCGGCCGCGAAACCGGACGTTCAAGCATCCGCAAAGACGACCTCTTCATCCTCTACAATGCGATCAATGGTCGCCGGGTCAACACCGGCTCATGCATCCTCCACTGTCTTCGGGAAATAAGCCTTGAAACCCGGAACATGACCCTTGGCATGGGTCACATCATCTGCCATTTTATAAGAAAGCAAGGGTTCGAGTCTTATCTAGACAAGTGGACTCCACGGTACTTCCCTGATCCTATCGACGGTGTTCGCCTACGGAAGATGGAATTCTTAGAAAAAAAACAAAATGCGAACACTCTACCTCCATGGAAACGACTCCCATAGCGTCGTGGTTCATTTGAGCAACGACCATGCTGAGACGCGATTAGATGTCACCGACCAACGCAATTGGTCGTGTGGCCAAACATTTGGGGGCCGTTTTGTGGTGGGTTGTCCCGAGGAGGAGGGTGAAGAAGAAGATGAGGAAGAAGAAGAAGAGGGTGAAGAAGGACAAGAGGAGGAAGCCGAACCGAGCCAAGCACGGGACGCCACCTTAAAGCGCATCAGTGAGCAACTCCAGGAGCTTCATGACGAATTTCAAGAACAGCGGGAGCTCATCCAAAACCAGCAGACCCTGATCGAGAACTTGCAAGGGTTGACTGAGACCCAACAAGAGATGCTAGTTAGCATCCAATCGCAGCTCCAACCCCGTCCTCCTCCGGGAGCGTCCGCTTAAGGACCATTTGTAAGCATTCCCACCCCCACCCGATCTTTATAACTGTTTTACTTACTTTATTTTGTAAAGTATAAGTGTGGGGGGATGCTTCATCGGGGTATGGATGCAAGGTCTGGTGGTTTTGGTTTGTTGGTGTCTCGGGTTCTTTTGGCATGTCTTAGCATGTTTTGGGGTTGTTTGTTTAGGATGCTCAAGTTTGGCTTGTGTTGGTTGTCTTTCGTTTGTAGCGGGAATGTCTTTCGGTTGTATGATGTTTGTCTTTATGGGCTAGTGACGGTTTGTTTCATCATGTTTTGATTGTATTTTGGTTATGGTTGGGTTTGTAAGAATTGGTTGTTTGAAATTAATGACTTGAATCGTTTGTTTTGGTCAGTGTGTATTGAGTTTCACCCTTATTTCCCGCCTCAATGAGTGAGATTATGGGATAAGGTAAGCAATTGGCGATGTACATTTTGTTTATAGTTTTATTTTCCCCTTTATAGTTTTCTTTCAATGTCTAGTTAGTTTTTCTTTTGCTTTTGTTTTCATTCTTGCATGTAAAGTCGTCTTTTGCTCTAATATCGTTTTAATTCACTTGAACGATGACCTCGGATCAAAGTTTCAATGCTTGTGAAGAGTTTGAGGTAATATCTTTCCCCCTTGCTCTTTCTTATGTGAATTCTCATCATGATCCGTCGCATGCTTAATTTTCTTTTGGGTGGCGAACCCTTTTGAGTGTTTGTGTCGGGATATATTGTTGTTAGAGCCGTGTGGGCTCGGGTCGCCACCATTTTTATTTGCTAGATGTTTGTGTTTGTTTGTTTTTGTAGGTTCTCTACCCTTTCCATGTGACACCTTCCCACAATGAGGATATTGTGGCGTTTTAAGTTTGGGGGGGGGGGGAGATATTCTGTTTCAAGGGTAGATCACCTAGTAGTTTTGATCTTTGTTTTCTTAGTTTTTGCCTAAAATTTGAAAAATTTTTGTGTGAAAAAGGAGAAAAAAGGGAGTGAAAACCTTAAAAGTTTTTCTTTCAGTTTTGTTTTCGCTTTGTTTTGCTTTGTTTCTTGGATCTTGTTGTCGAAATTAAAAGTCGTTCTTAATCTTCTTTAAAAGAAACCGGACTGAGCATTTCGACCCTGTCTTGGGTACGAGTCATGACTTATCTCTTTAGATGTCCTTCATCAAATGCCTAGTGAAACCCCTGATTCCTTTCACGTTCTGGTTGAAGTCGGGAGATTCTAGGGGTTCGTGTCCGAGCCTGTTTCCTTTTTTCCCGTTCAGCAAAAGCAAAAGCAAAAGCAAAGTTAAAAACAAAATGAAAAAAAAAACAAAGCAAAAGCTGCAATAATCGGTTTAAGTGGAGCGTGTCGCTGAATGACATCAACCACCATACACTTAGCCAACCTACACGGGCCCGGTATTACCCCTTAAGCTCCTCCCATATCGAATTCTCGGCGGAGGTGTGTATGGAAAAGACCGTGTTGGGAGGGTATACCCCGTATATGGGCTGTTCAATTCCCGAAAGTAAGGCTAATACCGACCTTTAAAAAATAAAAAAAAAATAAAAAGAAAAGCAAATTTCGTTGGTAAATCCAACCCAAAAAGAAAAGAGAAAGTTTTTGCTTCTAAAAAGAGTGGGCCTCTCCTTGCATCACCTACGGCCCTCACCAAGCCAAGGGCGACCAAATGTGAGGGGGGACTACGCTTGTCTTGGTCGTTTCGTTGTTTTCGGACACGAGTCTTTAGAGTCTTTTGGTTCCAATTAGAACCCACTTGCACATATTTGCACATGGAGTTCGTTGGTATAAGGTGTAGGGAGTTGAAAATCTTCAAGATTGACCTTTATCTGAGATAGGTGTCTGTGAGATGCTCCTAACGGTTGCTTTTGGAGGCTTAATCACGTTTTCTTAGTTTAGGTTGTGAGATCTTTTGAATCAAAGCCTTTGTTTTTCTTTCCTTTTGTTTTCTTCGGTTTTGTTTTCACTTTCCCTCTCTCCTTTTTCTTTGGCTTTTGTGGGCATAGCCGCTACAAACCCTCACGAGTCCATCTCGTCCACAAGGGCTGCCGGTGGGTTCAAAGGGCTTGGTGCATATGCTAAATGCACCCGTTTCTCTCCCAGACAGAGGAGTTAGTGTTAGTTTAGTTAGTTTTTGTCTTGTTTTTCTCGGGACGAGCAAACTTTTAAGTGTGGGGGGTGTTTAGACCCAAATTCTGTGTCTAAATACAGCCTATATCGTTAGGCTTTTTACTTGTTTCGTAGCTTAATTTAATAGCTTTTAATGCGTTTTTGGTAATTTTGTAGATTTCAGAGTTTTTACTCAAAAAGTGGTAAAAAGGGCCATTTTTGCACCTAATTTGGGAATCCCGAGATTCCCCGAGTCCTCGTCGAGTCGAAGGCAAAGGAGACGGAAAGGCCGGACATGTCAAAGAGCTCAAAAGGGAGTAGACATGCTGAAGATCATCGAAGCGTAGCCCCGGCCACGCCTTTCGTAGCGGGCGCTACGCCCAAAAGGAACTTTGAAGCCGAGCTAGACTGTGGCCACGGTCATGTTGACCGTAGCCACGATAGGATCAAGCTAAGCCCAAGGGAAGAAGGAGTGGGAGGCAAGCAAGACTGTGGTCATGGTTATGTTGACCGTAGCCATGGTGGGTTCATGACCTGCCTAAGTGAAATTTTCGCCGAGCAAGATCGTGGCCACGGTCTTGGAGACCGTAGCCACGACGATGCGAAGGAGCGAAAAGTAATCTGCCCTAATCGCCAGACCGTACCCACGGTCCAGGGGCACCGTGCCCACGGTGCTGCGAAGAGAAGAGAGAAATCGCCTACACTACGCAGGACCGTGGCTACGGTCTCATAAACCGTGCCCACGGTCCCCTGCAGATGTGTTTTGTCTGTTTAGCAAAGTGACGAGTTTTGAGTAACAAACTTGGCTTTTCTATATTGGTTTTAGGTCTTTTAGCTGAACATCATCTATTATCCTATCTTAGCACAAAATCTATTATCCTATCTTAGCACATACATGTTTAGACCCAATTTTGTGACTAAATACCGCCTAAATCCTTAGGCTTTTGACTCGTTTCGTGGTTTAATTTCATAAATTTTAATGCGTTTTTGGTTATTTTGTAGATTTTGAAGATTTTACTCAAAACGTAGCAAAACGGGCCTTTTTATAGCATTTTTGGTGATTTCCCGAGCCGAGACGGACCGAAAGCCGAGGCGGAGTTGACCCCACTTTCCTCACCTTTGGTGTCAATTAGTGAGGTAACACCCGCTACGTCCCTCAGATCGGGTGTTACATGCCTTGGAAAGAAGGAGGAAACAAAGGGACGAAAAGAGGTAGGGTAGCCCCCGCCACCCTTGGGGTAGCACCCGCTACCTCTATGGTAGCGCCCGCTACTGTTTTTGTAGCGCCCGTTACCCCCCTGCTGCTGTGCTCAAAGTCGACCTTGAATCGTCAGCTGAAGACGGTAGCGCCCGCTACCATTAGGGTCGCGCCAGCAACCTCCTGCTCCCGATGGGGGCCGTAGCTACGGTCTCCAGGACCGTACCTACGGTCTCTCGAAGCTCGAAATCGCCTGACCTTTCTTCGCTGGGACCGTACCCACGGTCTCCTAGACCGTGCCCACGGTCTCTCTATGCCCTGCACGTGTTTTCAACCCTTATGTGCTGCATTTTGGGGAGTTTTTAGTCCTTGTATAAATAGCTCCCTTTGCTATGTGTTTGGGACATCTAGAGTTCGATTGCAGAGGCATCTAGGGATAGACTTAGACAATTTCCAACTTTGTAATTAGGGATTTTAGAGAGAAATTAGTGAGAGATTAATCTAGGATTTTGGAGATTTGTGTTTTTTATTGAAGATTTGGGTATTCAAACAATTGAGAGATTATTGAATCATCTTTTTATTGATTTCTCTTGTTCATCTACAGCACTTTGATAAGTATTCTCTTCCCTTAACTCTTTTATTAATTACTTTGCTAAGTACTTTGCTTGTTCTTAATTTCTTTGCTTGCTATTTCATTGTTCTTGCTTGTTTATGGTTGTTTGATGTTAGAAATCATGTTTAGGTTTGGTTTGGATGTTGTTAGCTTAGTTAGTATCATGATTAGGGGCTAGAAACCCTATGGGTTAGGGGGTAATTAAGGGTGTGAATGGGTAACTAGGCATGGGTTAGCAATTTTAGTGAGTAATTAGTTAGGAAATCAATTTCCCACTCCTATCCTTCCCTCAAGTAGGATGTATTTGGGTTCGAAAGCTTCCGAATACAACAACACTTGTGTTGGAAGGTGGGAATTGGGATAGTTAGTATTCTATTCACGAAAGCGAATAGAAGCTTACTAGGGAATTCCGTTTCTTTAACCCTCCAGGTCTGTCGATGGACTTTGAGGAAGTTAATCCGGACTATCCTTAGAAAAAGAAGCCCAGTTGGTATTTTCTAACGGAATTGCAACTTGATTTCCTTCCTTGTTCCTTTCTTGTTATGAAACCTATCTCCTTGTTCCCGTTTGCATCCCAAAAACCTCCGAAGCCCATTTTCTATTCCTTGACCGACCTTAGCTTTGTTTTTTGCGTTGTGATCCCTTCAAACTGATATCCTTACCTTAGCAATCTCATCCTGAGCGTTGACCTAGATTCTCTGACCAAGGCCGCAGCTCCCTGAGAGAGAACGACAATACCGAGGTCCACAAAACCACGTTACATAAAATGGCGCCGTTGCCGGGGAGCTAGCACCCCTAGTTTTAGTTTCTTGGTTTTTGGTTATTTGAGTTTGCTTTCACGCTAGAAATTAGTTTTTACTAATCCCAATGAATTTGATGCTTCTATTGGTTCTTGTTGGTGCATGTAGGTACGCCCTAATGTTTTACCGAGCATCGTAGGAGGTTTCAAGTCCTAATGGGTGAAGCCCAAGCTGATTCACCCCGTACTCTTCTATCATACGCTGTTCCATCATCGAGTACGGGAGGCAACCCGATCATCTTACCACCATTACCACCCGACGCGGTATTTGAGTTCAAGCCGTGTCTTCTTGAAGCTTGTGTAAGCAACCCGTTCCATGGAGATATTTCCGAGAGTCCTATTACTCATATGGAGAGATTCGAGAAGCGCATTAGTTTCATGCATATACCTGGGATATCTTCGGAGTATCTAAAGTTGAAGTTCTTTCCTCTAACTTTGAAAGGGAAAGTTCAGATGAGGCTTGATATATGCCCACCTGGATTTTATTCTTCATGGAGGCTCTCAAGAGAGATTTTCTTCAAAGATTTTTCCCGGCTGATAAAACATGCAAACTCCGGCAAGATATTATGAGCTTCAAGCAAGAACTCGAAGAGACACTTTTTGATGCATGTGGAAGATTCAAAGGTCTCCAATGTCAATGTCCGCACCAGAATCTACCCAACTGGATGCTTCTACAACACTTTTATTGTAGACTCTTTGATTCTCTCAAAGAATCAATCGATATTGCATCCGGAGGGATGTTTTTGAAGAAAACTGCGGAGGAGGCCGACAAATTCCTTCATGAGCTCGTTCAATATGCTCTCGATTTGGGAGGTTACAAATCAAGGGGAGGAGATTCATCTCTGGAGAAAGATCCCATTATCACACTTCTTCTAGCTTCTATTTACGAAATGCAAAAAGAGAAGGCGAATGAGAAAGTTACAAATCAATTGAGAGTGGCCCAAGGTGTGCAAACCCTTACATCTACTTCTGTTCCTAATAAGCATACTTGTAAGTTGTGTTTGGGTCCACATCACGAGCATCAATGTGGGGAGTCTA
The DNA here is from genome assembly GCA_029582165.1 of Portulaca oleracea. Taxonomy (NCBI): domain Eukaryota; kingdom Viridiplantae; phylum Streptophyta; class Magnoliopsida; order Caryophyllales; family Portulacaceae; genus Portulaca; species Portulaca oleracea. The sequence goes on from CM055887.1 coordinate 37,011,959, forward strand.
ATCAAGTAGAGAGTGTAAACGCTATCTATCAATCATATCTCAACCCACTTTTCTCCCATTCTTTTGGAGAGCATGCTTATGACTATACCACGTTTATCAATCCTACATTCAACCCCATTTCTGAACCTTATGACCACCACTCATTTATCCAAGAAGAATCCTCCCATTCAACTCAATAGGACATTGTACGACCCCAAATTTCTCAAGCCACTCAACCTTCACCGACTCCAATGGTACAAGTAAATTTTGCTAATCTAAGGAGTGGGGAAGAGGTTGATGAGTTTTCTTGGGAAGAGGATAGTGTTTTGGAGGAAAATGTAGAGAATGAGATGGAGATGAACGTTGAGGAGGGAGTTGCGGTTGAGGAAGCTAAGGTTGAAGAAGAGATTTTGGGAGGAAATATCCATGAATGCTCCGAAGAGCGATTTGATTCCCACCAAATGCAAATTCCTCTCCCAAACTGGTTGATTCAACACTTGATTGATGAAGGACATATTGAAGCAAAGTTTAATGTTCTTACTGAGACACCCTTTTTCATGCCACCTTGTGTTGAAGTCAATTCAATGACCACGGTTGTTCATGAGCATAAAGAAGAAGTTTATATTCTTGAAGTGGAACCTGACAATGGGCATGAAAATGATCATTCTAAGGCCTTATGTTCCGAACCCGAGGTTATTGAAGATACATCTCGTGATGATTCTCTCAAGATTGTTCCATTAAGGAGGGAGATCTCATTGGATGAAGTTTATATTGAGGACATAGAGATTAAAAAGATTGTTCTCATGTGTCTGAAACTTGGAGAACCACTTGAAGAACCTGAGTTACTTCTTCATCCCCATCACCAAATCAACCCACCAGAGGAGACCCTTGTTCTATTTACGGAGGTGATGAAGAGGTGTTGGAAAAGGAGGAGGAAGTGACATTGGAAGAAATCAAAGATATCATCACCTCCTCCCCGCTCATGGTTAACCAAACGACCGAAAGGACGACTTGATTTGAGGTTGCCGAAAGATGGTAGGAGTTGGAAAGGAAGGAAGAAGAATCGATCATGGTGGAAGAAATTGATTATGTACCTCTCATGTTCACCACGTCTCTCAAGAATCAAAAGGGTATTTAGGTCGAGCTAGAAACCTAAAACTAGCGCTCTATAGGAGGAACCCCATAAGTTTTGAGCTTCTTATTTCAAGTTTATTGTTTTTTACATTTTTCTAATTTTATTTCTTTTTCTTCTTTTTAATTTTTCCTTTTAGTTTTCTTTAGGTTTTTCTATTTTTGCTTGTCTTGTTATTTTTCTTTATTTCTTTCTTTTGTATTATTGAGGTATTAGTTCTAGGATCAAAAGAAAAAGTTTGAAAAAAAAAGAAGAAAAGAGAAAAAACATTGGAGTTGGAAAATAAGAAATTGAAGTTTAGAGTGAAGGAAGAACGTGTGAGTGAGTGAAGCATGGAAAAAATATGAGTGTTGAGAGAGTTTTAAAGTTAGAAAAATTTGGATTGTGTATGAGGAAGTATGGGCAAAAATTGAGTGCTGAAGTGTAGAAATTTTTAGGATGTTTGGTTTTGTTTTGGAGTGTTGGAGGTTTTATTTGAATCGTCAGCAGGTAGCAGGCCCTGCCCTAAGTGTAGCGGCCGCTACCACGACGCACAACAGGCAGCAGGCAGCCTCCAGCCAGGCATCGCACCCGCGAGCCTGTCCGTAGCGCCCGCCACCGTCGCTCACCAGAAGAGCTTACAACAGCTGCGGTGAAGGGGACCACACATGCGGCCGTCACCCATAAAATTCCCAACTTCAGCACGTCGCGCCCGCGACAGTGCGGGTCGCGCCCGCGACCTGACATTGTCAGCGGGTAATTCTAGCCCTAAATTCCCGATTATTTCCTCACTTTTCTCATTTCTTTTCTCATTCACTCGACTCTCTCCCTCTCTAACAGCCCTAGACCTGCGAAAAACTATCACTCACACTCTTCAATCCCTCTCATTCATCAATTTCGAGTCTCCTTCCCTCCATTTTCGCACACCTAAACCCTAATTCCTCTCCTCTGCTATGAATTTTTGATGCTAGGGTTCGAATTTCTACCCAGAATTGTCCTAGCTGTGCGACATTGTTCAAGTGTTTGGCTTACACAGCCAAGTGAGGTAATTCTAGTGTTAATTGTGCGATATCCCTTCCCTCTCCCCTGATTTTGGTTCGTTTGTCATGCTTTGTGGAGTTAGGGTTAGATTTTGTCAATTTTCTACATATAAATTCTGCCTCATTGTGTGCTGAATTCGATTGGAGTGTTCTTGCTTAGTGTTTGTGTGATTAGTTTATGTTTTTCACCTATCAAAACACATACACGCTAGTTGCACTAAAGGTTTCTGTCAAGAATTATAGCATCCTTGCATTAGATTTTTTTTGTTCGTATGTTGTTTTGGTACTATGAGTTTGTTTACTGAGGGGTGAGTTTGAATGATTTGTTCTTGCTCAGTGATTTGTGTGATTAGTCCTTGCATTTCATCTGTTGATACACACGCTAGTAGTATTTAGGGTTCTTGTTGATTTTCACACGCACTTGCACTGTAAGTAAGCCATCCTTGTTCAATTCTTGTATTCTATTCTAGTATGCTGTGTGTATGGATCATTTTGAAAAGCAAGAATCATTTCTCCCTGATGGATACACGTTTAAGTGCTCCGAAATGAGGTAATCTCTAGTGGATTTTGTGTTTAAGCTTTTCAAACTCACGTGTTTGTTACTTGTGTCTATTGTTTTTGGTTTACCTTTATGATTTAGGCACTACTATTGTCAAAAATCTTGGCAAGTCTTGCTTTTGTTCATTATGAGTGGAAGGAGCAAGCGTTCACGAGTCGAGGAAGCTTCTTCATCGCAACCAGGACCATCCTTATCTGCAAAGGAGTGTTGCAAAGCGCAACCGGCCACACTAATTCGGTGTGAACCTGATGCGGAGGTGACTTTCCGAGATGAAGAGCATAGACAACGGTATGAAGCGCTCCAAGCACGTAAAATATGTGCACCGGATATTTATGATGCGGAAACAATCGAAGCTATCCATTGCAAGTCAAGCTTCGATTATCTCATTCATGTTCTTGGTTGGGAGGTATTCATCATGATCGATGAATCGATTGTGGACCAGCCCGTCCTCAAATTTCTAAGCTCCTTGAAGGTTCACGATGATGGCAAGAAAGATGCGCATTTTGAATACCGAGTCGCCAACAAAGATAAGAAGTGCACCTTGAAGCGTTTTTACCAAAGGTTGGGGTTGCCCGAAGATGGGATATTTTTATGAGCAATGCGCAAATTTTGATGAGCAAAAGGCAATGAAGGACCTAACTTGTTGGAGGAGGATGAATCATGGCACGAGAAATGGAGAACCACGCTACCATTGCTCCCGAAACTCTAAGAGACGTGATTTTTGCAATCCAGTCATCCGAATCTTCCATAGAATCGTGACAAGTTCAGTATTTGGGAGAGATGATGGATGCCCCAAGGTTCGGAAACATGATCTCTTTGTGATCTACAATGCAGTGAGGGGTAAAAAGGTAAACACCGGATCTTGTATTTTACATTGTCTTCGGGAGATTAGCATGGAACCCCGACCTACTACTATTGGGATGGGGCACATCATTTGCCACTTTCTAGTTCAAGAAGGTTTCGGGAAATATGTGAAGAAGTGGACACCGCGCTATCTTCCGGATCCTATCGACAAGGTCCGATTGCAGAAAATGAATATCCTCGCCAAGCACCCAACTGACACGATCTATTGCCATGGACACCACAACAAAACGAAGATTCTCTTGGATCCGGACTATGCCGAGCAATGGTTGGATATCATAAGGAGCATAACTGGTCTTGTAGTCAGGTTCCTAGTGACCGCAAGGTGGGTGGTCCGGATGTGTCCGATGGTGAGGAAGAAGAAGAGGACAATAAAGAAGAAGGGGAGGAAGAAGAAAATGGAAGAAGAGGAGCATACTGGCCATGGTGAAGCTAGCGGAAGTGGAAGTCATCCATGAGAAGCTTCATTTGAGCATCTCAACTCTGAATTCGAGCAAATGAGAGTTGATTTTCGAGAACAACGAACGATACTCCAAGGTCAGCACAATCTGTTGGAGACTCAACAACAGTTGCTACGTGCCCAGCAGTCTACGCTCAACAATGTGCATGCAAGTCTTCAAAACCAGTATTGGTGTGACTAGAGGTATTATCACTATTCCATTGCAAACAACCCCCCGGCACCACCAGAGTACATAAACCACCACTATCCTACGTTCTTTCCTTATTACCCATATACTCCCCCGGGAGGATCCGAGCAATGATTTGTAAGTGTCCCCACCCCCACTTTACTCTCTTTCTCAATTTTATTTACACTGTTAGTGTTAGATAAGTGTGGGGGAGTGCTTTATAGGAAAGTTGGAAAGTTTGTCGGTTAGTTTAGTTTTGTTGAGTTCGTTGCTCCCATGGTTTGAGTTGTTTCGTTTCCATTGCTTCATCATTGGCTAGGCCAGTCATGAGATGTTTCACCCTCAATTCCCGCCTCAAGTTAGTGAGATTCGGGGTTGAGGTCAGCTAGAGTCTATGTATATATTGTAAATATTTTCGCTTTTCCTTAGTTTATAGTCCCTAGTGTCTTATTTTTCTTTTTCTTTTGTTCTTTTTCTTTTTTTTACATGCGAACACTCACACTTATTATGTTTTTCTTGTTTATTCCTAACCAAAGTGTGACATTTTCTTGGATCGCGGATTGGGTTCGTTATTTATTTGAAGACCTCGAGGTAACCTCTTTCCGCACTCTTTGAATGTGTACATAATTTTGATCCTTGTTGCATGCTTAATTTCTCTTTTGAGTGGCGAGCCCCTTTGAGTGTTTGTGTTGGGATTATATTGCTCTTGGAGCCGTGTGGGCTCGGGTCGCCACCACTTTATGTGCTAGTTATTCTTGTTTGTTTGTTTTTGTAGGTTCTCTACCCTTTTCATGTGACACCTTCCCACAATGAGGACATTGTGGCATTTTAAGTGTGGGGGGGAGATATTCTATTTCAAGGGTAGATCATCTAGAATTTTTGTTTTTGTTTTCTAGTTTTTGCCTAAAATCTGAAAAAATTTGTGTGAAAAAGGAGAAAAAAGGGAGTGAAAACCTTAAAAGTTTTCTTTCGTTTTCGTTTTCGTTTTCGTTTTGTTTTTGCTTTGTTTCTTGGATCTTGTTGTCGAAATTGAGAAGCCGTTCTTAAACTTCTTTAAAAGAAACCGATGTGAGCGTTTTCGACCCTGTTTCGGGTACGAGTCATGACTTATCTCTTTAGATGTCCTTCATCAAGTGCCTAGTGAAACCCCCGATTCCTTTCACGTTCTGGTTGAAGTCGGGAGATTCTAGGGGTTCCTGTCCGAGCTTGTTTCCTTTTTCCCGTTTAGCAAAAGCAAAAGCAAAGTCAAAAAGAAAGAAAAAGAAAGAAAAGTTACAATAACCGGATTAAGTGGAGCGTGTCGCTGAATGACATTAACCACCATACACTTAGCCAACCTACACGGGCCCAGTATTAGCGGTACGGCGCTATTACCCCTTAAACTCCTCCCATATTAAATTCTCGGCGGAGGTGTGTATGGAAAAGACTGTGTTGGGAGGGTAAACCCCATATTTGGGCTGTCCAATTCCTGAAAGTAAGGCTAATGCCGACTTTTAAAAAGAAAAAAAAGAGGAAAAAAAAAACAATTTCGTTGGTAAAACCAACCAAAAAGAAAAAGAAAGTTTGTGCTTCGAAAAGTGTGGGGCCTCTCCTTGCATCACCTACGGCCCTCAACAAGCCAAGGGCGACCAAATGCGAGGAAGGGCAACACTTCTCTTGTCCGTTTCGTTGTTTTTGAGCTCGGGCATGAGTCCTTGGAGTCTTTTGGATTCGGTTGGAACCCACTAGCACTTACGCACATGGGGTTTTGCTTGACATTAGGTGTAGGACATCGAAAATCTCAAAGACTAACTTTTTCTTAGGATAGGTGTTTGTGAGACGCTCATAACGGTTTCTTTTGGAGGTTTAATGACGTTTTCCTGATTTTAGATTTCGAGATCTTTTGAAGCGAAGCTGTTGTTTTTCTTTTCCTTTGTTTTTCTTCGGTTTTATTCACTTTCTGTAACGTGGTTTGTAAGACCTTGGTTTTATGGTTCTTCCACAGGGAGCTAGGGGCCTTAGCTGTAACTACTTGACTCTAGGTAGGGTTTATGATCATGAAAGGATGACAAAATTCAAGGTAAAAACAGCACAAACACACTAGGTTCGGTCAAAAAGGTGAGACAATGGGTGTTAAGAGACTTTCGGGATGCAAACAGGGATAAGGAAAGGGGTTTCGCAACAAGAGAGTAACGAGAAGGGGAAATCAAATGGTAACTCGGTTAGAAAATACCCACCGGGCTTCCTCTTTCAAGGATAGTCTGGATTAACTTCCCCAAAGTCCATCGACAGACCCGGGGGAGTTAATGGAACGAAATTTCCTAGTTAGTTTCTATTCGCTTTCACGAACTAGAATACTAACTATCCTAATTCCTACCTTCCAACAAGTGTTGGATTTATTCGGGATGCTTTCGCACCTAAATACATCTCATTTGAGGGAAGGATAGGATTGGGAAATTGATTTCCTAACTAGTTACTCACTAATATTACTAACCCAAACCTAATCACCCATTCACACCCTTAATATCTCCCTAACCCATTAGGGTTCTAGCCACTAAACATTCTAACTATCATGACAATGACATCAACAACTTCATTCATGCTTAAAAGAGTAAACAAGATGACAATAAACAATCAACAAAACCAACAATACCAATAATAACAAAAATAGAGATTAATAAATAAACAGTAAATTAAAGCGAGAAAGGTTAAGAAATGCTCATTGATTGTGATGACAAAGAAGAAAACTCCAGAATAATAAAGCTCCAATGCTCCAAAGATGAGAATGATCTTCAAGCTTCCAATAAAACTCAAGAGAATCCAATACAAGAACCAATAATCTCAGCAAAGATCTCCACTAATCACTCTAATCCAAAGCTTAAAATGTGATAAAGTATATGCTAAAGTATGATAAAAGATAGATAAAAGCTGATTCAAAAGTCCCCCTGCTAAAATGACCTAAAAACCTTAAATAGGGACTAAGTTTGTTACTCAAAACTCATCATTTTACACAACAGACAAAATGTGTCCCGCAGGGGACCGTGGGCACGGTCAAGGTGACCGTGGCCACGGTCCTGCGTAAGGCAGGCAAATCTTCTCTTCGCTTCGCAGTACCGTGGGCACGGTCTGGGCGATTAGGGCTGACAAAGTTTCGCTCCTTCGCACCGTCGTGGCTACGGTCGTGGGAGACCGTGGCCACGGTGTTCTTCAACCAACTTCTTCCTTGGGCAGGACATGATCCTACCGTGGCTACGGTCAGATTGACCGTGACCATGGTCCATCTCGGGTTGCAATTCCTCCTTCCTTAGGCATTGGTTCCAATCAAACCGTGGCTACGGTCTATCTCGGCCACAAGTTTCCTTCAGGGTGTAGCGCCCGCTACGAAACTGGTGGCGGGGGCTACCCTTCTACGCTTGGGAGTGTGCACGATCATCCAAGGAACATGAGGGGCTTAGCGCCCGCTACGGCAAGCGTGGCGGGAGCTACCCTTCAGTGCTCTTCAACAAATTGCTTCCGCTGCCTTTCGACATGATCGACCATTCCATTCCTGCTGCCTTCTACACGAGCTAGGCTCAGGGAATCTTAGGGAATCTCGAGATTCCCAAGATTGGTGCAAAATTGGCCCATTTAGCATCGTTTTGAGTAAAAACTTCGGAAACTACAAAAATTACCAAAATGCATTAAAAGTTATCAAAACAAGCTATGAAACAAGTCAAAAGCCTAAGGATTTAGGCGGTATTTAGACACGAAATCGGGTCTAAACACCCCCCCACACTTAAACTTTTGCTCGTCCCGAGCAAAACAAAACAAAAACCAACTAACACTAACTCCTCTGTCGTAGGAGAGAAACGGGTGCATTTAGCGTATGCACCAAGCCCTTTGAACCCCCCGGGTGGACGAGATGGACTCGTGAGGGTTTGTAGCGGCTGTGCCCACAAAAGCCAAAGAAAAAGGAGAGAGGGAAAGTGAAAAGAGAACCGAAGAAAACAAAAAGGAACGAAAGCCAAAGGCTTTGATTCACAAGATCTCGCAATCCAAACTAAGAAAACGTGATTAAACCTCCCAAAGTAACCGTTAGGAGCATCTCACAAACACCGAACTCAGATAAAGGTCGATCTTGAAGATTTTCAACTCCCTACACCTTGTAACAAGCGAAACCCCACAGCAAAAGCACAATAAGAAACTCGCGTCCGAATTTGAAAACAACGAAACAACCAAGAGAAGTGTTGCGCTCCCTCGCATTTGGTCGCCCTTGGCTTGGTGAGGACCGTAGGTGATGCAAGGGGAGGCCCCACTCTTTTTTGAAGCAAAAACTTTTTCTTTTCTTTCTTTTTGAGTTGGATTTACCAACGAAAATTGCTTTTCTTTTTCCCTCTTTTTTTTCTTTTTGGTTTTTAAAAGTCGGTATTAGCCTTACTTTCGGGAACTAGACGGCCCATATAAGGGGTATACCCACCCAACACGGTCTTTTCCATTCGCCTCTCCGTCGCAAAGCGATATAGGAGGAGGGTTAAGGGGTATCCAATGTAGTACCACGAATACCGGGCACGTGTAGGTTGGCTAAGTGTAGGTGGTTAATGTCTTCAGCGACACGCTCCACTTATTCAAGTTATTATATCTTATGAAAGATTTTTTTCTTTTCTTTTCTTTTCTTTTTGCACTTTTTGCTTTTGCTAAATGAGAAACAAAACAAACTCAGACACAAGCCCCTAGAATCTCCCGATTCCCAACAAAACGAGAAAGAAACGAGGGTCTCACAAGACACTTAATGAAGGGAGTCTATTAAGGGTAATTCTCGACTAGAACCCGAGTTAGGGTCGAAAATGCTCCAACCGGTTACTTTTAAAAGAAGTTTAAGAACGGCTTCTCAACTTCGATAACGAGTTCCAGGAAACAAAGCAAAACAAAAACAAAACGAAAAGAAAAACCGAAAAGGTTTTCACTCCCTTTTTTCTCCTTTTTCACACAAAAATTTTCAAATTTTAAGTAAAAACTAGGAAAACAAAGAACAAAACGACTAGGTGATGTAGCCTTGAAATCGAATATCTTCCCCCCCCCCCCCCCCCCCCCCCACACACTTAAAACTCCACAATGTCCTCATTGTGGGAAGGTGTCACATGAAAAGGGTAGAGAACCTACAAAACACAAACAAACAAAAACGACTAGCAAGTAGAAATGGTGGCGACCCGAGCCCACACGGCTCCAACAGCAATAGATATCCCAACACAAACACTCAAAGGGGTTCGCCACCCAAAAGAAAACCAAGCATGCGACAGATCATGATAAGAATTCCCATAAAAAGAGTAAGGTGGAAAGATATTACCTCAAGCTCTTCATAAGCGTTAAAAACAGCGATCCGAAGTCGTCGTTCGAGTGAATCAAAACAATGTTAGAGTAAAAGGTGACTTTATAACTATGGAATTCGCATGCGGGACCAAAAGCAAAAGAAAGGGGAACTAACATAAAAGACTATGAAAAGAAGCTGAAAAGATAAAAGAAGCGAAACTATTAACAATATATACATTGCCAATGACTTACCTTACTCCCGAATCTCACTCATTGAGGCGGGAAATAAGGGTGAAACTCAATACACACTAACCGAGACAACCAATTCATTACATTCATCACAAACAATATTCGGTTATAAACCATCCATGACCAAAATATAAACGAGACATGATTAAACAAACAGCCCAGCCCACAAAAACAACCAGCAAACAACCATAAGACAATCCGACAATACATGAAAGACAAACAAGACAAGGCAAACCCGAGCATCCTAACCAAACAACCCCGAAACATGCTAAAACAAGCCAAAAGCAACCGAGAGACCAACACACCAAAACCACCAGACATCGCATCCAGGACCCCGAAGAGGCACCCCCCCACACTTATACTTCACAAATTAGAGTAAATAGAAACAGTGATAAAGGTCGGGTGGGGATGGAGTGCTTACAAACGGTCCTCAAGCGGACCCTCCCGGAGGAGGACGGGGTTGGAGTTGGGATTGTATGCTAGCTAGCATCTCCTGTTGTGTCTCAATCAACCCTTGCAAGTTTCGATCAAGATCTGCTGGTTTTGGATGAGCTCCCGTTATTCTTAAAACTCATCATGAAGCTCCTGGAGTTGCTCGCTGATACGCTCAAGAGCGGCGTCCTGTAGTTGACTCGGCTCGGCTTCGTCCCCTTGTGCTTGTTCACCCCCTTCTTCTTCTTCCTCATCTTCTTCTTCTTCTTCACCCTCCTCATCGCGATCCCCGGGACCACCCACCACAAAACGGTCCCCAAATGTTTGGCCACACGACCAATTGCGTTGGTCGGTATCATCTAGACGTTGCCCGGCATTGTCGTCGCCTAAATAAACCACGACGTTATGGGGGTCGTTTCCGTGACGGTAGAATGTTCCCGTCTTGTTCTTCTCCAAGAATTCCATCTTTCGTAAGCGAACACTGTCGATAGGATCGGGGAAATACCGAGGAGTCCACTTGTCTAGATAAGACTTGAACCCTTGCTTCCTTAGAAAATGGGTGATAATGTGACCCATACCAATAGTCATATTCCGGGTTTCGAGGCTTATTTCTCGAAGACAATGGAGGATGCATGAGCCGGTGTTGACTCGATGATTGTTAATTGCATTGTAGAGGACGAAGAGGTCGTCTTTCCGGATGCTTGAACGCCCGGCGTCACGGCCAAAAACGGAGTTCGATATGATACGGTGGAAGATGCGGACGCTCAGATTACAGAAATCTCTGGCCTTAGAGTTGCTAGGGCAATAGTATTTCGCTCGTTGTGTTCGAACCTTCGGATAACGTTACCTCCAGCAAGTGAGTGCTTGCATAGCTTCTTGTTCATTGAAATTGACGCACTCGCCGTAGAAGATGCCGTCCTCGGGAAGGCCTAGAGTGTTGCAATGATTTTTGAGCGTACATTCGACCTCCTTCTTGGCCACAATTATGAGAAAGAGGTGTTGGATGTGTCGTCTTCCTTCACCACCAAAGAGCTAAGGAATTCGAGCACCGGTTGCTCGATGATTGGTTCGTTGATTGTGGCGAAGACCTCCCATCCCATGACTTTGATGAGAAAGTCCATGCTCGGCTTACAAAAGACATCCTTAGCCGTCGCTTCATGATAGAGGTCCGGAGCACAGATTTTCCGCTTCTTGAGCCGCTCATACCGTGCCTTGTGTATATCGTCCCGGAAATTGACCTTAATTTTCGGGTCGCATTGAATAATCGAAGCAGGCTGACCCTTGTACCGGGTTTTATCAGGCTCAGCAGAGGTAGATGGGACGGGGGTCGATATCGGCTCAGTCCGGGCACGTTTTGCTCGACCCATTGAAGCCAACTGCAAGACAAACAACCACCACAACACCGAAACACAACAAAACACCACCCAAAAATCCCGAGCAACCACAAAATCACTACCAACGACAAAATTCCAACCAAGAGTTCACCAATAACACTCCCAATCTTCAAAAATAGTCACGAAAGTTTCAACCTCAAGTTCAACCAAACTCGTTCAACCAAATCTCAAGAAATTGCAGAGGAATTAACCCAAATATGCAAGGAAAACAAGAATTTATGCACCAACAATCAAGGAATACCTGGGTTGAAGACTTTGGAGACTTTTCTTCAGAGATTCGAGCCCCACAAGGAACAAAGAACCAGAATTTCGCTTGAGGAAGACCCGAAAATGATGAAACTGAGCAGGTGTGCGCAGCTAGGGCAAGAACGCGGGAGAAATTTGAGAGAAATGGAGGATTTTGTGATGGATTTGTCGAAAATGGCAAGGGATTTAGGGTTTTAAGGTTGGGGAGTGATTTTCAAATGTGAGGGAATGAAAGGAAATGAAAGAGAAATGAAGGGAAATGAGTGTGAAACCCCGACATAATTCGCAGAAATTCGACTCACCGTGGCCACGGTCAGATGGGACCGTGGGTCTGGTACCTTTTAGGTTGAGAAAAAGGGGTGGAAATTGGCTGGGGGGAGACTATTGCTACGGTAACATTCACCGTGGCCACAGTGAGCTTCGGGAGACTTATTCCCAGGAACTGCTTTGATGAGACCGTGGCTGCGGTGAAACACACCGTGGTCACGGTCCACTTCGGCTTGGGCACGGTACCTTTCGGCCCATCTGCAGTACCTACAAGGCTCAAAACTTGGAAAAAATGTTAAGTCCTAAAATCTACCCTCTTGTCATCCACTCCCTTTTCTTTCTCGCTCAATCACCAAACAAAGACACTTTCCCAACACTCAAAATCACTTTTAAACCCGTCTCTCATAGGACCTCTCTCGATTTTTATTTTTTTTTCTTTTCAAACTTTTCTAAATTTTCTAATTTTTCTCAGATTTTCCCATAAAAACAAAGGAAGATGAAAAAGCTAAAACAAGGGAAATAAAATGGAAGAAAAATGAAAGAAAACACTAAAAGAAGGGGAAGTAGTCCATACCTCTCTCGGGTGCTTGTTTTTGTAGGTCCTAGCTCGACCTATCCCGACGCTTTTCAATCTTCAAAGTCTGCGAGGTACACCACAACTGTCCCGACATATGCCTCGCCCATAATGTATGGTTTGAGCTTTGATGAGTTTGCTTTGAAACACTTTCCTTGTGCATCCTTCAATTCAACCACTCCGGCGGGGAGAATTCTCACAATTTCAAATGGCCCGGACCATCTTGATCTCAATTTCCCGGAGAATAACTTCAGCCTAGAATTGAAGATAAGAACCCTATCGCCTACCACAAACTCACGTCGGTTCAACCTCTTGTCATGCCATGCTTTCGTTCTCTCTTTGTAGATCTTGTTGTTTTCATACGCATGACGCCTCAGCTCCTCAAGTTCTTCTAATTGAAATAACCGACTACCTCCGGCCGCCTTGAGATCGAAATTCAACTTCAATGGTGCTTCATTCTTCCGGGAGATGTTTCCGGATCTTTGACATCTATCATATTGCTTGACATGCAAATGGGCGTCAAGAAAAAGAGTCGGCCACCAATAGCCGGTTTGCAAAACCCTCGCTGCCGTCTTTTGGGAGCCACCGTGACCTCCCACCGAAAATTCGTGACAATGAGTCAAAACATATTGCACTTCACTCTCGGTAATACATCGTCGGTACATCCCATTGTTGCAAAGCCGGAAAAGGAAGGGGTCATCCCAAAAGTAATGCTTCATGTCGTGGAGAAATTTCTTCTTTTGATGATGGTTCAAGTGTTCAGGAGTCACTTCGCTTGCCAAATAATTCACAATATCCGCATACCAAGGATGAGAGTTGATAGCCAAGAGTTGCTCGTCCGGGAAAGCATCTACAATCGATTGGGTGTCTTCCAAGTCGACAAGAATCCTCGAGAGGTGATCGGCCACGACATTCTTCGTGCCCGCCTTGTCGCGGATTTCCAAATCAAATTCTTGCATAAGCAAGACCCACCGTATAAGCCTCGGTTTTGTCTCCTTCTTTCCCATCAAGTATTTGATAGCGGCATGATCCGTGTAGACTACCACCTTAGAGAACATAAGGTACTGCCGGAATTTGTTGAGCGTAAAAACGATCGCCAAAAGCTCCTTTTCCGTGGTAGTGTAGTTCCTTTGGGCACTATCAAGCGCATGGCTCGCATAATAGATGACCCTTGGCTTCTTGTCTACTATTTGGGTCAAACACGCCCCCATGGCAAGGTCACTTGCGTCGGCCATAATCCTTGACGAACCGGCGATAGAAACCGACATGGCCAAGGAAGCTACGCACCCCCTTAACAGAAACTGGGGGTGGTAGGCGCTCTATGACCTCAACTTTCGCCTTGTCCACTTCGATGCCCTTAGAAGAGATTAAGTGACCCAAAATGATACCTTATTCCACCATGAAGTGGCATTTCTCCCAATTCAAAACTAGATCCACTTCCTCACAACGAGTTAACACTTTCTCCAGATTTAGCAAACAGTCATTAAAAGAATTACCGTACACAGAAAAGTCATCCATAAAAACTTCCATGCATTTTTCAATGAAATCGCTAAAAATAGCCATCATACAACGTTGAAAAGTCCCAGGGGCATTACATAAACCAAATGGCATGCGACGATAAGCAAATGTCTCGTATGGGCAAGTGAAGGTGGTCTTTTCTTGGTGTGAGGGGTGGATTGGAATTTGAAAGAACCCCGAATACTCGTCCAAAAAGCAAAAATGTGAGTGACCCGCCAACCGTTCTAACATCTGGTCAATAAAAGGAAGGGGAAAATGGTCCTTCTTCGTTACTTTGTTAAGCTGACGGTAGTCAATGCACATTCTCCAACCAGTTACAATTCGGTTACTTACGAATTCTTTCTTATCATTTTCAATTACGGTCATTCCACCCTTTTTTGGCACACACTGAACCGGGCTTACCCATTCGCTATTTGCGATGGGGAAGATGATCCCAGCAGCGAGAAACTTCACTACTTCCTTTTTAACCACCTCTTGCATGTTGGGATTTAAACGACGTTGGGGTTGCCTAGTAGGCTTGGCATCTTCTAGCAAGTCAATCGAATGCATGCATATGGAAGGGGACAAAACCTTTCAATTCTTCTATCTTATAACCTAATGCACCCCCTATGTTTTCTAAGCAAATCAAGCAATTTGGACAATTCAAAATCATTCAAATTCACATTCACAATGACAGGATAAGATTTCTCATCATCCAAGAAAGTATATTGGAGGGAAGGGGGCAAAGGTTTAAGCTCTAAAGGAGTAGAAGATTGAATTTGAGAGGAAGACATACCTTTGTAGATCACATCTTGAATCTCCATGCACTCCATATAAGGCTCATCAATAATAATCTCCTCATGCACGGGTGAAGAGTCAAGAAGGTTGGTGAAAAAAGTAATATCGGTGTCGTCGGTCTCAAATTGGAAGGACTCCAATAAGCAAGCTCCCAAGGGATCGTCGCAAATATATTCAAGAAGATGGGATTCCTCGACATACTCATCAACGAGAATCTCCATCATATCAATAGCGTAGCATGAGTCCCCATACGAAGGACGTTTCAATGACTCCTCAAGTTGAAAAATAATGCTTTCATTCCCGACATTCAACGACATGCTTCTATTCTTCACATCAATAATTGCTCCCGCCATAGCAAGGAACGACCTTCCCAAAATAATAGGGATGTTGTTGTCCTCCTCCATCTGCAAGATCACAATATCACAAGGAATCAAAAACCGCCCCACTTGAACCGGGATGTCCTCCAATATTCCCAAAGGTCTTCGTATGGAACGATCGGCCAATTGGAGGTTGATTGTTGTAGGCGCTAGATCATCAAGGTTTAACTTTTTACAAATTGTGTAAGGCATGACACTTACACTTGCTCCTAGATTGCATAGGGCAAGACCAATCCGGATATCACCAATGGTGCATGGAATAGAAAAACTCCCAGGGTCAGCTAACTTCTCCGGTGATTTGTTATCGATAATTGCACTACAATCCGCGGTCAAATGAATTGTAGATTTCTCTTGAATCCTCCTCTTGCTCGTGAGAAGCTCCTTCAAATGCTTCTTGAAGGACGGGACTTCAGAAATGGCATCAAGAAATAGAATGTTCACTTGAAGCTTCTTGAGCATCTCAATCAATTTTGAAAACTTTGCATCAGATTTTGGCTTTGCTAACCGCTCGGGAAAAGGGACCGGCGGTAGCTTTGGTTTCTCGATGGTTTGGATTGGCTCTTCTTCCACCATCTTCTCTTTTCCTTTTCTTACTCTCTCAATCTCCTCTCTTTCCTTGCTAGATTCTCCCAATTCATCCTCATGTACTCCCTCACCCAAGACTAACTCACACTCCCGCTCTTCTTCCAAATCTTCCGCCTCCGTGATATCGATCACATCACCCTCCTTGTCACCCATGACTTCCTCTCCCACCATCCTAGAGCCATCAATCTCCTTACCACTCCTCAATGTAATAGCATTAAGTTGTCCCTTCGAATTTGGTTGGGGTTGGCTAGGAAAAGATTGGATAGGCTGAGATTGTTGTGCCAATTGAGCCAATAGTAACTCGAGGTTCTTGATGCGAGTTTGGTCTCTTTCTCGATCTAAGGCCATCTTTTCTTGAGATAGGGCTATCTTTTCTTGAGATAAGGCCAACTTTTGAAGGCTTTGGTCAAGGGTTTCTTGTTGTGGTGGTTTGGGTGCTTGAGAAGATTTACCTTGGTGAGGATTTTGGTGGGGATTTTGGTGGTATTAGCGGCGATTTTGATTTGGGAAACCGGGGGGTGTGTTTTGGTTTAGTGGAGCTTGTTAGTTGTAGGCGTAATTCCCACGAGGACGAATGGGGGTTTGATTGGTATAGGAGAGGTTATTGTTGGGATAAATGGCTTGGACTTGCTCAGCTTGATACTCTTCACATCGCTTCAAAGAATATGGCCCTCCACAAAAATCGCATACTAGAACTCGGGCATCCGGAATAAGCATAGGTACTTCTTGAGTTGCCTTTACTTGCCTCGTGGTTTCCTCCAAAGCTGACTTTTGTTGCATCTCAAGAACGGCATTCATGAGAAATTTAATAGTAGGATAGCTTTCTAGAGGAAAACCATCTCTTGGACCACGACCGCCTCCCCAATGAGGATAGTTTTGAGATAACTCGTGAAGAAATACGTTTGCTTCCTCCGCCATTTTCTTGAGAAACATGCCCCCGAGGCATGATCAATGGATTCTCGCAAAGAGCTACTCAGTCCGGAATAAAAATGATGCAATAATAACCAATCCTCAAGATTGTGGTGTGGACACCTCCGTTGGAGACCCTTGAATCTCCCCCATACTTCGAATAACGACTCATCGGATTCTTGCTTGAAATTCATGATGGCTTGCCTCAACCGACACGCCTCATCATTGAGGAAAAACCTTTGAAGAAAGTCGCGGCTAAGGGCATCCCATGTAGAATAGGTTCCGGGCGGACACGTGTTGAGCCATAATAGTGCTTTCCCCTTCAAAGTGAGAGGGAAAAACTTCAGCTTCATGTATTCGACGGAAACTCCATTCATTTGTACGAAGCCGATGCGTTGCTCGAACTTGTTGATGGGGTCAATAGGATTTTCATGCTCTCCTCCATGGTACGGAGTGTTCTCAAATATCTCCAACAAATATGGCTTGAACTCGAACGATGCATTCGGTGGTAATTCTGGTAATATGATGGGATCGCCTCCCGTACCCGACGATGGTAAGGAATATGATGCTAAGGTACGGGGTAGATCTTACTCTCCGTCAGACATTGGAATTTCGATCGTCTCTCGTTCCCTTTGTTGTCTTCTTCGTCTCGAGTCGGCGTTAGCTTGTCGAATAATGCTCTCCGGATTCAGATTCGGTGGAGTTATAGGAGTTTGGCCTCGTCGAGATCAACTCCGCATGCATAAAAGGAACAAATAGAAGAATCAAATTTCCAATAACCAAGGATAACAAAATCTCTAGCAGTGAAATGATCTTAAACGACCTAAAAACAAGGAGCTAAGCTAGGTGCGCTTGCTCCCCGGCAACGGCGCCATTTTGTGTAACGTGGTTTGTAAGACCTCGGTTTTATCGTTCTTCCACAGGGATCTAGGGGCCTTAGCTGCAACTACTTGACTCTAGGTAGGGTTTACGATCATGAAAGGATGATAGAATTCAGGGTAAAAACAGCACAAACACACTAGGTTCGGTCAAAAAGGTGAGACAATGGGTGTTGGGAGACTTTCGAGATGCAAACGAGGATAAGGAAAGGGGTTTCACAACAAGAGAGTAACAAGAAGGGGAAATGAAATGGTAAAACTCGGTTAGAAAATACCCACCGGGCTTCCTCTTTCAAGGATAGTCCGGATTAACTTCCCCAAAGTCCATCGACAGACCCGGGGGAGTTAATGGAACGGAATTTCCTAGTTAGTTTCTATTCGCTTTCACGAACTAGAATACTAACTATCCTAATTCCTACCTTCCAACAAGCATTGGATGTATTCGGGATGCTTTCACACCCAAATACATCCCACTTTAGGGAAGGATAGGATTGGGAAATTGATTTCCTAACTAGTTACTCACTAATATTGCTAACCCAAACCTAATCACACATTCACACCCTTAATATCTCCCTAACCCATTAGGGTTCTAGCCACTAAACATCCTAACTATCATAATAATGACATCAACAACTTCATTCATGCTTAAAAGAGTAAACAAGATGACAATAAACAATCAACAAAACCAACAATACCAATAATAACAAAAACAGAGATTAATAATTAAACAGTAAATTAAAGCGAGAAAGGTTAAGAAATGCTCATTGATTGTGATGACAAAGAAGAAAACTCCAAAATAATAAAGCTCCAATGCTCCAAAGATGAGAATGATCTTCAAGCTTCCAATAAAACTCAAGAGAATCCAATACAAGAACCAATAATCTCGTGATCTCCACTAATCACTCTAATCCAAAGCTTAAAATGTGATAAAGTATATGCTAAAGTATGATAAAAGATAGATAAAAGCTGATTCAAAAGTCCCCCTGCTAAAATGACTTAAAAACCTTAAATAGGGACTAAGTTTGTTACTCAAAACTCATCATTTTACACAACAGACAAAATGTGTCCCGCAGGAGCCATGGCACTGGCCAGTGGCCACGATCTGCGGAGCGGGCAAATCTTCTCTTAAGCCGTGGTACCGTGGGCGCGATGCAGGCGATTAGGGCTGACAAAGTTTCTCTCTTTCGCACCGTCGTGGCTACGGTCGTGGGAGACCGTGGCCACGGTGTTCTTCAACCAACTTCTTCCTTGGGCAGGACATGATCCTACTGTGGCTACGGTCAGATTGACCGTGACCGCGGTCCATCTGGGTTGCAATTCCTCCTTCCTTAAGCATTTGTTCCAATCAAACCGTGGCTACGGTCTACATGACCGTGGCCACGGTCTATCTCGACCACAAGTTTCCTTCAGGGTGTAGCGCACTCTGGCGGTGGCGGGGCTACCTACGCTGGAGTGCGCACGATCATCCAAGGAAGATGAGGGGCGTAGTGCCCGCTATGGCAAGCGTGGCGGGGGCTACCCTTCGGTGCACGATCAACAAATTGTTTCGTAGCTTAATGTAATAACATTTAATGCGTTTTTGGTAATTTTGTAGTACCCGGACCGTCATCGGTTGGCGGATGTGCATTGATTACCGCCAACTTAACAAAGTAACGAAGAAGGACCATTTCCCCCTTCCTTTTATTCACCAGATGTTAGAACGGTTGGCTGGTCACTCGTATTTTTGCTTTTTGGATGGGTACTCGGGGTTCTTTCAAATTCCAATCCACCCCTCACATCAAGAGAAAACTACCTTCACTTGCCCATACGGGACTTTTGCTTATCGCCGCATGCCTTTTGGGTTATGTAATGCATCGGGGACATTTTAACGTTACATGATGGCTATCTTTAGTGATTTCATTGAAAAATACATGGGAGTCTTTATGGACGATTTTTCTGTCTATGGTAATACCTTTGATGATTGTTTGCTGAATTTGGAGAAAGTTCTAACCCGTTGTGAAGAAGTTGACTTAGTGTTGAATTGGGAGAAATGCCACTTCATGGTGGAAGAAGGTATTGTGTTGGGTCATTTAGTTTCTTCTAAGGGCATTGAAGTGGACAAGGCTAAAGTTGAGGTTATAGAGCGCCTACCACCCCCAGTTTCTGTTAAGGGGGTGCGTAGCTTCCTTGGCCATGCCGGCTTTTATCGCCGGTTCGTCAAGGATTTTTCCAAAATCGCTCGACCTCTAACTGATCTCTTGTGCAAGGATGCCCCTTTCTCCTTTACTGACGAGTGCCTTGAGTCATTTTATAGGTTGAAGCAGGCTTTGATTTCCGCCCCGGTAGTTCAACCTCCGAATTGGACACTACCCTTTGAAATCATAGTCGAGGCGAGTGACTTCGCCATGGGAGTGTGTTTGGCTTAAACAATAGAGAAGAAACCAAGAGTCATCTACTATGCAAGCCATGCGCTTGATAGTGCGCAAAGGAACTACACTACCACGGAGAAGGAGCTTTTGGCAATCATTTTTGCGCTCAACAAATTCCGGCAATACCTTATGTTCTCCAAGGTAGTAGTTTACACGGATCATGTCGCGATTAAATATTTGATGGGAAAGAAGGAAAGAAAGCCGAGGCTTATACGGTGGGTCTTGCTTATGCAAGAGTTTTATTTGGAAATCCAGGACAAGGCTGGCACGAAGAATGTCGTAGCCGATCACCTATCACAAATTCTTGTCGATTTGAAGGACACCCAACCGATTGTAGATGCCTTCCCGGATGAGCGACTCATGGCTATCAACTCTCACCCGTGGTATGCGAACATCGTGAACTACTTGGCTAGTGAGGTGACTCCTCAAAATCTGAACCCTCATCAAAAGAAGAAGTTCTTCCACGACATGAAACATTATTTTGGGATGACTCCTTCCTATTCCGGTTACGCAATGACAGGATGTATAGGCGATGTCTTCCCGAGAATGAGGTGCAATCTGTTTTGACACAGTGTCACGAATTCCCGGTGGGAGATCACGGTGGCTCCCAAAAGACGGCGGCAAGAGTTCTACAAGCCGGCTATTGGTGGCCGACTCTCTTT
The DNA here is from genome assembly GCA_029582165.1 of Portulaca oleracea. Lineage (NCBI taxonomy): Eukaryota > Viridiplantae > Streptophyta > Magnoliopsida > Caryophyllales > Portulacaceae > Portulaca > Portulaca oleracea. Next base: position 37,032,676 of record CM055887.1, read on the forward strand.
CGCGACGCCCATCTACATGTCAAGCAATGCGACAAATGTCAAAGTTCCGGAAATATTTCCCGGAAGAATGAAGCACCATTGAACTTCATCCTTGAGGTAGAAGTTTTCGATGTATGGGGGTTAGATTTCATGGGTCCCTTCCGGTCATCCCGAGGTTTTCAATACATCCTAGTGGCAGTGGATTATGTTTCCAAATGGGTCGAAGCTATCCCATGTGTGAAGTGCGATGACAAGTCCGTGTCGAGATTCTTAAAAAAGATTATATTCCCAAGATTTGGCATTCCGCGAGTTATCATTAGCGACAACGGATCCCACTTCATCGAGAAGAAGTTTGAGTCCCTCTTGGGAAAGTATGACATCAATCATAAGAAGGGACTCCCTTATCATCCACAAACACAAGGGCAAGTAGAAATCTCAAACTGTGCTATCAAAGAGATCTTGGAAAAGACGGTCAGCTCTTCACGGAAGGATTGGGCAGAGAGATTGGATGAAGTCTTGTGGACATATCGCACTGCCTACAAGACACCGATCGGTATTACTCCGTATCGTCTTGTCTATGGGAAGGCATGTCACTTTCCCGTAGAGCTTGAGCATAAAACGATATGGGCAATCAAGAAGTTGAATTTCGATCTCAAGGCGGCCGAAGCTAGTCGTTTATTTCAATTAGAAGAACTCAAGGAGCTGCGGCGTCATGCTTATGAAAATAACAAGATCTACAAGGAAAGAACGAAAGCTTGGCCTGATGAGAGGTTGAACTGTCGTGAGTTTGTGGTAGGCGATAGGGTTCTCATCTTCAACTCAAGGCTGAAGTTATTCTGTGGGAAATTGAGATCAAGATGGTCCGGGCCATTTGAAATTGTGAGAATTCTTCCCGCTAGGGTGGTTGAATTGAAGAACGCAAAAGGGGATTGTTTCAAGGTGAACTCATCAAAGCTTAAACCATACTTCATGGGCGAGGAATACGCAAGGACAGTTGTGGTGTACCTCGCGAACTTTGAAGGTTGAAAGCATCGGGGTAGGTCAAGCTATGACCTAAAACAAGCACCTGGGAGAGGTACGAACTACTTCCCCTTCTCTTAGTGTTTTCTTTCATTTTTCTTTAATTTTATTTCTCTTGTTTTAGCATTTTCATTTTCTTAGTTTTTGCCTAAAGTTTGAGAAAAAGAATGAAAAGAGTGAAAAATGAAAAAGTTAAAAAAAATCGAGAGTGAAAAGAGGTTCTATGAAGGACGTGATTCAAAGTGGTTTTTGAGTGTTGGGAAAGTATCTTTGAATGTTGATTGAGCGAGAAAGAAAAGAGAGTGGATGATAAGAGGATAGATTTTAGGACTTAACATTTTTTTTTCCCAAATTTTGAGCCTTGTAGGTGCAGGGGAGTGACTGAAGAGGACCGTACCCAAGGTAGCTTTCACCGTGCCCATGGTCCACTTGTGCAAATTTTGGCCAGTTTTTAAGCCGAGTTAGACCATACCCACGGTCGCTTTGACCGTGGCCACGATCCCATTGTGCCTTTTTGCCAAGTTCTTGTTCCCGAGTTAGACCGTGCCCACAGTCTTGCATACTGTGGCCACGGTGCGTCGAATTTCTGCGATTTCCGCGGGACTTAAAACCTTTCTCCCTCACTTCTCTTTCATTCCCACCATTTCCCTCTCACTCGAAAACCCCTCTTCCAACCTAAAACCCTAAATCCCTTGCCCAATTTGACAAATCCATCACAAAATCCTTCCCTTCTCTCCAATTTCTCCCTCGCCCTAGCTGCACTGCAATTCGCTTCCTCGCCATTTTCGGGGTCCTTGAAGCAGACTTTCTGGGTTTTTGATTCTTGTTGGGGCTTGAATTTGTCAAGGAATCTCTTCCAAGGCTTCAACTCAGGTATTCCTTGTTTGTTGGTGCATCAAATCTCATTTTTATTGCAACTTTGGGTCGATTTTTGTGCACGACTTTGTGGGTCTTGGTTGGATGCTTTTGGTTGAGTTTGGAGATGCCGATTTGATTGTTAGATTGGAGATTGGAGTGTAGTTGGTGAAATTCTTGGTTGAGATTTTGTGGTTTCTTGGGATTTTGTGGTTAGTGTCGTTGTTGTGCTTCGTTGTTGTGGTTGTTTTGCTTTCAGTTGTTTCAATGGGACAAGCAAAACATGCCCGGTCCGAGTCGGAACCGACCCTTGCCCCATCTACTTCTGCTGAACCCGGCAAGACCCGCTACAAGGGTCAACCCAGCTCCGTAATACAATGTGACCCGAAAGTAAAAGTCAGCTTCCGGGACGAAATGCATAAGGCGAGGTACGACAGGCTGAAAAAGTGAAAAATCTGTGCTTCGGACTTATATCACGAAGTGACGGCTCGGGATGTCTACTGTAAATCGAGCATGGACTTTTTCATCAAAGTCATGGGCTGGGAAGTTTTCGCCATAATGAACGAGCCCATTATCGAGCAACCGGTTATTGAGTTTTTGAGTTCTTTAGTGGTAAAGGAAGACGGCACATCCAATGCCACTTTCTCTTACATTGTGGCC